>WOAB01000513.1:3771224-5002466 GCA_027886185.1 Rheum nobile
GACCCTCCACCATTAATCGCAAAATGATCTTCTTCCCTTTACTTGAGAATGGATCCATTAGGAGAAATTTCAACCTTTAAATGACATTAAACCTAAGAAGAGACAATATTCCTAACAATGGATCTAAGGAATAAGTAACAATACGAAGCTTGCAGAAGTTTGAAAAACTACTTATTATTAAACCTTATACTTTATACATATAAATCCTATATACTTAACTTGGTAAAATCATTATTTGTATAGTTATCTTCTTGAAATAAAGACATTATTATTTCCTTGTAAACTCTTACCAAAATCCAAACCACACTTTTAAAGTTATAACACAAACTTAATTTATAAACGTTTATAACATTATTTTATAAAAGTATTATGAAAATTAATGCTTAACACAAGAGAGTTGAAACATTACTTTTAACACCATTTCGAATACCATTTTATTCATTTAATATTAAGACACTATTACTTTTAAATTTCATAAACCTTAAACAATTTGAAAACTTTAAATTTAATACTACCAGTTAAACTCTCGAATTTCCCTTTTAATAGAAAATAGTTTGAAAATAGTTTCGAAATTAATTTTCAAAAATTCTCAACCCTAACAATAGGCCAAGAATTTTAAAACCATTGCTCTGATACCATAAATGTAACACCACTGACTTATGTCATTAGTGCCACACACGCCAGTGACCTCAGACGTTAATGTCCAAAGTCACCCCAGACTTTAATCGGAACAATTAAGCTTAAATAAACACATAATAATTAAATAATGAAAGAATAACTAGCGAAAGACATTTTAAATGAATAAGACTCAACCTTTTATTAAGATTCCTCTCGTCAAATGAGAAGGACGGTTTTACAACAGAGTATAGTGACAGCGGAAGACTCTTTTAAAATAGTCCTAATTACATGACTACGTATTACATCTATTTCAAATTAGATAGACACGCCTTGGAAATATTACTTCTTAAAACACAAACTTTAACTACAAGCCTTCTCTTCGATTGGTTACTTCAAATCGCCGGGGACCAACCACTGATGTGCCGTATAGGACGGATGACACCAACCAACCATGCAAGGAATAGAAACCGGTTGGTTAGTCTAATGAAAGACTATGCAAGGGTGAAAACAGAATGGTTCTAGTGATCGTAATCGTTTACTATCATTGTCCCTCGAATAATAACCGAAGGAACGATACATAGCCCGGAACTTTCACGGAATGATAGAAGAAGATATGCATTGAAAAGAATACTCCAAAGGAATTGAGTCTTGTAGGTAACATATGACAATTGTTTGGGAACGTTAAGTTTTCACACAAGTTTAAAACACGACCTTGATTATTTGGGTCCACGACCAACCTGATGTGACCCTGCCTCCCATGACGGCCCAAGACGAGGAAGAAGCCATGAGCCATCGCTCAGAGGGCCCAGTAACAAGGTCTAGGTCCAAAGCCATCGTCTCCGCCGTCGTGTCACTTGTCGCACGCGTCGTTGCTGGCCAAGGAAGCCCAGACGCCAACCCAAGACTCGTCGTCCTCGCAGCCATCGGCATCAGAACAACGCGTTCTTCTCAGTCAGCATCGGGTGCACACACCCGTGAGTCGATCGACCCTTCGTCGTCATCTATCGCGATGTTTGACTACATGCCTTCACCGCGTTAGGAATTTAATGCGTTCTTTTGATACACTTTCTATATTTAGTATTTATAGCGTTTTAGATAGTTTCTATTAATAGCGTTTCTATCTTTTCTATTTTTGGGTTTGTGCCTTTTGCATGCTTGCATGGGCTAGCCCATAGGTTCATCTCGGTCCAAGCCCATTAGGTCTTGGATGAGCTCTTTGGCTATTTAAAGCCTCCTTTGTTATTGTTATTTCCTTACGTTCAATTTTAATCAAGGTTTCAAGTAGAGTGTTTATCCTCCTTCCCTTGATCGGACGTCACCCTCTATCTTCGCAACCCCATTCCCTCCGCCACTGACGCTACTTGGCTTGAAAGATCAAGCGGTACCGCTTGATCTTTCAAGCCAAGTCTTACTTCGCATCTCCCTTCCTCCGCAGTCGACGCTACGACACCAACGACTTGTCTCTTCAAGTCACCTATCCCTCATCAAACCGCTTCCGCCACCGCTATCCAGTCACTCCATCAGTCGCGTTCACCACTGCGTTCACCACCTCCTTCACTGTCGAGACGTTCATCGCGTGACTTTTCACCCAAGACTAGATCCCAAGGCGCCACCTTTTGACAATTGGCTTGTCATCGGAGGCAAGAACACATCAACTGGTATCAGAGCCCATCAATCTTGTAAGTCACGAACTCAAGTTTGCATCTTGTTCACAAAATTTTTCTTCACCCCCATCGTTTGCTTTCATAAAATATCGCCCAAAACCAAAAAAAAAAAATTACCATCTTTGCAACACCTTCGGTTTCTACAAGATCCTATCTTGGCCGATTTTTTTTCCTTATTCCCTAAGTTTTGGTGTGTTAGGTAATTTGTTAACTTGCATGCTAGAATATTTTGTTTCCTTATTTCATGCGTGGATAGAGTTTCCTTGTTTGCTAGATTTTGCTTTGTAGTTAAGTTAACCGAATTTCCTTATATAAGATATCTATCAAATCTTATCTTCTCTCTCCTATCTCTAAGATCACACTTGTGATATTTTTGTTACTTAGACCGATTTTATTTTTGTTTCCTTTTGCAAATCCGAAAAGATCAAAAGATAAGATCTCGGATATTAAAAAAAATAGAAAAGATATTAAAAAAAAAGTTTCCAAAGTTAGGGAAAGCCAAAATAAGGCAACCCTAACCCACTCTCGGTCTAAGCTCATCTTCTCAATCTCTCCACCGTCTAGGTCAAACTTCCTAGAAGGTACTTTCTTGCTTATTAGGTTGCTTTGTTTACGTTTGTTCTTGTTTGTTTGATTGCAACTTGCTTGATACACCATCTCTTGTCAAGCCAAGCCGCCCTCACGACAAGCCCAAACTAGCCCTACCTACGTGAACTTTGTGACTTGACTAGTGATTTGCTTGGTTGTTGTTCTTCGTTGTCTTTTGGTTCGTTTTTACTCCCATGTCTGGCCATATTGTTATAGGTACCATGACGATTGAACACGGTGAAAACCAACCTGGAGTCGACAACAACAACCCACCTAAACCACAGTTGGATCTACCCCAAGACCAACCACTGGTTGACCCCCCACAACAGGATCCTCTCATCGCGTTGTCCGAGGAGCAAAACGAGATTCAAGCCCTTCGACAAGAGAATGCAGCTTTGAGAGCCCAACAACGCGATGCACAACTCGTGCCCAACCCATTTCCCCTGAGTACAATGGACGCGCCGGCTCAACCACGAGCCACCGACGCAGGTCCATCCAAGACAAGAGTCGACAAAGGCAAAGGAATCATGCCGTCGACGTCTCATCACCAACCGCAACTCAATCGTATATAGAGTGTCATTGAGAGTCGCCAAGGCTTCATTTCGCACGCGGACCGCTACGTCCCTAGAGCCACACCCGCTGGCTTCGACAACGGCTCCGACTACGACCGCGACGCCGGGGACACTCAAGGTGAGTATTCTGAACCATACAACTTTGATGATTGCTATGCCTCTAGGAGAACCCAGAGACGCGTACCGGGTTCAGCGCCACGCGAAGGCCGCCCTCGCCGAGCCAAGCCAGCCGACGCGATGCCAAGGAGACCCAGTCGCCGACCAAGTGGGCATACGCGACGCGATGAGACCAACTACCCAGCCACGGAGCCATGATGTATGCGATCACCTTCGACACAAGAGTGTTCGAACGCCGCATTATGGATCTGATGGCTATGCGTCGATCACACCCAATGTCCACGACGACTTCGACGAGTATGACGATGAAGAGATCGAGGACTCAGGTATGGTCAACCCTAATTTTTTTCACCCCCCTCTTAGAGATCCACTAGAATTGCAGGATCACCCTTCGGATTGAATACCTCCACCGCGTCTCTAGCCCCAAGGAGAACGCGTTCGTGACATTGGCGACGAGCGCCGCGATGTTATGCAAAGAGACATTCGACGCGACAACTACGATGCCCAGCCGCGAAGACGTCAACGCGATGACGCATACGTGCCCAATGATGAGTACGTCCGCGAAGATCGCCAAGACCGCGGTAGACGCCAGGTTGGACGTGATAGACCACATGGAGTGTGTGCCTTTGAGAACCCTCTCTACGACGCCGCACCAAACAACGCGTTCAACCAAACACCTACCCAGACTCGATTCCAACGACACCAAGTCAAGGTAAAAATCGAGCATTTTCATGGTGAATACAACCCCTCTGTTTTTCTTGAATGGGTACAGGCTACGGAGTACACACTTCGATATTGTCGAGTGCCCCCTGAGGAGCATGTCGATGCCGCAACACTTAATTTCCGAGGAGCCGCGCGAGTGTGGTGGCATCGCTTTGAGGATGACTGCGTCCGACGCCAAAGGACACGGGTCACGGAGTGGCACCAACTCGTGTACGTGATGACAAAGAAATATGTGCCTCCAGACTATAGGAATCAAATGCAAATGGAGATAGCCATGGCTCGCCAAGGGTCGATGTCTCCACTCGAGTTCTTTTCCAAGCTTGAAGACATGTATTACAAAGCCAACATCTCCGTTGCACCATCGACATTGAGGACGAAATTCTTGAGTGGCTTGAACACCAACATTCGTGATCAACTCGAGATTTTGCCAATCAAAGACTTGAACACCCTCACTCACACGGCGATGCAAATTCATGCACAACTCACTCGCCGAAAGTCCTACACTTGGCAAAGTGGCCAAACCAGGTATGCTTCTAACCCTAGTGGTTTATCTTCTACTAACCCTCGCCCTAGTGCCTCTTCCACAGCCGCGTCTAGCCAAGCAACCAAGGCAAAGCCTTCGACGCCGAGCACTGCGCCGCGCCCAGACAACCCCCAGTGGGCACAGATCGCGCGTGCGACCTCGAATGCTACAAGTGTGGTGGACGAGGCCACTACAAGAAAGATTGCCCCAATGCTCGCAAGGTGTTGTTCTCCGCCGCCGCCGCCGGCTACGAGTCATGTGATGACGAGGAGGCCACACTTGACGCGATCGATGAAGGCAATGCATAAGAGGACAAAGACGCTTATGACTGCGAACCCGCTTCTCTACACGCGGGCACACCATTGAGCTTGGTGACGCGTCATCTCCTCACAGTCAAGGAAGCAAGCCTACTCGACCAAAGGGAGAATTTGTTCCACACAAGAGATCTCGTCCAGATAGCTTCCTTGAGTGTCATTGTTGATGGAGGATCATGTACTAACATTGTCAATGAGAAGGTCGTGACACACTTCAAGTTGCCCACGACGCCTCATCCCCAGCCTTATGCCCTCCAATGGATATCATCTAGTCCAGTTAACACAGTATCTCGCCAATGCTTAATTTCATTTTCCATAGGCCAATACTGTGATTCAGTTTTATATGATGTCATTGCAATGGACGCCACCCATATTTTGCTTGGGCGCCCATGGAAATTTGACAGGCGCGTTCTCCACGATGGCTATTTGAACACTTATGTGTTCAACTACCACGGGAAGCGCGTCACTTTGCATCCAATGTCTCCCCATGAGATCTTGCAGGACCAGGTTGAACGCGATCGCCAAAAAGCCATAGAGACCATGTCTACTAGGTCAAAAGAGTGTCCAGAGGCACTCCAGAGGCCAAACTCCTCCAAAGCTGGCAAAATGTCGTCTCCACCAGGCACTGATAAGAAGACGCACAATGCCATAGCTGGGACACCAAGTGCCCCACAGAATTCGAGTAGCGCCTCGCCATCGACAAAGTTTGTCGTGCTGTTGCCGAAGACGTCTCCTTTGCAAGGAAAGTGTGAGCAACGTGTGCTTTTAGCCAGGCCCAGTGACCTCACTGCGTGTTTGACTGGCAAAGCTCCATGTTTTCTGCTTGTGCCAACTCCATGCATCCCTGAGTCGTCAAACACCGTGTCCGTGCCACCAGTCATCGCGACCTTGCTCACCGCGTTCGACGATGTATTTCCTGATGAGTTGCCACAAGGTTTACCTCCACTGAGAGGCATTGAGCACCAGATTGACCTTGTACCAGGTGCTTCCTTGCCCAATCGCGCTGCATATAGAGTTGGCCCAGAAGAGACCAAAGAGCTACAGCTCCAAGTGCAAGAGTTGTTGGATCGCGGCTACGTAAGAGAATCTCTCTCCCCTTATGCTATGCCTGTGACCCTTGTGCCCAAGAAAGATGGCACATGGAGAATGTGTGTTGACTATCGCACGATAAACCAGATCACCGTCAAGTATCGGCATCCTATTCCACGCCTTGACGATATGCTTGATGAACTTCATGGCGCCACACTTTTCTCCAAGATAGATTTGAAGAGTGGTTATCACCAGATTAGGATGAAAGAAGGTGATGAGTGGAAGACCGCGTTCAAGACAAAGTACGGGCTCTACGAGTGGCTTGTCATGCCATTTGGGCTCACAAATGCGCCCAACACCTTCATGCGCGTGATGAACCACGTCTTGAGAACATTCCTTGGAAAGTTTGTCGTTGTTTATTTCGATGACATCCTTGTGTATTCACGGAGTCTGGAAGAGCATGTCGATCGCCTTTGACTTATGCTCGAATGCCTTCGACACGAGAGCCTGTTTGCCAATCTGGCCAAGTGTAGTTTTTGCTCCGTGTCCACAAATTTTCTGGGCTACGTCGTGAGTACTGATAGTCTACGCATCGACGAGGCAAAGATCGCGGCCATCAAAGAGTGGCCAACTCCGATGACGCCGACACAGGTGCGAAGCTTTCTAGGCCTCGTAGGATTTTATAGGCGCTTTGTTCGAGACTTCTCTTCCATTGCCGCGCCATTACATGAGTTGACAAAGAAGGGAAGCACAGTTGTCTGGCTTGAGTCCCACGAAGAGGCCTTCTCGGCCTTGAAGCGGGCCTTGTGCAACACGCCATTGCTCTAGCTCCCCAATTTCGCAAAGACATTCGAGATGGAGTACGATGCCTCAAACATAGGCATTGGTGGTGTGCTACACCAAGACAAGAGGCCCATTGCATATTTCAGTGAGAAGCTCACTGGGCCACACTCAATTACCCCACCTACGACAAAGAGTTATATGCCTTAGTACGCGTGCTAAAGACATGGCAACATTACCTTTGGCAGCGAGAATTTTTCATCCACAACGACCATGCAGCCTTGAGCTATTTGAAGAGCCAAGCCCACCTTAATCGACGTCATGCGCGTTGGGTTTTGCTTTGATTAAAGAATTGTATGCTTGTGATCCTTTCTTTGCACCTATTTTAGAGCATTGCCTGAGATCTCGTGAGTTTGAGTCATACTTCCTTTCTGAGGGTTATTTATACAAGGCTAGTCGCCTTTGCATCCCTAGGTCTTCCATTAGGCTCCTTTTGATTCAGGAAGCACACGAAAGTCATGGACACTTTGGGATTAGTAAGACATTGGCCGCGTTAAGAGAACATTTCTTTTGGCCTAAGATGACCCACCAAGTGACTAGATTTTGTAGAAGTTGTGTGACATGCCAAAGAGCCAAAGCTAGGTCAAGCCCACACGGCCTCTACACCCCATTGCCCATTCCTAGTGCCCCTTGGGCAGATTTATCTATGGATTTCATCACGGGTTTTCCCCTCTCTAGACGAGGTAAAGACTCTATTTTTGTGTTCGTAGATAGATTTTCTAAGATGGCACATTTTATAGCTTGTAAGACTACCCATAGTGCTAGTGAGATTGCCGATCTTTTCTTTGAGCATGTGGTGCATCTTCGTGGAGTCCCGTGTACTATAGTGAGTGATAGGCATTCTAAGTTCGTTGGTCATTTTTGGAGAACTCTTTGGGGTAAGCTAGGCACCAAACTCGTATTCTCTACTAGCTACCACCCCCAGACCGATGGCCAAACGGAGGTCACGAATAGAACCTTAGGAGCCCTCCTTCGCACGATGCTTAAAGCCAACCCTAGGCGTTGGGAGGACTTACTATCACTTGTCGAGTTTTGTTACAATAGATGCAGGCACACAGTGACCAAGTTGACACCGTTCAAAGTGGTGTATGGCATGAACTCCTTGACACCACTTGATTTGTCACCGCGACCACTGCGAGACCCAGTGCATGTCTCCGCCGCCAACCGCGCTGAGCAAGTGCAGGAGCTTCATCAACGCACCAAGGAGCAACTGGAGAGTAGGGCCGCGCAGTATGCTTCGCAGAAGAATTCTGGCCGCCGCCGCATCATCTTCGCACTAGGAGACCTTGTTTGGGTGCATATGCGAAAAGAAAGGTTCCCCTCGCGGCGCAAGCACAAATTGGAACCACGTGGAGATGGACCCTTCCGTGTGATCAAGGCCTTAGGGCAAAATGCCTATCAACTCGAGCTCCCACCAGATTTTGGAGTCCACGCATCCTTCAACGTCGCGGACTTGACACCATATGTTGAGCCTGAGTTTGATGATGGTGAAGCGCGGACGCTTCATAGCCAAGTGGGGGAGGGTGATGTGACCCTGCCTCCCATGACGGCCCAAGACGAGGAAGAAGCCCTGAGCCATCGCTCAAAAGGCTTAGTAACAAGGTCTAGGTCCAAAGCCATCGCCTCCGCCGTCGCGTCACTTGTCGCATGCGTCATCGCTGGCCAAGGAAGCCCAGACGCCAACCCAAGACTCGTCGTCCTCGCAACCATCGGCATCGGAACAATGCGTTCTTCTTAGTCAGCATTGCGTGCACACACCCGCGAGTCGATCGACCCTTCATCGTCATCTATTGCGATGTTTGACTGCATGCCTTCACCGTATTAGGAATTTAATGCGTTCTTTTGATACACTTTCTATATTTAGTATTTATAGCGTTTTAGATAGTTTCTATTTATAGCGTTTCTATCTTTTCTATTTTTGGGTTTGTGCCTTTTGCATGCTTGCATGGGCTAGCCCATAGGTTCATCTCGGTCCAAGCCCATTAGGTCTTTGTAACACCCCCAAAAATAACCTTGAAAGTATTACCGCCAATGACCTCAGATTACACATCTGAAGCCACCCAAGGCTTAACCATTTTATACTAACCATAAAATAACACCGATAATATTAAATATCATAACACTTTATTCAACCAAAGTCTCGGATTACATCTGTAAAATCCCAAATACATCTAAAATACAGAATTCGTTTCAATACAACGGAAGTCTTTTAAATAATAAATATCATAAGGGTCTTGATCGAAGCGATCTCACGCCTAGGATCTAACTCTGGCGAAACACATGTTGCGAATCAGGACTCACCATTGGCCTCCTCAGAGTAGGGATCATTTGCGGGTCCTCTGATGCATCCAGCGGCCCACTCCTCCTGACGGCACCTAAAATACCAAGCGCCTCACAAGCGGCATGGGATAACGGCGTATACTTCTCCTCAGGTGGCGGCACCGGACTCGGGAAAATGAATTGCATTCCCGGATCCTCATTGTCTTCCAGCAAGTGCTCCAAGTCGAAGCCATACTCCTCGAGGTCTTTCTCGGGATCCTCCTCCGGATCCTCCTCGGGATCTTCCTCAACATCCTCCTCTATCTCGAAGTCGTCGTTGTAGTACCCTCCAAGGTACTCCGATGGCTCCTCCTCTTCTTCTGTGTCCTCCCTCGGGTCTGCTTCAGGCTCCACCTTGGGAACTCTGGCCCCATCAGACACCAACACCACCGACTCTGGAAGTACGGTCTTCATCTCCTCGGGTGGACAACTTGGCTCCCCTACCTCAAAGCACGGAGGGGGAACCGGGAACTCGAGCCTGACTGGAGATGGTGGGGCCACCTCGGCTTCCTTCTTGTTCCTCAGTTGTGAAACGATTGCGCCCATATCCTACGAGGCGACGAGAAAAGAATTAGTCTTTCTAAATATAAAAGCGAATTTACTATATCAGACAGGAATGAAGGCACGACTTGAATGGCAGATATTTCAAAACAACACATTTATTCAAATCTGGTTTTATCCAAAATTTTCAACTTTTGGATTTAACCAACAACTTTCTCACTTCAAACGGGTAAACGGTTTTAGGGAATTTTGTTTTCAGTTAAACAATTTGAAACCCAACCCGTTTTAAAAACCTGGCTCTGATACCAAATCTGTAACACCCCAAAAAATAACCTTGAAAGTATTACCGCCAGTGACCTCAGATTACACATCTGAAGCAATCCAAAACTTAACCATTTTATACTAACCATAAAATAACACCGATAATATTAAATATCATAACACTTTATTCAACCAAAGTCTCGGATTACATCTATAAAATCCCAAATACATCTAAAATACATAATTCGTTTCAATACAACGGAAGTCTTTTAAATAATATATATCATAAGGGTCTTGATCGGAGCAATCTCATGCCTAGGATCTTCAACCTTGAGAAAACTCTAAAAAACTTCAACTGCATTCATCGTCGCGTACTAGCCTTCACGGAAGGGAAGTTTACCTGATGTGCCGTATGAGACGGATGACACCAGCCAACCATGCAAAGGAAAATAACCGGTTGGTTAGTCTAATGAAAGACTATGCAAGTGTACAACAAAAAGGTTCTATGTAGTCGTATTAGGTTAGACCCATCGCTTCTCGAATGAAAGTCGATGACGACAGTAGCCTCAATACTTCTACGGAAAGATACAAAACAATATGATCAAGAGAAGACTCCAAAGGATCGAGTCTTAGGGGAAACGTACGAAGAGAAGACTCCAAAAGATTGAGTCTTATCGGAAAATATGACAAGTGTTTGGGAACGTTATAATTTCACACAAGCGTTTAAAAAAACTTGACCATTTGGGTCCACGACCAACCTCACCGTACAATGCGAATTCAGATTTGGAAGGAGGACTTACTTTAATCGAAGTCCGGGCGGTTTCCACATTGTACTCCTCGCCCGAGGGTATATTAATTATGTGCCATATCGCACTTATCTTATTAAATTCCAAAACATACATTTACGTTAAAAGCTTTAAAGATATATCATCTCTTCACGAGAGATATCAAAGGAATAAATTCCGATTGTCAGCACCAGCTGTGTGCACCTACCCTGAGTAAGGGTACAGTCATGACCAGGAAAAGTACTAGGGCAAAATCCTCCTAATACCAGTTATAAAGAAACGACTAGACCTCGCGAGGTACATAGCGTTCCTACGAATACTCATTCTAACTAAACAATTAAAACCACACAATAATCCACACCAGTACCATCATGGAAATAACAGATATAATAGCGTTGTTTCTAGCAGTATATACAACCTATTATAATATCACATTTTAAATCATCCATTTATAAAACTATTCCCAAACGAAAACAACAATCGTCCCAATTTAATTAACAATTAAAGGCAATTGATAATTAACGGAAACATGGAGTGATAAGCAAGAGCGAACCGCCACTTGCCTTGATCGAGACGAACGGACGATGTAGGGTTTTTGGGTCCGGAAATTGGAATCTGGAATCGGGTTACGGATTCCTACGACGACAATGAACCCACGATGAAACCCTAGGTTAGATTCGATACGAACAATAATACGAATCTAAAGAAACGAACGGAAATGAAAGAAACGAGGGTCTCATCCGTGATCGGCTCGTCCAAAGCCACGATCGCGTTTGCTAAGGCAAACCGCGATCGCGGTTTGGATTCCGCGGTCGCGGTTTGGATTCCGCGGTCATGGTTTGGATTCCACGGTCGCGGATATCTGGGCACCATCCGCGGTCGCGATGTTCATGTCCGCGATCACGGATCAACCTCCGACGAACCCTAAATCGAACCAGCTCACCGACGACGACAACGGCTCGAACGAGGGGGCTTCGACTCCTACCACCACGAGACCTCCAAAGCACCACGACCACCACCTGGGCACACCGGCGAGCAGCTCCGACGACAACGCGACTCCGGCGAGAGCAAAACGAACACGAGTGAGAGATTGAGAGATGGAGATCGGAATTGGATGCTGAGCCACCCACCTCGGCCCCCCTTTTATAGCCACCGAAGAGGAGTAACGGCGGCCAGGCGAAGCGATCCATCTCCCTCCCCCGGTGAATCGACGGCGACCCAACCGGCGAAACGCACAGATCCATTGAAGACGACGCTGAACAGTTTTCCGCGATCGCGGAAATTCTTCCGCGGTGCGAAAAATGCCACGTTCGCGCCGTTGCTCAGGAAAAAGGTTTACACGTGATTAAACCCCGGAAAATAAATATTTGTACCCAAACAAATATTCTAAGCCTAAAAAATACACCGGATGTATATTTTAATGCTTAGGAAATTATTACAGAGATTATACGAATTACAGAAAATCCGAACTTTGCCAAACGCGACAAGATTACAAAACGAGGTTTGGGGAAATTACCCAAATACCCTTACTAAAAATTAGGGGTATTACATCACCTCCCCCTTAAAAAAATGTTTTGATCCCGAAACTTGGCCGAAACAAAAAAAAAACGAGGGACGTTACAGCACTACCCCCTTAAAAACGTTTCGACCCCGAAACTAGGCTGAAAACAGGTCGGGAAAACGACTAAGCATGTCAGCCTCAGTCTCTTAGGTTTCCCAAGTAACCTCTTCAGATCTAGAATTGGACCAAAGGATCCGTACTAATGGTACCACCTTATTCCGCAAGTGCTTCTCGCGACGTTCGAGAATACGCACAGGTATCTCCTCGTAGGTAACATTTGCCTGAATCTCGATGTCCTCATAACTCAGCACATGAGACACATCTTGCACATACTTCCTCAACAAGGACACGTGGAACACGTTATGCACTGGATGCGCCGACGGTGGCAATGCTAAACGATACGCTAGAGACCCCACCCTGTCAAGGATCTCAAACGGTCCCACGTAGCGAGGATTAAGCTTCCCACGCTTGCCGAACCTGAACACACCCTTGGATGGTGACACCCTGACAAACACTTTGTCACCAACCTCGAACTCGACATTCATGCGCTTCAGATCTGCATAAGACTTCTGTCGACTTTGAGCTGTCAACATCCTCTGTCTGATCAAAGCAATGTCCGAGGCAATCCTTTCGACTAACTCCGGTCCGAGCAAGAACCTTGTCGGCATTCTCATCCCAACAAATTGGAGATCTGTACTTCCGACCGTACAAAGCCTCGAATGGATCCATCTTAATGGTAGCATGCCAGCTGTTGTTGTACGTGAACTCAACCAGACTTAGGCTGTTCTCCCAGCTGGTCGGACGATCAAGTACGCAAGCTCTCAACATATCTTCTAGTGTCTGGATGGTCCTCTTAGACTGTCCATCCGTCTGAGGATGAAATGCAATACTGAACCTCAACTCGGTTCCCATGGCCTTGTGGAGTTCTTTCCAGAATCTCGACATGAATCGGCCGTCACGATCCGATACAATGGTCTTTGGCGTACCATGCAAACGAACAATCTCGTGTAGGAAAACTTCTGATAGCTTCTGAGTTCCCCATGTTGACTTAATAGCCACGAAGTGAGCACTCTTCCTGAGCCTGTAATGATCACCCATATAGCATCCTTTTGACTCTAAGTCTTCGGCAACCCCGTGACGAAGTCCATAGCAATATCTTTCCACTTCCACTCTGGTACTAGGAGAGGTAGCAATTCATCACCTGGTCTACGGTGTTCTATCTTGACCTTCTGACAAGTCAAGCATTTCGCCACAAATTCTGCTACGTCCCACTTCATATTGGGCCACTAGAATTTCTTTCTGAAGTCTTTGTACATCTTACTGGATCCTGGGTGTACAGAATAAGCTGATGAATGGGCCTCCTTCATCACCAACTGGCGAAGGCCATCAACGTCAGGCACACAAATCCGGTCCTGAAACCAGAGTTATCCATCCTCCTGAATCACGAATCTGGGAGCTTTCCCGTCCATCACTTCACTGCTTAACTTCACCAAGACCACATCATCAACATGCTTCTCCCTGATTTGATCAAGTAGCGTAGCCTGAATCTCCAGCATACTCAGGTATCCTCGACGTTGATCGTACAAGACTTCAATCTCGCACAACCCTTGGTTCAGTTTGGTATGAGCAGTGAGTAGAGCCACTACGGTCTCGTGCGGCGTCTTCCGGCTCAATGCATTGGCCACCACGTTAGCCTTGCCCCGATGATACAGCAACTCGATGTCGTAGTCCTTGAGTAGCTCTAACCAGTGACGTTGTCTCATATTCAACTCCTTTTGAGTGAACACATACTTGAGACTCTTATGATCGGTGAAGACTTGGCACCTAACATCATAGAGATAGTGCCTCCAAATCTTCAACGCGAAAACCACAGCCGCTAACTCCAGATCATGCGTCGGATAGTTTGCCTCATAGGATTTCAACAACCGAGATACATACGCAATAACCTTTCCTTTCTGCATCAGTACACATCCTAACCCATGCTTTGAAGCATCACTATAGACCACATAACCATCAGATCCCTCCGGTAGCGCCAAAACTGGTGCGGAGGTCAGACACTTCTTCAACTTCTAAAAATTGGCCTCGCACTTGTCGTCCCAAACGAACTTCTTGTGGACCTTGCGGAGCAAACCGGTCATAGGTAGAGCGATCTTAGAAAATCCCTCCATGAACCGTCTGTAGTATCCTGCGAGTCCCAAGAAACTGCGCACCTCCTTTACATTCTGAGGCCGCCTCCAATTGGCTACCGCTTCAATTTTCCGGGGATCGACCATAACCCCATCCTCATTGATCACATGGCCTAAGAAAGCCACTTCCTTGATCCAGAAGTCACACTTAGACAGTTTTGCATACAACTGATTTTGTCTAAGGACAGACAAGGTGATCCGAAGATGTTCCTCGTGAGCCTCCACACTCAGGGAATAGATCATAATATCGTCGATGAAGACCACCACGAACTTATTCAGATATTGGTGGAAACATCGATGCATCAGATCCATGAAGACTGTCGGAGCATTAGTAAGTACAAATGGCATGACTAAGAACTCGTAGTGCCCATACCTCGTCCGGAGAGCAGTCCTCGGAATATCTTCCTCACGAATCCTGAGTTGATGGTAACAAGATCTGATATCGATCTTGGAAAAGACTTTTGCTCCCTGCAGTTGATCCAACAGATCATCAATCCTAGGCAATAGATACTTATTCTTGATTATGACCTTGTTCAACTCACGATAGTCGATACAAAGTCGAAACGAACCATCCTTCTTTTTGACAAACAAGACTGGAGCGCCCCAAGGCGATGCACTCGGCCTTATATATCCTTTCTCAAGAAGGTCCTCGAGTTGCTTCTTCAACTCTTTCATCTCAGGTGGAGCCATCCGGTACGGTGCCTTAGAAATCGGCGCGGTACCAGGCTCGAGATCAATGGTGAATTCCATGTCACGATTCAGGGGTAAACCGGGAATCTCCTCCGGAAACTCATGAATTACAGGAATATCAAGAACTGAGGCCTCATCTCTCTTGGGCTTATCCAGATAGCACAAGTACCTGACACAACCTTGTCGAAGTAGCTTAAACGCAGCCATCGCATTGATGAGCTTGTCGTTATCAGAGTCATTACGACCCTTAAATTTGCATACAAACTGGCCCCCAAATGACACCGTCACAGTCCTTGAGCTAAAATCAATTACCATCCCATGATGGGTCAGCCAATCCATCCCGAGAATAATGTCGTATGGAGCCATGGCTATACAGATCAAGTCTGCTTCGAACTTCCTACCCTGAATGGTGATCGGAAATTCTGACAGACGCTTGGTTCTTACCAACTGTTCACCATTGGGTAGATTCACTACAAAAGGCTCACAAGCCTCATTGTATACTAAGCCTAGCTTACTTACACAACTCTCTGAGATGAAAGAATGAGTAGCACCCGAATCAAATAATATACACACAGAGGTAGAATGAAGGTATAAAGTATCTTGAATAATCAGAGCATTAGGTCCGTCAGCCTCACGCATCTCGTAGAGTCGCTGACCTTGACCTCCTGAAGCAGCTGGGGCTTTCCCCTTGTTCTGAGCAGTTGTCTGCGTCAAAGGGCTAGGAGCCTCCATTGGTTTGAATCGGGGTCGGTTCTTATGACTAACGGACCCTTGCTGTGACTCAGCTCCCTTCTGTCTCCTTTGCGGACAAAACGTCTGCAAGTGCCCGTCCTTCCCGCAGGCAAAACACGTTTTCCTATCCTTTGGGCATTCATTGCTCTTGTGCCCCGACGTGCCACAATTTTAACACTGGATTGGATTCTTTGCCTGACCCGAGCATTACGTAGACCTTCCCTGAGTTGTCTCCGTTCTCGCTCGGCCAGACTTGGCAAAGTTTGACGGTGACGCGGGTCGCTTGAACCCACTTGCCTGAGGCTGGCTCTGTGCCGGTCTCTGGTGATTGCGCTTACTCGTCGACTCCTCCAGAGTCACCTCCAACTTATAGGCAGCATCCACGTACTGCTCCAGAGTAGAGCATCCGTGGCGCACCATCAGTGGGTTAATGTCCGAATTCATCCACTCGTGGAAATGCCAGATTTTATGCTCTTCACTGAACACTTCCGGCCCAGCGTACTGCAATAGGTGATTGAACTTGGCCGCAAGCTCAGTCACTTTCAATCCATCCGTCTTCGGATAGAGAAACTCCTTATGCTTCTCTTCCCTCATAGCACGGGAAAAGAAACGGTCGGTCATTTTCGTCTTAAACAATCCCCAGTTCAACCCAAGATGATCAGCTAGACCGGTGCCTTCCCACCATTCACTAGCCACCTCCTTCAGTTGAAGGGATGCAATGTGCACTTTCTCAGCTTCAGTGCACTCGACGTGTCGGAACAACCTTTCCATGTGTGAGAACCAATATGCCACTTTGACTGGCTGTCCCTTTCCATCATAGCTGTCAGGCCTCATAGAGCTAATGGACTTCAGCGCTCGACCATAATTGCCTTTGTTCCTGACTGCATCTTCATGAGGCACGTGGACAACTGGCTCCTCGAATCTAGGAACCACTTGAGGAATTGGCACACCTTGTGCCTGTGGTGCAATTGGCCGCAAGATATCGGTGACCGCTTGCATCATGATCCCCCGAATAGCCTCAATTGTTGCGGCGTCGAATACCACTTGAGGGTTGACCGGAACTTGGTCACTGCCCCCGGGGTTGTTGTGAGAAACTGACTCGTTCTCATCCCCTGGATTTGCGGCATTCCTCAAATTCAGTCTGGGGTTGTTGCTTGGCCCAACACTAGCACGAAGGGTATTTCGGGTGTTCACCATCTGTTTATCGATCAATTTTTTCAAGTATATCACAACATTAATAACAGTTTATCATGCATAACGTATAAAAATTGACTCGGAATAGATCGAACTGGTAAACTTTCATTGATGTTATGAACTGAAACTGAGTTTCATAGAAAAGCCCTTCCCAGCGATAAGTCAAAATTGCCAGGAGGCTACAATTCTAACGAAGCAAAACGAAACAACTAAAAAAAAAAAAAACGCTAAGACTCAACACCGGCTCCCATCATGGTGCCCTGAAGTGCTTCCTATAATCAGGAGCCCTCATACACATCCTCTTCGGAAGGGGTCTATCCTCTGGGTCTGGTGTCGGACTCCTCGACCTACTTGGGCCTGGAGCACATGGCTCATCCCTAGGCCTTAGCGCCCTCGGTCTTTCTCTAGGCACGGGAACACTTGGCTCAGCCTCGTCAGATCCCGGTGGGTAGCAAAACTCCTCCAGAAACCCTGGTTGAAAGTCTGCACTATTCACCCCGTACTGAGGGTTGAGTAGCAACCTTGCCTGTCGGAGGTACTCCTGGAGCTCATGGACGTCCCCAAGCATTTGGGAGAGACCGAGTTTTGTGTCGTATGTCCTCTCCTCCATGTCATACAAGGCATTCGACCACTCCTCCAGGCGTTCCTCAAGCATTCGGGGCATCGGCCTGGCCTGTTGGGTCGGGACCACCCTCGGTGTACCCATTGACTCCCACGACCTTTCCCTCGCTCGAGCACGCTCTACTGCATCATCCACCTGGCGATGCACTTTAGAGGAAACCATCTAACTCTGGCGAAACACATGTCGCGAATCAAGACTCACCATTGGCCTCCTCGGAGTAGGGATCATTTGCGGGTCCTCTGATGCATCCAGCGGCCCACTCTTCCTCCTACCGGTACCTGAAATACCAAGCGCCTCCCAAGCGGCAGGGGACAACGGCGTATACTCCTCCTCAGGTGGCGGCACCGGACTCGGGAAAATGAATTGCATTCCCGGATCCTCACTGTCTTCCAGCAAGTGCTCCAAGTCGAATCCATATTCCTCGAGGTCTTTCTCGGGATCCTCCTCCAGATCCTCCTCGGGATCTTCCTCAGGATCCTCCTCTATCTCAAAGTCATCGTCGTAGTACCCTCCAAGGTACTCCGACGGCTCCTCCTCTTCTTCTGTGTCCTCCCTCGGGTCTGCTTCAGGCTCTACCTCGGGAACTCTAGCCCCGTCAGACACCAACACCACCGACTCTGGAAGTACGGTCTTCACCTCCTCGGGTGGATAACTTGGCTCCCCTACCTCAAAGCACGGAGGGGGAACCGGGAACTCGAGCCTGACTGGAGATGGCGGGGCCACCTCGGCTTCCTTCTTATTCCTCAGTTGTGAAAAGATTGCGCCCATATCCTGCGAGGCGACGAGAAAAGAATTAGTCTTTCTAAATATAGAAGCAAACTTACTATATCAAACTGGAATGAAGGCACGACTTGAATGGCAGATATTTCAAAACAACACATTTATTCAAATCTGGTTTTATCCGAAATTTTCAACTTTTGGATTTAACCAACAATTTTCTCAGTTCAAACGGGTAAACGGTTTTAGGAAAAAAAAAATCAGTAAAACGATTTGAAACCCAACCCGTTTTAAAAACCTGGCTCTGATACCAAATCTGTAACACCCCCAAAAATAACCTTGAAAGTATTACCGCCAGTGATCTCAGATTACACATCTGATGCCACCAAAGGCTTAACCATTTTATACTAACCATAAAATAACACCGATAATATTAAATATCATAACATTTTATTCAACCAAAGTCTCAGATTACATCTGTAAAATCCCAAATACATCTGAAATACAGAATTCGTTTCAATACATCGGAAGTCTTTTAAATAATATATATCATAAGGGTCTTGATCGGAGCGATCTCACGCCTAGGATCTTCAACCTTGAGAAAACTCTAAAAAACTTCATCTGCCTTCATCGTCGCGTACTAGCCTTCACAAAAGGGAAGTTTACCTGATGTGCCGTATGAGACGGATGACACCAGCCAACCATGCAAAGGAAAATAACCGGTTGGTTAGTCTAATGAAAGACTATGCAAGGGTACAACAGAAAGGTTCTATGTAGTCGTATTAGGTTAAACCCATCGCTTCTCGAATGAAAGTCGATGACGATAGTAGCCTCAATACTTCTGCGGAAAGATACGAAACAGTATGATCAAGAGAAGACTCTAAAGGATCGAGTCTTAGGGGAAACGTATGAAGAGAAGACTCCAAAAGATTGAGTCTTATCGAAAAATATGACAAGTGTTTGGGAACGTTATAATTTCACACAAGCGTTTAAAAAGACTTGACCATTTGGGTCCACGACCAACCTCACCGCACAATGCGAATTCAGATTTGGAAGGAGGACTTACTTTAATCGAAGTCCGGGCGGTTTCCACGTTGTACTCCTCGCCCGAGGGTATATTAATTATGTGCCATATCGCACTTATCTTATTAAATTCCAAAGCGTACATTTACGTTACAAGCTGTGTGCACCTACCCTAGTAAGGGTACAGTCATGACCAAGAAACGTACTAGGGCAAAATCCTCCTAATACCAGTTATAAACAAATGACTAGACCTTGCGAGGTACATAGCGTTCCTACGAATACTCGTTCTAACTAAACAGTTAAAACCACACAATAATCCACACCAGTACCATCATGGAAATAACAGATATAATAGCGTTGTTTCTAGCAGTATATACAACCTATTATAAAATCACATTTTAAATCATCCATTCATAAAACTGTTCCCAAACAAAAACAACAATCATCCTAATTTAATTAACAATTAAAGGCAATTGATAATTAACGGAAACATGGAGTGATAAGCAAGAGCGAACCGCCACTTGTCTTGATCGAGACGAACGAACGATGTAGGGTTTCTGGGTCCGGAAACTGGAATCTGGAATCGGGTTACGGATTCCTATGACGACAACGAACCCACGACGAAACCCTAGGTTAGATTCGATACGAATAATAAAACGAATCTAAAGAAACGAACGGAAACGAAAGAAACGAGGGTCCCATCCGTGACCGGCTCGTCCAAAGCCACGATCGCGTTTGCTAAGGCAAACCGTGGTCGCGGTTTGGATTCCACGGTCGCGGTTTGGATTCCGCGGTCGCGGATATCTGGGCACCATCCGCGGTCATGGTGTTCATGTCCGCGATCGCGGATCAACCTCCGACGAACCCTAAATCAAACCAGCTCACCGACGACGACGATAACGGCTCGGACGAGGGGGCTTCGACTCCTACCACCACGAGACCTCCAAAGCACCACCACCACCACATGGGCACACCGGCGATCAGCTCCGACGACGACGCGACTCTGGCAAGAGCAAAACGAACACGAGCGAGAGATTGAGAGATGGAGATCGGAATTAGATGTTGAGCCACCCACCTCGGCCCCCTTTTTATAGCCACCGAAGAGGAGTAACGACGGCCAGGCGAAGCGATCCATCTCCCTCCCCTGGCAAATTGACGGCGACCCAACCGGTGAAACGCGCAGAGCCATTAAAGACAATGCTGAACAGTTTTGCGCGATCGCGGAAATTCTTCCGCGGTCGCGGAAAATGCCACGTTCGCGCCGTTGCTTCAGGGAAAAGGTTTACACGTGATTAAACCTCGGGAAATATATATTTGTACCCAAACAAATATTCTAAGCCTCAAAAATATATCAGATGTATATTATAATGCTCAGGGAATTATTACAAAGATTATACGAGTTACAAAAAATCCGAACTTCGCCAAACGCGACACGATTACAGAACGAGGGTTGGGGAAATTACCCAAATACCCTTACTAAAAATGAGGGGTATTACAGTCTTGGCCGAGCTCTTTGGCTATTTAAAGCCTCTTTTGTTATTGTTATTTCCTTACGTTCAATTTTAATCAAGGTTTCAAGTAGAGTGTTTATCCTCCTTCCCTTGATCGGACGTCACCCTCTATCTTCGCATCCTCATTCCCTCCGCCGCCGACGCTACGGCAACTGCTTGATCTTTCAAGCCAAGTCTTCTTTTGCATCTCCATTCCTCCGCAGTCGACGCTACGACACCAACGACTTGTCTCTTCAAGTCACCTATCCCTCATCAAACCGCTTCGGCCACCGCTATCCATTCACTCCATCAGCCGCGTTCACCACCTCCTTCACTGTCGAGACGTTCATCGCGTGACTTCTCACCCAAGACTAGATCCCAAGGCGCCACCTTTTGACAATTGACTTCTCACCCAAGACTAGATCCCAAGGCGCCACCTTTTGACAATTGGCTTCTTCACCGCCTCGTTCGACCTCTGTTTTTGGGTATATTGCGGGATTTGCTTCTTGTTTTTTTAGGTTTATCCTAATTATGTGAGTAAATTAAGATTAATTAGTGATAATTTAGGGTAATTTAATTTTGCTGATATTAAAATTATATTAAACATATTTTATATGGTATTATCTTAGGTTGTTTAATGTTAATTTTTAACATTATTAGTTTATAATATTTAGATAAGTGATTAATTGTTGTTGTAAATAAATTAATGAAATTTATTTATTTGTAAGATGATTATTAGATTATATGACAAAATGATTATGGTATCGTATAAATAATCGTTATAATTGTGTAACATCGACAATTGATGTATCTAGGCTTGAATCATTTCAAATAGAAACTGATACGAGTCGCGTTCAATTTTCCATTTCAAATAAATTTTATGATTATTATTTATTTTCTATAAATTAGGACGCTCAGAATCACTATTGGGAAGGGAAACAAACTTAACTCGAGACAACTGACAACTTAACTCGAGACAAGTGGCGGTTCGCTCTTACATTTATTCCATATTTTTCTTAATTGACAATTAAGTAATTGTTTTGATTAAGTTGGGATAAATATTGTCATATTATGTTTGGGAACTTATATGTTATAATGGTAAAATATGAATTATATACTAGGTTGTAAATATTGCTATAGATTACACTTGTGTATATATTATTATTGTTGTGGTGTGATAGTTGGACTTTGGTGTAAATTTGGTGTGGACTTGTATGCTTAGTTAGCATGAGTATTCATACAAACACTATATACCTTACAAGGTTTAGTTGTTTCTTTATAACACTATTAGTAGGATTTTTCCCTAGTATTTTTGGTCATGACTGTACTCTTATCCGAATATAAGTTGTGGTGGACTTAGCTAATGCCATTACTTGAGATTCGTCCCATGATTAGATTCTCGTATCGAGATGGTGTGGATTAAAAGCTTTAAATTAAATGCATGTTTTGGAATTAAAACAATAAGTGCTTTTGTATACATAATTAATAAACTTCGGGCGAGAAGTATAACATGGAAACCACTTGGGCTCTCGTCTAAGTAAGTCTTCTTTGCAATATGAAGTTGCACAACGCGCATGCGGTGAGGTTGGTTGAAACCCAATTAGTCAAAGGAGTGAATTTAAGATCTTGGTGTGTAATTATTATAAATATTCCCAAACAAATACATAAAATTCCTATAAGACTCAAATTCATTAAAGTCTTCTATTGAATCATGTCTCTTCCTTTGTTTTAGTAGAAGTATTTTAGTTATATATCATCTATCGGCTTTTATTCGAGAGACAATGATAATGACTAGATATGACCACATAGAACATCTCATAAATACCCTTGTTTAGTCTTTCATTAGACTAACCAACCTTTCTTTTTCTTGCATGGTTGGCTGGTGTCATCCGTCCCATTCGACACATCAAGTAATTCTTCCCAAGTGTGAAGAAGTAGAATTCCGACGTTAGAGGCAGCTGTTATTTTTTATATTTTTATTAAACAAGGTTAAAGATCATGAAGTTAGATTTTAGGTTTATAACCTATGGTATAATTTTTGGTATTTTCCGTTAAGTCTTCCACTACGACATTTTCTATAATTTGGTAGTTGATTCAAGTTGCTATTTCCGCAACATCATTTGTAAAACATTATTATGAAATTATGAAAACTTTATGTATTATTTTGTATTTGCGATCAATGTTGTAAGCCTTGGATGATTTCGGATATGCATTTCGAGGTCACTGGCAGTAATATTCCTAAGGTAATTTAGGGGTGTTACAAGGCACACTAACCGCACGATGAGAGATGGATCAAGGGAGGGAATCATTCTCAAATTACACTACAAAGATCATTTTCAACTCATCAATCTCCTAATTTAAATATCCTTTTGTTCATCCATAAGGTCAATATTTTTGTTAAATCAATAAAAATAAAATTTCTATTCCTACTACGGGTTCGTTCTTTTTCCTCTACAAACATAAGGATAGTATACATATTTTTACTTATATATTTTCAGCTAAAGCTTTTCTCCTTAACTTAGAGGTGAATGAATTAATCAAGTGAGAATGACTATTCTCATATAAAATGAGAATGCTTTATAACCTTTTGATAGGGGCCAGTTCATGTGTCATGCACTTGACCCCTTGGTCAAACTTCTCATTGACTATCAACGCCGATCTCTAGAGGTCTACGCCGGCGTTGACTAGTCAATTTTTATTTTTTCGGGGCCAATTTTATTTTTTTCAGGCAAAAGTTTTTCTTTCGGGGCCAAAATTTCATATGCACATTGAGTGCAAAAGTTATGCACATTTAGGCAAAAAGTCATGCATTTAAAAAAACGAATGTATGTTAAAAAACTAAATGAATTGCACATCTAGTACAAAAATACATGCACATGTAGACTAATATATGTGCATATACATGGAAAATGTATGTTGTTCAACATTCATTCACGCATGGTCTACAACTCATGCACATTTTCAATACAAACCCGATATATGCACATCGTATAAATTGGGTGCACGTACAAGTCATTATCCATGCACATATACATAGATGTATGCACTTCACACGCACTAAATGTGCATGCAAATTGGATTGAATGTGAATAATGTTTGCACTGTATGTCCACACCTAGTACAAATTAAATGCAAATACATGCCATCATTCATGCACATACCCGCATAGATGTATGCACTTCGCATGTGATGCACTGAATATCCATGCAAATTGACGTAAATGTTTATAATGTCTGCACTATATGTGCTCACCTTGTACAAATTAGGTGCACATACAAGTCATTATACATGATCGTACACACATACATGTATGCACTTCACACATAATGCGTTGAATATGCATGCAAATTGGTGTGAATATGCATAATGTTTGCACTGTATGTGCCGAAAAAATTTGGCCTCGAAGTTAAACATTTTAGGAGTGAATTTTTTTTTGCCTTATTAGATGTGCATGAAATCTTGTGTGAATTTGTATAACTTTTGATCTGGATGTGCATAGAAAATTTTGGCGAGGAAAAAAATATCCCCCGGGAAAAAAATCGGCCCTAGGAAAATAAATTGGTCTGGAAAAAAAATAGATATATCAAAATATATGCACATGCGTTATCTATGCACATACAAGACAAAATATGTAACATTTAATATTAATGTGGGCGCGCGAAAAAAAAATTGGTCTTGAAATAAAAAAATGACCGGTCAACCCTGGAAACTGACGGTTAATGATACGCTCTACTTTGTAGTGCGTAACTAGGAGCTGATACTAGGTTATTAGGCACCATTTGTATGGGTTTAGGAGACAATTTATGATTATGGAGCAATAGAGTAGAAGTGGAGAAAAGGGGATTTTAGTGAAGTGTTGAAGGCATTGAGGAGTTGTAAAGAGTAGGCCGCAACCGTGGGCTAAGGAATGCACAAGCCGCGGCATAGGAAGAGATCGTCAGGAAGCTATTGAAGTGTAAGCCGCGGGCGTGGTTTGGAGCGCCGCGATGGCGGCCAAGGAAAAATTCGCTCGAGTGCCACAAAGAGCAAGCCGCGGGCGCGGCTGAGGAAACCGCGATCGCGGCCTTGAAGATCAGAGACTACATGGGAAGATTTCGCCGCAGATTATCTTGTTACCTTTATTTCTTTATTTTGTAATTTTTTATTTCAGATATTATTAAGTTTGAAGATTTACATAGGTTATAAGTACTTAGTTTTTTTTAGGTTATATTCATTCATCATTTGTTAGAACGGCAGTCTACGTTTTTCTGTGAGAGCTTTTGTGTTTTGCAAGACTATGAAGAACTAAGTTTCCTTTGCTTAGTCAAATGATTGAAGCCTTCGTTTGATTTGGTTGTGAGATTATAATTCTTGTTCTATTCCTTTGAATGTTATTGATTCTCTTGTGCTTAATCCCTTTGAGTTTTGCTAATTGGCCATTAGTATTATTCTTCTGCTAGAGTTGGATTGTTTCTGGTTGAAATATCTAATTCAGAGTAGCAATTACGATATTCTAGAATTGGTTGTGATAGTTTATTGTAGAAGAGAATTGATTGCATGCTAAGTAAAACTGGTTGTTTTATGCGCATGTATCTGCTGAATTTCTGGAACTTACTGCTTCTATTGAATTGAATCTGGATAGTTTCCTGGTTGTTTGATAGTTAGTATTATCAGGGTCTGGTTGTCTTGTTAATAAACTTAAGAAAAGGAATAGGAACATTCACTGGTCTAAAGAACTAGAGATAATCAAGGATCAATCAATCAAACTGAAGTGTGGATATCTATCTGGCTGAGTACTTTCATCAATATGTGTTTACATCATCATTAATTCTGTTAGTTAATTTCATAAATTAGAACAAACCAATCAAAAAACCCCTTTGTTACTGTTGATAAACGATTTTTGCAAACAAGATAGATAATTTGATTCTCTGTGGGTTCGACCCTTACTTGCCAGACTGCGTTAGTTGGGTTTTTAAAGTTTCTTTGGTAGGTTTCTACGACTAAAGCCTATCAAATTTGGCGTCGTTGCCGGGGAATCTAAGTTTTATTCTTTTCGTGTTTGTGTGTTATTGTTTACCAACTGTTGTGTGGACCTATCTTATGGTCCACACCCATGCTACTAATTCTCCAATCTTAGATCTTGATACAAAAATTGAGCAAACACTTTCCAAGAACCGTAGAACCGTTCGTGAGCAACTCGAGATGGCTGAACAACAGACATTGAGGCAGTTAACTGCACCGAATCTAGAGCAGCAACCGCTTGCTGTGCAATTTCATGAGTTGGCTGATGTTGTCAATTTTAAGTTGAAGTCTGAATTGATTCACTTGCTACCCCATTTTCATGGGATGAATGGCGAAGACCCCAACAAGCACTTATATGAGTTTCACGCTGTCTACACCAGTATGAAGCCAAGGGGCATGACAGAGGACCAAAATCAAGCTGAGGGACTTTCCTTTTTCTTTGAAGGACTCGGCCAATGACTGGTTTTATTACTTGGCTCCGGGAAGCATTGATACATGGGCAAAGATGAAGAAAGCTTTTTTGGAGAAGTACTTTCATGCAACAAAGCTCAATAGCCTAAAGAAGAACATTCGAAACATTGAACATCATGCTACTGAGACTTTGTATGAGTACTATGAGAGATTCAAACGCCTAATATCCAGCTGTCCATGCCATGGTTATTCTAATCAGGATCTCATTCTATACCTATATGGAGGACTTCTTGATGATGAGCGTAGAATGGTGAACGCAGCCTGTGGCGGTAACATTCTGAATAAGACCGCTGCAGCGGCATTTGAGATGTTTTTTGAGCTATCTGAAGGCTCAAGGCAATTCAGCAAGAGAGCGAGCTCTCACGCAACCAAAGCAGCCGACTCTCATCCATCATCTTCACTGCAATCTGACGTGAACGAGTTGAAGGAGATGATGAAGCATTTTATGGTGAAAGGAAACCCGCAACAAGTTAAGTCTTGTGGCATATGTTTTGACACGATGCACCCTACTGATGCATGCCCGCAACTATAAGAGCCTCCAACTGAAGTGAATGATGTGGGAGGTTTCGGACCTCCTAGACCAAGATATGACCCATACTCCAACACCTACAATCCTGGGTGGATAGATCACCCCAATTTGAGATATGGGAACCCACAAAACCAGCACTTTCAGCAATCCGAAGGTCAACAACAACAACAATTCAGACCACCATATGATCCTAGACCTCAGGGGCAGAATTCGAATTCATCTATGTCTGCAGAGGATATGATCAAGGCTCTTGCACAGAACATGACCACCATGCAGAGCAATCTAGTGCAATTTCAACATGAGACCAAGTCTAGCATTCAGAATTTGGAGAATCAGGTTGGGCAGATCTCCCTAGCAGTAAGCAGATTGGAGGCTAAGGAGGCGAGTAAGCTACCGTCGCAAATGGAGTTGAACCCAACATAAAATGTGAGTGCAATCATGCTGAGAAGTGGGAGGAAGTTAGACGAAACAATGGAGAGCAATGTCCCCTTAGCTGAAAGGGACAAACCTGATGCAAATGAAGAAGCCGCAGGCGCGGAAAGGGAGCCACGATCACGGCAAATGAATGTTGAAGAAGAGATTGAAACTTAGGCAAAGCCGCGACCGCGGTCTGAGAACCGCGATCACGGCCTTGCCTCAGACGCTGAAAACTCTTACGTTCGACCAGATTTTCTTCCACTCGGCTCCCAAAAACCTGCTCCGCCATTCCTTGAGGCGCTGAAAGACACGAGGAGGCTGGAGAATGACAAGGAGATCTTCGAGACCTTCAGTAAATGTGAGGTAAACGTTCCATTGCTTAAATTGATTAAAAGTGTTCCTCGCTATGCAAAGTTTCTGAAGGAATTGTGTACGATTAAAAGGAACCAAAAAGTGAAAAGTAAGAAGAAGGTTAAGGTTAGTGAGCATGTGTTTGTTGTGTTGCAAAGGCGAATTCCTAAGAAGTGTGAAGACCCTGTCATGTTTAGCATTCCTTGTATGATAGGTGACATCAAGTTTGAAAAAGCCATGTTAGATTTAGGTGCATCTATTAATGTGTTGCCTTACTCTTTATATGAGTCTTTGGGGCTTGGACCGTTGCATGAAACTGGGATAGTAATTCAATTAGCTGATTGTTCCAATGTCTATCCAAAAGGAGTAGTAAAGGACGTTCTTGTAAAGGTTGACAAGTTGATTTTTCCTGCTGATTTTTTTGTGATGGATATGGGAAGTGACAAGCATGCAAGCCTTGTTATTTTAGGTAGGCCATTTATGAAAACTGCCAACACTAAAATTGATGTGAGTAGTGGTTCACTGACGATGGAGTTTGATGGGGAAATGGTAGAGTATAACATTTATGATGCTAAGAAACACCCTCCTGATGATGGTTCTATGTGTTCTATTGTTGCGAGTAACTTACATTGATCTGCAAGGCACTATGTCGAGCCCATGACATTAACCAAGGCGCTTCTCGTGAGGCAACCCGAGGTATGAAGTCTTTCTTGTCATTTTCTTTCTCTTTCTGTCATTGTTTTTCCCTTGTTTCGTTTTTTTTTTCGTTAGACTAACTTGTAGGAAAGGAGCTTTCGAGGCAAGGCCGCGATCGCGGCCTTGCCCTATACTGAAAGGATGAAGCCGCGGTCGCAGTGTTTTATTTTCCTGTTCAAATTTTTAATTTTGCAAATTTGCCGAGAGCACCGCACAGCCTGTGCGGTTTGGTCCTGTTCGAAAAAAAAAATTCCGGCTGTTTGAAAGCCGCGAGAGCGGGTGAAAGCCGCGAGCGCGAGTGGAAACCGCGATCGCGGCCCCGCTGCCCGCTTTAAACCGCTGCTGAGGATGAAGGAATGAGATGATGTCGCTGTTGAGGAGGAGATGTAGCTTGAGATTTTTATTTGGAAACTGATGATGGCACACCATGATACAACTGATGAGAATGAGATTCCAAAGGCACCGACTGATATATGTTCGTGATGGAGAGACAATATGAGGCCGCTGACACAGTGAGGCAGGCACTTCGAGTGGTCCTGCAGACCCAGGTAGACAGTATAGGGAGTGGATAGCTGAGCTTGATGAGGACGTGCAAGTTGGTTTTCAAGAGATTTTTCCATTTGATCTAATCTCTCTTCTATGATTCATGTTTTTTCTCTTGTAAACATCAAATTTCAAATTCTATTTCTCGAAATGTCTGGGAAACAAGGCGACTCTTCACTTTTCGAGAAGCAAGGTGAAAATCGCCTTCTGAACCTTAGGTATCTGTTTTTATTTGTTGATTTTGTAACTTTTTTTTGATGCAGATGAGTGTATAAGTTGTTTCCGTTTTGTATTTTGTTCTTTCTGTGTTGATGTTTGGGGTTGTTGTTCATATTTTCATGTTTTTGGGATGACTGATGTGTGGAGTTGATATTTTGTAATATTTTCATGTTTTTTCTATCTTGCTCATCACATATCCATGGTTGTTTGTACGTGTTTATTGCTCTTGTATTGTGTTTGTGGACCACTTTCAGTTTATTTGTTCACCACTTCACAATATTTTGGTGCACCAAATTCGCTTTGATTGTTCACCATACTATTATAAGTTATGCACCACATTACTATATATTTGTTCACAAGTTTGACTTTGTTTGTGCACCACTTTAGTTTGTCTGTTCACCACTTCACAATATTTTTGTGCACCAACTTCGCTTTGATTGTTCACCATATTACTATATATTTGTTTGTTCACGACAAATTATGCATCATAGCATAGCAAGTTTATACACCTAAAATGCAACAAATAGTGCAGTATAATATTAAAAGATTGTCTATCATAACATAACAAGATATTGTACCTATAACATAGTAAATTGTGCACCACATTACTATATACGTGTTCACTAGTTGCACTTTATTTGTGCACCATTTTCAGTTTGTTTGTTCACCACTTCACATTATTTTTTGCACCTTTGCTTTGATTGTTCACCACATTAATATATATTTGTTCACCAATTGTACTTTGTTTGTTCACCACATAAGTATAAGTTGTGCACTACATTAGAGCACATTGTGCACCAAAGTACTATATTGTGTGCACCACATAAGTTAATGTTGTGCAACACCTTACTATATGTGTTGTGCACCATATTACTGTATCTTGTGCACCCCATTACTACCTGTTTTGTGCAATACATTACTATATTCGTGTGCACTACTATATCCATTTTGTGTTATTGTTTTTTTTTATCTCTTTTAAGTGTTCATTGCTTCTGTACTATTTTTGTGCACCTCCTTTTGATTCGCATATGCACTCATTTTGATTTTGTTTTGCACCTGTTTTCTAAATTGTATTATTCTTCACAATATATGGATGAAGCAAATCTGTTATACATTCTTCTTCTTTGAAGAAGAATAAGACTATTGTTGGACTTGAGAAGAATACAATTAGTCAAGCTAGAATATTTGGTTATGGCGATGAGGATGTTGTTCCCTCTAACGCTTTAGCCATTTTTGAAGTTGTTCCCGCACATTAGTGTGAAGCTGATGAATAATTAAGGGACCTTGCAAGTGAGAATGAGGATGCTCAAAGACGTGATATTTTGAATGGTTCAACTATATTTATTAGCAGATAAAAGTTGTAATTACTAGTGATGATATATTTTATGTTATGGTTTGTTTTCAAAGCAACGTACAAAGAACAAGCACACAAGTGGTGCACTTGATATCACTTCTATCCCTGTCGAGAAAAAGACCAAGGGTAATGTCTAATTTTTTTAATTTAGCAAATTGTGATTCATAGTTTTTATAATCATGTACATTCGTTGATCAATATTATCCACTATTTTTTTATTGTTGTTGCTGTAGGTAAACGTATGGTAATGTTTGATACAATCCATCGCCGAAGGGCAAACGGGTATATGCTTCAGACACTTCTAGGCTGACTGTTTTTCCTGAATCTGAAAAAGAATGTAAAGCTTTTGTGCATGTGGATATGAAAAGGAATGCCCCCATAGAAGGATTAAGGCAAGGGGTTCTCTTGCATTATTGGCTAATAGTATATCTGCTTTTCATGCAACTTAGAGGGTTGCATTGATCTGTATGGGTTTCAGACACTTGCTTTCTTCGAAGGTGAAAGAGTTGCCTGGATCCTTGCGCAATTTGCTGGTTGAGAAGTTTCGTGCACCATCTTGCTCTATATAGATGGGAAATGGTTTGCCTGATATCCGATTAACCAATGAAGCTATCCATCAATATCTTGGCTTGCTAGAGGAGACATGAAGATTCTTTCTACGAATGATTGCTATGGACAATTTCAGCAAAGATGGTGTTATTACACCAAAAGATGTGAAAAGCAAGCTTCTTGCAAACAAGGAGGCCAATGACATGTTTGTTTTGGATTTCATTGTACTTCTTTAGTCGATTCACTAGTGGAAAAAATCCTTATAGAGGCGGGCCTTTGGACACTTATTGAGGCGAACACCGTTCGCTTCAACTAAGGGGGCTGCAACAAGTAGGGACACTTTTTGAGGCGGGCATTTTACGCCTCTAAAAGGACCTTGTTGAGGCGGGCCTATAGAGGCCCGCCTCAACAAGTCCCTCACTTTGGCGCCAAAATGAGGGACTTGTTGAGGCGGGCCTCTATAGGCCCGTCTCAACAAGTCAGCACTATATACTTATAGAGGGCGTATACAAGCCCGCCTCAACAAGTAGACGCTGACTCGGCCCAGAACTCAGCCGAGTTCTCGGCCGAGTCAGCGTCTATGTACTTATAGAGGCGGACATACAAGTCCGCCTCTATAAGTCCCTTCTTTTGCGCTTCTTTTGGATGTTTTTTGGATTTATGATGCACCATACACGCATTGCAGAATAGGTTCCTGATTTTATTCATAGAATAATATACAACAAACAACAGATTTCATCAGAGTACAGTCAGGTTCTCAACAACAGTTTACATGACAAGTAAAAACAAGTTCAATCCGATAATAAATACTTCGATGTAAAATACTGTGCCCATTGCTCACGAACAACATCCATTTCTTCATAAGTATACGATGTCTTCCTCTTAGGATATAGCTTCATAAAAAACACAGAAATTATTGACAAAAAACACAAATATTATCAATATATAGTTAGTTAAGTTACATACCTTATCTAGTCGGTCATTAGAGTCATAGAGTCCCGTGACTATATCTAACATGAACTTCATGACATAATAGCCACACTCGGTTCTGCCGCTTTGTTGAGCGCACTAATTACACAACATAAGGAGGCTGTCTTAGATACAAGGCCTTTGATTATAAATAAACAAACCTAAAGCGTATAAAATGCTATATGTACCTCTATATTACAGACTCTCAACGTCTTACGTTTTCCTATTAATTTCTCGCACATCCCACCTTGATACTTATACACTTGAAATGCCCTAGAAAATCAACATAATACACTCATGAAACTGATATTGTTAATATTCCAAAAAAAAACTAATTCGTAAGAAAAATAACTTACAAATTCATGATTCCAGATGCATAAGTCGTTCTGTTGCCTTGACCTTTTAGAGAATCGAAAAGATAGACCTGTGCTCTAAATAGGTCTATCACGTACAGAATCCAATGATTGCTGCATCATTTAAAAGTAAATTGATAAATATTAATGATTGCTTAAAATATTAATTATATATGAAACTTATTGAAAACACTTACTCTTGATTATATGGGAGCAAAAACAATTTGGCATTGTTAGAATCTTTAATCGTATTCTTAGCAGTTTCAGCATTGAACACACGTTGCAAGTAATCTGCTGGAACAGTTGGATCGGCCATGATTCTAGTGCTTGACACCATCTCAGGCAAATGAACCCAATTCGAGAATTTTCAAATGCATATGTGTGATTGTCAAATAAATACCTGCACATTTAAAGGTAATTGATTAAACGATTATGAATGGTAATGTAAAAATGATTACAGAAAAAACGATTAAGAATTCATGCAATTCATTAAACATGTATTTATGCGGGGTAGCATGCATAGAGCAACCAGAATCTAAAATCCAGCAATTAGAATCATGTCTAGAATCAAGCATGAGCAACTCACATGAATAAGAAGCACCAGATTCACACACATTAGTAACATCAGATTTTTGCTCATCATCAGATTTCTTTTTCTTGCAATCTTTAATAAAATGGCCAGCTTTACCACAATAGAAACACTTTCTATCCTTAGTATCAGTTTTAGCCTTTTTTCCAGTTTTGGGTTTCCCCTCAGCATGCAAGACAAAATTCTCAGGTTTAACATCAACTTTGTTTTCAGTTTTAGTCTTAAACACCTTTAACACTTCATTTTTCTGAGTTATAGCCTCAGCAATTTTAACAACAGTGATGGTGTCATTACCAAACTGAATCACATCTTTCAGAATGTCAAACTGAGCAGGCAAGGAATTCAATAACAGAACAGCTTGGTGAGTTTCAACAATCTTATCATTACACCTTTCCAAATCTTGGGTCATTCTCAGAAATTTATCAAAGTTATCATTCAAAGTCAGATTCACATCCATCTTAAATGTAAATAATATGCACATTAATGATATTCTAGAAGGCAAGGATTTAGTCAAGTATAACGCTTTAAAGCATTCCATAAAGTTTTAGTAGTAGTAAACTTTACCACTTGATGAGCCACATCATCCGCAAGCCTTATTATAATTTCTGAGTGGGCTTGCTCATCAAGTTCCATCTTTCTAGCTGCTGAGGTCTCCGAGAGGTAGTCACCTTTTACAGCTCTATAGCACTTCTCCTTGATGAGTATAGCCTTCATCTTGACTTGCCACATTGCAAAGTCAGTCGTACCATCAAATGGTGTAATTTTCATCATGTTTTTTGTCATCACCTACCAAACACACAAGTCAGTAAATGAAGCTAGAAAATTGATAACCATAGATTAGGACACAAAAGTCCAAGAATCACACACACAGAAATCAGTTCTCAAGAACACAATATCAAGAACCAATCAAGTACAACACCAGAGGTTACACTTCAACACACTTCAGGTTCAAAGAATCAAAAAATCAAGAACTCAAGACAACTCAATTCCAAGTTCAAAGAAACACAATTCCAGAACTCAGACAACACAAGACACTACAGTTCAGTCCAAATCTGAAAACAGATGCAAGATCACACGAAAAGCAAGATTTCCAGGTTCACAAGATCTAAAAATCAGAATCAAGTAAAGAACTCAGTATCACAGTTTTCAACAGTGAATAAGCAGGAATCAGACAAATGCACAAGAGCAGCGGAAGCTAAACAGGATCGAGCAAGGACAAACCCTAGGAAACTCTTCTAACCGCAGAAAACACAATTTCCGGATCAGAAAAGCACAAGGAATGCAGTCAAAGCTCTGATACCAATCTATGAATCTAATATATCTGATTCAAGCAAAACAGAAACGAAACAAAAACAGAAAGAACACCAAATTGGTAACGCGGTTCGGTTACCCTACATCTGCGGGATCTCAAAAAGGGAGATCCACCCAATCCACTAAGCATTCAAAGCCTTAATCGTTCGTTTGCAAGAGCACACTCAAGAGAGCAAAACACCCTAAAGAAATCCGAAGCACACAATAACAAGGAAGCACAAGAACAAGGATCGAAAGAAAACGCCCCTGTGAACGACCGCAGAAATCGTTTCTGCACTCCAACAGACCGCGCCACCGCAAGGGACACCACGACGAACACGGCTCCGACGAACACCACCGAGTCGCCACCGGACATGGAATCGTCACCGCCCTTCGTCTTCCCGAGCTTCTCTTTCCGATCGACTCCCTTCGAGCACTCTCCCAGCCCAGCCTTCTCATTTCTCTTTCTCTGAAAACGGCACAAATGAAGAGGAGGATACGAAGAGGAAAATGAAGGCGCGCGCAGCTGTTTTTTTTTTTTAATTAGGGTTGAGCTTATAGAGGCGGGCCTAACACGCCCGCCTCTATAAGTATTACGACTCGGCCGAGTAATGGTCTAATAGAGGCGGGCCTTACATGCCCGCCTCTATTGGACATACTTGTTGAGGCGGGCTTTAAGAGGCCGGCCTCAACAAGCTTTAATTGAGGCGGGCTACTTGGCCCGCCTCAATTAGTTAGCATTAGAGGCGGGCCTTATCCTGGCCCGCCTCTAATACTTTAGCGGGAAATGTTTTTTCGGATACTTGTTGAGGCGTATATTAATTTGCCCGCCTCAAAAGATGTTTTTGAGGCGTATAAATTAATTATCCGCCTCAAAAACCAAAAAAAGTGATTGTCTAAGTCGTTGTTGAGGCGTTTTGAACTATGTACACCTCTAAAAGGGAGCCTCAAAAAGTTTTTTTTCCACTAGTGATTGTTATTGAGAGTAATGCCAATGGTTCGACAACTTCAATGATTTTGAAGTAGTTTAACTGGTTTGCTTGCAATCGGATGAAAGAGTACAATTGGTGTGATTTACTGCGGAGGACGATTTGTGAGTTGAGGCTTTTGGCTCCCAGTATAGCTTCGTATAGGGGTCTGCTCATTTTTCTACTTGTCAATTATTTACATTTTTCTATATATCTTTTTTTCCGTGCAACATATATACATTGGTATGTGCAATTTAGTTTATTTCCATGTGCACCATGATAAAATACTTGTGTGCACCATTATATAAGATATTTCTTGTTGCATGATATATATTGTTTTGCGCACCACGATATTTCTTATTTGTGCACCATTATACAATAGGTTTTGTGCCCCATGATATATTAGTTTTGTGCACCATTTTATAACAATGCTGTGTTCCATGAAATTACAGTTCATCCAATGTTTTATAAAGTTTTGTGCAACTGTGTTATAATCTTTTGTGCACCACTATGTAAGAGGGTTGTGCACCATATTTTATCTTTATTGGCAACTATTTTTTTTATTTTTGTGCACTATTTTTTTGTTGTTTACCATGATATTTCATATTTGTGCACCATTATGCAAGAGGTTTTGTGAACCATGATATAATAGTTTTGTGCACCATTTTATAACAATGTTGCCTCCCATGATATTAGAGTTTGTGCACGATTATATAATGTTTTGTGTATCAGTTTTGAAATCTTTTATGCACCATCATATGAGAGGTTTGTGCACAACACTTTGTCTTTATTTTTCACCAGGTTTTTAATTGTGCATCATATTTACAAAAGTGTTTTGTGCATTGTAATGCTAAGCATGATATAAGAGGTTTGTGCACCATTATATGTCTCTGTGCACCATTATCTGTCTGGGTGTGTCATTTTTTTATTATCAACCTCAAGGATGTATCTAATTCTCAGCGTCAATCTTCGCGGTCACAAGAAAGCCAAGATCGATTCTTTTCAGACCATGCTGTGATTAAGTGCATCGAAGAGATCGAGGAACCCTTCTTGATGGAAGTTGATGATCTTGTTGAATAAACTCAGATTCCATTTAGCGATGCATGTTATACAGAAGGGATTTGATGTGAATCAAGGATCGGGAATGACACGGTGCAAGGAATGGCTTCGAAGATCTTCAAGGAATCGTCAAGCAAAGCCCAGAAATGTGACCGGACTTGAAACGGACCGTTCTCTCTCGTTTGAGATCGTAATTGAGTGATTCCAAATCCCAGGGTTTAATCTTGAAGTCTTATTGAGTCCCTCCAAATTTGAGCACGATTGGACAAGGGATCAGGAAGAAATGATGATTTTCCTGAGGGGTCGCAGGGAGCTTGTGGGGTTGTGTTAAGGTTGTCTTTGGAACGATGGATCTGGCAAAAGACAGTGATTGGCTCGGCGTTTTTGGTGTGAATTGGTGGCTTAGGGATCAATGAAGGATAGTGCAAAGTGGAGTCGAGTGGTTGTGGAAGTTGGTGACAATATGAACTCCCTAAGTTGGATATAACGCACCAACAAAGGAAACTCTTGGATAGTTCTTCAAGGGGAGGGAAGACTCGACGCAGACTTGGTTGAGATAGAAGTAGAGTTGGCAAGATGAACTCACTTGACAACAATGGAATTCGACGCAAGAATACTTAGAGAAAAAGAGAGAGTTTTTTTTTTAATCAAGTTCAAAAGCTCCCCCTTAAAACAATGCAAAGGGAAGGCTATAAGTAGGCTAGTGTGAGTCGGCCTTCCTTGCCTTCCAAGGCAGCCTTCAAGCCTCCTACTAAGGCTAGAAAACACCTAACATTTCAGCAAATAAAAGCCTCCTATTGAAGCTACAAAATGGTGCAAATTAAAGGAGTTTAAAGCTAGACTTTAACTCAGCCATATATGGAAAAACAGCAAATATAGAAACATAGTATTAAGGCGCATAGGATTCCTTGGTGCTAGCTTTGGTCAAAACATTGAGTGGTCGACCTTGAATGCTTCTTCCTTGGATTCCAAGAGTGTGTATGGGCCGGCCTTGAAGTTGGAATTAAGCCCACAAGTGACGAGGCCTTGCTCCAACTGGATTTGCAACTCTTTCGGGATTTCTGCTGAACTGTCGTATAGATTACGATTTCTCTGTTTTTCTGGCCCGAATTTGAGGGAAACCTACACATAAAAATTGTAGATAATTTCCTTATCTTTCCAATGACTACTCATGGGCCTCCATTGGACTTTCTTAGCTCCGGATATGGCCAGAATACTGAGAAGGTGTCGACGAGACAGATTCTTCGGTTTTGACACCTTCCAAGTTTCGAACCATTTCTTTTGGATAAGTGTTTGATCTTCTTCAAAAATGATGGTTCCCATAGTCACATCAGGATTCTTCCATTTAAGACACTGGAACCGCACCAGAGAGTGCACAACGCAATGAGGAGGAGGAAGTTGAAATTGATGTTGGTGAGTGATAGGATCAAAACCTACCCACAAGTGTAGGGATCAGTTGAAGTTTTTCAAGTATTGTTGTCACGAGGACTATGTAGTATCGATTGTAACCTTGACTAGTAAGCTCAGCCAAAAGAAGGGAATTTTTTTTAACTAATAACCGAGAAACAATAAACAAAAGCAAAAGATGATTGTTATTAATTGAGGAAAGGCTTCGAAGGCAAGGGATCTCCACAACTATGCTTTAGTAGACTCAACTAGATGAATGCCTGAACTTAGCATGTCTTTGTTAAAGGTAACTATCTTAGGTAATTACTAATTCCTCTCGGATGATAGGAAATGTGTCTAGATTCAAATAACATCCACTCCCGCGACTTGCTGATCAAGATCTAGACTCTTTGGGGACATTGGATATAAGGTCAAACTGAACTAACATCCATTCTCGTGACTTGCTAAATCCACTCTAATATTAGGGTTTCTATGATAGTTATTAACCCACTAGGAAAATTAAGAAGCTCTCGCAATAATAAAATCTCGGATTCAAATCCTAGGAATCCAATATAAGTTATTACCTCTCGGTCTCAAACTCTAACTTACTTCCTGTTAACATTATCACCTCTCGGTCTCAAACCCTAATAGGATACAATTTGCATAAGCTACTATGCCATTAAGAACACTAGGAATGAATCAACAAAGTTTAAGGGTTCAATTCATGTAAATATCAAACAAGTCTACCTACGCATAGTTGGGATTACCCCAATCCTAGAAATATGGAATTCAGTAGACATAATTGTAAGAACAATCAAAGAAATCATATTAACGATGGAAATCATAAACTAGATTAAAGAGAAAGAGAAACATAGTCTTGAATCCAGTAGAACAATCCCCAAAGTTGAAATCTTCAAAGGAGGCAAACAACTAGGTCTAGAGAGTTAAAAATGTCATAAAAGATCCATAGAAAATCTAATAAGAAGTATTTATACATAGGGTGTTATGTTTCCGAAAATAATCATCATGGAAAAAACTTCACGGTGCGCGCTTGGACTGTGCGGAAAACGCACGGTCAATCGCATAGACAACATCATCTTCAACAGAAAAGGCACAAAAACCGCATAGTCTAGTGCACGACCTTCAACATCTAATGGTAGCAACCACATGGTCCGTGTGTTGTGGTGCATGGACTTTGTCTGGGTCATGCAATGAGAAATCACTGATTGCACGACCGTGCACTGTAACACACCGTATTCTAAAGGAATTCAAATCGAACTGCACAATCTTCAACAGGCTTCGTGCACCACTCATGTTAGCTCGATTCCGGTACAAAATTCCTCTGATTCGCAACGTTGGCCTCCAAACGACACTCAGGGCATCGACAATATCCACAAAAAGTCCCAAAAATCCACCAAATTACTTGAAAGCAAACTATTTCCTTGTGTAGACATCCATAACAAAGAAAAAGATGCAACTTACTACAAATGCAAGATAAAATGCACAAGACAACATAGACTATAACACAAATGCATGTCCTATACATGTAGTAAATGGATTTTATCAAATTCCCCCATGCTTATACTCTTGATTGTCCTCAATCAAGAACAAAGTCAACTATTCCACAAGTATTGCAATGGTTGTTTCTACCTAAAGGACAATGGGCAACAATTATGAAAAAGTGGAAATCTAGCAAAAATGCAATCACATATATAAGTCATCAAAGAGACAAAACTATTTCCCCTTTCAAAGACCTCATAAGGAAAAGAAATAAGAGTCACTCTTGCTCATGTGTTTAGGGTAATTGTTTCGCTTAAGTCTCAACTTCGAATACTCATCTACCATAAGCTTGCACCAACATTCTGAATCTCCACCACTAGGTACCTTAGACATGACAAAAATCATGAGGACTTTTATTAGGTTGTAATGTGGCCAAGGTAAAAAAAAAGGTATGTATATAATTTGGACATGTGGTGCTAAATTCGGGAAAGAGGAACTAACCAAGATAACACCCAACTTTTGAACCATCCTTTTCAATCAAGTAACATTGTTCCATTTTTTCGTTTCTTTCTCTCTTTTTTTTCTTTTTTTGTTCTCTCTCTTTTTTTTCAAACAAACAAAACTTAAGAAATTCCAGAAATAATTTACCAACACACACTACATGTAAATCCCCCAAGTGTAGCTTACAACCATAAAAACATAAAAATCAATTATCCTAATTTCTGGATAGGTAAAAAGGTAATAATAAGTCTCATGATGTTTGTCTGATGCCTCCAAAAAAATGGGCTATATAGGCTTAAACTAGCTTGAAGCATAAGTATAACATGCAAGGTGGGAAAGGGACATGTAAGCTAATAAAACATAATGCTTCAATCATTTTTACGTCATGCACATAAATCGTAAATGTGGTCTCAAAGAGGAATATAATGCAAGTTCAAGAGACGAAATAATCAAAGTGAGAATCACACACATGAAACAAATAATTGGCTCATGGAGATTAGTCCCTAAGCTCAGAAGCTCGCATGCTTTTGTCTAGAATGCAGGTCCTAGTTAATCTCAATCAATGACCATATGTTCAAGAAAATACGTACCTTGGGTTACCTCCCAAGAAGTGCTTATTTTAGTTCGTTAGCTTGACCTTCCATCAACTTCACATACTCGGATCAAGAAGGTCTATGTAAGTGATCACCTCAACCGTATTCGCAACTATGTACTTCTTCAAGCATTGACCATTCACCTTGAATCCACCTTTCTCATCATTCCAGACATCAACTACACCATGGGAAGATACCTTATGCACTTGGAAGGGCCCACTCCATTTTGATCTCAGTTTGCAGGGAAAAGAGCTTCAATCTAGAGTTGAAAAACAAGACAAGATCACCTTCACGAAATTCCTTGGGCACAATGTGTTTCTCATGCCACCGGCCAATTGGTTCTCTCTTTCTAAATCTTGGCATTCTCCTAGGCATTCAATCTAAGCTCCTCAAGTTTCTGCAACTGTAGTCTCCTCTTTTCAAAAACGTCCTTCAAGTCATAGTTGAACAACTTTATTGCCCAATATGCCTTATGCTTTAATTCCACAAGGAGATGACAAGACTTTCCATACACTAGCCTGAATGGTGTAGTGCCTATAGGAGTCTTATATGCAGTCCTATAAGCCCAAAGAGAATCGTCTAGCTTCATTGACCAATCCTTTAGGGATTGGGACACAGTCTTCTCCAAGATTCTTTTAATCTCCCAGTAAGAAACCTCAACATGACCACTCATTTGAGGATGGTATTGGGTGGAAATTTTGTGAGTTACCCCATACTTCTTCTCTAAGGCCTCAAACTTTCTCTAACTACAGTTTGATCCACCATCACTAATCATAACTCTTGGTGTCCCAAATCTAGCAAAAAGCACCTTGTTAAAGAACTTGGGCACCACTCTGGAATCATTAATTGGAGAGGTAATAGCATCAACCCACTTGGACACATAGTCAACTTCTACATGAATGTACTTGTTGCAAGACGGTGAAAAGGGTCTCATGAAAACAACCCCCTATACATCAAATATCTCAACCTTGTGGAAGTTATTAAGAGGCATCTCATTCCTCCTAGAAATATTCCATGTTCGCTGGCATGGATCATAAGAGGCAATGAAACGGTGTACATCCTTGAACATAAAAGGTTAATGGAGAGCTTATTGGAGGATCTTGGAGGAACTAGCATGGCCTCCACAGGGTAGAGAATGACAATGGGTGATAACATTCTCTACCTCCTCCACAGGGATACATCGTCTGATAATCCCATCTGCATATCTCTTGAAAAGCAAAGGCTCATCCCAGTAATAATGTTTGACACCAATCATGAACTTTTTCTTCTGTTAAAAAGTCAGTCTAGGAGGTACCTCATGGCAAACCAAATATTTGAGAAAATCAACATAGCATGGACCTGGAACTAGCAAGCCTAAGGACTTGCTCAGTAATTCTGAAAAGATGGTCATCAAGAAAAGATTCATCGATGGGTGGCTCATCCTGAGAACACTCCAACTGCTCTTCAGTGAACTTGGAAAGGTGGTCAACAGCCAAATTTTCTGTGCCCTTCTTGTCCCCGATCGTCAAATCAAACTCTTATATAAGAATGATCCAACGAATCAATCTAGGCTTGACTTCCTTCTTACTGAAAAGATATCTGATAATAGCATGATCAATGTAGACAATAACCTTGGCACCCACTAAATAAGACCTGAACTTCTCGAAAGCAAACACCACAACTAGCAACTCTTTCTTAGTAGTGGCATAATTCACTTGGCCCTCATCAAGAATCCTACTGGCATAATAAATGACATAAAGCTTCTTATCCTTTTTTTGTCCCAAAACAACACCCACATCATAGTCACTAGCATTACACATGATCTCAAATGGGAGATCCCAATTAGGGGGCTACATAATTGGAATTGAGATGCAAAAAGAATCAAGACACTCATTTGAAAAATCAAAGAAAACATCATTCAAGAGCAGATTAATAAGAGTAGGGTTGTTCATTGGTCCAAAACCGAACAAAAAAAAACCGAAACCGAATTTCGGAATTTTCTGGACCAAAACCGAACCGAACATACTCAGTTCGGGTTCGGGTTCGGTTTGGTTTTATTCGGTACGGTTCGGTTTTGAACCGAAATAACCAAAAACTTTGAAATTAGGTTAATATATGTTATTGAAGCGGGTTTTAGTGCACAAAACCGAATTAGACCGAACCAAACTTGGACCGAAATGGACCGAACTTGGACCGAACTGGACCGAACTAGACCGAACTTGGACCGAACTGGACCGAACCAAATAAGGTTGTACTAGTTTATCTAGGATTTTATTTTTATTTTAAAAATAATCGCTTTTGACTGAACCGAAATGAAAACCGAATATTGTTTTTATGCGAACCGAAAACTAACCGAAAATAGATCGGTTCAGCTTCGGTCCGGTCGGTTCGGTTCAAAACCGAATAAAAGCTGACCGATGAACAACCCTAAGTAAGAGGCTTGACAATTTTGGAGAAATCCTTAATGAACCTTCTATAAAACCTACATGTCCAAGAAAACTCCTTATTTCCTTAACTAAGGTAGACGGTGGCATCTTATCAATGATCTTAATCTTTGCCCTGTCAACCTCAATACCACGATTAGAAACCATGTGACTGAAAACAATACATTCCCTTACCATGAAAAGACATTTTTCCCAATTCAAAACTAATGCTGACTTCTTCACACTGCTGTAAAATTTGTGACAAGTTAGACAAACAGGAATCAAAAGAAGCACCATATATAGAAAAGTCATCCATAAACACCTCCATAATGTCCTCAATCAAATCAAAAAAAGAAGAAGCAATCATATATCTTTGAAGGTAGCAGGAGAATTACACAAGCCAAAGGGCATCATTCTATATGCAAATGTGCCATAAGGGCATGTGAATGTGGTCTTCTCCTAGTCATCAGGGAAGATATGGATTTGGAAGCATCAACTATAACCATCTAAATAGCATAAGTGTAAATGTTGAGCTAACCTCTCTAACATCTGGTCAATGAAGGGAAGAAAAAATGATCTTTTCAGGTTGCCTTATTTTATTTCCTATAGTCAATGAACATTCTCCAACCCGTGACTGTCCTTGTAGGAATCAATTCATTATTCTCATTTTTCACAACAGTTATACCCCCTTCCATAGGCACAACATGAACATGACTGACCCACTCACTATCAGAAATAGGATAAATAATGCATGCATCTAACGATTTCAACACCTCCTTTTTCACTACTTCTTTCATATTTGTGTTAAGTGTTCTTTGATGCTCAATAGAAGGTTTATGATCATCTTCCATCAAAACTCTATGCATGCACATGGAGGGACTAATTCATGTGAAGTCATCAATGCAATATCCTAATGCTTTTCTATGCAATATATCAAAGCTCATGCAGTAATTTCTCAATTTCAGCTTCACTTAAACTAGCATTTACTATCACATGATATGTAGAATTGGGTCCTACGAATTCATACCTCAACGTGGGTGGTAGTAGCTTCAACTCCACCTTTGTTGCATCTCTAGACTCTTGCTTAGTGTCCGGATCATCTCTTTCCAAGGCCTCAACAATGGCCCCAGGAAACTCTATTGATGACTCTATCTTGAACTACATTAGAAAGTAGCTCATCCTTCTCAGCTCGAGTCACACTCTTAGTTAGGCAAAGCTCCAAAGGGTCTCCAGTAATGACTGACATCATAGACTCTTGATCTTCTTGGTATACTACATCTACCCTACAACTATCATCCTCAAAAGCAAGCTATTTAATAGCTTTGGAAATATTAAACTCATTTTTCTCATCCCCAATAGTAAAGGAAAGAACCATCTATTTAACATCAATGAGTGTACTTGCAGTGGCTAGAAATGATCTTCCCAAAATAATAGGAACATGACAATCAACCTTAATATATATCAAGGACAGTGAAATCAACAGGAATGTAGAACTTTCCTATCTGGATAGGAATGTCCTCCAAAATATCTAACAGGCACGCAATGGATGTATTAGCCATGAAAAAAGTCATCCTCACTAGTCTAGGCTCTCAAATCCAACTTCTTCCATATGGAGAGAAAAATCAAACTCATACAAGCCCCCAAATTACACGAAGTATTGAGGTGCTATTGCCAATAACCATAGGGACACAAAGGCCTCACTATTGATAGCGTTGCACTCCTGGCTCAAGGAGACCAATTGGTAGTCAATCAGCTTCCTCTTGTTGGACAAAATCTCCTTTAAGAACTTCACATAGTCTGGCATCTGCTTAAGAGCATCAGTGAAGTGTATGATGATATATAGCTTCTTCAGTACCTCCACTACGGGAATGGAAGAAGTGGCTTATCAGTTTGTGGTGGCACATATTTGGGTTCCTTTTTTGGCTCCTGCTCTTGAGCTACATCTTCTTTCGGCTTTGCAAAAACTCCACTTTTCTGCTTAGGATCCACACGGATCTTCAAGTTGTTTTCCATTCCTCAAGGACACATCATTCATTTGTCCTTTTGGATTTGCCTCAGTTTGGCCTGGAAGTTGACCAAGGGGCCTTGGTGCTTCAAAGCAAGTTGTGCCAATTGATTCTCAACATGGTCAACCTTCTTAGACAAGGTTTCCATATAAGTTACCATGTTCCCTTGAGTTTTAGATACTTCCTTCAACATAGACTCTAATGTAGGGTTCCAAAACGATTGAGCAAGGGCTTGATACTGTGGCTGAGAAGCTCTTGGTTGGAACCCAAGAGTCGGTCTTTGTTGAGCCTGCTCATTTCTTTAGAAGAATTTTGGATGATTCATCCAACCATGTTATAGGTGTTAGAGGACGGATCATTCTTAGGACCCCTAATGAAGTTATTCATGTAATTCGCTTCTCTTTGAGACACATTCTGGGCAGTAAAAAGATTGCAGTAAGAAATAATGTGACCACCATCTCGGATCAAGAAGGTCTATGTAAGTGATCACCTCAACCGTATTCGCAACTATGTACTTCTTCAAGCATTGACCATTCACCTTGAATCCACCTTTCTCATCATTCCAGACATCAACTACACCATGGGAAGATACCTTATGCACTTGGAAGGGCCCACTCCATTTTGATCTCAGTTTGCAGGGAAAAGAGCTTCAATCTAGAGTTGAAAAACAAGACAAGATCACCTTCACGAAATTCCTTGGGCACAATGTGTTTCTCATGCCACCGGCCAATTGGTTCTCTCTTTCTAAATCTTGGCATTCTCCTAGGCATTCAATCTAAGCTCCTCAAGTTTCTGCAACTGTAGTCTCCTCTTTTCAAAAACGTCCTTCAAGTCATAGTTGAACAACTTTATTGCCCAATATGCCTTATGCTTTAATTCCACAAGGAGATGACAAGACTTTCCATACACTAGCCTGAATGGTGTAGTGCCTATAGGAGTCTTATATGCAGTCCTATAAGCCCAAAGAGAATCGTCTAGCTTCATTGACCAATCCTTTAGGGACCGGGACACAGTCTTCTCCAAGATTCTTTTAATCTCCCAGTAAGAAACCTCAACATGACCACTCATTTGAGGATGGTATTGGGTGGAAATTTTGTGAGTTACCCCATACTTCTTCTCTAAGGCCTCAAACTTTCTCTAACTACAGTTTGATCCACCATCACTAATCATAACTCTAGGTGTCCCAAATCTAGCAAAAAACACCTTGTTAAAGAACTTGGGCACCACTCTGGAATCATTAATTGGGGAGGCAATAGCATCAACCCACTTGGACACATAGTCAACTTCTACATGAATGTACTTGATGCAAGACGGTGAAAAGGGTCCCATGAAAACAACCCCTTATACATCAAATATCTCAACCTTGTGGAAGTTATTAAGAGGCATCTCATTCCTCCTAGATATATTCCATGTTCGCTGGCATGGATCACAAGAGGCAATGAAACGGTGTACATCCTTGAACATAAAAGGTTAATGAAGAGCTTATTGGAGGATCTTGGAGGTGGTCTTGGAGGAACTAGCATGGCCTCCACATGGTAGAGAATGACAATGGGTGATAACATTCTCTACCTCCTCCACAGGGATACATCGTCTGATAATCCCATCTGCACATCTCTTGAAAAGCAAAGGCTCATCCCAGTAATAATGTTTGACACCAATCATGAACTTTTTCTTCTGTTAAAAAGTCAGTCTAGGAGGTACCTCATGGCAAACCAAATATTTGAGAAAATCAACATAGCATGGACCTGGAACTAGCAAGCCTAATTATTTGCTCAGTAATTCTGAAAAGATGGTCATCAAGAAAAGATTCATCGATGGGTGGCTCATCCTGAGAACACTCCAACTGCTCTTCAGTGAACTTGGAAAGGTGGTCAACAACCAAATTTTCTGTGCCCTTCTTGTCCCCGATCGTCAAATCAAACTCTTGTATAAGAATGATCCAACGAATCAATCTAGGCTTGACTTCCTTCTTACTCAAAAGATATCTGATAATAGCATGATCAGTGTAGAAAATAACCTTGGCACCCACTAAATAAGACCTGAACTTCTCGAAAGCAAACACCACAACTAGCAACTCTTTCTTAGTAGTGGCATAATTCACTTGGCCCTCATCAAGAATCCTACTGGCATAATAAATGACATAAAGCTTCTTATCCTTCTTTTGTCCCAAAACAACACCCACATCATAGTGACTAGCATCACACATGATCTCAAATGGGAGATCCCAATTAGGGGGCTACATAATTGGAATTGAGTTGCAAAAAGATTCAAGACACTCATTCGAAAAATCAAAGAAAACATCATTCAAGAGCAGATTAGTAAGAGTAGGGTTGTTCATTGGTCCAAAACCGAACCGAAAAAAACCGAAACCGAATTTCGGAATTTTCTGGACCAAAACCGAACCGAACATACTCAGTTCGGGTTCGGTTTGGTTTTATTCGGTACGGTTCGGTTTTGAACCGAAATAACCGAAAACTTTGAAATTTGGTTAATATATGTTATTGAAGCGGGTTTTAGTGCACAAAACCGAATTAGACCGAACCAAACTTGGACCGAAATGGACCGAACTTGGACCGAACCGAATAAGGTTGTACTAGTTTATCTAGGATTTTATTTTTATTTTAAAAATAATCGCTTTTGACTGACCCGAACTGAAAACCGAATATTGTTTTTATGCGAACCGAAAATTAACCGAAAATAGATCGGTTCAGCTTCGGTCCGGTCGATTCGGTTCAAAACCGAATAAAAGTTGACCGATGAACAACCCTAAGTAAGAGGCTTGACAATTTTGGAGAAATCCTTAATGAACCTTCTATAAAACCTACATGTCCAAGAAAACTCCTTATTTCCTTAACTGAGGTAGAAGGTGGCATCTTATCAATGATCTTAATCTTTGCCCTGTCAACCTCAATACCACGATTAGAAACCATGTGACTGAAAACAATACATTCCCTTACCATGAAATGACATTTTTCCCAATTCAAAACTAATGTTGACTTCTTCACACTGCTGTAAAATTTGTGACAAGTTAGACAAACAGGAATCAAAAGAAGCACCATATATAGAAAAGTCATCCATAAACACCTCCATAATGTCCTCAATCAAGTCAGAAAAAGAAGAAGCAATCATATATCTTTGAAGCTAGCAAGAGAATTACACAAGCCAAAGGGCATCATTCTATATGCAAATGTTCCATAAGGGCATGTGAATGTGGTCTTCTCCTAGTCATCAAGGAAGATATGGATTTGGAAGCATCAACTATAACCATCTAAGTGTACATGCTGAGCTAACCTCTCTAACATCTGGTCAATGAAGGGAAGAAAAAATGATCTTTTCAGGTTGCCTTATTTTATTTCCTATAGTCAATGAACATTCTCCAACCCGTGACTGTCCTTGTAGGAATCAATTCATTATTCTCATTTTGCACAACAGTTATACCCCCTTCCATAGGCACAACATGAACATGACTGACCCACTCACTATCAGAAATAGGATAAATAATGCATGCATCTAATGATTTCAACACCTCCTTTTTTACTACTTCTTTCATATTTGGGTTAAGTGTTCTTTGATGCTCAATAGAAGGTTTATGATCATCTTCCATCAAAACTCTATGCATGCACATGGAGGGACTAATTCATGTGAAGTCATCAATGCAATATCCTAATGCTTTTCTATGCAATATATCAAAGCTCATGCAGTAATTTCTCAATTTCAGCTTCACTTAAACTAGCATTTACTATCACATGATATGTAGAATTGGGTCCTACGAATTCATACCTCAACGTGGGTGGTAGTAGCTTCAACTCCACCTTTGTTGCATCTCTAGACTCTTGCTTAGTGTCCGGATCATCTCTTTCCGAGGCCTCAACAATGGCCCCGAGAAACTCTATTGATGACTCTATCTAGAACTACATTAGAAAGTAGCTCATCCTTCTCAGCTCGAGTCACACTCTTAGTTAGGCAAAGCTCCAAAGGGTCTCCAGTAATGACAGACATCATAGACTCTTGATCTTCTTGGTATACTACATCTACCCTACAACTATCATCCTCAAAAGCAAGCTATTTAATAGCTTTGGAAATATTAAACTCATTTTTCTCATCCCCAATAGTAAAGGAAAGAACCATCTATTTAACATCAATGAGTGTACTTGCAGTGGCTAGAAAGGATCTTCCCAAAATAATAGGAATCTGACAATCAACCTTAATATATATCAAGGACAGTGAAATCAACATGAATGTAGAACTTTCCTATCTGGATTGGAATGTCCTCCAAAATATCTAACAGGCACGCAATGGATGTATTAGCCATGAAAAAAGTAATCCTCACTAGTCTAGGCTCTCAAATCCAACTTCTTCCATATGGAGAGAAAAATCAAACTCATACTAGCCCCCAAATTACACGAAGTATTGAGGTGCTATTGCCAATAACCATAGGGACACAAAGGCCTCACTATTGATAGCGTTGCGCTCCTGGCTCAAGGAGACCAATTGGTAGTCAATCAGCTTCCTCTTGTTGGACAAAATCTCCTTTAAGAACTTCACATAGTCTGGAATCTGCTTAAGAGCATCAGTGAAGTGTATGATGATATATAGCTTCTTCAGTACCTCCACTACGGGAATGGAAGAAGTGGCTTATCAGTTTGTGGTGGCACATATTTGGGTTCCTTTTTTGGCTCCTGCTCTTGAGCTACATCTTCTTTCGGCTTTGCAAAAACTCCACTTTTCTGCTTAGGATCCACACGGATCTTCAAGTTGTTTTCCATTCCTCAAGGACACATCATTCATTTGTCCTTTTGGATTTGCCTCAGTTTGGCCTGGAAGTTGACCAAGGGGCCTTGGTGCTTCAAAGCAAGTTGTGCCAATTGATTCTCAACATGGTCAACCTTCTTAGACAAGGTTTCCATATAAGTTACCATGTTCCCTTGAGTTTTAGATACTTCCTTCAACATAGACTCTAATGTAGGTTTCCAAGACGATTGAGCAAGGGCTTGATATCTTCCATCTCTGTTGATATGATTTTTGTTTTATAATATTATGCAATTGTATTTCAAATTTTTATTTTCCTTGTTTCTTTTAATATTTTTTAGGATGTTGTTGTAGAAGCTTCACAGTCTTCTGATGCCCTTGAAGATGATTTGGAGACTCATGTGTAGGAGAAGCACCTAACGAAGTTATGTAATGCTTCTTAATATCCTTACGTGGGAAAGGAAGTTGATGCTATAAAATAAGCTCATTGATGCTGAGATGAATATTTTCTCATGGATAATTGATGAGGATAATGATGAGAAGTATGATGTTTTCATCATTTTATTGTTTTGTGCATGCATCATTTTTACATGTAATTTGTATACCATCTCATTCCTTTATTTACTTTCTTTGTTTGTAGTGAGATTGTTTTCAATTGTGATGAGCTAAAAGGCACTTGTCAATTGTTCTAGACTATGAGTCTTGGCCAACATATTGCTGATGATATTATTTCCATATGGTCAAGCCTCTTGAACTACAGCGAAACTATAAATAGTGACGATTCCCCAATGAGATACTTTTTCCCAATCGCACTGCTGGTATGAACTCAATTCTTATTTCTCGTGCACCATTTTATGTTTGTTTGTGCACCAATTTCACTTTCTTTGTTTACCACAATACTTTAAGTTGTGCACCATAATATTGTTTATCTGTGCACCAACTTTACTTTGTTTTGTGCATTGCACTATTAAAAGTTTGTGCACTAGTTTCACACCTTTTGTGTATCACTTTACGATAAGTTGTGCACTACACTATTATACACTATGCACCAATTGACTCTCTTTTGTGCACCACTTTACTGTAAGTTGTGCACCCATTTCACTTGGTTTTGTGCACCATATTAGTATACGTTTTGTTTTTGAACAAAATGATTGTAGTCTATTTTGTGATATTTTTTTACTGTCTTTTGCATGAGATTGTTGAACTAACTTCTTGATTTATTCACTTATTTAATGAAGCTTTGGACGGTGATAAATCATGATTCCTCATTTGCTAAAATATTTCAATGGTTTAACAATTCCGTTAACAAAGACATGGGTCATACACCATGGTTAAAACAATATGAGATTGAGATGGTATGCTAACTATATTTTATTCTATTAACAAAGACATAGGTCATACTTCAGTTTTCACAAACTGAAGTTATTCTCTAACTATATTTAATTGTTTATTTTATTTTATTTTTTGCAGGTTGTATTTCCAATCATACTATATTCACATTTTTACATCATCGTAATGAATATCAAGAATCCCAGATTTGACATTCTTGACAATTCTGTTACAGAGATTTCAATTCAGGATAAGTATGAGCATACTCTTTCAGAGCTGGTAAGTTTTGATTTGTACTATTTTATCAACAATTGTGCATCAATCTCATATTATACATTTGTGCACCATTAAACATTTCATCAACAGTTGTTCTAAATTGTGCACCGTTGTAATAATGTATGTGAAAATATAGTCATTGTGTACCTTTACTTAACTTTTTTGTTTCAATAATTTATTTGTGCATCTGATTAATATTTATTTTAATTCATCTTTTCATTGGAAATGATTTGGAGCAAAAATTGATGATCGATTATTTAGCCAACATTGGTTAGAATAAAAAGCATCTCCATTCAAGTCGAAGGTCAAAATAGAACGGCTATCCATGCCATGGAGGAATTCCAAAAATAAGGAGGATTGTGGTGTATATGTCATGCGACATATACAAACATACAAGGACGATGGGAAAGCTGATTTCAAGTCAGGGTTGGTAGTGAATAACAAATCTCAAATGAATATGTTGTGTGCCAGATATCTCTAAGCAATCTTGTTCAGTGAGCATAACATGGTTGAATATTGTGTAAAGTCATCTACTCATGACAAGAAGTTTGTACCACTGGTAAAGAAGTGGAGAAAGAGAACACAATTGTTTTATCGAGTCATGCATCTAGACCCATGTTCTTCATTATCAAAAACATTTGTCTACAAGGGCGCCCCACTATAACACTTATCAAAGCGATGTGCAACGAATATCTCCATCGGCCAAAACATTCCGCATAGTATAACACTTATCATTAGGACATCTCACCTCAAATATATCAACATTATCGTCTCTTTTTATGTTAGCAATGGAACAAAAGAATACAGATGCATAGATTACCTTTTGCAATTCCAAAAACATGTTGATGGAATAAATAGATGCACAATCCTTTTCGATTTTCAACGATATTTTCATTGTCGGCATGTAAGTGGATAAATCAAATATCAATTGATGTGTATGTCTATGTGCTTCAATATCATTGTTGAATCAAATCATGATTTGCACAAGACTTTATCACGTCCCTATGAACGTATTGAAGAGCTCTTAGATCTTGATGTTGTTTTAAGCAACCCACCCATCTTCACATCATTGTAAAAAAGCTATCCAATAATATCTGTGTTCAAATAGCCTTTGAACCAAGGTTTTCTCTCAAGATCAAACTTAATCATCATACAAGACCATTCTTTCTGAAACTGATCCCTTGTTAGCTCGAGATTTCACACAACATTGTTGAATTTCCTCTAGAACTTAGCATTGTTAGCAACATTTATATCAACTTTATTCGAACCTTCATCATAGTTTTCCACATACAAAATCGATGAACAACATTGGTGAACACATTTTCAACTGCAATTTTTACAGCCAAATCTTGGTAAGTTAGAAATATATTAGGCTCATGGCTCATCGCCTTCTTAATGTTATCAAACAACCAAGAGTATGATTCCTCATCCTCCTTTAATAGCAACCCTACAATATAAGTAATTGACTTCTTGTGGTTGTCGACCCTAGTAAATGGAACAAATACCATGTGTCATGTGGTACATGCCATTGAAATTTAGTTATAACGTATTCATCAATTACTTTCGAATATGCTTATGTATTATGGTGGCCTACGTTTGTACACCACCAATATAGTAAATTTTGTATTATAGTATAAGTATATTGTGCACCGACAACACAATCAAATGTGCACTACAATATAACAAGACTGTGCACCAACTTTGCTTTGATTGTTCACTATATTATTATATGTTGTGCACCATATTACTATATATTTGTTCACCAGTTGTACTGTGTTTGTGCACCACTTTCAGTTTGTTTGTTCACCACCCACAAGAAAATTCAAAGTGCATATAATCAACGTATTGTGGTGCACAAATGTTAACTACTTGATGTACAAATGTAAATAAGACAACAATGAACAAACTAAAATACTTATGATACAGAAATTCTATAAGTTTGATGCACAAACATGTTTTATATGATGCACAATAATGTTTTTACACGATGCACATTGATGCACAAAAACAATATTTGGTGCACCAACTTCACTTTGATTGTTAACCATATTATTATTATTTATGCACCATATTACTATATTTTTGTTCATGAGTTGCACTTTGTTTGTGCACCACTTTCAGTTTGTTTGTTCACCACTTCACAATATTTTTGTGCACTAACTTTGCTTTGATTGTTCACCATATTACTATATATTTGTTTGTTCAAGACAAATTATGCATCATAGCATAGCAAGTTTGTACACCTAAAATACAACAAATAGTGCAGTATAATATTAAAAGAATGTCTATCATAGCATAACAAGATAGTGCACCGATAACATAATAAATTGTGCATTAAAGTACAACATGTTTGTACATCGAAATATCAAAGGTTGTGCACTTATAACACACTAAATTATGCAGTATACTATAGCAAGATTGTGCACTAGAGCTTAACATGGTTGTGCACCCATAATACAGTAAATGTGGACATCTATTTAAATGAATGCCTTAGTTTTTTTTACTTGTTTGTGTTGAACGTGGCATCTACTAAGACTACATATCCAAAGAAACTGGCCTTTTTCTGCATATAGGATCATACCAGAATAGGTGCCACAATTGTTGTTCATTATCAATGTCATAATTGAAGTAAAATGCCTTTTAAATTTCCTTCTTTTTATTGAAATTATCAATTGTCATTTGAGCATCTCCACCTACCATGTAGGCATTTAGACTTCTTTTGAAATTTCTGAATTCAAGAAGTGTTGCTCCTAAGTTTGCATAGCCCCCAACAAATCCATTATATAGCTTGTAAATTTTTGATACAGACTTCTTTTAAAAAATTTGAAGTCAAGAAGTGTTGTTCCTGTGTTTGCATATCCCCCAACAAACTCCTTGTACAGTTTGTAGGCTTTTGATACACTTGCATTGGGATCAGCACAATATATTATAAAATCTTCATGTAATGTGCTAATTTGTCTTTATCATTGATCAAAAGATGTATATGTCTTTCTTCAAATATTTTAACAGAATAACCCCTAGCTCATGCATGACGAAATCTTATCTTGGCTATGCATCCACATCTATTCAACATTCTTCTACGTTTTTTTGTTCTTTTCCTATTACTATGTCGGGCACTAAGGGTTAGGGTGGGCACGAAAAATCGAAACAGAAAAACCGAATCACAAAACCGAAAAACAGAACAAAGTTTTGGTTAACCTTACCAAAAAAAAAACTTCCGATTTCAATTAACCGACCGAAGTAATTTTTGATTATTTGGTATGGTAATGGTTAGGAGATTTTCTTTTCTAGGTTAACTAACTAACCAAATTAAAAAAAATTATAACAAGATAACTACAATGGCCTAATGGTTGTAGACACATTATAAAATGAAACAGAGTATTTTGCCTCTATTCGAATATTCTTTCATGCAACCACCATTTTCTTTTTTTTGTAACATATAAATGAAGTAGTGATTGTGATTTATGGGCACAAAATAGGCGAATTTAGGGTGGTTTAGAGTACTAATTAATATTGAGGGGGGAACAATTAATTTTTGTTAAGTGGAAGGGACAAAACTCAAACAATATAGTACTGATTAATTGGTTCAATTTTCAAATGAATTAATTATTCATTCACTTCTTTTACTTATTTGTCAACATAAATAATATATATCATTAATTAGCATGTATAATATAATTGATATATTTATGTTTACGTTTTTAGGGATTATAGCAAAAATAAAGTGAGTGATTGTTGCTTATCGGCTCAAGATAGTGGAATCAATGGTGATTTAGGGTACAAATTAGTATTCTAGTGTAATACCCCAGATTTGTAATCATTTATAAGGATTAGAGTGCTACCCATGTCAACAAGAGCTCTTCCTTTTCATGGTTCAAGTGAGGACAAAGAACTCTAAAGTTAAGCGTGCTAGGGCGGGAGTAGTACCAGGATGGGTGACCTCCTGGGAAGTCCCTGGGTTGGCATGGGATGACGCTTCTAAGGCTTGGGCCTTACAAATGGTATCAGAGCCGACTCTGGGTTACGAGTGAGCTTGGTCCGGTGGACAGTCGCTCGACCCAGATGGTTGTTTTTGGGCTTGACAAGTTTGTCAAGGGTTTAAGTGGAGGTGATTGTAATAACCCAGATTTGTAATCCTTTATAAGGATTAGAGTGCTACCCATGTCAATAAGAGCTCTTCCTTTTCATGGCTCTAGTGAGGATAAAGAACTCTGAAGTTAAGCGTGCTAGGGCGGTAGTAGTACATGATGGGTGACCTCTTGGGAAGTCCCCTGGTTGGCATGGGATGACGCTTCTAAGGTTTGGGCCTTACATCTAGGGGGTAAAAATCATTGGATGTTACGATGTTAATCTTGTTTTTATTTATATACATGTTAAAAACCAAACCAGTGGATATAAATCAATTAAGTGATGAAAGTAAGGAAGAGGGTATTGAAAGGTTCACTCGATTGAACAAAAATGTCCCGTCTTTGACTTTTGTATTTTATTGTTCTATTTTGTGTCAAACATAGTGGGTGATAAACTAAATAGCTCTGTGAATGATAATGTTCTCTATTTTTTTTGTGGTTATTTGGTAAACTGATTAATTGTATCGAAACCGACGGTTAACTGATGTATGGTAAATCGGTTTAACAATATGGTTAATGATATGGTAAAATCACTAATCTAAAACTCTGTTAACTCAAACCCGGTTAACCGACCGTGCCCACCCCTACTAGGGGTAGCTTGTGAATTTGCACTCCCACAATCAGGTAAATTATGTGACACCATCTTGAATCCTTCTCTATTACAAACAACATATTTCCATATTGTTGAACCATCTCTGTGCATTTTGCTTGTTCTCTTATGCACATCAAATCCACATGTAGTTGCATATTTTCTATAGAAATAAAATGTAGTTTCAACACTCGGGAAGATTTGTCCTATAAGAGGTTTAAATTCTTTGTCATAAACACGAATGTAGTATTTTGAACTTCATGGGGATATAACAATTGTTGAGCTGCTAAAAAACTCACTAGTAGCTACATATCCTTTAATAAAGAACATACAAGGTGCACAAAATCAATATATAATGGTGCACAAATTAGTATTTCTTGTTGCACAAATGTTCATTACTTGATGCCTTGGTTTTAAAAGGCGCGCCTGAGACGCCGGCCTTGGCGCCTCAGAAGGTGCAGGTGCAGCGCACTACGCAAGGCACGCGCCTCGCTGAGCCTCGCGGCGCCCCGCGCCTTGGTGCCTCGCGTGCCTTGCGTTGTGAAGGCGCAGGGTGAGATTACAAAAAATAATAATTAAAGGGCATGTTTTTTACGGAAATATGCTTCATCCTTCACCTTTCCTCTCGTTCTCTCTTACGAACAGTAGCCAACATCCACTCCCATCCAGCAGCTAGGGTTTCTCCTCCAACTCAAGGTATTCCTCTCTCTCTCTCTCTCAATCGCTCTCCCTCATGGCCGCATGACTGCATCTCTCTTCGAGTATCTTCTCTCGATCTCTCAAATTAGTGTAGTTGTTTTGTCATTATTTATATAGAATATGATTTATATAGAAAATAGGACTATAGGAGAGATGCAGAATACTGAATACAAGATCTGTTTTTTTTTACAAAATCTATTTTTTTAAATGCATAATTGTTTTTTTATTTTTCTGAAATTGAAATTTGAATTGATTTGATTATGGACTTAGTTGTATTTTGTGTGTTTCTGTGATGAATTTGAATTAAACAGGCTTGAGCTTGTCAACTTGTGAATTGTCAATTGTCAATTGTTATTGTTCGATGGATAATTCGGGCAACGGTATGGCTGTCACTGAATCAAACCTTTTGGATCTCGGTAGAAAATATGGAAGAGTGGATCCTAATGATAAGAATACTTGGTATTGTAACTTTTGTAATAAAGAACTTACCGGAGTGGTATATCAGTTAAAGAAACACTTAGCTAGAGCTTTTAGAAATGCATGTAAATGCCTTATGTGTCCTGAGCATGTTAGGGAGGAAATATTGAGCTTTATGACAAAAAACGCAGAAGCTAAGATTGTTGATCAGATTATGCCAGATACGTCTCAATATGATGTTGATGATTATGATGAGGAAGAAGAGGATTGTGAGCTTTTGGGTAGCTCGAGTCAGAGAAGTGTCAAATCCATTCCTAAAAGATGAAAGGGTCCAATGGATATGTTTGTCACTAAGAAGAAATTAGAAGGCGCAAAAGTTGGTGGGAAAAATGCTGAGATTTTTAAGGTTTATGACAAGGCTTTAAGGGATAAAGCTTGTACCGAGATTGCAAGGTTCTTTTATGATGCCGAATGATGCGATCCTTGCTAGTCTTGAACCAGGCTTCGGCGAGCCGCCGAAGACCAAGACCGTGGCGTCCCTCGTGGCATCCGACAAGCCTATTTAATTATCTTTTCTATGTATTTCAGTACTTTCCATTTTTAGTAGTTCCTTATTTAGTAGTTACTAGTTTTAGCTTATTTTCTTGTTTTGGTATACGAGCCCATCTACGTATGGACTCGGCCCATTAGGTTAAATAAGGCCCATCAAGGCCGTGCACTATTTTGGCTATATATAGTCTTCACTTGTAATCGTTTTAGTTACGTTGAAATTAAAGCTTTAGCCTACCGTTGAGTTAAACTCCGCCCTAAAGCCTTGACGTCAACCGTGTTCCCTTCGGCCGCCGCACCGCCGGCCACCAGACCCTCCTCGCTAGCGATTCCCTCACAAACGAAACCCTCTCGCCCAACCCTCGCCCACGCGAGCATAAGAGAGCCGCGGACCATCCTTCCCGGTGGTTCATACTTATCCGGTTACCAAGAGAAGGATCTGAGACCGCTTCCTGCCTAGATCCGGCGTCAGACGAGATCCGAGCCATCGGATCGCATCAACTGGTATCAGATTCAGGGGTACAAGGTTCGTCATTTCTTACTCGCTTTGTTCTCATGTTACAAATTCAGTCTTTTTCCTTGCTTCCGCCTTTCGTTTGTGTGGCTTGCCGCCATTATTGTTTCTCCTTTTGGTTTCAGCTTGTGTTGTTGTTGGTTGCCGCCAACAATCCCCTCCCCTAGGTTGAATTTGTGGCTTTCCTAAGACCTTGTTCAAGACCGAGAGACCCCTAAGAAAAAAACAAAACAAAACGAGTGATAGCAGTGAGAAACCCTAACCCTAGTCGTGGACTTTGCATGCATTGAATCATCCTAAGTTCACATATATTTTATTGCTAGAGTTCGTGATTATTGTTGGATTTTTTCTAGGTTGTTCTCTCCTCATTTTCAGAAATCAATTGCTTCTTTCTAGTCTCTACATACTTGCATGCTCATGACTTTGTTACAAAAAAAATAAAAATTGTTGGCCGTGCACTCTTGCTCTTCGTCTACAATCAAAACTTGTGTCAATTTTAAAAAAAAAAGGCATTCGGTTTTAAAAAAAAATCAGCCACCGAATTAGAAAAACAAAAGCCTCAGGCGATCTCGTCACTATTGACACAGGTCCATTAAGCTCACCTCCCCGTATTCTTTCTCTGTGGATTCTAGGGATTGCATGCTAGATTACTTCTTACATAGTCACTGATTTTTGGCATCTGAATTGTGAGATTAGTGTGGTTTTTGTGTTGGTTTAGTCTACACTGAGTCAGCCTAGCCACTCCGCCCTCTCGACTTTACCCAGATTAGTGACCTACGTGAGACATTGTGGGTTTGATTTGATCTATTTTGTCCCTTGTTTTTGTTACCTTTTGTGGTTGTTTTTGCTCTTTTTGCGTGTCTTCCATGGTGTCTTTAGGGACAGAATCGGACGAAGTTCTCGCAGCTCGCCAGGCTGCTGACGAAGCTCATGCTCGGGAGATGGCGGACGTACGTGCCCAACTCGAGGAGGCCCAGAGGATTATTGCCTCCCAAGCCGCGGCCATCACCGCCACAGTCGCGACCACGACCAATGCAACCGCGACCGCGACCACAGCTCCCGCGACCACGGCCCACACCATGACCGCGACTCCATCTGTTACAGCCGACACAGCTGCTATTGCCACGTGTTGGCGCCCGTGACCACTACCGACACCACGCGGCACCTGGAAAAAGGAAAGGGTCCGATGTCCTCGACCTCACAGCTCTAGCCGGGTCTTCGCCGCCTGGACTCCATCATCGAGTCCCAGTAAGAGGACCATGGCTTCAAAAGATACCAACCCCAGCGGACGACTTCGCCTACGACTCCGCCGAGCACGAGCCCCCTGCCACCGAGTTGGGGTTCTACCCTTACGTCGATGCCACTGACCGACGTCGGCGTTACAAGTCCATGCAGCGGGATGAGGCACGCCAAGATGCCATTGAGCGCCGCCGAGATGCAACTCGCGGCAACGCCAGTGGCAGGGCACCACAGACGGTGCCGACGCGCCCCACGACCAGCCGCGATCCTGACAATGTTCTGCGTTCCGCCCCACGACCCAGGTATGTGACTCCCATTGATTTTACTGAATATGATGAGGAGGATTTTGAGGTTACAGGTGTCCCAAATCCAATAAACTTTCATCCACCATTGGGCGACCCAGTTGAGAGCCAGCTATTTCCGGCGGATTACATCCCGCCGAGGATCCCGACGACCCGTGCGCCAACTCGCAGCCCGCCAGCAGCCCCCGGCCGAAGATCATGCCCACCGTCGACAGCGTCGCCCTCGCCCCGTCCAGGATGACTTTGATGATTATGACGACGAGCTGGACGAGCCTTACCCTGAGCCAGATCATGGAGCTCGACGTTTCCCTGACCACCGACACGGGCCCAACCCCTATGCTAGTCGTCGCGAGATCAAGGTAACTATAGAGCATTTTCATGGTGATTATGATCCTGCTGTATTTTTAGATTGGTTGTAGGCCACGGAACACGCTCTACGACAATGTCAGTATGAGGAGTACGAGAAGGTCAATGTTGCTACTCTGCAATTTTGTGGCATGGCCCGATGTTAATGGCATCGTTTCTGTACTAACAGGCAAAGGAGAGGCCCTTGAGCCTATTGACCAGTGGCACAAGCTGAAGTTCATCATGCGCCGCAAATATGTCCTGGACGACTTCCAGAACCGCATGCGGATGGACATTGTGCTCGCTCGCCAGGGCACCCAGACGCCACTCGAGTTTTTTGCCAAACTCGAGGATCTGTATTACAAGGCGGGCATGAGCATCGCCCCTGCTACTATGCGGACCAGGTTTTTGAGTGGGTTGAATCCCAATATCCGAGACCAGCTAGAGATACTACCAATACGGGACCTGAACCAGCTGACTCATACGGCGATGATGATCCACCAACAGCATCAACACCAGAGACAGAACCCTTCGCACCCGAATTCGTCTCGCAGGTATGACACTACCCATACTCCTTCCGTTTTTACTCATGTGTCCTCTCTAGTACAGACCAGACAGACTCAGCCCCCGGCCCATGGACATGAGGCATCGCACCCTACAGCATTGCCTACCTCAATTCGGGAGCCCCCACAAAGCACTGATAGGACCCGCGACCAGACCTGTTTTCATTGCGGCGGTCGTGGACACATCCAGCGCAACTGCCCCAACCCGAAGAAGATTCTATTCACCTAGGCCGTAGGATATGAGTCCTTTGATGATGAGCCAGACGAGGAGATAGCTCCCGAGCAGCAAGACTACACTCCTCATGATGCTGGGTACACCTGTGCGCCCCATGATTTATCTGTGGGTACCCCCCCGAGCCTCTTCGTGCAGCGTGCCCTTACTGTGACGGAGGTGCCCCTGTCGGACCAGAGAGAGACCCTCTTCCATACCAGATGTCTGGTCTAGCATCCCTCCCTCAACGTGATAATAGATGGTGGTTTGTGCTGTAACATTGTGAGTGAGAAGGTGGTCCGACACCTTCAGTTACCGACGCAGCCATACCCTCATCCCTATGGTCTTCAGTGGCTTTCTGAAGGTAAGGGTGATGTGGTACACAAGCAATGCCGCATCCCATTTCAAATTGGTCAATACCATGATACTGTCTTATGTGATGTGGTATCTATGGATGCTACTCATCTTTTACTTTGTAGACCTTGGCAGTATGACAGGAAGACAGTCCATGACGGGTTCCTCAACACTTATGTCTTTATGCATGGCGGTAGGCGAGTCACTCTTCTCCCTATGACGCCTCAAGAGATCTTACATGACCACGTAGAGAGGAACCGCGCGAAGGTCGCAAAACCGCGACATATCACTACTGTCCAAACCGCGACCGCGGCAGCAGCAGCCGCGACCAAGGCCCACACGACCGCGACCGCGGCCGAAACAACCGCGACCGCGGCCAGTCCACAATCGGCGCCCGCACCTGGGACATTGCCTCAAACGCGCCCGTATCCTCTTGATCCCGATGCCGGTACCCTGGTGCCGCCACAGCAGGGCCGACTAGAGCATCGCGTTTTGCTGACTCACTCTCGGGCTTTTACTCCATCTTTTCAGGGACATTCTCCTATTTCTCCTTCTGCGTGTTTTTTTTATTCGAGGATCCTTATGAGTTACCCCCTATTGTTCCATCTCTCTTGCAGGTGTTTGATGATGTCCCTCCTGATGAGCACCCTCCGGCCCCCCAGCGTTGCGCAAGCGCTAGCCCTGCCCCCGGATTCGACGTGGCTATGGCGCAAGGCAGACCGTGTTGGACCTGAGAGGAGCACTGCGCCGCTAGAAAGGAACACATGGACAAACGCGCAGTAGATGGACATGCACCGACGTTGCTTCATTTTCGAGCCCGAAAAATTGCGGCCGAACGTGCCCCCGGACGACGACATTGGCGAAACGGGGACGTTTCGTAGCAAAGGGGGGGAGAGTGATGCGACCCCGGTCATGACATTAACAGCGTCCAACACTGAGGCGCTTGGATATTTCCTTGGCACTCCTCGTTTCATTTGAGTTGTTTTGGTATTGTGAGGTTCACATGCCAATTTCGAAACATTCTAAGACACTTTCTATTTTTAGTATTTTTTGTATTTAGCAGTTTCCCTTCTAAGCACTTTCTATTCTTAGAATGTTTATAAGTTTGGAAAGTTACCGTTTTTAGTATTTACTATATTTGGACGTTGTCGTGTTTGGCAAGTTTCTATTTCAGGATGTCGGGCCTCTCTTGTGCCAAGAGGGCCGATCCACTTATGTTTTCAGGCTCATCGGGCAAGAACCTTGTTTTGGCTCCTATATAAGCCATTCTTTATCTAATTAATAAAGTACGTTGAATTGAATTAAACCTAGGCTGCCATTGAGCTTGCTCCCGCCGCTTGGGTTGATTCGAGATCAACCACGCCTCTGCCACAACCGTCGGCAACCGAACCACTCTCGTAAGCCACTGAACCCCTCACGCCTTGCTTACGATCCCCATTCACCCACTTCATCCCTATCTGAGATCCCCACCATCCGATCCACCCCGTGACCTGCGAACCTCACCCGTGGCCACTGCCGCAAGACCCGCGACCTGTCCCGCGATCGCGGTCACCAATAGTCGCGACCGCGGTTTCAGCAGACCCTCCATCCATAGCCCCCGGCGCAACATCCCCCTTGTCCATGACAGCGGGTTCGTGCCCCCGTTCCCGATGCTTCCATGCCCGCGCGCAAGCCCGATGTGCCCAACATGCCTACGCCGGTCCTTCCGAGGTTGTCGACTCTAGATCCGGGCTTCCGCGCGATGATGATGACCAAGGCACCCAAGCCCGCTCCCGCATCCGAACCTTTCTTGCTGAGATTTGTGATGCCGAGAGCCGGACTCGAGCCCTACTACGACGCCGCACTCTCGCTGGCTGCCGAGCGCCTGTTCTCCTTGGCCCCACCCAGTTCGAAGCGGGGATGCTTCGATTCTAAGGGAGGGAGAATGATGCGATCCTGGCTAGTCCTGAACCAGGCTTCGGCGAGCCATCGAAGACCAAGACCATAGCGTCCCCCGTGGCATCCGACAAGCCTATTTAATTAGCTTTTCTATGTATTTCAGTACTTTCCATTTTTAGTAGTTCGTTATTTAGTAGTTACTAGTTTTAGCTTATTTCTTGTTTTGGTATGCGAGCCTATCTGTGTATGGACTCGGCCCATTAGGTTAAATAAGGCCCATCAAGGTCGTGCACTATTTTTGCTATATATAGCCTTCACTTGTAATCATTTTAGTTACGTTGAAATTAAAGCTTTAGCCTACCGTTGAGTTAAACTCCGCCCTAAAGCCTTGATGTCACCCGTGTTCCCTTCGGCCGCCGCACCGCCGGCCACCAAACCCTCCTCGCTAGCGATTCCCTCGCAAACGAAACCCTCTCGCCCCACCCTCGCCCACGCGAGCATAAGAGAGCCACGGACCATCCTTTCCGGTGGTTCATACTTATCTGGTTACCAAGAGAAGGATCCGAGACCGCTTCCTGCCTAGATCCGGCGTCAGACGAGATCCGAGCCATCGGATCGCATCATCGAAATTACATTCAATATGGCTACCTATCCTCGCTTTAATACCATGATTGAAGCAATTGGTCAATATGGTCCAGAAATGAAGCCACCAAGCATGCATGAAATTAGAGTTCCACTTCTAAATAAGGAAGTAGAGGAAACCCAAAAACAAATGGATGATCACAAGAAAGACTGGGCACAAAAAGGATGCTCTATTTTATCCAATGGATGGCGCGATTCTGTTGTCTCAAAGGATATTGTGAATTTTCTAGTTAACTCTCCAAAGGGATCCATGATCATAAAATCCATGGATGTTTTTGAAATTGTGAAAGATGCAACCTTATTGTTTTGATTTCTTGATGACATGGTGGAGGAAGTTGGTGAGCAAAATGTAGTTCAAGTGGTGACGGACAATGCATCTAACTATGTGAAGGCGGGTAAGAAAAATAATTTCTCCTTAACTATTTAATTGAATTTCATTTCTATTATCTACATATTTTTCTAATCTAATGTTCTTTATTTGTTTTATATATTCCGGAAAACTACTTGAAGCCAAAAGACCAAGTCTTTATTGGACTCCATGTGCGGCACATTGTGTTGATCTAATGTTAGAAGATATTGGTAAACTTCTCAAGAGTGCACTAAAGAAGTGCATGTTCATGAATGACTACATATATAGCCACGTTGCTCTTATGAACATGATGAGAAGGTTCACAAATCAATAGAACTTGCATAGGCCGACGGTTACTAGATTTGCAACATACTTCATCACTCTTGTACAATTCCACAAGCAAAAGAATAATTTGAGGAAGATGGTGACTTCTCAAAAAATGGAATGACTCCAAGTGGCCAAGGGAAGCGGGTGGAAAGAAAGTAGCTTCATTTATATTACAAGAAGGATTTTGGAGGAATGTTGTTTATGCTCTCAAACTAGGAGGGCCTCTTGTTAAGGTTCTAAGGATTATTGATGGAGAGAGGAAGACACATATGAGATACATTTATAAAGCCATGGATAGAGCTAAAGAGGCTATTGCTAAGAGCTTTGCAATGAAAGAGGAGAACTATCAAGAAGCCTTTGAGATCATTGACAAAAGGTGGGATTGTCAACTTCATCGACCTTTGCATGCGGCCGACTATTTCTTGAATTCAGAATTCCAATATGATAACCCGACCTCGGGTTGTGAAGAAGTAATGAAGGGCTTATATGAATGCATTGCAAGGTTGAATCCAGATTTGGAAGTTCAAGACAATATCACTTTAGAGTTGGAGGCATATCGGAATGCATCTGGTCTCTTTGGTTTACCCATGGCCATTAGGCAAAGGAAGACAAAATCTCCAGGTAATCGAAATAAAATATTCATTCAATTCTTTCATAACTTTGCTAACTTTGTTGTCATGTTTAACTAAAATTTGCATTATTTATTTTTCAATAGAGGAGTGGTGGTTTTCTTATGGAGCATCAACTCCTCACTTGCAAAAATTTTCTATAAGGGTTCTTAGCCTTACTTGTAGTGCTACGGGATACGAGAGAAATTGGGTTGTATTTCAACATGTAAGTAGTTCTTATATTTTTTTACTTACACTTAACATATTATTAGTTGCTTGAATGACATAACTAATAAACTTTTACTTATAACAGATTCATTCCGAGAAGAGAAACCGATTGGCTCAGGATCGATTGAATGACATGGTCTTTGTGAAATACAATCGGGCTTTAAAACGCCGATACATAAGTAAAGACACCATTGATCCCATTCTCTTGGAAGACGTTGATGATAGTAATGAGTGGCTAATGGGGAGAATGGATAATAACTCTTCTGATGACGAAGGTGGTGATTTTGTGTTTGATGATAGTGATGATTTCAGATGGGATGTGGTTGCTAGAGCCTCCGGAGCTAATGATCCTAGCTATTTTACTAGATCCTCTAGGAATGCAAGAGATGTCACCGGATCCTCATCTAGACTTTCTAGAGGTGATAAGGGAAAGGGAAATGATAGTAGCTCTGCTCGTAGAGCCTTGGTGTTGGAGGATGATGATGAGATAGAAGAGGATATTCGTAGAGACGAAGACTATGTAGGAGAGGAGGATGAGGATGAGTATGATGATGTGGAGTATTAGTATTTTAGTGGACAATTCAACAAGCTTGGAAAACTTTATTTGCTATTTCTTTACCTTTTATTATGTTTATTACATGTTTTAGCGGTATTCTAGACTTATTACTTATGAACTATGCTTCTTTATGTCATTTTATGCATTTAGAATACATTATTATGTTGTTTTGAGTACAATATATCATTTAGAAATAATTTACAAGCTTTTTGAGAAAAAAGTGTGCCTCGCCTACGAAAGGCGCGCTTTTTTATTTACCTTGTGCCTAGGCTCCAGGGGCCCTTTGCGCCTCGGTGCGGCTTGCGCCTTTTAAAACCAAGCTTGATGCACAAACATGTTTTATATATATGATGCACAAATTCTAATAATTGCACAAGCATTCGACAAATTATTGCACAAATACATCTCTAGAAATGAAAGGTGCCTATAATCAATGTACAATGGTGCAAAATTTATTATATTTTGATGCACAAAGCTTCATAACTGGATGCACACACATTAAACAAGACAACATTGCACAAATTAAAGTGCATCTGATGAACAAATACTCTTAATTTGATGCACAAACATGTTTTATATGATGCACATTAATGTTTTTACACAATGCGCAAAACATATTATGCACATTTATTAGAATAAGTAGTGCACAATTATTACTTAGGTGATGCACAAGCTTTCTACAAAATAGTGCGCAATTTTTTTATAGATGGGGGGACCCCCACGTCTAAAAATTCAAGGTATACATAATCATCGCACAATGGTGCACAAATTAGTATATCGTGATACACAAATGTTAATTACTAGATGCACAAACAGTAAATAAGAAAACAATGCACAAATTAAAGTACTTTTGATGCACAAACATGTTTTTACATGATGCACATTGATACACAAAAAGAGATAATATCATATGCATAAAACAACCATTTTTGTGTACCATTTAGAGTAATGAAGTTTACAAGAAAATTTTCAAACGTACTTTGTTTTGTTTATCGATATCTGTTGTAAGTTTTCATTCATCTAATGCATAATTCATGATTTTATTTATTTCTCATTCAATGATTCTACAATTTTTATGATTTTGATCAAATAATACATAAACTCATGTTTTTGTTGCTGCGTTTTTTTTACAGGAGCCTCACATGTGTGTTTTTTATATATTGAAATCTTTGTCCACATCATTCTAAAGCTTTAGTTTTTGATTTTGAAAGGCGGTTTCATATTGCAGAGCTTGACAAGGAGAATTTGTGTGATATTTTTTTAGAAGATTTGAGATTTATGTGAAGATATGGTGCTTTATTCTCAACAACAATGTTTGAGTTGCACACTCTTGTGCCAATTTATTTTGTAACTTGGAGGTGCACTTTCTTGTCTGTTGGATTGCCTCTATTTAGACGGTCCAAATTTGTCCGCGAGTTCTCATTATAACAACAATTCGCACCAGATCAGCGCCGTATATATATATTACCTTTCACTATTGCCTATTAAATTGAAAGTTGATATTAATAGTTATTTATAGGTCGAGTCAAGCTTAGTTCTAGTGTCGTTTACGAGATTTGGGTAAAACTCTATATTGATATTCTTTTTAATTATTAAAATCTTATCAATTTCACATTTAAAATAAATATTAAAGAAAAAAAATCTAATTAGTGACAATACAAATGAAATTAAGATAAGTATGATAACATAAATAAATCTCTACAAAAAATCAATTAACATAGATTAATGTGATCTCATATATACATAATATGTGTAATTTGGTCTTATTCCTAGAAAAAACCCTAATGGATTCTATCTAATATGGAAATTAGGATCAAATGTGATATGTTGAAAAGGAAATCACGATCATATCAAAAATATTATATAGTAATAATAATAATATAAAAAAGAAATAATTTAGTAATGTGGCACAATATGGAGTAGACATGTGACAATAAATGACGTAGCGCAATGCCAAAATGACTAGTGGTTTTAGCTAGGTTTTACTTTAGTATTATATAGTAGATTAGTCATCAGGCTTCAAACTAATCATATAAATGAGTTGCCTTGTAAATTTAGAAATATAAATGTGTGATAAATTAGTTAAAAGATATGATAATATGTAGTCTCTTAAAATATATTTAATAATTTTGAATAATGTTGTTATACAAACAATAAATATCTACTTAAATTGTTTCAGATGTTTGAATAATATTAACTAAATCAATATTTAACTTATCATCGTATATATAATATATCACTTGGATAAGATATTTATGATTAAGTTGAAGTTTGAATCTAGAAAAAAAATTAAAATAATAAAAATGAACTTTGATTTGGATATTGCTTTGACAAATAAATATTAATTAAAAAAAGATGAATTTTTATATGGATTTTAGTTTGTTTGGGAAATAATCACAATAGATATCATGTTGCTTAATATTTTATTTTATTAGATATTTTTTATTTACTCTTTATTTTACTGAAAGTTGTTATAACGAAATATTTTGATATATCATATCGATTAGATAAAATGATAAATAAGTTAGTAGTGTCAATAAATAGTCCAATTAATTAAGCAACATAAGCTAAAATGGTGAATTATGAGTTGATTAGTGTCGAAGAAGTTGTGGATTTGTAATCTTTTATGATTTATTTGTAATGTTTGTAATTGACGCATTACATATCATACCAATTAGGTAAAATGATAAACTAATATTTATTTGTCAGCACAATATCCAAATCAAAATTCATATTTGTTATTTTGATTTTATTCTAGATTTAAAATTCAATCTAATCATAAATATCTTATCTAAATGATATATTATATGTACTACGATAACTTAAATGTTGCTTTAATTAATAGTATGCAAATATCTCCAAAATTCAAATAGATATTTATTGTTTGTTGAATGACATTATTTCAAAATTATTTTAATTTTTGAAGGGACTATGTATACTCATACCTTTTAACTAATTTATCACACTTTTATATTTCTAAATATACAAGGTTAATATTCGTTTTTGTAACACCCCGGGCCAGAGGTGTCACATTGCCATAGTTCCGAAGAACTATAAGGCGATTTTAGAAAAATGAAAACCCGAAATACTTCCAAATACACAAAAGTTATCAACATCAAAATCCCTGTTCAAGTCTGAAACAACATTTAAACATATCATCCATTTCAGTGTATCAATTTATATCCCAAAACACAAGTAGGTAATACAACATTTTCAAATCCGATACAAAACAAAATCTTTAACTGTGAAGACACATCTGTGATCCAGAACCCCCTTGTTGCTGCCAACCTGCAAAGACTAGTTGACTCGTGGACCCGATACACCAACCAACCACAGAACATAAACCGAGGTTGGTTAGTCTAATGAAAGACTAGCAAGAATCATCAAGCCAAAAATAGTTTAAAACATAGAGATTTATCACAACAACCAACTAACACCAAACAAAAACATGCCACAATATATATATAGAGTCCATTTCATGTGCGAAATGTGCTTACAGTGCGAAATGCGAAGCGGTCGCGTTCATTCGAGTTCATAAATAGACACCACATATTCATTTTCTGAGCGATAATGTTCATTATCTGGGGGTACTATTCAAGGGCACTGTACTATTAAAAAATGGGGGGGGGATAGTGAATAGTGATGCGGTGGCATAACCGTAAATATGGCGAATTTTTTTTTCGGTCAATAATTATTTTTTTTATTTTTTTATTTATTGTCTCTGATCATTCTGGAATAGACAATTATTAAGGTTCACATATAAGTACTATATGTTCATTGTATGTGCCATATAAGTTCACATATAACATGATCACGTTCCAACACATGTCTTTGAACATTCAGTGCTTATTTGTGAACGTGAATGTACAAATAAATGAACATCTAGTGCTTATTCGTGAACCTTCTATATTGGCTTTTCCAGAATGATCACGGGACGAAAATGAAAAAAAAGAAGTTGTTGACCAAAAAAAAAAAAAAAAAACCTACGGCCGAGATTGCTTCGCATTTCGCACGGAAAGCCTATTTCGCACGGGAACCCAAATCTATATATATATACTATATCATAACTACTACTTAACCACTTCTGACCAACTCTTCGATATGCTAACCTCATTCAATCCAATCTCAACCTCACCACAAGTATAAACGGATAAGACGATCCAATCCAACTTTACTAACACATCCAATCCATCTTTCTCTCTACTACTAACACCTCAATTATCAACTTTACAAAACATATATACATATATTACGATCAACAAGTAACCAAGGCTAACCAAACATACCGAACTCACTACTGTACTAACACATTCCAACCAACCTTCGTATCAACGAACACATAAGCACAAGCAAGACAATCATCGCCTTATATAATTATAACAACCCAGGCCAGCCACCCTTCCAGTGCCGCCTGTTCGTTAACATGGGCTGCAACCCATACACCTCAACCCAACCCATATTGGCCCACACCCTCAAGATGGGAAACCAACCTTCATAAACATCCACATAACCAACCTTCATAATCAATCAACATAACCATCTTTCCTCAACTAGCTGCCACCAACAACCACACCAACAGAAATTCACATCACAACTAGCTACAAAAACCAATATTTGACAACAAGTCAATAACTAGCCAATAATCAACATCCAACACAAAACCAATAACCAAGCACACAACCAATATCATCACACAACCACTTAATCAAGTACACAACCAATATCACCAACACAACCACTTAATCAAGTACACAACCAATATCATCAACACAACCACTTAATCAAGTACACAACCAATATTCATCACAAAACCACTTAATCAGGTACACAACCAATATCATCAACAAAACCACTTAATCAAGTACACAACCAACATTCAACACATAACCAACACACACAACCGCCAACACCTCCAATCCAACCTCCATCTCCACCACCACATCACCGGGTGAGACAATTAACACACACTTTCCGGATGGGACTTTCAACCATCGAACCATGGCCATTAACCAACGTAAGGTCACACCCTCACGTGGTCGGGTGAGGCTATCAATCACCCCGGGCTAGCCATAACCAACGGAGGTCACACCCTCACGTGGTCGGATGAGGTCACACCCTTACCCCGGCTCCACAACCAACCATTACCAATCCACCAACAACCCACCACCTCCATCTGTCAACACAACCAATTATCCACAACTAGCTACAATCAACTACTACACCAACATCCAATCAATCATAACACAAGGCAACAACAACCAACACATTCAACCAAGTTCAACACAAAACCAATAACCCAGCACATAACCAATAACAAAACACACAATCGATATCCGCCAACAAACCAACAACCAAACAAACAATAAATATCCAACACAGAACCAATGGCAAAGCACACAACCAATATCCAATGCATGACCAATAATTATTCACACAATCAACATTCAACACGAACCCAATATCCAAGCAAACAACCAATGTCAAACAACTAAACCAATATCCACACATTCAACCATTTCAAATAACAAAACCAATATCTATCAACAAAACCACTAATCAAGCACACAACCGATCTTCAACATAAGACAATTACCAACACACACACACACATCCAACCATGAAATTCCACAACCAATAATCCAAATCAACTTACTCAGACAAGGAAAAAAATCAATTACTAAACAAAATAGGATGAAAATTAATTTTATAAAAATAAACGAAGGGTTAGCAAGAATCATCTTGCCTTAAACTCAACCACAACGGCCTCAGAAATTTCACCAACTTCGCCAACCAATCCGGAACAAACCTACAACAACAACCCGAACAATTTCCTGCATTAATTAACTCATACCCATTCCATTACTTGAAACCCCCCTAATTTCAAACCCTAAAATCCAACCTCAACTTTCCAATTCAACAACCACACACAAAATCAACCCAATACTTAAGCTGCTCGCTACACGTCGTCGACCTTACTTCCGACGTCGGGACCGGGCTTCACTTCACCGGAAAATAGCAGCAGCAGCGACGAGCAGCAGCACATGACAACATCGACTCATAGTGGCAACCAACAACACCCACATGCAGCAGCTTCTCGGCCTTCAGCAGCTGCTCCGACCTTCAGCGGGGTTCGCACACAGCACATCAGTCACCAGAATCACCCCCTCGTCGCCGGATTTCAACAGAAGCCAACAACAGATCTCGGCTACAGCAGCTCCCGGTTCTGTACAGAAGCAGCAGCGAACAATGAACAGCAGATCCGATAGTAGCGAACACCAGCAGCAACACGCGACCCAGCTTCCGATCTGTCTCACCGGCGGGAAGGAGTGGTTGAGCACGGAAGAATAGATGAGGGAGCACGAGCTTCTTCTGCTGCTGCTCAGAGAAGACGAGGCAAGGTTTTGCCCTTTTCTGATTTTCCCCTAAAATCTGCCTTTTAACAACTTAAAGGAGGTCCACTAATCCGCCCCATACCATATATATAATATAATAACCAATTTTATCTAATATGGGGTATTTCAGTTTTAAACTTTTATGTCTAATCTACTATCTCATATTAAGGGAAAACCTAACAAAGAGCACCGATCGATTTGACATTGCTCTACGGCATTTGTTGTCACATGTCTACTCTACTTCGTGACACATCACTAAATTATCCTTTCTATTATTATTATATAAAATATTTTAGATATGATCCCGATTTCCTTTTCAACATATACATTATTCACATTTGATCCTTATTTCCATATTAGATAGAATATATTAGGTATTTTTCAAATATTCTCTTTTACTTTTTCCAATTAATTAGTCACATTTTGATCAAATTTCTGTTGAATAATTAATTTTTAGGTAGAGGACGTGATTCAACATATTATGTATGTACAAAATCACATAGATCTTTGTTATTTGATTATTAGTATAAATTACCAATTGTATTGTCACTAATTGGAAATTACCAATTGCAAATCAATAATATAATAGACCCTAAGTCTTAAGGGTAGGGGGAACAAACGACCTCTTATTAAACAAAACAATAAATACACACTAATACAAGCTTATTATTTATATTTTATAGAAAATAAAATAATAATATATTCTTCCTTGTGCAAAGCACGAGTTTAAAGTAAACACTTATTTTTATAATTTGGATGTTCTCCGATTGATTCGTGTATTTAATCTCATAAAAAGTAAAACAATAATGGTTAAAATTCTATTAAAGAAATAAAAACCTATGGACATAATGCTATAATTAGAGTGTTCTAAAATAATTATGTACAATTAATGTCTTAAAAGGGAAAAACTAATGGTTAAAAATACTCGTAGGAATATTTAACCTATGTTCTATGTATTCCAAATAATTACATGTTGGAACAATGTCATTTCCTCTTGTTTTTATGATGATTAACAACGTTATATTTTATGGTTTATTTGTTCCTCTGAGTTTCAGGTTGAATGAACGAAGTTGACGACAGAAACAAAGAGTTAAAGGAAAAGAGTTGGCAACAAGGGAACAGAGGTGCTGAGCAAAATTGAGTGAAACAAGTGTGCGCCGTCTTTGAAGAATAAAGAGAAGGGAACAATGTGTATGAACGACACATTAGTAAAGAGAAAACACACTGGGAATTGCGCTTGAAGATTAGCTAAATATGGAAAGAAGATATTTAACAAGTTTTGAGCGGCAAAGTTGAAGATCTAGATAGAATTTTGCTAAGCCTTATTTATGGAAGCAATATCTTTTGAACAATTGTTTAAAGTGTCTTTGTATTTATGGCAATAGGATTAGATGAAACAAGATCTTCAATTAGCCATGTATTGGCCGAGTTCAAAGATGGAAATTGAGATCATATCCTAGGGCTATATATACATTGAGTCATGTCATTAGCTAGTAATACAATTAAGAGCTTACGAAGTGGAAGAGAAAGAGAAGAAGATCAAGATATGAACATTGAGTCATGTCATTAGCTTGTAATCAGTTGCTTAGAACTCTAGGTGATCTATGAACTGTGTGTGACTAGATTTGATACAATTACTTGCTTTATTTTTTGTAACCGGATTAATAACTTAAACATAAGTTTGAAATCGTACTAGGTTAAACACATAAGGTAGAGGTTTTTCTTTATCAACTTGTTGGTTGATTGAGTTTCCTCTGTAAGGAATTGCGATGTTACTTTAAACTATTATTTACTTATTTTTGTTTCCCAGGGAATGACAACACTATTAACAGGTAACAATGACTTCCTCTACGAGTCAGGAAGTTGGACTTGTGAACAACAAACCTTATCCTCCTCCCTGGTGAATATCAACATTGGAAGACCTTGTCCACTATGTGGTTGAAAAGTAATGACTAGCAATCATTGTTTGCCATTGAAAAGGGTGACTACGTGGTTGTCGAATGAACATTAATGGTGAATGGAGTCCATATGACTATAAGGACAAAAGAAGAACGACGAGGCATCCATGCTTATTAAAAATGTCCTTCCCCATGAAAACATCACCAAGCTCATATCTTGCGTCACTACGAAAGCCAAGTGGGTTGCTTTGGAGAAAATGTAAACGGGTAGTCATGATCTTCAAGAAGGACATCATTTCTAAGAAAAACAAGATTCTACAACTTCGACATGGTTCAGGGAGAAACAGTGTCATCTTACCAGTCTCGCTTTGAGGCAATCACTATCCGCCTCACAACTCATGGTGTCACTGACAAAGAAGTGCTCCCAAAAGAGAAAGTTTTTTCTATCATAGAGGGCTTAACTCCTAAGCATAAACTCACCAAATGTCTCTTGATGGAAAATCCAAATACTCTTACTTTAACTCTTCATGAAGTGTTTGGTAAGATCAAGCACTATGAGGCACAAGATCAATTAGCCAAGGAGAAAGCCAAACAAAGGTGTCACTCTCAAGATTGGAAAAGCAATGCACTTGGTTGAGAATGATTGTGACGTAGACTTGGAAGATGACATGGACTCAAAAAATTATTTTATCACAAAGGCCATGCGTGCTCTCTATCAAAAAGCCAAATTCCAAGGCAATAAAGGGAACAATGGAGAAAAGTGTAACACCCTCGACTTATGTCGGTAGTGCCACATTTCAGTGACCTCAAACTTTAACCAAAGACACCCTAGGCTTTAATCTGAAAAAAATATACTTAAATAAAAATACAATAAAGAGTAAATAGTGGAAGACTTGAAATAAATACTCCATCTTCATTAAAATCCCTCTAGTAAATTGAGAAGGCTAGTTTTACAAAACAATATGAAATTACAGCGGAACACTTCATATTAACCCTATATACATTGAAATACCCCATGATATACTAAATGGTACAAGTGTTATGTCAATTATTTATATGTATATATATACATTTTTACCCAAAAGCAATGGGGGATTAAAATTGGGAACCCTTGCCCCCTTGTTCTGGAGAGCATCGCGAGAGAGAGAGAGAGAGTAAGCTGAGCCATGCCTTCCGCTCGTCCCTTTCAGCTGCTCGTCTCCCCGTCAGTGGAGGCTACCTTTGATTTCGCCGGGGACCACTCCCTTTCCCTGTGCGAGGAGCCGTGAGCTGCTGCTGTGCGAAGAGCCGCGAGCTGCTGCTGTGCGAGGAGACGCGAGCCGCTACTGTGCGAGGCTGCGTGATGTTGTTGTTGCCCTGTACTTTCCGATGACGTGAAGCCCGGTCCTGACGGCGAAGGCTCGGTCGACATCGAGGTAAGGCAGCTGCTGCGTGGTCTGATTAGTTTATTTCCATCTGTTTTGGGGCTAAATTAAGTGCTGTAATTGCTAAAATTGGACAGATTTGAATGTTGGGCAAATTAAATTTGGATAGATTTGGTTCAGGTAGCGAAGGAATTTTTTAGCAGAATTAATTGGAAATTGAAGGGAGTTTGTGCAGTCAAAAGTTCTGAATTGGTTGAAGAATCGGTAAGTGATTCTGTGTAGGTGTGATTTCAATTTTGGAAGTTTATGGACTGAGATGGATTGTTCATAGACTATTTTAGGGGCTGTTAAAAGGAATTGGCTGCTGGGAAATTGTTCCGTACAACCACAAGCAAGGACATCTTGTTGAATCTGGTGAGTTCGTACAAGTTGTGGTGGATTACTAAAGTTTGCGGATGGTTTATATAAGATTAGGTGTTGATTTGTGTGGGTTACTGGAATTGGTAATATTGGAGATATAATGTTAATAGGGACAGAATTAGGGGTTGCAAGTATGGCCTGAGATGTGTTATTTTAACGCAAGAATTGCTCGGTTTGTCGTCGCAGGTTCATCCGGGATTAGTTTGCAAAGTTGGTGAATTTCTAAGGTCGTTGCCATTAAGTTTAAGGCAAGATGATTCTTGCTCTTTCGTCTTCCCTATCTCTTTCAAAATAATTATTTTTGTATATTATCATTTTCAGTAATGGTTTATGCACTTGTCCGTTAATTTGATATAAAATTGTAGGCGTAGAATTAAATGGTTGAATGTGTGGATATTGGTTGTTTGTTGGTTATTGGTTTGTTGGTGGATATTGGTTGTGTGCTTGGTTATTGGTTTTGTGTTGGATATTGATTGTTTGTTGGTTATTGTTTTTGTTGTCGGATATGGAATGTTGCTTGGTTATTGTTTGTATTGTCGGATATTGACTGTTGCTTGGTTATTGGTTTTGTTGTCGGATATTGGTTGTTTATTGGTTATTGGTTTTATTGTTGGATATTCATTGATTGTGGGCTACTAGTTTTGTTGTTAGATATTAGTTGTTGTTGGATATTGGTTTGTTATTGATTTATGTTGGACCATTATGTGGTGGTTGGTTGTCGTTAGTTGTGGTGGTTGGTTGCCGTTAGTTGTGGTTGTTGGTTGCCGATTGGTTGTAGTTATTGGTTGTAGCTAGTTTTGGATTGTTGGTTACTATTGGTTGATTGTTGTTTCATTTATAAGGAGGGCATGACTCCTTAGAGAAGGGCCAGGGTGATGATTGCCTCACCCGACCACGTGAGGGTGTGACCTTACGTTGGTTTAAGGCCAGGGTCAGGGCCAGGGTGATGATCGCCTCACCCGACCACGTGAGGGTGTGACCTCCGTTGGTTCAAGGCCATAATTAGATGGTGATCATCCCATCTTAAACCTTGATTGTTTGTTTCAGTTATATAGGAGGGCATTACTCCTTATAGCTGGGCCGGGGTGATGATCGCCTCACCCGACCACGTGAGGGTGTGACCTCCGTTGGTTCAAGGCCACAACCGGATGGTGATTGTCCCATCTTTAGTCTATCTATGGATAGTAGATTGCTTAGGGTGATGATCGTCTCACCCGCTTATGTTTTCGCTGAGGTGAACGTTGGTTTGGATGTGTAGTACTGTAGTGAGTTGATATAATTAATTAACACTGGTTACATGTTAGTAGTAGTATATGTATATGTTTCATAGTGTTATTAATTGACGTGTTAGTAGTAGTATATGTATATGTTTCATAGTGTTATTAATTGACGTGTTAGTAGTAGAAAAGAAAGTTGGATTGGATCATCTCATCCGATATTCTCATGGTGTGGTTGAGATTGGATTGAATGTGGCTAGCATATTGAAGAGTTGGATAAGAATGGTTAAGTAATGGTTATGTGATAGTAATAGTATATATTTTGATATGTTGTTGTTTGGCGTTGGTTGGATGGTATGATAATTCTTTCATGTGTTCTACTGTTTTTGCTTGATGATTCTTGCTAGTCTTTCATTAGACTAACCAACCTCGGTTTATGTTTTCGTGGTTGGCATGGTGTATCGGGTCCACCAGTCAACTAGTCTTTGCAGGTTCGGCAGCAGCAAGGGGGTTCTTGATCACAGATTCATCTACACAGTTAAAGATTTAACTTTGCATTGGATTTGAAAATGTTGTATTAACTGCTTGTTGTTTTGGATATAAATTGATGCACTGAACATGATACAAGGTTTACATGTTGTTTCAAACTTGAACATGGATTTCTTTATGTTGATAACTTCGGTATATTTGGAAGCATTTTGGGTTTCTCCTTCTTAAAATCGCCTTGTAGACCTTCGGGCCTATGCCACTGTGACACCTCTGGTTTGGGGTGTTACAGAAATTGGTATCAGAGCCTTTACAGTCGAAAATGGTTTTCAAAGGTTTGACGTGAAAAAGAGTATTCTCTAAAGTTGTGAAACAATCGTGTGATCGGAGACTCTTGTTGTTACCCATAGGTAAGTTTTGTGTTTGATAAGTTTTATATGCAATGTTTAGTATTGATGAGTAATTACATGTTGTATGCCCCCGAAAGCGGGATGTGTTTGAGGTCCAAGGCGTGTGTGTGATAGAGGACGAGGCCCTCGGGCTTATTGTCAAGGGGTATGTTGAATTCTTTAGGTTTTGATGGTAACAAAAATTCAACTAATCTGGGTACTAAGTATTTGAGGAACAAAGACAGTTATCTCAGGGAACCATTGCAGCAAAGGATCGCAGAGGGAACAAAGCTCTGTTCATGTGCTTTGTTACCTCTCAAGGAACAATAGTGACGAACAAGATCAAAGCTGCGAATGGAAGGAAGAAATCCAGCATGATGATTATGGAAACAAATCACGGAGAATCACGCGGTCAAAGGATAGGATTTCGGCTGGAAGGATCTCGCCGAAAAGAAGATTTGGAGAGAGAATCCGAATGTGTTATCTTAGGAAAACTTTCCTAAGATAATATATTTGGAGAGAGAAGAATCTTATCTTAATCCATTAATGTTATATTAGGAATTATTTCCTTAGATAATATCGGTTGTTAAGATAATATTCTTCAAATCAATTAATATCATCTTGTTACCAAGTTTAGGAAGATAGGATTATCTTGTTATGATTAGGGTTTGGTCGAGTTGTATTTATATGGGAATGTGGGATTCATTTCTATGTAACCACGACGAGGAAAAAGAAGAACTGAGAGCGTTCAGTTGAGAAGAAAAAGAGAGTGAAGTGTTTGTAAGTCTTTGAGGGTTGAGTTTGATTCATCGTTGTAGAAGAGGCTTCAAATCTAGGTGGGAAGTCTAGAGGTTGAAGTCCAGGATATAAGTGTAATCGAACAAGAAATCAATAAGACAAGTAGATGCTTCAAAATCCTCTCAAGCGGAAGCTTGAAGGTAGTGGTTTTTCCTTGAGAAGCTAGTTTTGCCAATCAGGGTTTCCACTATACATCGTGAGTTCGTTCATTATCTTTCTTGCTGTTTTTAATCCGTTGTGCCTTCTGTGGGAACAAAGCCTTTGTTCCCTCAGACGTAACTCTAACGATCCAACAATTGGTATCAGAGCCTGGTGCTCTAGATTGTTTTCGTTACAGAATTTGCAGGAAAGATGTCGTCGTCAAGCAATGCCTCCTTCGATAACCACAAGATGGACAAGAAAGGAGAAGAGAAGGCTCAAAGCATTGCTTTAAAGGTTGTTCGTGCCTTTGACTGGTGATGAAGATGTGGCTCTCTTCACTAGAGCAATGAAGAAGATATGGTCTCGAAATAAGGGCACCCCTCGTTCATCCGAAGGGAACAAAGACATGAAGGATGTCGTTTGTTACCACTGTCAAAACAAAGGACATTTTGCCAAAAACTGCTTCAAGAAAAAGGCAGGTCTTCCTCAGATTCGTGAAGGGGAACAAGCAATGATTGCTACATGGGGTGATTCCGACTCAGATGATGAAGAATTCTCTTGCTCTAGGAATGTCTGCTTGATGGCCTTAGAAGACCATGACAAATCAAAAGGCGGCGTGAAGGGAACTGAGGTAAGTGAATCTGAACTCATCTCTAGCTTGAAAAGGAAGTCAAAAGAAAGCTTAATTTCCTTCATTAAGAAGCTTGTTCATGAGAATAATATTTTCAGTGAGCAGATTGAAGAAAAGGATGAATCGATCTCAAGTTTGATCGAGGAAAACAAAGAGTGGGCAGAAAAAGTGCTCAAACTTGAGAAAGCTTCATCCTCTTCTCCAAGTCCTTGCAATGAGTGTCCCAAACTCACTGAGAAGATCACATCTTTGGAATCTTCTATTTCCTTACATGAGTCCGAGTCTTTAATGTTAAAACTTGGAAATGCAAAACTGTCTAGTGATCTAACCAAACTCAGTGAGGAACAGAAGGACAAGCCAAAAGGTATTGTGTTTGTTGCAGCCAAGAATGAAAATAAGATAGAAAAGAAGGAAGTACATCGCTTTGGAATTGGGTATCAACCTAAGCTTCCCGTTGATGGCACTAAGTCTAAACGTCCTAGAGTCGAAGGAAAGTAGTCAACGCAAGAAAAGGGAGAAAGTTCCTCGAGGAGGAACATTCACAAAGATTGCTCAAATTCGACTGATGGGAACAAGGCTTGGTACCATGGACAGAAAGCTCATTCCATTTGGTTGAAACAATCTCAAAGCGGTAAGTCCAATCATATTGATTTTCATTCTAGGATTGCTAACAAAACAATTTGGCCTGGACAGAGCAAGTATGTTGATCTAAAGTGTCAAAGAGTATGTTGGTATTGTGGGCACTCTGGTCACTACAAACAAGAGTGCCTCCTGAAGAAACGCAATGAGGAACTTGCTCGAACCACTAGGGAGAAAATGAATGCTAAACCTCCAGAAATCAAATATGTTGCTCCCACACCCAGAAAGCATAAGCTTGTCTGGGTTCGCAAGAACTAACTCTTTCTGTACAGGATAAAGTGAGGAAAGTTCCCGGTATTTCACTCGTATTAAGTTCAGTTACCTGACAGGGAACAAAGCGAGTCTCACCTCACTTCTGCAGGAATGTTTGAGACTCAAAGGCCTGGTGACAAAGGTACCATGTACATCAAGATAAGGCATCACTATGCAGAGAAAGATTGGCATCCAAGGAATTTCGTGGAACAAAGAATAAGAACGCCAATTTTCTCATTAGGGCACTAATTGAGGAACTCTACATTCAGTTTCATACGGAGCCTGGTTTGTTCCCTTAACCTTATGTCTATCGTGTGTTCCCTCGATGATTGACTAAATTACATTGTAAAGTGTGAAAGGTTAATCATCATGTCTTGATCTGCATTCATTCTCTTGATCATTTGTTGAATGCCTTGCTTAGACTCATGCTAATACTTCACTTATGTGCAAAATCTCATGCATGATTCTCTATGCTATCTTGTTAATACATGATTCAGCTTTCTTTCGGCCTAAAAGAGTCAACTTGATGCATTGATCCCTCATTATAAGCCCAAATGATTGTTGACTCTACAGCTTACCTTAGCCATCATGCTTGATGCTTCCTATGAGCCCCTCTAATCATCTATATCTGGGAGCCTCTCATTCATGATTAAACATTATTAAAAATTCTCGTATATGTTTATGTGTGATGTTCTTTGTACCCTCTCTGGTAACATTACCCCCGCATCACACTCCTCTATTTTTTTCGAAAAGTCGAGAATACGAATTGTCGCCTCTGTGGTCTGTGCCTGGGATTTGACAGGTATGATGTGTAATGATGGCTTGCAACTGCTTGAGAAATGTTCGTGCATAAAAGGTGATGTGGTGGTTGCGTGATGGTTGTTGCGCTTGAGATTTTGTGGGCTTTGATGGATTTGGACAGAATCTTTTACAATATCTATTTTTGGAAGATATCTTATTGGTTGTGATCTTGGAAAAAGAAGGAAAGAGGAGGATTTGGAGTAATACCCTTTGCACTTGAAAAGATATGGAGAATGATTCTCGTGGTTACTCCCCTCCTACCTATATGGCGACTTCAGCAAAGTTACCTTATCGCTCTCTTGTACTGTTCCAAAAAAAAAAAAAAAAAAAAAAAAAAACTGGAACACTCCAAGGTACACAAAGAGGCGACCAATGTATCCTTCTTCTACTGGAGGCTTGTAACCTACACAAGGAGTAGTTTGTGTTACAAGAAGGTGTTGGTTGGGTCAAGGTTAGACGTGAGATGGAAGCTGGTGTGGAGGAAGAAGAGTCTGAAGGTGCAGACTTTGAGGGGGAACAAAAGGTGGAATCTGATTTGAGGAATGACCGTGAGAAGTTTGTCTCGTGCAATATCTTTGTTGGCAGAACAACAAAGGCGTCTTACGGAGTAAGTGAATGCATAAATTGCTATTCATATTTCAGCTCCCTCTGCAGGCACCAGTGGTGCTTGATTCGTCTTTCTCTGGCTAACCAATCCCTCTTTTGTTCCCAGCACATCTTCCCCTACTACTTTGCTTTTCTTTGCTTCTGTTTCATGTGTTTGCAATGATTGGCATGTTAATCATATGTGTTACATGTGCTCATTTTTTTGTTGTCTTTACATGCAGTCTATGTTTGTGCGTTTCAATCTAATGCAAAAGGAGTTATTTTGCTTATCCTGCTGTGGTCTTTTTCTCTCTATCTCTTTACTTATGTTTTTTATGATGCCAAAAGGGGGAAAATGACAGGTAGCTTTGGTTAAGGGGGAACAGAACATGGTTTCATATGTTGCTGAGTTGAGGGGGAACTAATACTGCCTTAGTGGGAAGACTTTCTCTCCATAACTGTCTTTATCTCGTACGTGTATGCTTTATTGTCAAGGGTGTTTGTCACCATCAAAAAGGGGGAATTTGTTGAATTCTTTAGGTTTTGATGGTAACAAGCATTCAACTAATCTGGGTACTAAGTATTTCAGGAACAAAGACAGTTATCTCAGGGAACCATTGCAGCAAAGGATCGCAGAGGGAACAAAGCTCTGTTCATGTGCTTTGTTACCTCTCAAGGAACAATAGTGACGAACAAGATCAAAGCTGCGAATGGAAGGAAGAAATCCAGCATGACGATTATGGAAACAAATCACGGAGAATCACGCGGTCAAAGGATAGGATTTCGGCTGGAAGGATCTCGCCGAAAAGAAGATTTGGAGAGAGAATCCGAATGTGTTATCTTAGGAAAACTTTCCTAAGATAATATATTTGGAGAGAGAAGAATATTCTCTTAATCCGTTAATGTTATCTTAGGAATTATTTCCTTAGATAATATCGGTTGTTAAGATAATATTCTTCAAATCAATTAATATCATCTTGTTACCAAGTTTAGGAAGATAGGATTATCTTGTTATGATTAGGGTTTGGTCGAGTTGTATTTATATGGGAATGTGGGATTCATTTCTATGTAACCACGACGAGGAAAAAGAACAACTGAGAGCGTTCAGTTGAGAAGAAAAAGAGAGTGAAGTGTTTGTAAGTCTTTGAGGGTTGAGTTCGATTTATCGTTGTAGAAGAGGTTTCAAATCTAGGTGGGAAGTCTAGAGGTTGAAGTCCAGGATACAAGTGTAATCGAACAAGAAATCAATAAGACAAGTAGACGCTTCAAAATTCTCTCAAGCGGAAGATTGAAGGTAGTGGTTTTTCCTTGAGAAGCTAGTTTTGCCAATCAGGGTTTCCACTATATATCGTGAGTTCGTTCATTATATTTCTTGCTGTTTTTAATCCGCTGTGCCTTCTGTGGGAACAAAGCCTTTGTTCCCTCAGACATAACTCTAACGATCCAACAGGGTAGATGCAGGTAGTCTAGTAGCTGATGATTCTGTAGGAAGTTGTCGAATACTACTGTTATTGTTAAGGATGAGAATGACAAGATTAAGCACTTTCATAGATGGCTGTATCCTGAGATGAAACCTTTGATGGCGAGGCATAGTTGTACGACCCTTGAGCAGTATACTGATGAATGTTTGATCAGGGAGGCTGCTATAGATGATTCTAATCAGACTATTGATGCTTGAGGTGGTAAGAAACAAGGGACTCAGTCTACACCGAAGAAGTGGGATCGTCCAACCTCGAATCAAAACCGTCCGACACAGTCTTAGTTTCAGTAGAACAATAATGGAAACAGGGGTAAAGAGCCGCTTGGTGGGGTTCCAACATCATGAGTTTATGAGATGAGGAGAGCTGATGATGACAATGTGCTTGTGACTACAAGAAGAATATAGTTATTGTAACAACATATAAGGGTTTAGTGCATGTGTTTGAGGGTCATGATCCTAGAGACTCTGGCAGAATTGTTAGTGCGGTGACAGCTGCAAAACTGTTAAGACAAGATTGTGCCAGTTATGTGTGTTATGCTAGAATGGAGGAAGCAGATAGAGGAACTGGTGGAGTTAGGCTTTATTAGGCTAAGTGCATCTTCTTGGAGTGCGCCTGTGTTGTTTGTTAAAAAGAAGGATGGTTCCCTTTCGACTTTGCATCGACTACAGGGAGTTAAATAAGGTAACAATCAAGAATAAGTATTCGTTTCCTCGTATTGATGACTTGTTGGATCAATTGCGAGGAGCTACATTGTTTTCAAAGATTGACTTGAGATCAGGGTATCCTCAGCTTAGGATTCGAGAGGAAAATATTCATAATACTACCTTCAGAACTAGGTACTGTTACTATGAAATTGTGGTGATGCCTTTCAGGTTGACTAATGCTTCCGCGGGTTTCAAGGACTTAAGGAACCGATGTTTTTAGAGAGTACTTGGATCATTTTGTAGTGATTTTCATTGATGGCATTTTAGTATACTCTCGGAGTAAGAGGGACCACGAGACTCACCTCAGAACTATACTCGAAGTGTTGAGGCGGCAGAAACTAATTGCAAAGCTGTCTGAACGTGATTATTGGTTACCTAAGGTAGCATTTATGGGCCATGTGAATTCTAACGAGAGTGTGATGGTAGATCCGCAGAAAACAGAAGCAGTAGCGAATTGGAAACAACCTCAGAATGTTAAGGAAGTTAGGAGTTTTCTCGGATTGGCGGGTTACTACAGGCAGTTGTGGAGGGATTTTCTGAGATTGCTCAACCGCTAACCAATCTGTTGCGTAAGGCTAAGAAGTTTGAATGGGACGGGAGAGGTCATGAGAGTTTCGAAGAACTCAAGAAGTGTTTGATTAGTGTGCCAGTGTTAGCTTTACCACAAGGAACAGAAACGTTTGTCGTCTACAGTGATGCTTCTAAGCAAGATCTGGGTTGCGTTCTAATGCAGAATGGGAAGGTCATTGCATATGCTTCTCGTCAGCTCAAACCGTATGAGAGAGAGTTGAACATGAGACAAGGATAGAGGCTAGAATTGGTTAAGGATTATGATATGGATATCGTTTATCATCCAGAAAGGGCTAATGTGGTAGCAAATGCTTTGAGTAGGAAGTCGACTCTAGAACACATGGTCGCTTGTTTAACAGCTCAGCCCGAGCTACAACGAGAGCTTATAAGGCGCGAGATTGAAGTATGGATTGGAGAAGGATCGAATGCATCTAGGTGTTAGAGATTCAGAGAGGATCATAGAGAAGCAACCGCATGATCCATTTTTTTTAGAAGGTTATGCGACGTTATTACTTAGGGGAAGGCACCAGGAATTCTTATTCATGATGAGGGGATATAAATTTCAAACTCGAATGTGTGTGCCAGCTGATAAAGAGATTAGAGAGTTGATTCTCAATGAAGGTCATTCTTCGGCATATCCTGTTGATAGGCGTTTGTCGTCGTGACACCTAAACAAATAAAATAATCCTAACAAACCTAAACAAGTAGTAGAGGCAAGCAAGGGTCGAATCCACAGGGAGGAAGTGATCTATCTATGTGTTCGTAAGCATGCAAAGTAACAAAGGGGGTTTTTAGTTATCAAACAAAGTAACAAAGATGCAAGCTTTTAGAAGAAAGAATAAGAATGATGGGGAAAGTAGTTCTACTAGAACGAGATCCACAATACAGAGATAAGTCGATCATTGAAATCTTATAAATCCAAGTTCTTTAACTATTCTTATGGTTGTTCCCACCCTGATCTTAAGTACTACCGATTCTCACAGTTGTCGATAGACTTATTACTATGCCAATGATAAAACACGCCAGTCACGCCTGTCACACGGTACCAGACCGGGGTACTTTACCACCAACAAAGCAATAGCAATGCACACAAGGATATAAGATACATGCAAGTAGAAAGACGTACAAGTACTCACTCCCCTACTTAACATGCAATGATTCTCACTCACAATTGTACGCTCGGAACCCCTATACGCACAATTGTGTTTGCCACTAGATATGCACTCGGAACCCCTATATGCAATCCTAGCACTATGATAGATGTCGATAAGCCTAGTTAGCAACTCTAGATAAACCAACATAAATCAATAGACAATTTAACCAAGAGAATCAGTCCAACATACATAAGAATAAGAACAAGGAATAAAAATCTCACAACATAATCAACTGTATTGCTTCAAACGTCCAGCAGAACAAAGTTGTTTAGTTCTCCATGGGTTGAAAATCCCGGAGGTGGAAAAACTACGAACTAGAAGATGATTCTTCGATGATAGGGAATGGAGGCTGTGGGAATTAGGTTAAATAGAGTTAACCTAAAGCCCAAGATCACAAACCCTAGCTTACAAGGAAATAAAATAATAATAATAATAAAAGGAAAATAATAAAAATCTAGTAACCAAAAGTAAACAACCGAATCCGGGAAATTAATCCCGAAAATCTTGTGCACAACTCCTCTATCAATTCAAGCTCGCGGTGGCCCATTCCACATCAGCAGCTTCAGCACGGCCCAACCTCCAACAGCATCAGCGGCCCAACTTCCACACGGCCCAACAAATGCAGCGCACTTCGCTGATGTTGCCATGACATCATCCCTCCGATTCAACACGCTTTCAATTCTTCGGCTTCAATTCTCCAGCTTCTTCACGCGCGCCATTCTCTCCTTCATGGGCTTTTCTCCTCAGCTAGGCCTATCTTCTCCATTGGGCCAACACACGCAGCGGCCCAACTTCGGCAACAACAACTCATGCACGCCTACGTCAGCGCTGCTTCAATCTTCACTTTACGCGGCCGAACTCCCGCTTCATCTTCTCAATTGGGCCGAGATCTTCCTTTTGGGCCTAATTTCTTCCTGGGCCCATCTCCTTCCAATTCCCCAGCTATCACGCGGCGCGACACGTTTAATTAATTACTTCGCTTTTTTTCCTCACGAGCGCGCCGCGGGGCGCCAGCTCCCACCGCGGGGCGGTAATTTTGGCCGTGGGGCGGTGATTTCCACCGCGGGGCGGCATCCTTCTCTGAGACCCATCGTCGGGTCGCGGTGGCTCTGGCGCGGGGCGCCAATTTCTTCTCTCTTCAGCGCCTCTTCTGCTCTTCTTTACTACCAAGTGTTGGTAGTCTTCTCCAATAAATTCCAGCAGATTCTCATCATCTCCATCTAAGCTGTAAAACTTTGGATTTCTTCACTTCTCAACTACTCTTCTGGATTACATACTTAGCCTAAATCTAGTCCAAAACTCCATCTAAAATATGTCAATAATCACTAGTTAAGGTGCATGAAATGACACCTATCAAATATCCCCACACTTAGACCTTTACTCGTCCCGAGTAAATCAAAACCAATCATACTCCAATCATCAAACACCAAGGTCTCAGGAAGTGTGAGCAAACATGATACCAGTGACTACAAAAACTCAACAATCAGCTCCAGAGTATCAAAGTAACACGCACAACACAACAACACAATACAACACAACTCAATAAATCTCAACACCCACACATCCAAGCTAAAAGGAAAGTAGAGTACTTCCCCCAAGCTTATCTCAAACACCATAGAGTGAAACAAAATCTAATCCTATCTCCCATCTATCTTCTTATGCCTCCCAGAGTGACCTACCCGACAATCCTTCTTTGACTTCTCTTCTTATGACGCCTCGCCAAAAATAATGAGAAATCCTAAAATCACTCTTCTTCTTCTTTCGCTCATTTTGCCAAGGCGCCCTTTCGGGTTTTCACCAAGCCACTCATTTTATTTTCCAATAGATGTACTCACATAAGCTCACATCACTCTTGACCACATATTACCCAAGCCTAATGCTGGTCCAAGCCACCTGCTTATTACCTAGGCCGCCCTTTCGGGTTTTCGACCTATCCTAGGATTTTTAATGTATGCCTTTTTTCAATTTTTGGCTTTTTTCATTTTTATTCTTTTTTCTCCTCAACAACGTAGCAAGTATAGAACTCTCCCCCATGCTTAAATATTGCATTGTCCTCAATGTAATGAAAGACAAAAGAATAGAAGCAGAGGGAAAAGCAAAAAATAACTCATAAACGTTGCCAAGCTGCTTAGACACTGTAGGTGATCGTTGGCGGTCTTCTCAAGATATGCCCAGGTCTCTGGTGTTGGGCGGGTGTCTTCATCAACTCTATCGTCTTCATTACCGTGCAACCATAGAAAACCACTTTGGTGAATAGTGGTATAGTATAGAAGTCGGGGTCACACGGCCTTCTAGGAACACATGGTGGAGCCCATATGTAATCATGGTGGGGGCTCTAGTGTTCCTCCTCCTCAGCTGTCGAATGTAAGGCCATCATCGTTGCCAAATAATGTGTAGGGCTAAGGTATCCTCCTTGACAACATGATGCGCACCATCTCCATGGGAATTCCGGACAGCTGGCCTTCGATAGAACTTTTTTTTTTTTTTTTTCGAATCTCAATTTTTACTCCCCGTTAGGTTTTTTCGGGGCCCTTTTTATTTATTTATTTTTTTTTTATTTTTTTTTTTTTTTTTTTTTCATAGAGGCAAAATATACCAGAGCTCCACCGCGGGGCGGTGAGAGTCGCCGCGGGGCGAACGAAACACCATCTCTCCATTTACTTTCGTACCTGAAATGTTAGTAACAGGCGAACGAAACAAAGCAAAAACACACTAAAGAAAATGCAAAAATAAAGAATGAAAAGCAAAGAAAAGAAAAACATACCTCGGGTTGCCTCCCGGAGAGCGCCTTAGTTATTGTCATGGCTTGACATACCACTCTAAACTCCTCAACTTGGGTTGCTCACAGCAACCAAACTCCTGGGGTCAATGTCAGGGGGATGCGTCTTTGTATACTCCCTGTTGAGCCTTTCCCCCAATCTTGTGCAATTTTTTATGGCTGGATCACTTGTCGTATCCATGAATGCACTTGCCATCTTGAAAAATTGTCTACCCAGCATCTCGGGGGCTGCATGTATGTCTTGCCCCGTATCCAGCATGTAAGAATTCACCACTTGTATCAAGGCCTCCTTCTTGTGTTTTCCCTTTGGCTTCTTCTTGATCATACCCAGCACCTTTAACATTTCCTTGCTGCGAGGGGTGCTGTCCGCCAGATGGACCAAAGGGATGGTTTCCTTGTAGCTACTGAAGGTGTTAAATAAGCCTTTGTCGCTCTCCACCTTTTGGGTGTCCTTCAGAGCCTCAGGGAAGGGTGTAGCGGGGTGCAGCGAGCCAAGCGGGAAAGAAATGAGACGCACAAACTCATCATAGGCAGCCTCCAGAGGATCGGGGACTGCCTGAGCATCTTCGAGATTAACGGGTGTCTCTAGGGCATCTTCACGGTCACAGCACTCCTCCCCATCGTCGCTCCAATCCTCCTCATATCTCAAAAAGTACTCCTCCTCAATCAGCACCTCTGGGCGGAAATAAGGATCAACCCAAACCTCATCAGCAGAGCTAGGATTTTGGATGTAGGGCCGCGGTGGTCTGATAACACCTATTTTATACATATTTTAGGAGTCTAGTTGCATATTAGAATAGTTCATTTGCATATATATTTTATATCTTTTATTGTTAATTTTGCATTATTTTGTATTCGGAGTCTACACTCGTACTTTTATAATTTCAGGTATTTTAGGTGCAAATTTGGAGGCGATACGAGACTATTTTCAATAAGCAATTTACTTATGGATTAGAAGTTGGGCCATGGCCCAAAATGAAGCAATGTCACACCAGCTTGGAGCATGCTGATTTCTTTAACTGGGCCGGCCCACTAGAACAAGGGGAGCTGCTGTGCAAAGGGGGTTACGTAGCTAATGAGTTGAGAGAAAAGATTGGATTGGTTTGACTTTTCAAAGGAGGAGTTATGCAGCTAGGAGGGAGTTACGGATGGGGGGAGGTTGAGTTTAGAGGGGGGAGTTTCATTTCTTTGTTTTTTTGGGGACGTAGCTTTAGTTTTAGTTTTTGTCTTCTTTTCTTTTTTGCTTTTGTTTTTAGCTTTTGTTCGGCAGTCTTCGGCCGCAGACATGGGTGTATTTCATGAGGATTTTAGCTTTGGCATGGATTGAAGATTGCTCCTAATGCTCTAGCTTTCGTTTGGATTATTTCGCTATTGAGACTAAGTTTTCTTATCTCCTGTTTTTAATGAATAATTCATACATATCGATGGTTGGTTTGATCTATTGTTTATCTTCAATCATGTTTAGTTAAATTCTTATTTCTAGGGTTGGGTGAACCCAATGGTAAATTAGGTAGGTTTGATTGCGGTATTTGATTGAATGAATATGTGAATGAGATTTGATTATATCCTAGGATGCTTAATGACCTAATTGATTCGTAATTAGGATTTCTATTGGAATTTGAGATCGAAAGGAGAAAATGACAATAGAAGATTGATGCATGATAGATCCCTAGGATAGAACTCGAGGGTTATTTGCGCAAAAGTGACTTAATCCCTCTTGTGGTACTTGACTATCGAATTGATACTTGGATGAGTAGATTCCGCGGAGCGCGAAAGCGGATGTTGTTTCTATTCATTCATTGATCTTGAAAGAACTTAATGGATCTTAATGAGATTAGCTTTGTGCGAAAGTGACTGCTAGTCGAGTCTAGGTACATGCACTATTCGTCTGAAAAGAGGTAGTGTTGACATTAGATAGTGAGTCCTTCAATTGACATTCATATTGAAATTCAATCAGATATTGTTTTGAATCTATCGAAACACCATTGCGGTGATCCTTAACCTTAGACACATTTATCCCATAGTATTTTATCTCTTTTATTTGATTTTCTAGTAGTTAGTTATAGTTTTCTCAATCTCATATCTTTCTTGGCCTAGTTCACTGGTAGCATTTCAATTAATATTACATTGGTCTCTGTGGGATCGACACTTGACTACTACAACTGATCCCGTACACTTGCGAGTAGGTTTTAGCCACATCAAGTTTTTGGCGCCGTTGCCGGGGACCAATTTGTTAATATTAATTGTTAATTCTATTAGTGAGTCTAGGTCATTATTTTTATTTTGATATTTTTCTTTTTCTTATTTCAGGTATAAAAAAAAGTATGTTTCAGCAAACTCGGATAACTCGGTCGAGTTTCGACCGAGTTGGGACAACTAAGAGAAACTCGGCCCACAACTCGACCGAGTTGTGGACCGAGTTACAATCTATTCGCTTGAAACAAAAAACAGCCTTTCGTTTCTTTTCCCTTCTGAACCCTTCCTTTCCTGAACCATGCCGCTGCTACTCCCCTGCCCTCTCTTCTCGCACCAGCCTCAAGCGCTGCTTCTGGCCGGCACCGCCCCTCACCGTTCTCTCCCTCCTTACCCACTCCACCGAACTCCATTCCTCCTCACCTCTCTTTGCACATCCTCTCTCACCCCTCCTCCACCAGCACCCACCAATACGCTGCTGCCCAGCACTGCCCCCGCCGAACCCACCTCTCCGCCATCGCCAGTCCCGACCATCACTGCCTCCATCTGCTGAAAAGAGCCCCGAGCCAGATCCGTGCCGCCCAGCACCCACCTTGAACCGCACATCACATTGGTATTTGCTCTTACTGTTGAATTTTTTATGTGGAGGCGTCGTTATGTTCGGATGTTCAATGGTGCTTCATATGTGGTTTCACGCCTTTCTTGACCAACCTGATGTTGTCTGCATTTGAACTGGTTTACGCTTAAGCTAGATATATGTGGGTTTTGTTGTGATTGAATTGTCATGCCTGAAATTTCAATTCCTCTTGATTTGGGGTTGTGCCAATTTACTAGTTTCACTACCAGGTGATGAATAAACGTTTGATTAATAGTTAGTCTAAGTTAAGCATTGCACTTGATGATATTGTGCTCAGGATCTTATGAGAATATTATTTGAGCACCTTTTATCTTTGCTTATCTCTACTAACTAGTGGAATGTGTAGTCTTGTGTGTGGGGTTTATTTTGTCTATGATGTGTGTACAGTGCTACTGGAAGATGTAAGATGGAAGATAGGATGCTGATGAAAATTCTTCTGCACTTGTACCAATTTTTGACAACCCCGAAGCATGGTTCGAAGATGTCTGATTACCTGAAAATCTTTGGTGAGTTTCCTTATCCTCTTTCTTTTATGTCTACATTGGGGACAATGTAGAGTTTAAGCTTGGGGGAGGGATAATTCCATGTGTAGGCTTTGTTTGCAATTTAGTGATTTTTTTTTTCATTTTTTTCATTTTTCATAACATTTCATGCATCATGCATTGCATTTTAGGTGTTTGATATGATTCCCAAGCTTTGCTTTGCTTTGTTTGTCTTGCAGAAATTCCTCTTGAAATATTTTGGTTGTTGATATTGTAATTAATTTTAAGCATGTTGATGAGAATTTTTATATTTTCTAATGTTTGAGTTAAAGTGTATATTTAGTCATTGCTTGAGACTAGTTAGGACTGAAATTCTAGATAAATAACCCGTGAGCTTTTGAGCCTTAGGACTGCACATAACTGAGTCCTCTTATTTCTTTTCATGTGTGTGACTCTCACTTTGATTGCTTTATCTCTAGAACTTGCATTTAGAACTTATTTTGAGGCCACTTTTATGACTCTTGTGCATGACATAAAAATGATCGAGGCATTATTTTTATTAGCCTTTATTTCCCTTTACCACCCTTATATGTTATTCCTCTGCTTGAAGCCCGTTGAGCCTAATTAGCCTATTATTTTGGAAGCTCCACAAAAACATCCTGAGCTTAATGATTAGCCTTTTACCCATCCGGGAATTAGGATGATTTATTCGTTTGTTTTTATGGTTGCAAGCCAAGCTTGGGGGAGTTATTTGTATGGTGTGGTATTGCTGAAAATGTTTTGGCTTTGAAAAAAAAAATATACAAAAAAAAATATATACAAAAAAAAAAAAGAAGAAGCCAAGAATAAGGGCATTTTGTTGAAAAGAATGGTACGAGAAATTCTCAAGTTTGGTGTTGTCTTGGGTAGTTCCTCTTTCCCGGATTTAGCATCACATGGCCAAATTATATCCCTACCTTTCTTTCCACCTGGCCCCATTACAACCTAATAAAAGTCCTCTTGATTTATGTCATGTACAAGGTCCTTAGTGGTGGAGATTTAAGACCTGATGCAAGCTTATGGTAGATGAGTTTTCAAAGTTGAGATTTGAGCGAAATACTATACCCTAAACACATGAGTGAGAGTGATTCATATCCTTTTTCCTAAGTGAGGTCTAGAATGGATGTTCTACTTAGTCTCAGTAATGATTATTTGTATGCTTTGATGACTACATTTTTAAATATTTAAGTTTTCATGGACTTGCTTGAGTATTGATTGGATAGAGACAACCTTTGTATTTCTTGTGGAATTTTGAACTATGTTCTTGCTTGACGACAAGCAATGTTTAAGCTTGGGGGATTTGATAACACCTATTTTATACATATTTTAGGAGTCTAGTTGCATATTAGAATAGTTCATTTGCATATATATTTTATATCTTTTATTGTTAATTTTGCATTATTTTGTATTCGGAGTCTACACTCGTACTTTTATAATTTCAGGTATTTACTTATGGATTAGAAGTTGGGCCATGGCCCAAAATGAAGCAATGTCACACCAGCTTGGAGCATGCTGATTTCTTTAACTGGGCCGGCCCATTGGAACAAAGGGAGCTGCTCTGCAAAGGGGGTTACGTAGCTAATGAGTTGAGAGAAAAGATTGGATTGGTTTGACTTTTCAAAGGAGGAGTTATGCAGCTAGGAGGGAGTTACGGATGGGGGGAGGTTGAGTTTAGAGGGGGAGTTTCATTTCTTTGTTTTTTTGGGGACGTAGCTTTAGTTTTAGTTTTTGTCTTCTTTTCTTTTTTGCTTTTGTTTTTAGCTTTTGTTTGGCAGTCTTCGGCCGCAGACATGGGTGTATTTCATGAGGATTTTAGCTTTGGCATGGATTGAAGATTGCTCCTAATGCTCTAGCTTTCGTTTGGATTATTTCGCTATTGAGACTAAGTTTTCTTATCTCCTGTTTTTAATGAATAATTCATACATATCGATGGTTGGTTTGATCTATTGTTTATCTTCAATCATGTTTAGTTAAATTCCTATTTCTAGGGTTGGGTGAACCCAATGGTAAATTAGGTAGGTTTGATTGCGGTATTTGATTGAATGAATATGTGAATGAGATTTGATTATATCCTAGGATGCTTAATGACCTAATTGATTCGTAATTAGGATTTCTATTGGAATTTGAGACCGAAATGAGAAAATGACAATAGAAGATTGATGCATGATAGATCCCTAGGATAGAACTCGAGGGTTATTTGCGCAAAAGTGACTTAATCCCTCTTGTGGTACTTGACTATGGAATTGATTCTTGGATGAGTAGATTCCGCGGAGCGCGAAAGCGGATGTTGTTTCTATTCATTCATTGATCTTGAAAGAACTTAATGGATCTTAATGAGATTAGCTTTGTGCGAAAGTGACTGCTAGTCGAGTCTAGGTACATGCACTATTCGTCTGAAAAGAGGTAGTGTTGACATTAGATAGTGAGTCCTTCAATTGACATTCATATTGAAATCCAATCAGATATTGTTTTGAATCTACCGAAACACCATTGCGGTGATCCTTAACCTTAGAAACATTTATCCCATAGTATTTTATCTCTTTTATTTGATTTTCTAGTAGTTAGTTATAGCTTTCTCAATCTCATATCTTTCTTGGCCTAGTTCACTGGTAGCATTTCAATTAATATTACATTGGTCTCTGTGGGATCGACACTTGACTAATACAACTGATCCCGTACACTTGCGGGTAGGTTTTAGCCACATCATGGTCCCACCGCGGGGTGGTGGCCATCGCCGCGGGGCGGTGAGGTCGCGGTGGAGATACTGAGGCACCCCGCCGGGTCGCTGTCAGTCTCGTCGCAGGGCGGTGAGATAACTGGGACTTCACGCCGGGTCGCGGTGAGAGGTGACGCGGGGCAGTGGGTGACGTCCTCCATCTCATATTCGTCCTCCTCTTCAGCACTAGGAGGAACGTTTTCCCTCGGATTTACTACCGTTTGAGATGGTAGACTCCCCGACCTCATTGCTTTGAGCTGTATAATTGACTCCATCAACTGGTTCACCTGCCCTACTATTTCCTTGATGCTTGACTCATGGTTCTGCACATGAGTGGTGAACTGTTGAGTCAAGGTCCTGAGCATCTCTTCAGTTGAGTTTCTTGCACGAGAGGAGAAGTGTTGAGTCAAGTTTTTGAGCATCGCTGCAGTGGCGATATTTGGATTGGACTCATGCGGACTATGCTCATAGGTCGGATTGTACTGTTGGTACCCATAACTAGAATTGGGGTGATCTCTCCACCCTGGAGTGTATGAGTAGGAGTATGGGTCATGTCGCAGCTCTCCCCAGAAATCCATATCTGTAACAAAAATCAAAAGGAAAAATAAAAGTCAGTAGCACGGGTGTGGACCGTAAGATAGGTCCACACCAAAGTAACACACACAAACAAACATACAGAAAAATCAAATCTTGCCTCCCCGGCAACGGCGCCAATTTGATAGGCGTTTGTCGTCGTGACACCTAAACAAATAAAATAATCCTAACAAACCTAAACAAGTAGTAGAGGCAAGCAAGGGTCGAATCCACAGGGAGGAAGTGATCTATCTATGTGTTCGTAAGCATGCAAAGTAACAAAGGGGGTTTTTAGTTATCAAGCAGAGTAACAAAGATGCAAGCTTTTAGAAGAAAGAATAAGAATGATGGGGAAAGTAGTTCTACTAGAAAGAAATCCACAATACAGAGATAAGTCGATCATTGAAATCTTATAAATCCAAGTTCTTTAACTATTCTTATGGTTGTTCCCACCCTGATCTTAAGTACTACCGATTCTCACAGTTGTCGATAGACTTATTACTATGCCAATGATAAAACACGCCAGTCACGCCTGTCACGCGGTACCAGACCGGGGTACTTTACCACCAACAAAGCAATAACAATGCACACAAGGATATAAGATACATGCAAGTAGAAAGACGTACAAGTACTCACTCCCCTACTTAACATGCAATGATTCTCACTCACAATTGTACGCTCGGAACCCCTATACGCACAATTGTGTTTGCCACTAGATATGCACTCGGAACCCCTATATGCAACTCTAGCACTATGATAGATGTTGATAAGCCTAGTTAGAAACTCTAGATAAACCAACATAAATCAATAGACAATTTAACCAAGAGAATCAATCCAACATACATAAGAATAAGAACAAGGAATAGAAATCTCACAACATAATCAACTGTATTGCTTCAAACGTCTAGCAGAACAAAGGTGTTTAGTTCTCCATGGGTTGAAAACCCCGGAGGTGGAAAAACTACGAACTAGAAGATGATTCTTTGATGATAGGGAATGGAGGTTGTGGGAATTAGGTTAAATAGAGTTAACCTAAAGCCCAAGATCACAAACCCTAGCTTACAAGGAAATAAAATAATAATAATAATAAAAGGAAAACAATAAAAATCTAGTAACCAAAAGTAAACAACCGAATCCGGGAAATTAATCCCGAAAATCTTGTGCACAACTCCTCTATCAATTCAAGCTCGCGGTGGCCCATTCCACATCAGCAGCTTCAGCACGGCCCAACCTCCAACAGCATCAGCGGCCCAACTTCCACACGGCCCAACAAATGCTGCGCACTTCGCTGATGTTGCCATGACATCATCCCTCCGATTCAACACGCTTTCAATTCTTTGGCTTCAATTCTCCAGCTTCTTCACGCGCGCCATTCTCTCCTTCGTGGGCTTTTCTCCTCAGCTGGGCCTATCTTCTCCATTGGGCCAACACACGCAGCGGCCCAACTTCGGCAACAGCAACTCATGCACGCCTACGTCAGCGCTGCTTAAATCTTCACTTTACGCGGCCGAACTCCCGCTTCATCTTCTCAATTGGGCCGAGATCTTCCTTTTGGGCCTAATTTCTTCCTGGGCCCATCTCCTTCCAATTCCCCAGCTATCACGCGACGCGGCACATTTAATTAATTACTTCGCTTCTTTTCCTCACGAGCGCGCCGCGGGGCGCCAGCTCCCACCGCGGGGCGGTGGTTTTGGCCGCGGGGCGGTGATTTCCACCGCGGGGCGGCATCCTTCTCTGAGACCCATCGCCGGGTCGCGGTGGCTCTGGCGCGGGGCGCCAATTTCTTCTCTTTTCAGCGCCTCTTCTGCTCTTCTTTACTACCAAGTGTTGGTAGTCTTCTCCAATAAATTTCCAGCATATCCTCATCATCTCCATCTAAGTTGTAAAACTTTGGATTTCTTCACTTCTTAACTACTCTTCTGGATTACAGACTTAGCCTAAATCTACTCCAAAACTTCATCTAAAATATGTCAATAATCACTAGTTAAGGTGCATGAAATGACACCTATCACCTGTACATTCTAGAGTCAGTAAGATGTACAAGGACTTAAGACGGAGTTATTGGTAGAGTTTACGTACAACAATAGTTGGCATGCGTTGATAAAAATGGCACCTCATGAGGCTCTGTATGGTCGTCGATGTAGATCGTCACTGTGTTGGGACGATATGACTAATGTCGTTCTAGTTGCCCCCGAGCTTTTGCAAAAGACTAAGGTGACATTGTAGTGATTCGTCAGAGATCGTTGTCAGCTCAGAGTCGACAGAAGTTGTATGCAGATATTCGTAGATGACCCTTAGGATTTAATGTTGGGGACCACGTGTTTGTTAAAGTCTCACCGAATATAGGAGTTTTTAGATTTGGGGAATGAGGGAAGTTGAGTCCTCGTAATGTTGGTCCCTTTAAAGTTCTGAAGAGAGTTGGCTTTGTAGCTTACCGATTAGCGTTGCTGCCGAGAATGAGTGGAATGCATGATGTGTTTCATGTGTCATAGTTGAGGAAATGCGTGCATCATCCGACTCCTAGGTTCGACGAGATAGAATTTCAAACTGATGGCACATTTGAAGAATCACCCGTAAGAATTCTAGCTACTGAACAGAAGAAATTGAGGAATAAGGTCATCTCCTTGGTGAAAGTCCTATGGTCTAAGCACGGTACAACATAAGAGACTTGGGAACTAGAGTCGGTCATGAGAGCTCGATACCCGAATCTATTTTGATCTTAGTTTCGGGGATGAAACTCTTATAAGGGAGGGAGAATGAAATACCCCATGATATACTAAATGGTACAAGTGTTATGTCAATTATTTATATGTATATATATATATATACATTTTTACCCAAAAGCAATGGGGGATTAAAATTGGGAACCCTTGCCCCCTTGTTCTGGAGAGCATCGCGAGAGAGAGAGAGTGAGCTGAGCCATGCCTTCTGCTCGTCCCTTTCAGCTGCTCGTCTCCCCGTCAGTGGAGGCTACCTTCGATTTCGCCGGCGACCACTCCCTTTCCCTGTGCGTGGAGCCGCGAGCTGCTGCTGTGCGAGGAGACGCGAGCCACTGTTGTGCGAGGTTGCATGCTGCTGTGTTCTGATGTTGCTGCTGCTGTACTTTTCGACGACATGAAGCCCGGTCCCGACGGCGAAGGCTCGGTCGACAGCGAGGTAAGGCAGCTGTTGCGTGGTCTGATTAGTTTATTTCCATCTGTTTTGGGGCTAAATTAAGTGCTGTAATTGCTAAAATTGGACAGATTTGAATGTTGGGCAAATTAAATTTGGATAGATTTGGTTCAGGTAGAGAATGAATTTTTTAGCAGAATTAATTGGAAATTGAAGGGAGTTTGTGCAGTCAAAAGTTCTGAATTGGTTGAAGAATCGGTAAGTGATTCTGTGTAGGTGTGATTTCAATTTTGGAAGTTTATGGACTGAGATGGACTATTCATAGACTATTTTAGGGGATGTTAAAAGGAATTGGCTGCTGGGAAATTGTTCCGTACAACCACAATCAAGGACATCTTGTTGAATCTGGTGAGTTCGTACAAGTTGTGGTGGATTACTAAAGTTTGCGGATGGTTTATATAAGATTAGGTGTTGATTTGTGTGGGTTACTGGAATTGGTAATATTGGAGATATGATGTTAATAGGGACTGAATTGGGGGTTGCAAGTAATGGCTTGAGATGTGTTATTTTAACACAAGAATTGCTCGGTTTGTCGTCGCAGGTTCATCCGGGATTAGTTTGCAAAGTTGGTGAATTTCTAAGGTCGTTGCCATTAAGTTTAAGGCAAGATGATTCTTGCTCTTTCTTCTTCCCTATCTCTTTCAAAATAATTAGTTTTGAATATAATCATTTTCAGTAATGGTTTATACACTTGTCCGTTAATTTGATATAAAATTGTAGGCGTAGAATTAAATGGTTGAATGTATGGATATTGGTTGTTTGTTGGTTATTGGTTTGTTGGCGGATATTGGTTGTGTGCTTGGTTATTGGTTTTGTGTTGGATATTGATTGTTTGTTGGTTATTGTTTTTGTTGTCGGATATTATTGTTGCTTGGTTATTGTTTTTATTGTCGGATATTGACTGTTGCTTGGTTATTGGTTTTGTTGTCGGATATTGGTTGTTTGTTGGTTATTGGTTTTGTTGTTGGATATTGGTTGATTGTGGGCTACTGGTTTTGTTGTTAGATATTAGTTGTTGTTGGATATTGGTTTGTTGTTGATTTATGTTGGACCATTATGTGGTGGTTGGTTACCGTTAGTTGTGGTTGTTGGTTGCCGATTGGTTGTAGTTGTTGGTTGTAGCTAGTTTTGGATTGTTGGTTGATAGGTGTCATTTCATACACCTTAACTAGCAATTATTAGCATTACTTAGAGGAGTTTATGACTATATTTAGGGTTAAGTCTGTAATCTAGAAGATGTGGAGAGAATTGAAGATATCAAGGGATTTACAGCTTATTTGGAGAAGATGAAGATGGATGAGGATCTGCTGGAGATTAATTGGAGAAGACTACCAACACTTGGTAGTAATGAAGAGCAGAAGAGAAAGGAGTGGGCGAGTGTCACCGCCCCGCGCCAGAGCCACCGCGACCCGGTGGTGGGTCTCAGAGAAGGGTGCTGCCCCGCGGCCATCACGTGAGGCCCAAACAAGGAAAGGCCCATCGTGAAGTAAAGACGCGTGAAATGAAGAATCGAAGCCGCGTGAAGTGAAGCGGAAGCTGATAAGAGGATGAAGTCAGCGAGATGCTTGGAATGGGCCGAAATTGGGCCGTGTTGAAGCTGTTGGCATGAGAAGCCGAGAATCCGGGATTAATTTCCCCGGATTCGTTTGCTTATTTTTATTATTATTTTATTATTTTAACACACTTTTAGAATTAGGTTAAAAATAACTTTAGTTAACCTAGTTGCCAAAAAAAAATCTAGAAATCTAGAGACTCGTTCTCATTCTACCTCTAGGGTTTTAACCCATGGGGAACTAAATGCCCTTTGTTCTACTAGACTTTTGAAGCAATACAGTTGATTCGGTTGTGAGATTTATATTCCTTGTTCTTATTCTTATATGTGTTGGTTTAATTCTCTTGGTGATATTGATTATTGATTTATCGTTATTCTTCATAGTCTGGCCAACTAGGTTGAGTAATATTTATCAAATTGCTAGGGTTTGTATATAGTGGAATACGAGTGCATATCTAGTAGCAAACACGATTGTTGCATATAGTGGACTACGAGTGTGCAATTGTGAGTGAGAATTATTTGCATGTTAAGTAGTAAGATTTTCTTCTATTTACATGTATCCTATATCCTTGTGTGTACTGCTATTTCTTTGTTAGTGGTAAGGTTTTCTTCCATTGATATTGTGATAAGTCTATCAACAACTGTGAGAATTGGAAGTACTTAAGATCAGGGTGGGAACAACCATAAGAATAGTTAAAGAACTTGGATTGAATAGATTTCAGTGATCGACCTACGTCTCTGTATTATGGATCTCGTTCTAGTGGAACTACTTTCCCTAATCATATTCTTAAGTCAACTTAACCTTGTTTACTTTGCTCAATTTGATAACTAAAACCCCCCTTGTTACTTTGCATGATTTTAAACACATAGATTGATTACTTCCTCCATGTGGGTTCGACCCTTACTTGCTTCCTATACATCTGTTTAGTAGGTTTGTTAGGACTTTTACTTTGACTAGGCCATTCAACGATATTTGCACTGCATATTTCGGCCACGTCATTGGTTATTATTGATTGATTGTTGTTTCATTTATAAGGAGGGCATGACTCCTTAGAGCAGGGCCAGGGTGATGATTGCCTCACCCGACCACGTGAGGGTGTGACCTTACGTTGGTTTAAGGCCAGGGCCAGGGTGATGATCGCCTCACCCAACCACGTGAGGATGTGACCTCCGTTGGTTCAAGGCCACAATTAGATGGTGATCGTCCCATCTTAAACCTTGATTGTTTGTTTCAGGTTTGTAGGAGGGCATTACTCCTTATAGCTGGGCCGGGGTGATGATCGCCTCACCCGACCACGTGAGGGTGTGACCTCCGTTGGTTCAAGGCCACAACCGGATGGTGATTGTCTCATATTTAGTCTATCTATGGATAGTAGATTGCTTAGGGTGATGATCGTCTCACCCGCTTATGTTTTCGCTGAGGTGAAAGTTGGTTTGGATGTGTAGTACTGTAGTGAGTTGATATAATTGATTAACACTGGTTACGTGTTAGTAGTAGTATATGTATATGTTTCGTAGTGTTATTAATTGACGTGTTAGTAGTAGTATATGTATATGTTTCGTAGTGTTATTAATTGACGTGTTAGTAGTAGAAAAGAAAGTTGGATTGGATCGTCTCATCCGATATTCTTGTGGTGTGGTTGAGATTGGATTGAATGTGGCTAGCATATTGAAGAGTTGGATATGAATGGTTAAGTAATGGTTATGTGATAGTAATAGTATATATTTTGATATGTTGTTGTTTGGCGTTGATTAGATGGTATGATAATTCTTTCATGTGTTCTACTGTTTTTGCTTGATTATTCTTGCTAGTCTTTCATTAGACTAACCAACCTCGGTTTATGTTTCCATGGTTGGTTGGTGTATCGGGTCCACCAGTCAACTAGTCTTTGCAGGTTCGGCAGCAGCAAGGGGGTTCTTGATCACAGATTCGTCTTCACAGTTAAAGATTTAACTTTGCATCGGATTTGAAAATGTTGTATTAACTGCTTGTTGTTTTGGATATAAATTGATGCACTGAACTTGATACAAGGTTTTCATGTTGTTTCAAACTTGAACAGGGATTTTTTTTATGCTGATAACTTTGGTATATTTGGAAGCGTTTTGGGTTTCTCTTTCTTAAAATCGCCTTGTAGACCTTCGGGCCTACGGCACTGTGACACCTCTGGTTTGGGGTGTTACATACATGACTAGGTGATCTATAATTTATAAACTATTACATTTATTAAGAAAATTATATCAATACTAAATAATTTCAAAATATTACTTTGAATCACAACTTCAACTACACACCTTCGTCTTCGATTTGTTACATCAGGATAGTCTCAAACCAACAACTGATGTGCTGTATGAGATGAATGGCACCAACCAACCATGCAAGTAAAAGGAACGGTTGGTTAGTCTAATGAAAGACTATACAGGGTGTGAAAGAAAAGGTTATATGTAGTTGTATATAGTTACTTCCCTTGTTTCTCGAATGATACTCGATAAACGGTATATAACTACTATACTTCCACTGAAGCGTAAGAAAAGGCATGATTCAAGAGAAGACTCCAATGAAACTAAGTCTTATGGGAATTATATGTATTTGTTTTGGAACACTTATAATCATCACAAAATATTTTTAAAAAGACTCCTTTGACTATTTAGGTCCTCAACCAACCTCACCGCATAATGCGAATTCAGATTGGAAAGGGGACTTACTTTAGACAGGAGCCCAAGCGGTTTCCACATTGTACTTCTCGCCCGAAGTATATTAATTATGTGCATAGATGCACTTATCTTATTTGATTCCAAAACGTGCATTTACGTAAACAAATTTAATCCACACCAATCTCGATACGAGATATACAATGGAATGAATCCCGAATATCGGCACTAGCTAAGTGCACCACCACTTATATTCGAACAAGGGTAGGTCATGACCAAAAGTATTAGGGCAGTAATCCTCCTAATACCAAGTTATAAACAAACAGTAAACCTCAGCGAGGTATATAACGTTCCTACGAATACTTGTGCTAACTAAGCATACAAGTCCACACCAAATTACACACCAGAGTTTAACTAGCACCCAATAATAATTATAGCATATATATAAGGGTCATCACTAGCAATATTTACAACCTAGAATATAATTCATATTTTTCCACACCATTATAACACAAAAGTTCACAAACAAATAATAGAAATATTTATCCCAACTTAATTGACAATTAACAATTAATTAATTGTCAATTAAGAAAAATATGGAATAAATGCAAGAGTGAACCGCCACTTGCCATAAGTTGTTTTGTCGGAAACGATGTGTCGACGTTCGAGAGAAGATCGATTCTAGTCGACGAACTAAATTCCTGATGATTCTGAGACGTACCCAATGTACACAAAAATAAATTATAATTAGATAAATTATTCAATAACGGGAATTGAACGATACTTGTCTCAGTTTCTAATTGGATTTATTTAAGTCTAAATAAATCAATTATCGAGGCTACGTAATATAACGACTTTATACGATACTAAAATTCTTTAGTCGTATATTCTAAATAATAATATTAAAAATTAATACATTATTTAATTCATTTACAACATAAATTAATTAATTAACCAAGTATATTGTCTATTTGTAATGTAAAAAATTAACACATTATAATTTAAGATAATATCATAAATATCAAGTTTAATTAAATTTTAGCACCAATAACACTATATTTTACCCAAATTATCCCTAAGTAATTTAAATTAACCAATTTAATCAAGGTTAAACCTAAGAAAAATATAAAACACGAAATTGGTTCATTACCGAAATAGAGGACAAGAAGATTGGGCACTCTTCGGTTCGATTCGGGCTCGATCGACCACGAACTGGCTCGTGGTTGGTGTCATTGGATTTGTGACTATAAAAAGATTTGGACACTTGAATAATAGCTAGAGGTGCTCTAACGAAGGAGAATTTTACCTTGGAAGCTCACAAATGTTTCAAGAAACGCCGAACCCTAACTCTCGAAATTAGATGAAATTCTCCTATGGATGGGGTTATATTTATAGGGGAAATAAACCCCTTGAACATACCTTCTAGATCCCGAATATTTCATCCCAAACGGATCAAAAACGAGATTGAATTTTGGATTTCTATCGGATTTTCACATAACCGAATTGTTTATCTTTTAGGGTGAAATTTTATCTATTGGGGTTGTTATAAACCCGATTTTAGAGGGAATGGATCCGGGATCAGATTAACATATCTTTAAGGCCCATGGATTAGTTTGGTGAAACGAGTGGATATGGGGACCGAAATCGGCCAAATCCGCCATTGGAGTACTTCGGTTGAGTTGTGCGTGAGGGTGGAAGAAGAAGGCACTGTTCATCAGTCGCCCCCAACTTTTGGCTTATTTGCACATTTTTTCCCAACATTTCAAGTTGTTGCAGAAATGCCCTTATTTTACTTTTCAAAAATTACAAAAAATACCCAAACTTATTTATAACTTATCCTAAGTTTATATATACATTCTAACACAAATTTATGATGAATGAAAAATTAAATTAATGCCCTTATCCTAAGTTTATATATACATTCTAACACAAATTCTAACTTATCCAAAGTTTGCCCAACATTTCAAGTTGTTGCAGAAATGCCCTTATCTTAATTTAAGCTTTTGTTATTCTTAATTTACATACGTTATGTTATCTCAATAATTTTATTTAAATTAATATTAACATAAGTTAACATAACTTAAATAATTCGTGACTTAAGGAGATAACCTACTTAGGTTATGTATTATTTTATCCCTTCATGGATAAACATAATAATTCTTATAACCTTTATTATAATATTTAGAAAATAAACCCAAATCTACATTCATGGTTATACTTATTCATTTATTTCTACACTATATTACTATAACCCATTTGATAATTTGTACAAAAGTTATCTTAACATAATATTTGAACTTAAGTTAATAGAAATTTAATTTATTCCTCTATAAAGAATAAAATAATTTTCATAACTTTTATTATTATTAGAACAAAATTACCATATTGACATTCTAATTTAAGTGGGATATTACAACAAGAGGGACATCAAAGATGTCACTTGCTACAAGTGTCATGAAATGGTACACTATGTAAAGAGTTACCCCAAAGGAGCCGATTATAGGAATAACAAAAATAAAGCTTTTGTTGTAGCATAGGGTAGAGAATCTGATGAGGAACTTGAATCATGTGTTAAGCCCAAGATTTGTGTTAAGTCAACCACTGATGAAGAAGAGGTTAGCCTTAACAGGTTTTTTTGATTGAGACTTTGAAAATAATGATTTAATTGTTCTTGTTAAGAGAATGTTTAAAGAACACTAAAAAGTCCAAGAGGAACTTACTTTATTTGAGAAAGAATGTTTCGATTTAAAATAATCTAATTTAAATTCTCCTAGTTCTTCAATTGTTCCTTGCAATTCCTATCATGAAACTCAAATTTAACTTAAAGCTTTATGAAAAGAGAACGTTTTTTTAAAATCTTACATTGTTATCATGTGTGCTGACCAAAATCCTTCTCCTTCCTTAACCAAACTTGAGTGGGAACTATCACAAATGTAATTTGAGGTTCATAAAATTTATTCTATGATGATGGAACAAAAGGCTTACGAGGATGAGATGCATTTTGTAGAACCTATGTATGGAATTGGGTACACAGGTGGGGAAGATAAGGAAAAAGGTCATACAACTAAGTGATCAAGAAGTTAGAGAGAGTTAGGATATATAACTCCAAAGTGCTAAAGAGGAAAAATGTTCACTTTTAAGATAGGGTTAATGGTGTAATCTCAGCCTCGATTTGATCTCAGTATCAAAAAGAAAAAATTAAACCCCCTCAGTCGGATCAAAACTGAGTTCCAACCAACCACCAAAATTATGTTAATTTTATTTTATCAATATTGAAGTTAGAGAGAGTTAGGATATATAACTCCAAAGTGCCCGAATCGAGCCGTTTTCTCTACTGTCGCAACCGGCCACTGTTTTGCATATACACGATTTTGATTTTTGTATAGCTTTTAAGTTTAATGAGTCCGTTTCACGTGCGAAATATGCTTATCGTGCGAAATGCAAAGCGGTCGCGTTCATTCGAGTTCATAAATAGACACCACATGTTCATTTTCTTAGCGGTAATGTTCATTATCTGGGGGGTAATATTCAAGGGCATTGTACTGTTAAAAAAAAGGGGGGATAGTGAATAGTGACACGGTGGCATAATCGTAAATATGGTGAATTTTTTTTTTCGGTCAACAATTATTATTATTTTATTTATTTATTGTCTCTGATCGTTCTGGAATAGACAATTATTAACGTTCACATATAAGTACTATATGTTCATTGTATGTGCCGTATAAGTTCACATATAACATGATCATATTCCAACACATGTCTTTGAACATTCAGTGCTTATTTGTGAACGTGAATGTACAAATAAATGAACATCTAGTGCTTATTCGTGAACCTTCTATATAGGCTTTTCCAGAATGATCACGGGACGAAAATGAGAAAAAAAAAATTGTTGACAAAAAAAAAAAAAAAAAAAAACGTACGGCCGAGATTGCTTTGCATTTCGCACGGGAAGCCTATTTCGCACGGGAACCCAAATCTTAATCTTGATAAGATGACTAATTAAGATCAATTGGGGTAAAATTATTATAATTTAATTTTATCAGTATTGAAATTAAAATAAGCATAATTTTATTGCAATATTTTGGGTAAAATAATTTCATTATTTAACATTATAAAGCATATAATATATAGTTAAATGGTTACCTAATATTATAAATAAATAAATCAAATTAATTTGTTTGTAATTAAGATGATTATTTAGTTCATACGACTAACAAATTTTTAGTATCGTAAAAATAATCGTTATAATTAGGTAACCTCGACAATTGATTTATTTGGACTTAAATCAATCCAATTAGAAATTGATACTAGTAACGTTTAATTTCCATTTAGGAAAAAGATTTCTTATTATATATTTTTTTTGAATTGGGTACGTCTCATAATCGCTATTGGGAACGAAAATGAACCAAGAATCGAGTTAGTTGATAAAAGCAACTTTCTTTTGTACGACGTTACACCGTTCAACTGATACCTTAACTCGAGCCAAGTGTCCGTTCACTCTTTCATTTCTGCCATATTTTTCATAATTGACAATTAATTAATTGTTTTTTAAGTTGGGATGATTATTTCCATATTGTGTTTGAGAACTTGTGTGATATAATGGTGTGAAAAAATATGAATTATATACTAGGTTGTATAAATTACTAGTGATGACCCTTATATATATTAGTATTATTGTATGGTGCTAGTTGGACTTTGGTGTGAAATTGGTGTGGATTTGTATGCTTAGTTAACACGAGTTTTCATAGGAACGATATATATCTCACGATGTTTAGTTGTTTCTTCATAACTTGGTATTAGGAAAAATTTGCCCTAATACTTTTGGTCATTATAGTACCCTTATTAGAATATAAGTGGTGGTGCATGTAGCTAGGGCCATTATTCGGGATTCATCCCATGATATTCTCGTATCGAGATGGTGTGGACTAAAAGCTTTAATGTAAATGCACATTTTGGAATTAAATAAGATAAGTGATTTTATGCACATAATTAGTAAACTTCGTGTGAGAAGTACAACGTGAAACTCGTTTGGGCCCCTGTTTAAGCAAGTCCCATTTCTAATATGAATTCGCATTATGCAGTGAGGTTGGCTGACGACCCAATTAGTCAAACGAGTCATTTTTAAAAAATCTTGTTGTGTTATATGTGATACCCCGTATTTTTGTAAGGTTATTTTGGGAATTTTGGAATTTTCCCGAGTACCCGTTGAGTACGTCGGATTTAATACAGAGAGTTTGAGACATTCTGTAAGGTGCTCTGTATCTGTAATATTTTTCTCAGTGAAATAATATACAGACATCATGCCTCGGATTTTAATTGTCGTTAGCGTACGATAATTTTTATCCCGGTTTAACGCCATGTTCGTTCAAGAGCTGAATGGGCGGGAAAGGCAGAAACGTCGACCGCCGTACCATAACGGCGCCCGCCGTCGCTGGGCCCGAAGTGCCAGCCGTCGTCTCCTACTCTGGGCTCGCCAGAGCTAGGAATGGCGACCGCCGTAATTACGGTGCCCGCCGTAGGCAAAATCATGGCGCCCGCCGTGATTACCCAGCAGACATTGTCCGATGGTCGCCGGCGAGCTCTGACCGCGCCGAACTAGCTGTAGGCCCATCTTCTTCGTGCTCCAGATGCTTTGGCTATAAAAGGAGGTGTTGGGGGAGAGGTTTTGAGCCATCCCAGCACCAAACCTCTGCCAAATTTGCCTCTCGCCGGAGTTGTGCCTTCGCCGGAAATTCTGAAGCTTTCGTCGGTGTTGTTTGGTGGTGTTTCCAACAGCTCTTTTGAATCCTTGTGGTTGCCTTTGGAGGTCAGAAACCAAGTGAGGCGGAAAGGGGTCGAAACGCGCTTTGTTTTGGTGAGATTTCTCTCGTCTCTGTCGACCGTGTTCTTCACGGCGACCGCCGTGATGAATGCGGCGACCGCCGCCAAGAACAGTGACCGCCGCCAGTGCCCAGAATGCCTTCGTGGCTTTGGCTTGGTTGGTTGTCGTCGTGGCGTCTTTCCTTTCGTGTTCTTTCGCCGTGTTTAGATTCATATTGTTTATGTCGGATCTAACTTAGGGTTCCTTTTATGGGTCGACTCGAAGGTTGTTGTGCTGTCGGAACTATACCGTGTCGAGCCCGGAATCCAGTTGTCGTCTTTAGACTATTCTGCGGATTAAGGCAAGTGGCGGTTCGCTCTTGCTCATTCGTTCCATATTTACATTAATTATCAGTAGTCTATCTGAGTAATTAATTTGGAATGAATATTCTGTTGGTCTGGAAACGGTTTTGTTAAACTGTTTTGAAAATCATATAATAGGTTGTATATCTGTTAGAACAACGCTATTATCTGTGATTGCCTTTCGGGCCTTTATGTGGATTTATCCTGTAAATGTTGTTGTGCTGTAATTGTTTAGTTAGCACTGTTAAATAGGAACGTTACTCAGACTCTGTCCAATCGTTTCTTTATAATCTGGTATCGGGGTGGCTCGTCTCCATCTGGTACTATTCTAAGATCATGATCGGTCTCTTTCACAAGTGTGTAGAGACATGACACTTAGCTGGTGTCACAAACCTTTCGGTGTACGTCACTCTCGACGAAACGTATACTAAGAAGTGTCGTCCCATTGGTGGGGTACACATGTAAAAGTCTATAATGTGTGATGTGTGTTTTTGAAAAATAATCAGATAAGTGCTACCTTGACGCACATAATTAATGAACGCGCAGCGAGTAGGGCAGCTAGGTAATAGTGCCTCTAGGAAGACTCCTATTGACTTGAATGTAGTACGTCTTCTTTCCGATTTGGATTCGCTGAAAGGCGGTGAGGTTGGTCGTTGACTGAAGCATCTCAGTCAGTTTAAAACATTGTTGTATGATTCTGTAACTTTCCAGAATTGTCATACTTCCTTAAAGACTCATTTCCGTTGGAGTCTTCTTTCGAGTCGATTTCTGTGAAGATTCAGTCTTCCAGAATCTTCTCTTGTGCATACCTCTTGTTTATTCCAGTAGGAGTATGGTGGTTGACAAGCGTACTCGATTATTATTCGAGGGACGAGGAGTCTAACCTAATACGACTGCTTCGAATAATTCTGCTTTGTACCCTTGATAGTCTATTCATTTAGACTAACCAACCAATATTTTCCCTTGCATGGTTGGCTGGTGTCATCCGTTCGATTCGGCACATCAGATCGAAAGTAGCCCAGAAGATTAGAAGGACTATAGAGTCGGCGGTGGTTTTTGAACGTTTTAATCATTTCTTTAATCAGGTTGAGATCTTTTGGACAATGACTTTGGTTGTAAGGTGTTTTATGAGACTTCCGCTGTGTTTGGTTTAAACTATGTATTATCCTATTCGGGATTGGGTTGTAATCCCGTAACTCTTGTTTCTTGATAATGTTATGTTTTGGATTGAATACTTTGATCATTATGCATCATTTGTATTTCATAAATTGTATTTAAATGGTAAAGCCTTGGGTGATCTCGGTAAGGAACACTAGGGTCACTGGCGGTAATACATTTCCAAAAGGATTAAGTTTTGGGGGTGTTACAGTTGTGGTATCAGAGCCAAAGGTTTTAAAACGGGTTTGGAATTTTTATAAACCATTTATCCGTTTTCGAAAATGCTTTAAAAAGGGCTCTGAATTTTCATACTGAAAAGAATTTAAAAACACCGTTCATAGTCGTGTCTTCTTTATAGTCTGATGTAGTAAGCTTGCTTCTATGTCTAGAAAGACTAATTCCTTCCTTATTGTTCGATAGGATGGGTGTCTGCTTTTCTATTGGTGGGGGGTCGGAAGACGCCAAGTCGGACCAGCCGAGGCTAGATTTTCCGTTACCTCAGCGATGTTTCGAGGTTGGAGGCCCGAGTAGCCCGCCCGAAGACGTCAAGCACGTTCTCCCCGAGTCGGTTGTCCTTGTAGCTAGGGATGCTATGGTCCCTGAGCTTGCACATGTGCCACCACCAAGGGTGGAGGAAGTACAGGAATGGGAGCAGGAAGATGAGTTATCAAGGTATGAACAAGGGGTTTACCAAGACGACTTTCTGCTGGAACCAATTCCAGAGGAGATCGAGTACGAGGAGGAGGAAGAGGAGATGCTTGAGCTAGATCCTGTCGAGGACGAGGATATGATTGAGGATGATTCCGAGGATGAGGATCCCATCGAGGATGATTCCGAGGATGAGGATCCCATCGAGGATTATCCCGAGGATGAGGATCACATAGAGGATGATCCAGAAGAGGACCCGGAGTTGGACCTTGGAGGGCAGAATCAGGAGCCGGTACAGAATTGCTTCCAATGCCAGAGTACACACCTATGTCAGAAGCTGATTGGGAGGCACTATATACCGAGTACGGTATTAGGAGAAGTGACAGCGAATCTTAGCCTATCCCTACTCCAAGAAGAAGGAGGTCGGAATCCGAGCTGCAGAAGATCCTCCGCCAGAGCGAGGTAATCTCTGCAGAACAGCAGAGTCAGTGGGATGAGTTCATCGCTAGTACTCAGAGGAGGGCTGGAATAGGCGGACCAGTCATGGACGACCCATACTTTACCATGACCGAGATAGGACTATGTGCTTCAGGGTCAAGCAGGGTGTGAAACCCATCGCCAAAGCTCGATGGTGAGCCTAGCCCGAAGAGACCATGCACGAGTAGCCAGTCTTATGGGAGACATTTTGGAACGCCTTGAGGAGGATTGGCGTTGCCTATCGCAGTAGTTCGTTTCTTAGTATTCCAAGTTTGTACTTTGTGTAATATTTCAGTATTGCGGCAAGTACTCTGTGAAACACTTATATCTTCGAGCAATGTTGTCCTAATGCTCGAATGATAGACTTATGTGTAGCTTGTGTAACAGTTCGAAGGTTCATCTATAAAATGCCAAGTTGATCTATTCTGAGTAATTTATTTACGTTGGTATATTGCATAAGTATATTGCATAATATTAATGTATTGAATGCTTGGAATTTGATCGGTAAATAGATGGTGAACCCAAGAAGCACGAGGAATTCGACTCGAGCCGGTGCTGGGACTAGCCAAGATCCCAGGCCAACAGGAAGAGGTGTTCAGAATGAACACGAGTCAGAGTCTCGCGTCCAGCATAGGCGTGAAGGTCAGGATCAGACCCAAGCGCCAGCGCTGTTTGACGCCGCAGCTGTTGAGGCGATTCGCAGGATTGTGATGCAGGCAATTACAGATGTATTGAGACCCAGTGTGCCTCAAGCGCAAGAAGTGCCTACTCACCCAGCAGTTCCTGATGTTGTGGAACCCAGAAACCTTGTGATTCAGGAGACTGCCGTCAGGGCGAGAGACAGCTATCGTCGCGCTCTTAAGACCATCACTTCCATGAGGCCCGATTGCTATAACGGGAAAGGGGAGCCAGTGGCAGTGACTCATTGGTTCTCCCATATGGAGAGGCTGTTTCGGAATGTGGAGTGTACGGAGGCCGAGAAGGTCCATATCGCTTCTCTTCAGCTGAAGGAGGAGGCTAGCGAGTGGTGGGAGAGCACAGGTTTGGCTGAGAGCCCAGTGTTGACTTGGTCGATGTTCAAGACCAAGATGGTTGATCGCTTTTTCTCTCGTGCTATGAGAGAGGAGAAGCATAAAGAGTTCTTGTACCCACAGACAGATGGTCTGAGAGTGACCGAGTTGGCATCTAAGTTCAATCATCTTTTGCAATACGCCACTGCCGAGATTACCAGCGAGGCCTAAAAGATCTGGTACTTCCACGAGTGGATGAGTCCGGATATCAAGCCGTTAATGGTACATCACACATGCTCTACCTTGGAGCAGTATGTTGATTGTGCCTATAAGCTGGAGGTAACTCTTGAGGAGTCGACCAAGAGGCGCAACCGACAGAAGTCGATGCAGAACCAGAACCAGGGAGGTGGTTTTAAGCGCCCTGCGCCACCGTCTAACTTTGCCAAGTCTGGCCGAGCTAAGACGGAGATGACGCAAGGAGGATTGACTCAGCAGTCAGGGCAGACCCGGAGTTCAGTTAAGTGTTATAACTATGGTACTGCTGGGCACAAGAGCAATGAGTGTCAGAGGGAGAAGAGGTCGTGCTTTGGGTGTGGACGTGACGGTCATCTGCAGAAGTTCTACAAGCAGGGGAAGCAGAAGGGAGTAGAGTCGCAGCAAGGGTCAGTTCATCAAAGCAACCGACCTAGGTTTAAGTCTGCCGAGACTCCTAGCCCTTCGGTCCAAACGACTGCTCAGAACAGGGGAAAGGCCCCAGCTGTTTCCGGAAGTTAGGGACAACGCTTGTATGAGATGCGTGAAGCAGATGGACCCAATGCTCCAATTGCTCAAGGTACTTTATACCTTCACTCTACTTCAGTGTGCATTCTATTTGATTCTGGTGCTACACATTCCTTTATTTCGGATAGCTGTGTTAGCAAGTTAGATTTAGTGTGCAACGATTCGTGCGACCCTTTCGTTGTTAATCTTCCTAATAGAGAACGTTTGGTGGGAACCAAGCATCTATCCGACTTTCCGATTACCATTCAAGGTAAGGAATTTGAGGCAGATTTAATCTGTATAGCCATGGCTCCATACGACATTATCCTCGGTATGGATTGGCTAACGCGTCACAAGGCGGTGATCGACTTCAGTTCAAGAACGGTGACGGTGTCATCCGGGGGCCAGTTCGTGTGCAAGTTCAAAGGTCGAAATGACGCTGATAACGGCAAGTTGATCCATGCGATGGCTGCGTTTAAGCTACTACGACAAGGATGTGTCGGGTACCTTTGCTACTTGGATTCGCCTGCGAAGGATGGACCTGAGGTTCTTGATATTTATGTAGTTAGGGAGTTTTCGGATGTCTTTCCGGAAGAAATTCCTGGATTACCCCCGAACCGTGATGTAGAGTTTTCAATTGATCTCGATCCTGGTACGACGCCGATTTCCAATTCCCCGTATCGGATGGCTCCAGCTGAGATGCAAGAATTGAAGAATCAACTTGAAGATCTTCTTGACAAATGTTATGTCAGGCCGAGTGCATCGCCGTGGGGTGCTCCGGTATTGTTCGTCAAAAAGAAGGACGGATCGTTCCGACTTTGTATCGACTACCGAGAGTTGAACAAGGTGACGATCAAGAACAAGTATCCTTTGCCTAGGATTGATGACTTGTTAGACCAGTTGCAGGGAGCAAAGGTTTTCTCCAAGATCGACTTGAGATCTGGATATCACCAACTCAGGATTCGTGAGCAGGACATTCCTAGAACTGCGTTTAGGACCAGATATGGTCATTACGAGTTCATAGTGATGCCTTTTGGGCTTACAAATGCTCCAGCTGTCTTTATGGATTTGATGAACCGATGTTTTCACCAGTACTTGGATAAGTTCGTGGTAGTCTTCATCGACGACATTCTGATCTATTCTCCGAATGAAGAAGTCCACGAGGAACATCTACGGATTGCCTTGTCAATCCTTAGACAACATCAGCTTTATGCTAAACTGTCCAAGTGTGAATTCTGGATGAAGGAAGTGGCTTTCTTAGGCCACGTGATCAATAAAAATGGGGTTATGGTTGATCCCCAAAAGATTGAAACGGTGGCTAAATGGACACAGCCCCAGAATGTGAAGGAGGTGCGTAGTTTTCTTGGACTTGCCGGGTATTATAGAAGGTTCGTAGAAGGATTTTCAAAGATCGCTCTACCTATGACCAATCTACTCCGCAAGGTCCACAAGAAGTTTGTCTGGAATGACAAGTGCGAGGTCAGTTTCCAGGAGTTGAAGCGACGGTTGACCTCGGCACCCGTGTTAGCACTCCCAGAAGGGAATGACGATTATGTGGTCTATAGTGATGCTTCCAAGTGTGGTCTTGGTTGTGTTTTGATGCAAAGGGGCAGAGTCATTGCTTATGCATCCAGGCAACTCAAGACGTACGAAGAAAACTATCCGACACATGATCTTGAGTTAGCAGCGGTTGTCTTTGCGCTGAAGATTTGGAGGCATTACCTCTACGGTATAAGATGCCAAGTCTTCACTGACCACAAAAGTCTCAAGTATATATTTACTCAAAAGGAGCTAAATATGAGACAACGCCGCTGGCTAGAGTTGCTCAAAGACTACGACATGGAGTTGCTGTATCATCCGGGCAAGGCTAATGTAGTAGCTAATGCACTAAGCCGGAAGACAATGCATGAGACTGTAGTTGCTCTACTAACTGCTCAGACCAAGCTAAACCAAGAGTTATGCGACATTGAAGTCTTGTATGACCAGCGTAGAGGGTACCTGAGTATGATGGAAATTCAGGCTACACTGCTGGATCAGATCAAAGAAAAGCAAGTCGATGACATCATCTTGGTAAAGTTAAGCAGTGAAGTGATGGATGAGAAAGCTCCCAGTTTTGTGGTTCAGGATGATGGATCACTTTGGTTTCAGGACCGGATCTGTGTGCCTGAGACAGAAGGTCTTCGTCAGTTGGTGATGAGAGAAGCTCATTCATCTGCTTATTATGTGCATCCTGGCTCTAGCAAGATGTACAAGGATCTCAAGAAGAAGTTTTGGTGGCCAAACATGAAGTGGGATGTAGCAGACTTTGTGGCAAAGTGCTTAACTTGCCAGAAGGTCAAGATCGAACACCGCATGCCAGGTGGTGAGATGCTACCTCTCCCCGTTCCAGAATGGAAATGGGAGGACATTTCCATGGACTTCGTCACTGGGCTACCCAAGACTCGAAGTCAGAGAGATGCTATCTGGGTAATTGTGGATAGGCTTACGAAGAGTGCTCATTTCATAGCCATCAAGACCACATGGGAAACCCAGAAGTTAGCAGAAGTTTACCAGAAGGAGATTGTCCGCTTACATGGCATTCCTAAGACCATTGTATCGGACCGAGATGGCCGTTTCATGTCAAGATTCTGGAAGGAACTTCATAAGGCTATGGGAACCGAGTTGAGGTTCAGTACAGCTTTTCATCCTCAGACAGATGGCCAGTCTGAAAGGACCATCCAGACTCTGGAGGATATGTTTAGAGCTTGTGTGCTCGATCGTCCGACTAGCTGGGAGGACAGCTTGAGTCTGATTGAGTTCACGTACAACAATAGCTGGCATGCTACAATCAAGATGGCTCCATTTGAAGCTTTGTATGGTCGCAGATGCAGATCTCCGATTTGTTGGGATGATAATGCCGACAAAATTCTGCTTGGACCAGAATTGGTCGAAAGGACGGCTTCAGACATTGCTTTGATCAGACAAAGGATGTTGACCGCTCAGAGTCGACAGAAGTCCTATGCAGATCGGAAGCGCAGGACTATCGAGTTCGAGGTCGGTGATAAGGTTTTTGTCAAGGTATCGCCATCCAAAGGAGTTTTCAGATTTGGTAAGCGTGGGAAGGTTAACCCTCGCTACGTGGGACCATTCGAGATTCTGGATAGAGTGGGATCTCTAGCGTACCGCTTGGCGTTGCCGCCATCAGCTCACTCGGTACATAACGTGTTCCACGTATCTTTACTCAGAAAGTATGTACCAGATGAGTCTCATGTGCTTAGTTATGAAGACATCGAGATTCAAGCTAATGGTACTTATGAAGAGTTGCCCGTGCGCATTTTGGAGCGTCGGGAGAAGCGTTTGCACAACAAGATCGTGCCGTTGGTACGACTGTTGTGGTCCAAGTCAGGGACTGAAGAAGTTACTTGGGAGACGTGGGAAACCGAGTCAGATATGCTCAGGCGTTTTCCCGAGTTATTCTCGACCTAAGTTTCGGGGTCGAAACTTCTTGTAAGGGGGAGGAGATGTGATACCCCGTATTTTTGTAAGGTTATTTTGGGAATTTTGGAATTTTCCCGAGTACCCGTTGAGTACGTCGGATTTAATACAGAGAGTTTGAGACATTCTGTAAGGTGCTCTGTATCTGTAATATTTTATCAGTGAAATAATATACAGACATCATGCCTCGGATTTTAATTGTCGTTCGCGTACGATAATTTTTATCCCGGTTTAACGCCATGTTCGTTCAAGAGCTGAATGGGCGGGAAAGGCAGAAACGGCGACCGCCGTACCGTAACGGCGCCCGCCGTCGCTGGGCCCGAAGTGCCAGCCGTCGTCTCCTACTCTGGGCTCGCCAGAGCTAGGAACGGCGACCGTCGTAATTACGGCGCCCGCCGTAGGCAAAATCACGGCGCTCGTCGTGATTACCCAGCAGACATTGTCCGATGGTCGCCGGCGAGCTCTGACCGCGCCGAACTAGCTGTAGGCCCATCTTCTTCGTGCTCCAGATGCTTTGGCTATAAAAGGAGGTGTTGGGGGAGAGGTTTTGAGCCATCCCAGCACCAAACCTCTGCCAAATTGGAGGTCAGAAACCAAGCGAGGCGGAAATTATGAAGCTTTCGTCGGTGTTGTTTGGTGGTGTTTCCAGCAGCTCTTTTGAATCCTTGTGGTTGCCTTTGGAGGTCAGAAACCAAGCGAGGCGGAAAGGGGTCGAAACGCGCTTTGTTTTGGTGAGATTTCTCTCGTCTCTGTCGACCGTGTTCTTCACGGCGACTGCCGTGTTCTTCACGGCAACCGCCGTGATGAATGCGGCGACCGCCGCTAGTGCCCAGAATTCCTTCGTGGCTTTGGCTTAGTCGGTTGTCGTCGTGGCGTCTTTCCTTTCGTGTTCTTTTGCCGTGTTTAGATTCGTACTTTTTATATCGGATCTAACTTAGGGTTCCTTTTATGGGTCGACTCGAAGGTTGTTGTGCTGTCGGAACTATACCGTGTCGAGCCCGGAATCCAGTTGTCGTCTTTAGACTATTCTGCGGATTAAGGCAAGTGGCGGTTCGCTCTTGCTCATTCGTTCCATATTTACATTAATTATCAATAGTCTATCTGAGTAATTAATTTGGAATGAATATTCTGTTGGTCTGGAAACGGTTTTGTTAAACTGTTTTGAAAATCATATAATAGGTTGTATATCTGTTAGAACAACGCTATTATATGTGATCGCCTTTCGGGCCGTTATATGGATTTATCCTGTAACTGTTGTTGTGCTGTAACTGTTTAGTTAGTACTGTTAAATAGGAACGTTACTCGGACTCTGTCCAGTCGTTTCTTTATAATCTGGTATCGGGGTGGCTCGTCTCCATCTGGTACTATTCTAAGATCATGATCGGTCTCTTTCACAAGTGTGTAGAGACAGGACACTTAGCTGGTGTCACAAACCTTTCGGTGTATGTCACTCTCGACGAAACGTATACTAAGATGTGTCGTCCCATTGGTGGGGTACACATGTAAAAGTCTATGCTTTGGGTGTGGACGTGACGGTCATCTGCAGAAGTTCTGCAAGCAGGGGAAGCAGAAGGGAGTAGAGTCGCAGCAAGGGTCAGTTCATCAAAGCAACCGACCTAGGTTTAAGTCTGCCGAGACTCCTAGCCCTTCGGTCCAAACGACTGCTCAGAACAGGGGAAAGGCCCCAGCTGTTTCCGGAAGTTAGGGACAACGCTTGTATGAGATGCGTGAAGCAGATGGACCCAATGCTCCAATTGCTCAAGGTACTTTATACCTTCACTCTACTTCAGTGTGCATTCTATTTGATTCTGGTGCTACGCATTCCTTTATTTCGGATAGCTGTGTTAGCAAGTTAGATTTAGTGTGCAACGATTCGTGCGACCCTTTCGTCGTTAATCTTCCTAATAGAGAACGTTTGGTGGGAACCAAGCATCTATCCGACTTTCCGATTACCATTCAAGGTAAGGAATTTGAGGCAGATTTAATCTATATAGCCATGGCTCCATACGACATTATCCTCGGTATGGATTGGCTAACGCGTCACAAGGCGGTGATCGACTTCAGTTCAAGAACGGTGACGGTGTCATCCGGGGGCCAGTTCGTGTGCAAGTTCAAAGGTCGAAATGACGCTGATAACGGCAAGTTGATCCATGCGATGGCTGCGTTTAAGCTACTACGACAAGGATGTGTCGGGTACCTTTGCTACTTGGATTCGCCTGCGAAGGATGGACCTGAGGTTCTTGATATTTCTGTAGTTAGGGAGTTTTCGGATGTCTTTCCGGAAGAAATTCCTGGATTACCCCCGAACCGTGATGTAGAGTTTTCAATTGATCTCGATCCTGGTACGGCGCCGATTTCCAATTCCCCGTATCGGATGGCTCCAGCTGAGATGCAAGAATTGAAGAATCAACTTGAAGATCTTCTTGACAAATGTTATGTCAGGCCGAGTGCATCGCCGTGGGGTGCTCCGGTATTGTTCGTCAAAAAGAAGGACGGATCGTTCCGACTTTGTATCGACTACCGAGAGTTGAACAAGGTGACGATCAAGAACAAGTATCCTTTGCCTAGGATTGATGACTTGTTAGACCAGTTGCAGGGAGCAAAGGTTTTCTCCAAGATCGACTTGAGATCTGGATATCACCAACTCAGGATTCGTGAGCAGGACATTCCTAGAACTGCGTTTAGGACCAGATATGGTCATTACGAGTTCATAGTGATGCCTTTTGGGCTTACAAATGCTCCAGCTGTCTTTATGGATTTGATGAACCGATGTTTTCACCAGTACTTGGATAAGTTCGTGGTAGTCTTCATCGACGACATTCTGATCTATTCTCCGAATGAAGAAGTCCACGAGGAACATCTACGGATTGCCTTGTCAATCCTTAGACAACATCAGCTTTATGCTAAACTGTCCAAGTGTGAATTCTGGATGAAGGAAGTGGCTTTCTTAGGCCACGTGATCAATAAAAATGGGGTTATGGTTGATCCCCAAAAGATTGAAACGGTGGCTAAATGGACACAGCCCCAGAATGTGAAGGAGGTGCGTAGTTTTCTTGGACTTGCCGGGTATTATAGAAGGTTCGTAGAAGGATTTTCAAAGATCGCTCTACCTATGACCAATCTACTCCGCAAGGTCCACAAGAAGTTTGTCTGGAATGACAAGTGCGAGGTCAGTTTCCAGGAGTTGAAGAGACGGTTGACCTCGGCACCCGTGTTAGCACTCCCAGAAGGGAATGACGATTATGTGGTCTATAGTGATGCTTCCAAGTGTGGTCTTGGTTGTGTTTTGATGCAAAGGGGCAGAGTCATTGCTTATGCATCCAGGCAACTCAAGACGTACGAAGAAAACTATCCGACACATGATCTTGAGTTAGCAGCGGTTGTCTTTGCGCTGAAGATTTGGAGGCATTACCTCTACGGTATAAGATGCCAAGTCTTCACTGACCATAAAAGTCTCAAGTATATATTTACTCAAAAGGAGCTAAATATGAGACAACGCCGCTGGCTAGAGTTGCTCAAAGACTACGACATGGAGTTGCTGTATCATCCGGGCAAGGCTAATGTAGTAGCTAATACACTAAGCCGGAAGACAATGCATGAGACTATAGTTGCTCTACTAACTGCTCAGACCAAGCTAAACCAAGAGTCATGCGACATTGAAGTCTTGTATGACCAGTGTAGAGGGTACCTGAGTATGATGGAAATTCAGGCTACACTGCTGGATCAGATCAAAGAAAAGCAAGTCGATGACATCATCTTGGTAAAGTTAAGCAGTGAAGTGATGGATGGGAAAGCTCCCAGTTTTGTGGTTCAGGATGATGGATCACTTTGGTTTCAGGACCGGATCTGTGTGCCTGAGACAGAAGGTCTTCGTCAGTTGATGATGAGAGAAGCTCATTCATCTGCTTATTCTGTGCATCCTGGCTCTAGCAAGATGTACAAGGATCTCAGGAAGAAGTTTTGGTGGCCAAACATGAAGTGGGATGTAGCAGACTTTGTGGCAAAGTGCTTAACTTGCCAGAAGGTCAAGATCGAACACCGCATGCTAGGTGGTGAGATGCTACCTCTCCCCGTTCCAGAATGGAAATGGGAGGACATTTCCATGGACTTCATCACTGGGCTACCCAAGACTCGAAGTCAGAGAGATGCTATCTGGGTAATTGTGGATAGGCTTACGAAGAGTGCTCATTTCATAGCCATCAAGACCACATGGGAAACCCAGAAGTTAGCAGAAGTTTACCAGAAGGAGATTGTCCGCTTACATGGCATTCCTAAGACCATTGTATCGGACCAAGATGGCCGTTTCATGTCAAGATTCTGGAAGGAACTTCATAAGGCTATGGGAACCGAGTTGAGGTTCAGTACAGCTTTTCATCCTCAGACAGATGGCCAGTCTGAAAGGACCATCCAGACTCTGGAGGATATGCTTAGAGCTTGTGTGCTCGATCGTCCGACTAGCTGGGAGGACAGCTTGAGTCTGATTGAGTTCACGTACAACAATAGCTGGCATGCTACAATCAAGATGGCTCCATTTGAAGCTTTGTATGGTCGCAGATGCAGATCTCCGATTTGTTGGGATGATAATGCCGACAAAATTCTGCTTGGACCAGAATTGGTCGAAAGGACGGCTTCAGACATTGCTTTGATCAGACAAAGGATGTTGACCGCTCAGAGTCGACAGAAGTCCTACGCAGATCGGAAGCGCAGGACTGTCGAGTTCGAGGTCGGTGACAAGGTTTTTGTCAAGGTATCGCCATCCAAAGGAGTTTTCAGATTTGGTAAGCGTGGGAAGGTTAACCCTCGCTACGTGGGACCATTCGAGATTCTGGATAGAGTGGGATCTCTAGCGTACCGCTTGGCATTGCCTCCATCAGCTCACCCGGTGCATAACGTGTTCCACGTATCTTTACTCAGAAAGTATGTACCAGATGAGTCTCATGTGCTTAGTTATGAAGACATCGAGATTCAAGCTAATGGTACTTATGAAGAGTTGCCCGTGCGCATTTTGGAGCGTCGGGAGAAGCGTTTGCGCAACAAGATCGTGCCGTTGGTACGACTGTTGTGGTCCAAGTCAGGGACCGAAGAAGTTACTTGGGAGACGTGGGAAACCGAGTCAGATATGCTCAGGCGTTTTCCCGAGTTATTCTCGACCTAAGTTTCGGGGTCGAAACTTCTTGTAAGGGGGAGGAGATGTGATACCCCGTATTTTTGTAAGGTTATTTTGGGAATTTTGGAATTTTCCCGAGTACCCGTTGAGTACGTCGGATTTAATACAGAGAGTTTGAGACATTCTGTAAGGTGCTCTATATCTGTAATATTTTATCAGTGAAATAATATACAGACATCATGCCTCGGATTTTAATTGTCGTTCGCGTACGATAATTTTTATCCCGGTTTAACGCCATGTTCGTTCAAGAGCTGAATGGGCGGGAAAGGCAGAAACGGCGACCGCCATACCGTAACGGCGCCCGCCGTCGCTGGGCCCGAAGTGCCAGCCGTCGTCTCCTACTCTGGGCTCGCCAGAGCTAGGAACGGCGACCGTCGTAATTACGGCGCCCGCCGTAGGCAAAATCACGGCGCTCGTCGTGATTACCCAGCAGACATTGTCCGATGGTCGCCGGCGAGCTCTGACCGCGCCGAACTAGCTGTAGGCCCATCTTCTTCGTGCTCCAGATGCTTTGGCTATAAAAGGAGGTGTTGGGGGAGAGGTTTTGAGCCATCCCAGCACCAAACCTCTGCCAAATTGGAGGTCAGAAACCAAGCGAGGCGGAAATTATGAAGCTTTCGTCGGTGTTGTTTGGTGGTGTTTCCAGCAGCTCTTTTGAATCCTTGTGGTTGCCTTTGGAGGTCAGAAACCAAGCGAGGCGGAAAGGGGTCGAAACGCGCTTTGTTTTGGTGAGATTTCTCTCGTCTCTGTCGACCGTGTTCTTCACGGCGACTGCCGTGTTCTTCACGGCAACCGCCGTGATGAATGCGGCGACCGCCGCTAGTGCCCAGAATGCCTTCGTGGCTTTGGCTTAGTCGGTTGTAGTCGGTTGTCGTTGTGCTGTCGGAACTATACCGTGTCGAGCCCGGAATCCAGTTGTCGTCTTTAGACTATTCTGCGGATTAAGGCAAGTGGCGGTTCGCTCTTGCTCATTCGTTCCATATTTACATTAATTATCAGTAGTCTATCTGAGTAATTAATTTGGAATGAATATTCTGTTGGTCTGGAAACGGTTTTGTTAAACTGTTTTGAAAATCATATAATAGGTTGTATATCTGTTAGAACAACGCTATTATATGTGATCGCCTTTCGGGCCGTTATATGGATTTATCCTGTAACTGTTGTTGTGCTGTAACTGTTTAGTTAGTACTGTTAAATAGGAACGTTACTCGGACTCTGTCCAGTCGTTTCTTTATAATCTGGTATCGGGGTGGCTCGTCTCCATCTGGTACTATTCTAAGATCATGATCGGTCTCTTTCACAAGTGTGTAGAGACAGGACACTTAGCTGGTGTCACAAACCTTTCGGTGTATGTCACTCTCGACGAAACGTATACTAAGATGTGTCGTCCCATTGGTGGGATACACATGTAAAAGTCTATAATGTGATGCGTGTTTTTGAAACATAATCAGATAAGTGCTACCTTGACGCACATAATTAATGAACGCTCAGCGAGTAGGGCAGCTAGGTAATAGTGCCGCTAGGAAGACTCGTATTGACTTGAATGTAGTATGTCTTCTTTCCGATCTGGATTCGCTGAAAGGCGGTGAGGTTGGTCGTTGACTGAAGCATCTTAGTCAGTTTTAAATCATTGTTGTATGATTCTGTAACTTTCCAGAATTGTCATACTTCCTTAAAGACTCATTTCCGTTGGAGTCTTCTTTCGAGTCGATTTCTGTGAAGATTCAGTCTTCCAGAATCTTCTCTTGTGCATACCTCTTGTTTATTCCAGTAGGAGTATGGTGGTTGACAAGCGTACTCGATTATTATTCGAGGGACAAGGAGTCTAACCTAATACGACTGCTTCGAACCATTCTGCTTTGTACCCTTGCTAGTCTATTCATTTAGACTAACCAACCAATATTTTCCCTTGTATGGTTGGCTGGTGTCATCCGTTCGATTCGGCACATCAGATCGAAAGTAGCCCAGAAGATTAGAAGGACTATGGAGTCGGCGGTGGTTTTTGAACGTTTTAATCATTTCTTTAATCAGGTTGAGATCTTTTGGACAATGACTTTGGTTGTAAGGTGTTTTATGAGACTTCCGCTGTGTTTGGTTTAAACTATGTATTATCCTATTCGGGATTGGGTTGTAATCCCGTAACTCTTGTTTCTTGACAATGTTATGTTTTGGATTGAATACTTTGATCATTATGCATCATTTGTATTTCATAAATTGTATTTAAACGGTAAAGCCTTGGGTGATCTCGGTAAGGAACACTGGGGTCATTGGCGGTAATACATTTCCAAAAGGGTTAAGTTTTGGTTGTGTTACATTATAATTGTAAAAATGTTTCCAAACAAATACATATAATTCCCATAAGACTCAGTTTCATTGGAGTCTTTTCTTGAATCATACTTTTTTTCTGTTTAAGTGGAAGTATAGTAGTTATATACCTATTCAGTATTATTCGAGAAATAAGGGTACTAACTGTATACGACTACGAAGAATCTCACATAAATACCCTTGTATAGTCTTTCATTAGACTGACTAACCTTTCCTTTTCCTTGCATGGTTGACTGGTGTCATCCATCTCATACGACACATCAGTCGTTTGTCTTAGGATATCTTGAAGTAACAAATAGAAGTTGAAGACTTGCAGTTGAAGGTTGTGTTTTAATGTAATATAAATGTAATAAGCTATAATATCTCGAACACCTAGTCATGTATTTAGGGTTAATATGAAGTCTTCCGCTGTAATTTCATATTGTTTTGTAAAACTAGTATTTTCAATTTATGAGAGGAGTTTTAATAAAGGTTGGAGTATTTATTTCACAAACTTTATGCTGGTTATTATTTTGTTATCAATGTATTTAAGCATAAATTGTTCATATTAAAGCATTGGGTGGCTTTGGACTTTAAAGTCTGAGGTCACTAGCGTGTAGCACTATCGACATATGTCGGGGGTGTTACAATTATGGTATCAGAGCAATGATTCTAAGATTCTTGGCCTATGGTTAAGTCTTAGAATTTTCAAAACTAATTTCAAATTATTTTTATAAAGGAATTTCGAGAATTTAAATTGTTAGTATTAAATTTATGGTTTTAAAAAATGCTTAGAGTTTAATTTTTTTTACAATAGTGACTTATTTATTAAGACATTAATATTACTTTGGTAGTTGTTTTATAACAATGACGTTAAAAAGAGTTGAACTTTAAGTTTATTTTATAAAAGTATGGTTTTAGAATTTGGTAAGGTTTGAAGGTTATAAAATATAATGTTTGATAATAAGTGGGTGTCAAACTTATGCAAGTTTCGATTCAGGTACTTATTCCTTAAATCCATTCATAAGAGTATCTTCTATCCTTAGGATTTATGTCATTCGGATGTTGACATTTCTAATGTTTGCCTTGTTCTCAAGTAAGAGGATAAGATCGTTTTGAGAATAACTGTGGTAGATCAGTTAAATTAATATGAACTATTGATTTGGTCTCATATACTTCTTATCATAACGAAGTTGATTTAATTATCATATGATACAAGTTGGAAAATTCTAAATTGGTGTTATGATTCATCAACAGATGGTGAATACCCAATCCTCCAACCGAGTGGACAATGAAGGTCCCAACAATGGTTGTAGAATTAAGCTGAGGAGTGCTGCTTAACAAGGAGATGATACGAGAGCTGACTAACATAACAATAACCTGGCACCGTGAGAAAATGTTCGTCAGGAACAAGTGGACCCTTAAGTTGAGGGGGGAGTTCCACTTAATCCACCTCTTGTCCTGATTGTGTTAGATGCTACTGTTATAGCACAAATAGTGAGGCAATTTGTTGAAGTAATAACTACCCAAGGTGTACCGCAAGCTCAAGCGACTCTCATTCCCCAAGTTGCAACTAATATTGGGGGACATGAAGACCATGCACCTCCAGTTCATCCGAGAGAAATAAAGGGAACTATTAATACGCATTGAAGATGATCAATCCAATGCGCCCAGAGAGCTATGACGGAATCGGGGAACCATTCAAGGTCGCCTATTGGTTCTCTCATATGGAGCGGTTGTCCAGAACGTTGTCTACACCGCGGCTGAACATGTGGACATAGCTTTGTTGCATCTAAAAGACGGAGCTAGTGAGTGGTTGGAAGGAACTAGATTTGATAACTATCCGAATCTGAATTGGGCAATGTTCAAGGCAAAGCTCACTGATCGGTTCTTCTCTTGTTTTATGAGAGAGGAGAAGTTGAAAGAGTTCCTCTACCGAGAGACTGAGGGATTGATGGTGACCGTGTTGGCTGAAAAGTTACATCATTGTTACATTATGATGGGTCTGAGGTACACTCTGAGGAGTAGAAGATTTGGTACTTCAATGGATGGATGAGTTTAGATATAAAACCTCTAATGGTGCGTTACAGTTGTTCTACCCTGGAGCAGTATATGGATGTAACATACAAAATAGAGGTTATGTTGGAAGATTCCACCCAGAGGCTAGAGGAGAAGAATAAGACAAAAGGTGGGTAACAGGGTTGGAAGTGTAATGGATTTAAGTGGCAGACAACGCCTACCAAGTTTGAGAAGTCTGATCGTTCAAACACTAAGACAACTCAGTCTAACTCCACCAAAGGCTCAGGATGGAGTGAGGGTACTATTCAAGGCCACAACTGTGGTGAAGTCGGACATAAGAGTTTTAATTGTCAAAAGAGAAGTCGGTATGCTATGCTTGTTGGAAAGAAGGCCACATGCAAACTTATTGCTGAGAGAAAGGCCAGGGGCTGACACAACCATACCAGGCATCTACTGTCGGGTTGTAGGCAAAACCCAATGTCAGAAGTGTCTAGCTTCTGATCAGTCTGCTAATCAAAAGAGAGACAAGGCGCCTACCGGATCATCTAGTCATGGGCAACGACTTTTTGCGATGCGTCAGTCCGACGAGCAGGACACCCTCAATAATTAGTTATGTCTTTTATGCCTTTTTAAGAATAAGGAGTTATGACGTGTGTGTTTATTGTCTCTGTAGTTGTGTAATTTGTTCAATTGACTTCAAATCAATGTTATGAATAATAAAAAAATACTTCCTTGTACTAGAAATTAGTAGATTCATAATTAAGTTCGATTTCTGCGTCCATTATGGAATTTTGGACTGCCAATATAGTACAAGTCACGTGTTGATAAAATCTAATTGGACTCATAAAGGATGGTGTAATGTGTTGGGACATGTGTGGTGTTCCCTATCATGTTAAGTGCTAGTTTCGTGGTCAAAACTATTTTAAGGGATAGTATTGTAATAACCTTCATTTCTACATAAGGGTATTATTGAATTTTTTTATAATAAAGGATATGATATTTATTACATTATTTCAAGTGGGAATAAATCAATCAATTTATTACACTAAATATGTCATATCGTTAAGTTATGATTTATCTAAATTTATATTAACATTATGTTAAATTTTATTTTAATCAAACTTATCAAGTTAACACAAACTAATTAAGTTGAGATTAACAAAATGTTAGCTAAGACTTAAATAGGATAATATTAAAATAAGTTTGGGTAATGTAATGCATTTTTTAAAATTTAAAATAGGCGTATTTTCGCCACAACTTTAAAAGTTGGGCAAAAATCTGTAAATAATCTAAAAAGGAGGGGGCCACGATCAACAACCTTCTTCAATCTGTGAACGCGCGACCTGGAGCTTGCGTCAATGGAAGATTTTATATGGATTTCGACTCGTTTCTTCAACTTGGTTTATGGGCATTGAAGAGAAGGATCTTGTAAACTAAAGCCCCCTTTTTATTGGTGTTATTATGGGTGGTAATGCCGAGATTTTGTCCAGGAAACAAATACCACCGTTCCGTCGTGCGAATTGAATTTCTGAAAATTCATTCTCATCCGAATGAATTGAGAGATGATTTTGCGGGACTGTGTCGAGGATAATTCAAGCTAACATTCCCCTATAAATACCCTTTCAATCGTTCACAAAACTCATCCAGTTTTAAGCTTTAGGTTTCATGTAATTTCAGAGTAATTTCGAGTGTTCTTATGCACAATTCTCCCACCTCAGTGCATCTCCGTCTATGATTCTAATGTCCAAATCTTCCTCTTGAAGTCACGAACCCAACGCCGCCAACCACGAGGCATTTGGTTCCCGATCAAGCCCGGATCGAGCCGTTTTCTCCAATGTCGCAATCGGCCACTATTTTGTGTATACCCGGTTTCGATTTTTGTATATTTTTATGTTTAATCTTGATTAGATGACAAATTAAGATTAATTGGGGTAATATTATAATTTCATTGTAATATTTTGGGTAAAGTAATTTATTTTATTTAACATTTTAAGGCATATAATATATAGTTAAATGCTTAACTAATAGTACAAAGAAATTAATCAAATTAATGTATTTGTAAGATGGTTATTTAGAATATACGACTAAAGGATTATTAATATCGTATAAATAATCGCTATAATTAGGTAACCTCAAAAATTGATTTATTTGGACTTAAATCAATCCAGAAAAAAATTGATATGAGTAACGTTGAATTTCCATTCAAGAATAAATTATCTTATTATAATTTATTCTTGTGTGAATTGGGTACGTCTCAGAATCTCTATTGGGAATGGAAGCAAACCAGGAATCCAGTTTGTTGGATAAAAGCAACTTTCTTCCGTACGACGTTACGTCATTCAACTGATACCTTAACTCGAGGCAAGTGACGGTTCGCTCTTGTATTTATTTCATATTTTTCTTAATTGACTTTTAATTAAATGCTTTAATTAAGTTGGGATAATTATTTCCATATTGTGTTTGGGTACTTGTGTGATATAATGGTGTGGAAAAATATGAATTATATACTAGGTTGTATATAATGCTAATGATGATCCTTATACATATATTATTATTATCGTACGATGCTAGTTGGACTTTGGTGTGAAATTGGTGTGGATCTGTATGTTTAATTAACACGAGTATTCGTAGGAACGATGTATACCTCGTGAGGTTTATTGCCCTAATACTTTTGGTCATGACCGTACCCTTATTCGAATATAAGTGGTGGTGCACTTGGCTAGTGCCGTTATTCGAGAATCGTCCCATGATATTCTCGTATCGAGATGGTGTGATTTAAAACCCTTAACGTAAATGCACGTTTTAGAATTAAATAAGATAAGTGTTTTTACACACATAATCAATAAACTTCAGGCAAGAAGTACAATGTGGAACCCGCTCGGGCCCCTGTGTAAGGAAGTGCCTTTCCAATCTGAATTTGCATTATGCGGTGAGATTGGTTGAGAACCCAATTAGTCAAATGAGTCGTTTTTAAAAAAAATCTTGGTGTGTTATAATTGTAAATGTTCTTAAACAAATACAAATAATTCCCACAAGACTCGGTTTCATTGGAGTCTTTTGTTGAATCATACATTTTCTTTGTTTCAGTGGAAGAATAGTAGTTATATACCGTTCATTGAGTACTATTCGAGAAACAATGGTATTAACTATATACGACTACACAAAACCTCACATAAATACCCTTGCATAGTCTTTCATTAGACTGATCAACCTTTCCTTTTTCTTGCATGCTTGGTTGGTGTCATCCGTCCTATATGGCACATCTGTCGTTTGTCTTAGGATATATTAAGTAATAAATCGAAGAAGAAAACATGCAGTTGAAGGTTGTGTTTTAAAGTAATATTTTGAAGTTGTTTAGTATTGAAGTAATCTTCTTAATAAATGTAATAAGTTATAATATCTTGATCACCTAGTCATGTAATTAGGGTAAATATTAAGTCTTCCACTGCGATTTCATATTGTTTTGTAAAGCTAGTCTTCTCAATTTACGAGAGGAGTTTTAATAAAGGTTGAGTATTTATTTCACAAGTCTTCCTCTGCTAATTCTTTTGTTATCAATGTATCTAAGAATAAATTCTTCAAATTAAAGTCTAGGGTGGTTTTGGACTTTAAAGTTTGAGGTTACTTGTGTGTGGAACTACTAACATATATCGGTGCTTAAGGCAGAAGAAGTGGCCATGAAACGGTCAAGAACACGAGAAGCGCAAGATATGACATTCTTTGAGGAGGACTTAGTGGATTTACAGCTGCCCGACAACGATCCCTTGATGCTTACTATTGACGTCGACATCTAAGAGGTATGGCGTGTTCTCATGGACTCTCGTATCTCATTTGATATAATGTACTATGAAATTTAAAAAAATTGGGCAAAACTCTAGAAGATCTAATCCCCGTGTCTACACTGGTGTTGGGGCATGGATCTTTCCTTGTCTGGCCCTTGAGGATGCTACGAGATATTGTTCGTGTGTGAGGTAAAGCCAATGACTGCAGAGTTCATGGTGGTTAACGTCTGTTCCTCCCACAACGACATTCTAGCTAGTGAGGCCATGGATACATTCAATGGGAGCGGTCTACTCTACTTTACACCAACTTATTCTCTTCCCTTATAAAGAGGTGACCATGCGAGTTACAAGAGACCAATGGGTGACCCGACAATGTTTGGGAGTAGAGGGGTCTAAGTTAGGCGTGCACATGGTGCTTGCCGGCCCTTAGGAGATAGCTGAGGTGGGAATCTCTCTTTTAGAAAAGTCCCTTGAAACCCTCCGTAAAATCCCTGAAAATGGCCAAGCGGAGGCCACTAATAAAGTTATTCTTGACAAGATCAATAGAAGGCTGGACAAAGCGAATGGACAATGGGTGGACAATTTGCAAGCCATTTTGTAGGCGTATAGGACTACCTCGAGTAGATCCACTGGCGAGTCTCCAAACGCCCTAACCAATGGTTCTGAAGCAATGATCCCTCTAGAAATGCCAACTATTCGCACAATTGCGCTTGAGCAAGGGGGAATGAGCAAGCACTCAAGCTCAATCTGGACTCGCTACACGCAAGGAGGGAGGCACCAAGGACCCACAGAAGGGAAGCTAGGACCAAACTAGAAGGGTAGTACAAAGTCACAAGCTATCATTGGCAATGGCTCATACAAGCTCGAAGATTTGGAGCGGAATGCCATACCGCAAACCTAGAACACTTCAAATTTGAGGATGTTTTACATTTAAGCATGAAATTGGCAAGGGAGTACTCTTTTTCCTCTTTGTATGATTTTTTCCCACGTGGTTTTCCTGCGAAGAAGTTTTAACGAGGCCTCCATTTTTTTCTTTCCCTTTTTTGTCAACTTTACCGACATTAAACAATGCAAATGAAAATATTATTATTTGCAATTAATTTTCATCTCGTAGAAATAGGTTGCATGACAGAACATGCCTACTGGCCACCCCACACAGTTTGTAGGGTTTTATTGACTTTTATATTAGTCTGATAGCCACCCAGCACAAGCTGCAACATTCTGAGTTTTTATATCATGATTTCCACCCAACACAAGCTATAGGATTCAGAGTTTATATTAGCATGACAACCATTAAGTACAAGCTGCAATGTTTTGAGTTTATAATAGCTTGGCGGCCACCCATCACAAGATTCAAGGTTATGTGTTTATATTATCCTAATGGCAAAAAAGCACAAGCTTTTGACCTTTATATTAGCCTGACGGCCACTCAACACAAGTTGTAGGGTTTTGAGTTAATATTAGCCTAATGGCCAAAAATCAATTGTTGACCATTATATTAGCCTAACGGCCACCCAACACATGTTGTAGGATTGTGAGTTTATATTAGGTTGATGGACAAAAAGCACAAGTTGTTGACCTCTATATTAGCATAATAACCAAAAAGCACAAGCTACTGACTTCTATATTAGCTCGATGGCTGAAAAGAACAAGATGATGACTTGTATATTAGCTTAATGGCCAAGAAGCCAAGCTCTTATGTTCTAAAACCAATCTAATGACCAAAAAGCACAAACTTCTAGGTTCCTAGGAGATCAAAAACTAAAAGGACGCTCATCATTTTTTCTTTTTTGGGAGTTAAAACACAATCTGACCCAAGGCATTTTCGAGGCAAGACAAAACGAACTAAGTGTGCCAGATTGACGAGCAAAGAATGCACGTACCATGCATGAAAAAGCACGGACTGTGCAAGTCATTCTTAAAGTGTTCTGCCCAGAACTACCAAGATGCATGGACAAGTACGAGACCGTGCGCCCACATAAACGGACCGTGCGGTCTCTCTTATGCATTTTTCGGAAATCAATGCCCCACACAGTGCAGGACTAGACTGTGTGTTGAGCTACACGATTCATGCACCATCCTCTGTAATGAGATACACTCCGTGCACGGGCACGACCTGCTATGTACGGATTTTTGCACATGCCCATCACGCCTTTTTGTTGGGTAATTAGATGAATCACAAATTTCCTGACTAGTCCCAAGCAGACGCACTTTCGGTTCCCTAACTTCTGACGAATTTTTTAAAACTCATGGGGCAAATGATGAGTTAAAATTAATATTGATGTTTTTAGTAATATTATTATCAATTAATGATATTTTATATTGCATCATAGACAAAATTCTTCTGAGAATGATGGGTCTTATCTACTTTCAAAAAATAGAAGAGGTATTTCATATCCTTTTTCAACCTAGACATTCTATTAATCATTCAGAAGTGACGATGTTACCTGATTTGAGTGTCGGAGAAACAACGAGGAATACGAGCCCCATGCCATTTGACACATTTTTTTTTGTAGATTCATTGGATTCAAGGTTCAACCGAGTTTCTTTTGTAAAGATCAATTGTTACAACTTAAGAAGTTGACATATTGCCACAATAAATGTATCTATACTAACATAAGAAGTTGACATATTGCCACAATAAATGTCTTATTTTTTTAATTTGAATAAAGAAATTCACAAATAAAAATAAGAACTAAATGGCCTTTTACCTCCCATCCACATGCCTCTCATTAGTGAATCCTCTACCATTATTATATTTTATCTATATTGTTATGCCGTTAATATAAATTACAATTAAATTATACATAAAACCTAATCAAACATATATTTTAGCTATCTACTCTATGTATTAATTTAGTGGGTTGTTCAAACATATATTTTGAATATTTACATCAACCAATATTTACATATTATAAGTTTAAATCATTTTCAAACAACTTATAATATTTACAATTATAAGTTTACCTCCCATCCACATACCTCTCATCAGTGAATCCTCTACCATTATACTTTTTTTCTATGTATAAAATATACTCAATCATTATCAAGCATATTTTATTTTTTCTAAACTAAGTATTTTGGAAATAATAAATCTACTAAACATCAACCAAATTTTATCAGTCCCATAAATTATAGACGATGAGACTAAACAAATGTAAATTTAAAAAAAAATATTTTTTTATAATCAAATTTAGTATATTTTATGAAATGATCTAAAGACAAATAAATGAAAAAATTAAAAATAATTTAAATTTCATAACATTCTAAATTTAGTTAATACGATTTTTTTCCTAATTTATTTTTTAGGATTTATTTTTAATGTAAAGTTAATTTTTTTAATAAATAAGTTCTAAACATAATAATTAGATATCATGAATTTTATTACACAAATAAAAACATAATAAATAATCAATTTTAAACTATAATAAGATGTTATAATTTTTTAATTTTATTGTATATATACATTAATTATTTTTTGACATGTAAGATATCATAATATGCACATATTTGTTGTTTTGTGACAATATCTCAAAAAAAGTTAAAGCCTCGTAAATGATCAACTATTTCACAAAATTTTGAAAATTGTTTCACAAAATTTTGAATGTATATTACATACCTATCAATTGAGTATATATATAAATAATTCCTAATAATATAATAAAGCTACATATAGTGATTATTATAAATAACTCTTAAATAATACTTAAAATTAAACAAAATATAGATACTTATATCAACATATAAATATAACGTAATTAAATATGAGATGAAATATACAATTTTTGTGGTGGTCTGCATCTATCTAGTGACGAGGTAAGTACACTCGTATCTTTTCTATACAAATCCAAGTCTAAGGAGCAAGTTATAACTTTTATTAGAAAACTTGATGATGAGGTCCCTAAAGTTACTTAGAAACTTGAGGAAAAGGATGATACAGTTTTGAACCTGATAGATGACAACAAGGTTTGATCAAATAAAGTCATCAAGTTGGAGAGTACCATCTTGTTCAGCAAAGGGTTGTGGTACTTATAATTTATGGAAAAAATTATTTCTCTAGGATATGAGGTCACTAAACTAGAGTCTAAAAATTTATTGTTAAAATTTGATAATGCTAAGCATTTTGATGACCTTTAGAAAATTAAAGGCCAATAAAAACAAAAGAAGGAGGTCTGGATAGATGAGTATATTGCATCCAAGGTTAAAATTGATAAAGAGGATTTATCTAAACGTTTTTGGAGCCATGTCTCGGTCTTGGCTATGTAGGTGGTAAACATGACAAAGGTACAAGTACTCATTCCCCCAAAGCTGAAGTTTTCTTTGGTGTTCTTCAGCAATTACCAAGTTAAGGTTGGGTAAACACACCAAGATTAACTTAATCACTCTTCGATGAACACATAAATAAAGAGAGAATTTTGTTGGAATCAGTCTAAAGAAAACTCGACTGGTAACTCTGTTTTAAGATGAACAAGATGCCTAAACAATGGCAAGAAGGCTATATTATATAGTAATAAAAATGCAACAAAAACTACCTTTGAGCTAGCCAATGTAAAGACAAGTTGAACTCTTCTTTATTCTGAGATTGATTCCAAATCAACCACTTCTAATTCTGAAAAATGGTTTGGACACATTGAAAATGAGGAAGTGGACCGCCTCTCCATTATATTTGAGAGAAAACGTATGAGGAAGTTGAAAATGCGCCTTTGGGAAGTGTCGGGGTGTAGGCTTGCGGCGACAACGGCGGCCACAAATGAGCTTGGATCAAAGCCACCAATCCAAGATCAAAATGTCTTGGCACACTTAGGCTTATTAGGCTTGTTTGGAGGTATAAGGATGGTGGACAAGTTATGGCTCGACGAAAGTAACCTACAAGTGGGAGAACGCCGAGAGGGGCAAGGAAAACCCTAGGTATGGCTTGGCTTGTGGGCACGATCGTTGGGCTTAGGATTTGTATGGATGTTCTTGTGTCCAATGAGCTTTTAGAATCCCTAAGAACATGTGTTGAAGATGGCTTAGTGATTGGATCAAGATGGCTCGAAGAGTTGCAAAGCCATTGTTGTGATTTGTCACCTGGTGTTGGTGGCTTGGCACTTGACTTGGGTATGGGACTTGGAGGACTTGGGGACAACCTTAGTGGACCTTGTGATCCTTGGTTAGATTGGTGAGGCTCGATCTTGATGGACTTGATTGAGCACTAGCATGATGACATCATCCTTTCATCCTTCAAAAGGATTTGTCCTTGAATCCGAGTGGACTTTTAGAAAGAATACTAGAACGCATTAACCTACACAAGGAAAATTATAGAAGTCGGGAGCCAACAAATACCCAATTAAATAAGGAAATGGTAGAGCAAATATTCCTAGATTTTATGATGTCCATGAATAATTGTCCAAGAATAGGTGTTGCCCAAACACTCACTAAGTATGTTTCTAATCACAGAGCATGTGATGCACACGACTTATTTATCAATATAATTAATGCAATTAACTAAATCCATCTCATCAAACAAGAATTGAGAATGAGAACTATGATGCACACATGAGTATCTAGTTCTACAAGCAAAAACTGATTTTTGAACTTGTGGTTCTATATGCATTGATATATGTTGATTTTCAAACAAAGGGAAATGAATTGAGAAAGTAGAGATAAGTGAAACTTCCCTAAAATGAGTCGTTACCTTTTCATGGTCCTCGAATAAAATTTGAAAAGGAGGGTTGAAGATGACCTCAAAAGGAGAGACTCCCTTTTCTTCCTTGAAATCTAGCTTCGAGAAGACAAGCATAGAATTCACCTATTCATTGAATGGAAATGGTAAGCATGATTGAATCATAGATTTCGCATCTAACCATGGAGTAGCCATGACACTTAGGATTCTCGGAGCAAGAGTTAGAGCTTTAAGAGGTTTTAGTGTTGACCACATTGAAATGGTGACTCAACGTTCATGATTTGAAGGTGTGGAGGAAATTGTTGAAGGCCTCAAACATACCTCCTCTTTAAGTGTAAACAAAGTGAATACCTTTGATTCATTCTTTTGTTCAGCTTGAAGAATGGAAGAAGATTTGGCTTGAGATTTCTTGAACTTTTCCCACATTTCTTGAAATGCTTTTTCAGAACTTGGAATTCTTCTTTTCTTGTTGATTTGAGCTTTTGCTTCCAACACATCTTCATTACTCATAGGATAGAAAATGACGTTCTTTCTTGAATAGTTCAAGGTGTACCTCATGGTTTCAGGGTGATACTTTGCCTTTTTAGCTTGTGCCCAAGGTTTTACCCAAATCAAACGAATATCTTGAAGGGGAACGACATCACAAACGACAATGGATTTGTATCCATGAAGTGAGAAGAATACCGCAACTTTCTTCGTCACTTCAACATTATCTTTTCCATCTTTGAGACTCAACTTGTATGGAATAGGACGTGGATAATTGTTCAACTGCAGTTTTTCAACCATGCTCTCTCCAACAACGTTGTATTATGCCAACTCATGGTCTATTACGTTAAGGAATATGTTTCTTATAACAATGATCTTAGTGTTGAAAGGTTGTGTCCTATGTGAGATGTATGCATACAATATAGTAATTATACCCCGAACAAATTCTCTAGCAAAATACGAGTCATTGAACCGTCAAAATCAAGGGATGTAAAATATAATGAAAAAAGAATAGTTGACAGGAAAGTTTGATTTTTTTTTCAAATTAAATCCCTTTCAAAAGATTTAACAATTAATTGAGTATCTTAAAAGACCAAAGAATATTGCATAGTCTCCACAGTTATAACATTCTCAAGGAAGGACAAAAGGAGATTGTTCTCACAGAGTGTTAAGAGAAGCAAGGTTTGAAAGCAAATATACCATGGTACCACTAAGTCTTAACCCATATAGGTCATTGTTAAGCCAGCAAGTTGTCACATTTAGCCAAATATTTGGATGCAAAAACAATGTTCTTCTAAGAAAGTTCTAATGGTAAGAAGAGTCATATATAGACACAACAACTAAACCATCACATTTAACCCCCTTCCATGATTCTCCACAAGGATCTCCACCACTTGATATCCAACCAGAAAGATCAGAAGGATTATTCAAAGCGCCATAGAGAACTAAAAATTTGAATCCAAAACGAATTGTTCATTCTCTCTTCAAACTACAACTGATTTTACCTAAAATTTTGAGTATTTTAGAAACCCATTCATCCTACACCCCTTATATTTCTTTGGTGGGCTATTCGGAATCACCGTAATACTCTTATATTTAGATGTAAAAATAATACTACACATCCATGTCCATCATAACAGGCCTTCTACCATTTCCAATATTGGATGACATTAACTTCCACATCAATTATCATAAGATCTAGGATCTAGAAAGGCTCGGTGCAAGGTTTTGCTCTCCGATGACTCCCAAACGCAAGGCCTTCGGGTGTGGGTGTGTGGCCGGCGCAAGAGGCTCCAATGGCATCTCCAAAGCGGCAACAAGAGCGGATCTGAGGGATGGATGGACGATGTTGAAGATGATGTGAAAGATGGAAGGATAAGTATTCTCCTTGGCTGGATACAACTCACCAACAAGAAGAACAATGCTGGCGGCTCCTTGAGTTATAACACACTCAAACATTCGCCAATGAAACTCGATCTTACACACGAGTGAAGGAGAGGAAGAAGAGAGCTTTCTCACGAAGCAATAACTGTATTTCAATCTCAAAATGAACGTGTCCTTTAAAGTTGAACATCTGTTGCCTTGTATAGGAAAAACAAGAAAAACGCCTAAGGAAAACTAAAGCAAAATGGCCAGCGGCCCACAAGGCCCATTTAAGCCTCACAAGGCTTAAATCTGAGTTTTGAAGAAAAACACAACTTAAACCAATGTCTAAAAATGTCATGAAATATCAACACATAATTCACGCGCTCGGACGCGCCATGATATGGGTAACGAGCTCATTAGAAACAAGGTTGAGAGCTCCAAGGCTTGTGAGTGATTCAATGCTAATGAGACCCTTCTTGAGCTCCATTTGTAGTTGCTTGGCTTGGGCCCTTGTGATAGAACCGAGAGGAAGCTCTTCATCTTGGTCTTGGCTCAGAATGGAGTCAAGAGCTTCACTAGGCTCTTCTTGTTTATCTTGGTCACTCGAGCCATCACTTGAACCATCATGGTCGTCCGGGCTCTCTTGGTTCTCTTGATAGGACTTGGTCACACCATCCTCCCTCTCTTGAAAAGGATTCAACCTCGAATCCAACTCATCAAGGTCGACATCTTTCTCCACCAAGAAAGGAACCAAATCAGCCACATTGAACTCATCATGAACACCATAGGATGGCGTCAGCTCTAGTTTGTAGGCATTGTCATTGATCTTCTCAACCACTTGGAATGGACCATCTCCTCTTGGCTTCATCTTGGAGTTGCAAAGTCAGGGAAAATGCTCATTCCTTAGGTGCACCTAAACTAGACCGCCTAGTTCAAAGAGCACCTCTTTGCGCCTCTTGTCAGCTAGCCTCTTGTATTGCATGGTCTGCCTCTCTAGTTGCAACCGGGTCTCTTCATGCAACTTTTGGATCTTCAAGGCTTGATCAGTCCCTTTTTTGCTCTCTCGGTCCTTGATGGCATATGGCAATAGCTCAAGTGGTGTTTTTGGATTGATGCCATACACCACTTCAAATGGAGTCTTCTTTGTAGCCGAGTGGACCGACCTATTGTATGCAAGCTGAATGAAGGAGAGGCATTCTTCCCATCCGCACAAGTTAGTTTGCAACATAGATCTAAGAAAAGCACCAAGGGTTTGGTTTACTACCTCAGTTTGTCAATCCGTTTGAGGATGACAAGTAATGGAGAATAAAAGTTTTATCCCAAGCTTAGCCCATAGTAGCTTAGGAACTTCACATCTCGATCTGAAACAATTGACCTAGGAACTCCATGTAATCTCACAACTTGATCAAAGAATAGGTTAGCAACATGAGATGCATCATCAGTTTTATGGCATGTAATGAAATGAGCCATTTTGGAGAACCTATCCACAACAACAAATATGGAGTCCCTCCCTCTCTTAGACCTAGGTAAACCCAAAACAAAGTCCATGGAATATCTTCCCAAGGAACTTGAGGTATAGGTAAAAGAGTATAAAGACCATGAGGTTGGACCTTAGACTTAGTACGCATGCAAGTAGTACATGAAGTACAAAATTTCTCTACAACCTTAAGCATGCGTGGCCAATAAAAATGTTCTCTAAGAGTATGCATAGTCTTAAGAACCCTAAAGTGTCCCATTAGTCCTCCTCCATGAGCTTCTTGCACTAGAATTCTCCTAGTAGAACCCTTAGGAATGCATAACTTATGACCCTTAAATAAGAACCCCTCATGAAAATAATATTGATCTTTGCTACCCTTAGACACACACGCAACAAATATATCACAAAAATCAGAATCATATGCATAGAGTTCTTTCATGAATGAAAAGCCAAGTAATTTAGCATCCAAAAGAGTTAGAAGAGAGTACCTCCGGGAGAGTGCATTAGCCACCACATTGTCTTAATTTACCCTTCTTATGCTTGATAGTATAAGGGAAAGACTCAATAAATTCTACCCATTTAGCATGTCTTTTGTTGAGCTTGCTAGGCCCCTTTAAGTACTTCAATGCTTCATGGTCAGAATGTATCACAAACCCTTTTGGCAACAAGTAGTGTTGCCACACCTTAAGAACACAGATAAGAGCCAACAATTCTTTGCAATAGGTGGAGTAATTCAGCTCAGCCCCATCTAATTTTTCACTAAAATAGGCTATTGGCTTGCCCTCTTGCATGAGCACACCTCCTAGACCTATGCTCGATGCATCACATTCTATCTCAAAAGCCTTATCAAAGTTAGGCAATGATAGAAGTGGTGCATGAGTGAGATTAGATTTAAGAGTAGAAAAGGCCTCTTCTTGTGCAACTTCCCACGTGAAAGCCACACCTTTCTTGGTCAACTCGGTGAAGGGCATGGACAAAGTACTAAAATCCCTCACAAACCGGCGATAGAAGCCAACCAAGCCAAGGAAACTATGAACTTGAGTCATAGTCATAGGTGTAGACCATTCATGAATAGCCTTCACCTTCTCCTCATCCACTCTCAAGCCGCCTTGCACACCACATATCCAAGAAATACCACATGATCTGAGCAAAAGTGACACTTCTTGAAGTTGGCATACAACTTTTCCTTCCTAAGGACCTTTCTAAGGTGTCAAACATGCTCACTAAGATTATGGCTATACACTAATATATCATCAAAGTATACAACCATAAACTTACCAAGGAATGGCCTTAGAACATGGTTCATGAGCATCATAAAAGTGCTAGGGGAATTAGTTAGACCAAATGGCATCACCATCCATTCATATAGCCCATAGTTTGAAGGTTGTTTTCCATTCATCACCTTCATTCATTCTGATTTGATGGTAACCACTCTATCTTTGAAAACACACTTGCCCCATGCAACTCATCAAGCATGTCATGTAGCCTAGGAATGGGATGGCGATACTTGATAGTAATGTTGTTGATTGCACGACAATCAACACACATTTCCAAGTGCCATCCTTCTTAGGGACTAGAATGACCGAAACTGCACAAGGGCTAAGACCTTCCTTCATATAGCCCTTGTCAAGCAATTCTTGCACTTGACGTTGCAACTCCTTAGTCTCTTCGGGGTTGGCCCTATAGGCAGCCCGATTAGGTAGTGTTGCCCCCGATATAAAGTCAATTTGATGATCAATACCTCTTACCGGTGGCAAACCACTTGGCACCTCTTCTTGAAAGAGGTCATCAAACTCCAACAAGAGTTGAGCAATGGCCGTAGGAAGTCCTTCAAGGTTAGAAGAGGAGAATAAGGTGTCCTTACAAATGAGCAAGAAGCACACCTCACCCTCATTGAGAGCTTGAACAAGTTCCTTGGACTTAGCTAAGAGCATATGATTAGAAGCACCCCCTTTGCTTCCAATGGCCATTTTCTTGCCCTTAGCTTACTCAAGAGACTTCCTTTGTTCCCTAGCCATATGATCAGCCATAATCTCATGGGGAGATAAGGGATGTAGGGTGATTCTCTTGCCATTCATCATGAAATAATACTCATTAGACACTCCTTGATGAATGACACCCCTATCATATTGCCAAGGTCTACCTAAGAGGAGATGGCATGCAGTCATGGGTAAGACATCACACACAACTTCATCCTCATATCCCCCTATAGCAAATTGAATGATGGCTCGGTCCTTGACCTTAAGGGGAGTGTTGAAATTCAGCCAACATAGTGTGTATGGTTGAGGTTGGGGAGTGGTAGATAGATTGAATCTACTTACCACCTCTTGGTCAATGATGTTGCAACATGACCCACCATCAACAATGACACTACACACTTTCCCAATAATGGTGCACCTTGTGTGAAATATAGTTTCACGTTGAGTTGGCACACTAGGACTTTCAAAGGCAATCAAGGTCTTCTTGACCACAAAGCATTCACCCTCGGCTGCCACCACATGAAATTCTTCTACCCCTTCTTTCTCTTCAACAAACTCTTCTTGACACTCATCCTCGAACTCATAGTCCCCTAGAGTGTTAAGAAGAACTTGCATTTTAGAGGGGTAGTCCTTAGCAAAGTGCCCTCTTCCAAGACACTTAAAGCATTTCAGAACTCTATCTCGGTTTTCCCCCTCCTTTCGTTAGGGTTGAGAATGAGTTTGAGCTTCTCTCTTAGGCTGACTTTGTTGGTCATTCCTAGGCTCTAAATGCCTTGGTGTGGCTTGGGAACCATTAGCACTGGCTGGAGTCCAAGGCCGTGAACTTGCTACTTGAGGGCGCCTTTAAGGGAGGTTCTTGTATACATGGTTAGTGTAATGAAAAACCTCTTCAATAGGCGTCCCACGCACAAAGTGTTATATGTTCACCACGACCTTAAGGTCCGGGTTTAAGCTATTGATGAACTTAGAAATAAGATAGCCCTTGGGGAATCTAAGTCCAGACCTAAAGACCAAAGTCCTTAGCTCCTTATAGAATTCATTCGGGGTCTTACTTCCTTGTCTCAATTGCTCAAGCCTAGCATGGACTCTCTCTGTATAATCATCTGGCACAAATCGGTTTCTCATTGCATTTTTCAGCCCTTCCCAAGACTCAATTTAAGGGTAGCCTCTAAAGGTCCTTTCCTCTTTATCCTCAAGCCACCAATGATATGAAAAGTCTACAAACTTAATGGAAGCAATAACTACTCTTTGTGCATCAGAGTAGTTATAAAAGTAAAACATTTGCTCAGTTTTTTTCTCTCCCAATCTAAGTAAGCTTCTACCTCACATGTACCTCCAAATGGCTTAACTTCAAGCTTGATGTCATGGTGGTATGGCCGACCTTGGGCCTCTCCATACTCATCTTCAAAGGCCACACATTGAGCTTGGTATGGCAGCCTTGGTTCTTGGATTTGGCCACGACTAAAGCCTCGTCCCGAAATAAACGTCCTCGGCAACAAGGGAGGTGTAGGGTTCCTGGAGGGTAGAAGTCATGTTGAGCTTGTTCATGGCCTCTTGCTCCCAAATCTGCATATTTAGTCCGCAAAGGAGGGAAAGTAGAAACTCCGGAAGTCACAAGGAATCGGAATTCATACATTGGCCTTCTCTAGTTGTGGACACAAGTGGCACATGGGAGGAGGTGGTGTCTTGGATGGACAGCCGTTAGAGCTCTTGGGAGAAGGCACCAGAAATGCCTCCTTCTACGTGGTAGGAGTTGGATAGGCCTCCTAGTTCTTGAGCTCCACTAAGTCATAGGCCTTCTTGGGATTGCTCCCACTTGGCCTCCATGTTCCTCATAAAGGCTACTTGTTCTTCTCTCATTGATTGAATTTGTTGGCGGACCCTTTCATCTGTATCATTTTTGTTGGTTTGAATGGATTGGAGAAGGGTCTCCAAAGTGATGGGAGAGCCGGTTGGAGGGACTTCATGAGAGGGACCTTTGTTCTTGTCTTGACCGTCCATTTGGATAACCTTGACAATAAGACTCAACAAAGACCAACCAAGCACAATAGTCCTCAAAGAACACAAGATTTATCAATGGAACCTAAGCTAGTAAAAGCTTTAAAAAAATGATTCAAAAGTCAAGACATTCAGCCAAGCAAGCACTCCTATTAAGGGTAGGCTTAGAGTTCCTAGACGCAACTTAAACAAAAGAAAACAATCAAGCAAACGACACAAATGAACCTGAAGTACTTGTGCAACAACTAAATCAAGCAACATCAAAGAAGCTACTAAACTCAATTGTTGTACAAAGGTTACACTTGTTGTAATGACAAAAATCATACGTCCAATGCAGCCAAATTTGAACTTTTCTCAAGTTGTTGAATCATTTCTTCTATGGCCTTTCCCTTTTGTAACCAGGCCGGGTATTTCTGATTTCAACCACTTTTCCTTGAACTCTTTTTTTATATTTTGAATATGACATCTAATTGCAGATTGTAAGGCAACAAAATTGAAAAGAAATTACAAGAAGGCAGCAAAGAGTCTTTCCCGTTACTTCGACGTTGAAACTTCAGTTTATGCACAAGTAATAATCAAATTCAGTTTGGACGAGTGCATCAAAAGGAAGACAAAGACTCACACGGCCAACAATTAATTACTACATTTTTGGGAAGGATTTGACTCAATCAAAACAACAAATACACAGCTGGACATGGGGAACAAGTTTGTTAGGATGCTTCATAGTTTATAGGATCTGAAAATAGAATTCTATTTTGCTCTCTCCTCTTGCGTCTCTCTTCAGTTTTGGCAGCCATACTCAACTCAAAAATTCAACGATCAACATAGCTGCACACAACAACTCAAGGGAAGATGCAAAAAAATGCAAGGACACAACAATAAGACGCAAAGCTTGTGAGTGCTTCAATGCTCATGAGACCCTTCTTGAGCTCCATTTGTAGTTGCTTGGCTCGGGCCCTTCTAATAGAACCGGGACGAAGCTCTTCATCTTGGTCTTGGCTCAAAATGGAGTCAAGAGCTTTACTAGGCTCTTCTTGCTCTTCTTGGTCACTCGAGCCATCACTTGAACCATCATGGTCATCCGGGCTCTCTTGGTTCTCTTGATGGGACTTGGTCACATCAAATTAGGGCACCTGTAAAGCTTAATCATCTACGCCCTACCAACCGTACCTGGAAGAAACCGCTGGTTCAATGGACCAAATTTAATTTTGATGGATCCAAGAAAACTGATGCAACTAATCATATTGGTTATTTAATTCGTAACCATAATGGTGTTGTTATTTCTTTCCACCGTGAAACTATGCCATCTACTTTTGTCTTGCAAAGTGAGGCCCTTTCATCACTTTTTGGTATTCAGCAAAGGGCCAGGATGCATTTAACTCACTTAATTGTTGAGGGCGACAATCTAGTTATAATTCCTGGGAAATCCATTCGATTATTCAAGACATTATTTCTCTTTTATCGCCCTTTGTTTATTTTCAGGTACATCACTGCTTTCGCGAAGCCAACCATGCATCAGATTTTCTTGCTTGCCACGCCATCCCACTGTGATACCCTGTATTTTTGTAAGGTTATTTTGGGAATTATGGAATTTTCCCGAGTACCCGTTGTGTACGTCAGATTTAATTCAGGTAGCTTGAGACATTCTATAATGTGCTCTGTATCTGTAATATTTTTCTCAGTGAAATAATATACATACAAGGTGCCTTAGATTTTAATTGTCGTTCGCGTACGATAATTTTTATCCCGGTTTAATGTCTTATCCGTTCAAAGCTGAACGGGCGGGAAAAAGGGGTCACGGCGACTGCCGTAAAGTCGCGGCGACCGCCGTCGTGAGACCCAAGCACGGCGACCGCCGTAAAAGATACGGTGTCCGCCGTTCCAACACCCGAGGAGGCAGCTGATGTGTCATCCCGCGGCGACCGCCATAAATTACGGTGACCGCCGTAAGTGCCGTCATCGTTGCCCAACAGTCGTTGCCCGTTGGTCGCCGGCGTTGTTTCTGGCGAGCGCCGCAGTAGCTCTAGGCCCTCGTCTTCGAACTCTAGATGTGTTGGCTATAAAAGGAGGTGCTGGGGGAGAGGTTTTGAGCCATCCAAGCACCAAACCTCTGCCAAATTCGCCTCTCGCCGGAGCTGTGCCTTCGCCGGAAATTTCGAAGCTTTCGTCAGTGTTGTTAGTGGTGTTTCCAGCAGCCTTTGTGAAGCCTTGTGGTTGCCTTGGAAGGTCAGAAACCAAGCCAGGCTGAAAGGGGTCGAAACGCACTCGTGTTTTGGGGTGAGTTTTCTCTCGTTCTGTGTCGTCTGAGTTCGTCACGGCGACCGCCGTGTTCTTCGCGGCGACCGCCGTGATGAATACGGCGACCGCCGCCAAGAACGGCGACCGCCGCCAGTGCCCAGAATGCCTTCGTGGCTTTGGCTTGGTCGGTTGTCGTCGTGGCGTCTTTCCTTTCGTGTTCTTTCGCCGTGTTTAGATTCGTACTGTTTATGTCGGATCTAACTTAGGGTTCCTTTTATGGGTCGACTTGAAGGTTGTTGTGCTGTCGGAACTATACCGTGTCGAGCCCGGAATCCAGTGACGTCTTTAGACTATTCTGCGGAGTAAGGCAAGTGGCGGTTCGCTCTTGCTCTTTCGTTCCATATTTACATTAATTATCAGTAGTTTAACTGAGTAATTAATTTGGAATGAATATTCTGTTTGTCTGGAAACGGTTTTGATAAACTGTTTTGAAAATCATATAATAGGTTGTATATCTGTTAGAACAACGCTATTATCTGTGATTGCCTTTCGGGCCTTTATGTGGATTTATCTTGTAAATGTTGTGGTGCTGTAACTGTTTAGTTATCACTGTTAAATAGGAACGTTACTCGGACTCTGTCCAGTCATTTCTTTATAATCTGGTATCGGGATGGCTCGTCCCCATCTGGTACTATTCTAAGATCATGATCGGTCTCTTACACATGTGTGTAGAGACAGGACACTTAGCTGGTGTCACAAACCTTTTGGTATACATCACTCTCGACGAAACGTATACTAAGATGTGTCGTCCCATTGGTGGGGTACACATGTAAAAGTCTATAATGTGATGTGTGTTTTGAAACATAAATCAGATAAGTGCTACATTGACGCACATAATTAATACACCTTGGGCGAGTAGTGCAGCTAAGTTATAGTGCAGCTAGGAAAACTCGTCTTGACTTGAATGTAGTACGTTCTCTTTCCAATCTGGATTCGCTGTAGGCGATGAGGTTGGTCGTGAACCGAAGCATCTTAGTCAGTTTTAAATCATTGTTGAATGATTCTGTAACTTTCCAGATTGGTCATACTTCCTTAAAGACTCAATCTCTTGGAGTCTCTTTTCGAGTTGATTTCTGTGAAGATTCAGTCTTCCAGAATCTTCTCCTGTGCATACCTCTTGGTTATTCCAGTAGGAATATGATGGTTCACTACCGTTATCGGTTGTTATCCGAGAAGCGATGAGTCTAACCTAATATGACTGCTTCAAACCAGTCTGCTTTATACCCTTGCTAGTCTATTCATTTAGACTAACCAACCAATATTTTCCCTTGCATGGTTGGCTGGTGTCATCCGTTTGATTCGGCACATCAGTTATGAAGTAGCTCAGAAGATTAGAAGGACTATGGAGTCAGCGGTGGCTTTTGAATGTTTTAATTATTTCTTTAATCAGGTTATGATCCTTTAGACAATAACTCCGATTGTAATATACTTTCTTAGTTTTCCGTTGTGTTTGGTTTAAACTATGTTTTGACCTATTCGGGATTGGGTTGTAATCCCGTAACTCTTATTTCCTTGACAATGTTATGTTTTGGAATTTAATGCTTGATCATTGTGTATCAATCGCATTTCATAAATTGTATTTATTTGGTAAAGCCTTGGGTGATCTCGGTAAGGAACACTGGGGTCACTGGCGGTAATACCTTTCCAAAATGGTTAAGTTTTGGGGGTGTTACAGTTGTGGTATCAGAGCCAAAGGTTTTAAAACGGGTTTGGAATTTTTATAAACCATTTATCCGTTTTCGAAATGCTTTAAAGAGGGCTCTGAATTTTCATTCTGAAAAGAATTTTAAAAACACCGTTCATAGTCGTGTCTTTTTTATAGTCTGATATAGTAAGCTTGCTTCTATGTCTAGAAAGACTAATTCCTTCCTTATTGTTCGATAGGATGGGTGTCTGCTTTTCTATTGGTAGGGGGTCGGAAGACGCCAAGTCGGATCAGCCGATGCTAGATTTTCCGTTACCTCAGCGATGTTTCGAGGTTGGAGGCCCGAGTAGCCCGCCCGAAGACGTCAAGCACGTTCTCCCCGAGTCAGTTGTCCTTGTAGCCAGGAACGCTATGGTCCCTGAGCCTGCACCTGTGCCGCCACCAAGGGGAGGAAGTACAGGAATGGGAGCAGGAAGATGAGTTATCAAGGTACGAACAAGGGGTTTACCAAGACGACTTTCTGCTGGGACCAATTCCCGAGGAGATCAAGTACGAGGAGGAGGAAGAGGAGATGCTTGAGCTAGATTCTGTCGAGGAAGAGGTTATGATCGAGGATGATTCCGAGAATGAGGATCCCATCGAGGATGATCCCGAAGATGAGGATCCCATCGAGGATGATCCCGAGGATGAGGATCCCATAGAGGATGATCCAGAAGAGGATCCAGAGTTGGACCTTGGAGGGCAGAATCAGGAGCCCGGTACAGGATTGTCACCAGTGCCAGAGTACGCACCCATGCTAGAAGCTGATTGGGAGGCACTGTATACCGAGTACGGTATTAGGAGAAGTGACAGGGAATCTCAGCCTATCCCTACTCCAAGGAGATGGAGGTCGGAATTCGAGCTGTAGGAGATTCTCCGCCATAGCGAGGTAATCTCCGCAGAACAACAATGTCAGAGGGATGAGCTGATCGCCAGTACTCAGAGGAGGGCTGGAATAGGAGGACCAGTCATGGACGACCCATACTTTACCATGACTGAGCTAGGACTATGTGCTTCAGGGTCAAGCAGGGTGCAAAACCCATCACCAGAGCTCGATGGTGAGCCTAGCCCGAAGAGACCATGCACGAGTAGCCAGTCGTATAAGAGGCATTTTGGAACGCCTTGAGGAGGAGTGGCGTTGCCTATCGTAGTAGTTTCGTTTCTTAGTATTCCAAGTTGTACTTTGTGTAATATTTCAGTATTGCGGCAAGTACTCTGAGAAACACTTATATCTTCGAGCAATGTTGTCCAAACGCTCGAATGATAGACTTATGTATAACTTGTGTAAGAATTCGAAGGTTCATCTATAAAATACCAAGTTGATCTATTCTGAGTAATTTATTTACGTTGGTATATTGCATAAGTATATTGCATAATATTAATGTATTGAATGCTTGGAATTTGATCGGTAAATAGATGATGAACCCAAGAAGCACGAGGAATTCGACTCGAGCCGGTGCTGAGACTAGCCAAAACCCCAGACCAGCAGAAAGAGGTGTTCAGGATGAACACGAGTCTGAGTCTCGCGTCCAGCAGAGGCGTGAAGGTCAGGATCAGACCCAAGCGCCGACACTATTTGACGCTACAGCTGTTGAGGCAATCCGTGGGATCGTGATGCAGGCTATTGCAGATGTCTTGAGACCAAGTGCGCCTCAAGCACAAGAAGTGCCTATTCACGCAGCGGTTCCTGATGTTGTGGAACCCAGAAACCCCGTGATACAGGAGACTGCCGTTAGGGCGAGGGACAACTATGGTCGCGCTCTTAAGACCATTACTTCCATGAGACCCGACTGCTATAACGGGAAAGGGGAGCCAGTGGCAGTGACTCATTGGTTCTCCCATATGGAGAGGCTGTTCAGGAACGTGGAGTGTACGGAGGCCGAAAAGGTCTATATCGTTTCTCTTTAGCTGAAGGAGGAGGCTAGCGAGTGGTGGGAGAGCACTGGTTTGGGTGAGAGCCCAGTGTTGACTTGGTCGATGTTCAAGACCAAGATGGTTGATCGCTTTTTCTCTCGTGCTATGAGAGAGGAGAAGCATAAAGAGTTCTTGTACCCTCAGACTGATAGTCTGAGAGTGACCGAGTTGGCATCTAAGTTCAACCATCTTCTACAATACGCCACTGCTCAGATCACCAGCGAGGCTCAAAAGATCTGGTACTTCCACGAGTGGATAAACCCGGATATCAAGCCATTAATGGTGCACCACACATGCTCTACCTTGGAGCAGTATGTGGATTGTGCCTATAAGCTGGAGGTAACTCTCGAGGAGTCGACCAAGAGGCGCAACCGACAGAAGTCGATGCAGAATCAGAACTAGGGAGGTGGTTTTAAGCGCCCTGTGCCACCGTCTAACTTCGCCAAGTCCGGCCGAGCTAGGACGGAGATGACACAAGGAGGATCGACTCAACAGTCAGGGCAGACCAGGAGTACAGTTCAGTGTTATAACTGCGGTACTGCTGGGCACAAGAGCACTGAGTGTCGGAGGGAGAAGAGGCCATGCTTTGGGTGTGGACGTGATGGTCATCTGCAAAAGTTCTGCAAACAGGGGAAGCAGAAGGGAGTAGAGTCGCAGCAAGGGTCAGTTCATCAGAGCAACCGACCTAGGTTTAAGCCTGCCGAGACTCCTAGCCCTTCAGTGCAGACGACTGCTCAGAACAGGGGAAAGGCCCCAGCTGTTTCTGGAAGTCAAGGCCAACGCTTGTACGAGATGCGTGAGGCAGATGGACCCAACGCTCCGATTGCTCAAGGTACTCTATACCTTCACTCTACTTCAGTGTGCATTCTGTTTGATTCTGGTGCTACGCATTCCTTTATTTCGGATAGCTGTGTTAGCAAGTTAGATTTAGTGTGCAACGATTCGTGCGACCCTTTCGTCGTTAATCTTCCTAATGGAGAACGTTTGGTGGGAACCAAGCATTTGTCCGACTTTCCGATTACCATTCAGGGTATGAAATTCGAGGCATATTTAATCTGCATAGCCATGGCTCCATACGACATTATCCTCGGTATGGATTGGCTGACGCGTCACAAGGCGGTGATCGACTTCAGTTCAAGAACGGTGACGGTGTCATCTGTGGGCCAATTCGTGTGCAAGTTCAAAGGTCGAAATGACGCTGATAACGGCAAGCTGATCAATGCAATGATTGTGTTTAAGCTACTACGACAAGGATGTGTCGGGTACCTTTGCTACTTGGATTCGCCCGTGAAGGATGAACCTGAGGTTCTTGATATTCCTGTAGTTAGGGAATTTTCGGATGTCTTTTCGAAAGAAATTCCAGGATCACCCCCGAACCGTGACGTTGAGTTTTCTATTGATCTCGAGCCTGGTACGGCGCCGATTTCCAAATCACTGTATCGGATGGCTCCGGCTGAGATGCAAGAATTGAAGAATCAACTTGAAGATCTTCTTGATAAAGGTTATGTCAGGCCGAGTGCATCGTCGTGGGGTGCTCCGGTATTATTCGTCAAAAAGAAGGACGGATCGTTCCGACTTTGTATCGACTATCGAGAGTTGAACAAGGTGACGATCAAGAACAAGTATCCTTTGCCTAGGATTGATGACTTGTTGGACCAATTGCAGGGAGCAAAGGTTTTCTCCAAGATCGACTTAAGATCTGGATATCATCAACTCAGGATTCGGGAGCAGGACATTCCTAGAACTGCGTTCAGGACCAGATATGGTCATTATGAGTTCGTAGTGATGCCTTTTGGGCTTACAAATGCTCCAGCTGTCTTTATGGATTTGATGAACCGATGTTTTCACCAGTACTTGGATAAGTTCATGGTGGTTTTCATCGACGACATCTTGATCTACTCTCCGAGTGAAGAAGTCCACGAGGAACATCTGCGGATTGCCTTGTCAATCCTTAGACAACATCAAATTTATGCTAAATTGTCTAAATGTGAATTCTGGATGAAAGAGGTGGCTTTCTTAGGCCACGTGATCAATAGAAATGGGGTTATGATTGATCCCCAAAAGATTGAAGTTGTGGCTAAGTGGACACAGCCTCAGAACGTAAAAGAGGTGCGCAACTTTCTTGGACTTGCCGGGTATTACAGAAGGTTCGTAGAAGGATTTTCAAAGATCGCTCTACCTATGACCAATCTACTCCGTAAGGTCCACAAGAAGTTTGTCTGGAATGACAAGTGCGAAGTCAGTTTCCAGGAGTTGAAGCGACGGTTGACCTCGGCACCCGTGTTAGCACTCCCAGAGGGGAATGATGATTATGTGGTCTATAGTGATGCTTCCAAGTGTGGTCTTGGTTGTGTTTTGATGCAAAGGGGCAAAGTCATTGCTTATGCATCCAGGCAACTCAAGACGTACGAAGAAAACTATCCGACCCATGATCTTGAGTTAGCAGCGGTTGTCTTTGCGCTGAAGATTTGGAGGCATTACCTCTATGGTATAAGATGCCAAGTCTTCACTGACCACAAAAGTCTCAAGTATATATTACTCAGAAGGAGTTAAATATGAGACAACGCCGCTGGCTAGAGTTGCTCAAGGACTATGACATGGAGTTGCTGTATCATCCGGGCAAGGCTAATGTAGTAGCTGATGCACTAAGCCGGAAGACAACACACGAGACTGTGGTTGCGTTGCTTACTGCTCAGACCAAGCTAAACCAAGAGTCAAGCGACATTGAAGTCTTGTATGACCAGCATAGAGGGTACCTGAGTATGATGGAGATTTAGGCTACACTGCTGGATCAGATCAAAGAAAAACAAGTCGATGACATCATCTTGGTAAAGTTAAGCAGTGAGGTGATGGATGGGAAAGCTCCCAGTTTTGTGGTTCAGGATGATGGATCACTTTGGTTTCAGGATCGGATCTGTGTGCCTGACACAGAAGGTCTTCGTCAGTTGGTGATGAGAGAAGCTCATTCATCTGCTTACTCTGTGCATCCTGGCTCTAGCAAGATGTACAAGGATCTCAGGAAGAAGTTTTGGTGGCCAAACATGAAGTGAGACGTAGCAGACTTTGTGGCAAAGTGCTTAACTTGCCAAAAAGTCAAGATCGAACACCGCAGACCAGGTGGTGAGATGCTACCTCTCCCCGTGCCAGAATGGAAATGGGAGGACATTTCCATGGACTTCGTCACTGGACTACCAAAGACTCGAAGTCAGAGAGATGCTATCTGGGTAATTGTGGATAGGCTTACGAAGAGTGCTCATTTCATAGCCATCAAGACCACATGGGAAACCCAGAAGCTAGCCGAAATTTACCAGAAGGAGATTGTCCGCTTACATGGCATTCCTAAGACCATTGTATCGGACCGAGATGGCCGTTTCATGTCAAGATTCTGGAAGGAACTTCATAAGGCTATGGGGACCGAGTTGAGGTTCACTACAGCGTTTCATCCTCAGACAGATGGCCAGTCTGAAAGGACCATCCAGACTCTGGAGGATATGCTTAGATCTTGTGTGCTCGATCGTCCGACTAGCTGGGAGGACAGCTTGAGTCTGATTGAGTTCACATACAACAATAGCTGGCATGCTACAATCAAGATGGCTCCGTTTGAAGCTTTGTATGGTCGCAGATGCAGATCTCCGATTTGTTGGGATGATAATGCCGACAAAATTCTGTTTGGACCAGAGTTGGTCGAAAGGACGACTTCAGACATTGCTTTGATCAGACAAAGGATGTTGACCGCTCAGAGTCGACAAAAGTCCTACGTAGATCGGAAGCGCAGGACTGTCGAGTTCGAGCTCGGTGACAAGGTTTTTGTCAAGGTATCGCCATCCAAAGGAGTTTTCAGATTTGGTAAGCGTGGGAAGCTTAACCCTCGCTACGTGGGACCATTCGAAATTCTAGATAGAGTGGGATCTCTAGCATACCGTTTGGCGTTGCCACCATCGGCTCACCCGGTGCATAACGTGTTCCACGTGTCTTTACTCAGAAGGTATGTACCAGATGAGTCTCATGTACTTAGTTACGAGGACATCGAGATTCAAGCTAATGGTACTTATGAAGAGTTGCCCGTGCGCATTTTGGAGCGTCGGGAGAAGCATTTGCGCAACAAGATCATACCTTTGGTACGAGTGCTGTGGTCCAAGTCAGGGACCGAAGAAGTTACTTGGGAGACGTGGGAAACCGAGTCAGATATTCTCAGGCGTTTTCCCGAGTTATTCTCGACCTAAGTTTCGGGGTCGAAACTTCTTGTAAGGGGGAGGAGATGTGATACCCTGTATTTTTGTAAGGTTATTTTGGGAATTATGGAATTTTTCCGAGTACCCGTTGTGTACGTCGGATTTAATTCAGGTAGCTTGAGACATTATGTAATGTGCTCTGTATCTGTAATATTTTTCTCAATGAAATAATATACAGACAAGGTGCCTTAGATTTTAATTGTCGTTCGTGTACGATAATTTTTATCCCGGTTTAATGTCTTATCCGTTCAAAGCTGAACGGGCGGGAAAAAGGGGTCACGACGACCGTCGTAAAGTCGCGGCGACCGCCGTCGTGAGACCCAAGCACAACGACCGCCGTAAAAGATACGGCGCCCGCCGTTCCAACGCCCGAGGAGGCAGCTGGTGTGTCATCCCGCGGCGACCGCCGTAAATTACGGCGACCGCCGTAAGTGCCGTCATCGTTGCCCAGCAGTCGTTGCCCGTTGGTCGCCGGCGTTATTTCTGGCGAGCGCCGCAGTAGCTCTAGGCCCTCGTCTTCGAACTCCAGATGTGTTGGCTATAAAAGGAGGTGCTGGGGGAGAGGTTTTGAGCCATCCAAGCACCAAACCTCTGCCAAATTCGCCTCTCGCCGGAGTTGTGCCTTCGCCGGAAATTTCGAAGCTTTCGTCGGTGTTGTTAATGGTGTTTCCAGCAGCCTTTGTGAAGCCTTGTGGTTGCCTTGGAAGGTCAGAAACCAAGCCAGGCTGAAAGGGGTCGAAACGCACTCGTGTTTTGGGGTGAGTTTTCTCTCGTTCTGTGTCGTCTGAGTTCATCACGGTGACCGCCGTGTTCTTCGCGGCGACCGCCGTGATGAATACGGCGACCGCCGCCAGTGCCCAGAATGCCTTCGTGGCTTTGGCTTGGTCGGTTGTCGTCGTGGCGTCTTTCCTTTCGTGTTCTTTCGCCGTGTTTAGATTCGTACTGTTTATGTCGGATCTAACTTAGGGTTCCTTTTATGGGTCGACTCGAAGGTTGTTGTGCTGTCGGAACTATACCGTGTCGAGCCCGGAATCCAGTGACGTCTTTAGACTATTCTGCGGAGTAAGGCAAGTGGCGGTTCGCTCTTGCTCTTTCGTTCCATATTTACATTAATTATCAGTAGTTTAACTGAGTAATTAATTTGGAATGAATATTCTGTTTGTCTGGAAACCGTTTTGATAAACTGTTTTGAAAATCATATAATAGGTTGTATATCTGTTAGAACAACGCTATTATCTGTGATCGCCTTTCGGGCCTTTATGTGGATTTATCCTGTAAATGTTGTGGTGCTTTAACTGTTTAGTTATCACTGTTAAATAGGAACGTTACTCGGACTCTGTACAGTCGTTTCTTTATAATCTGGTATCGGGATGGCTCGTCCCCATCTGGTACTATTCTAAGATCATGATCGGTCTCTTACACATGTGTGTAGAGACAGGACACTTAGCTGGTGTCACAAACCTTTTGGTATACATCACTCTCGACGAAACGTATACTAAGATGTGTCGTCCCATTGGTGGGGTACACATGTAAAAGTCTATAATGTGATGTGTGTTTTGAAACATAAATCAGATAAGTGCTACCTTGACGCACATAATTAATACACCTTGGGCGAGTAGTGCAGCTAAGTTATAGTGCAGCTAGGAAAACTCGTCTTGACTTGAATGTAGTACGTTCTCTTTCCAATCTGGATTCGCTGTAGGCGATGAGGTTGGTCGTGAACCGAAGCATCTCAGTAAGTTTTAAATCATTGTTGAATGATTCTGTAACTTTCCAGATTGGTCATACTTCCTTAAAGACTCAATCTCTTGGAGTCTCTTTTCGAGTTGATTTATGTGAAGATTCAGTCTTCCAGAATCTTCTCCTGTGCATACCTCTTGTTTATTCCAGTAGGAATATGATGGTTGACTACCGTTATCGGTTGTTATCCGAGAAGCGATGAGTCTAACCTAATATGACTGCTTCGAACCAGACTGCTTTATACCCTTGCTAGTCTATTCATTTAGACTAACCAACCAATATTTTCCCTTGCATGGTTGGCTGGTGTCATCCGTTTGATTCGGCACATCAGTTATGAAGTAGCTCAGAAGATTAGAAGGACTATGGAGTCGGCGGTGGTTTTTGAATGTTTTAATTATTTCTTTAATCAGGTTATGATCCTTTGGACAATAACTCCGATTGTAATATACTTTCTTAGTCTTCCGCTGTGTTTGGTTTAAACTATGTTTTGACCTATTCGGGATTGGGTTGTAATCCCGTAACTCTTATTTCCTTGACAATGTTATGTTTTGGAATTTAATGCTTGATCATTGTGTATCAATCGCATTTCATAAATTGTATTTATTTGATAAAGCCTTGGGTGATCTCGGTAAGGAACACTGGGATCACTGGCGGTAATACATTTCCAAAAGGGTTAAGTTTTGGGGGTGTTACACCCACCTCCTGCTCTGCAAAGTTTTCAGCGAATCATTACTTCCTCTACTGTATCAACACTACTCTGAATCTGCTTATCACTATATATGAGTTCATAAATCTGAACTCTAATTTGATAGTTTTGGTACAAAATTTGTAAAGATCATCCAGTGTGATGATTTAGGATTGACATCCTTTTCAGGTGGATCCTAGTATTTTCCTGTAATTAAAAAAAATACAATTTAAGGAAAATGCCCTCCTTAGCGTCCAATTCATTAAGGCAATATATACCATTTTGGTCACACATTTTTTCCTTCATTGTCACCCGCTACAAATTTTAGTGTAATGATGGGCATTTGCATTTAAGTAATAATGGGCAAACACCAACCATTTGAACGGATGCTTTGCAAGAAGATAAGTATCCATTAATTGGGATTTGTACGTATTTTCATTTCACATTTCTCTTTCTTTTTCTTCTTCTCTGATGTACTTTTGATCCAAATTCTAACAATAAATGGGATGATAAAGAGTAAACATTCGTGAAATTTGACTATCATCACCATCCATTGAATATGATATATGGAGGCAATGAATAATATTTGTAACATAATTCAATGCACCGTCCAAAGTTAACGTTATCTGTCCATAAAAAAACTCTATTATGGGTCTAGTTTGAGGTAACACATTTTGAAATTCATAAATTTTTACCCTTTAGCAGTCGGTATAGAAAAAAAGGATGTACAATCGAGAGGGGCTCGATCTAAACTTAGCCTAGATATATGTCACACAACTATTACATAACCTAGCTAGTCACATGATTATTCATCTTAGGCCAATAGAAGTGTTCCATAAGCACTGACAAAGTCTTAGAAATAACAAAGTGTTGTCTACCATCATTAGCCTCATGGATAAGTATCCTACGAATGGAAGAGTTGAGAATACATAATTTTCTAGCCTTGTATAAATACCCATTATCTGCATAAAACCCACTAGATTAACTCGTTTTCACGCAAATTTATAAAATTTCTCTAAAATTGCCATCTTGGACATACAAGTCCTTAATAAGGGCAAATCCTAAAATGATAGCATCTAAGTGAGAGAGTAGGACACACCTGCGAGAAAGGGCATGTGCTTCCACAATATCCTTAACATTCTTGTACTTGACCACGTAGGGTAAGTTCTTCATGAATTCGACCCATCTTGCGTGGAGCCAACCAAGGTTGATTTAGCTCTTGAGATACTTCAAGGACTCATGGTGTAAGTGGATGAAAAACTTCTTGGGTCACAAATAATGTTGCCACATCTTCAACTTCCTAATAACGTACAGTCCTTGTCATATGTTGGGTAGTTGTGGGTGGCATCGGTGAGCTTCTCACTAAAGAAGGCAATGGGGTGGTGTTCTTGAAGAAAAACACCACCACCGACATGGTGAGTTGTGTTACAGTCCACCTCGATGGTCATTGTAAAGTCCGACAACTAGAGGAGGGGGTGTTGCAAAGGCGGTCCTTGAGCGCCGTGAACTCTACCTCATGGGCATCTCTCCACTCTATTGTCGCTTGCTTCTTGGTGAGCTAATACAGTGGTGTGGTGATGGTGCTAAAATCACAGATGAAGCAGCGGTAAAAGCCCGCCAAACCAAGGAAAGAACGAGCAATGGTGGGCATGGTGGGTTACGGCCACTCGCGGATGGTGCGAATCTTCCCTCCTCAACTCTCAATCCATCCTTCCACTCAACAAATCCTAAAGAAGTAGTAGTGTCCGAGCAAAACTACATATACTAAAATTAGCTTAAAGTTTCTCTTGCCTAAGACACTCTAACACAACGCTAAGTTGGCCAACATGCTCAACTAGAGACTCGAAATAAACATGGATATCATCCAAGAAGACAACTCCAAACATGCCTAAGTATGCTCTAAGAACATGGTTCACCAGTCTCGTGAACGTACTAGGGGCATTAGTAATTCTAGAAGGCATCACCAACCATTCATATAGACCATACTTAATACTGAATACAATTTTCACTCGTCACCATCTTTCATCCTAATTTGATGGTAGCCACTCTTTAAATCAATGTTAGAAAATAAAGTGTCTCCATGCAACTCATCTAAAATGTCATCTAATCTAGGAATAGGATGGTAATATTTCACTGTGATTTGGTTGATCACTCGACAATCAACACACATGCACCACGAGTAATCCTTCTTGGAGACAAGAATGATTGTGATGGTGTAAGGACTAAGGCTCTCTTGGACATAGCCTTTGTTCATCAACTCTTGCAATTGGCGTTGGAGTTACTTGGTTTCCTTGGGGCTAGCTCGGACAAGCAACTCGATTGGGCAAGAAAGCACTTGGAGCAAAGTCGATCCGGTGCTCGATGCCCTCTAGGAGCTCCTCATGCATCACATTCTCTAATTCATGCAAAAGAGAAGTAACAACATGTGGTAAGTCAACCAATTCCTTGACATTTAAAATAGACAAAGTAGGGAAAAGAAGAAAACACAATTGATGTCCCTAAAGCATGAAGGTGAGGTCCCTACAAGGGTGAACCATTAGTTACCGGTTCTCGCAGCAACCTTGTAGTAGTGTCACGGGATTCACAGGGTGGCGGCATGCCACGTTGTATATGGTGCACTGCGGTGCACGTTGTCTCATGCGAAGGGAGCTTGCTGAGATGATCGCTCAAGTAGTGTTGGGGTGTCATGGGGAGTTGGCGCGTGCGCCATAGGTATTGCATTCACTGTTGTCACTGGCGACGTACATGCGGTGTGCGTCGAGGCGTCCTGATAGGTGTTATTTCATACACCTTTACTAGCAATTATTAGCATGATTTGGAGAGGTTTTAGATGAGTTTTGGTGCTAAGTCTGCAATCCAGATGTTATGGAAAGAAGTGAAGAAATTCAAGGATTTGCAGCTTAGATGAAGCATGAGGATGGATGGAGCTGCTAGAGCATTCATGGAGAAGACTACCAACACTTGGTAGGATTGAAGGGCAACAGGAGCAGAGAAGAAAAGAGCTGGAGAATTGAGCTTACCGCCCCGCGTCAGAAGTACCGCGGCCCGGAGGTGACTCTCAGTGAAGATGGAGCCCGCGCCAGAGGATGCCACCGCCCCGCGGTGGAAGTTCGACGCCTCGCGGTGGAATTCGCCGCCCCGCGGTGGCTGTGCTTAATGACCTCGCGCCAGAGACGATTTTATTTCCTTTTATGTTTGAGACTTTATTTTTTTATTATTCTGTTTCCTTTAAATTCCGCTTTAGTTTAACCTAGTTTGTTAAGACTATTTAAGCCCTCTTTCTAGGTTAAGAGGAGGACACACTACGACAGACACACTATTACGGAGACTTGGACTATTTGTTATCATCATTTTTACTTTTCTTAGTTTTTCACCCCCTTTGATGGAGAACTAACTTCACCTTTGTTCTGCTAGACGATTGAAGCAGTACAGTTGATGTGTTTGTGAGATTTCTATTCCTTGTTCTTATCCTTATTTGTATCGGATTGATTCTCTTGGTTATATTGATCTTGATTTCTTGTTATTCTTCTTAGCCTGATCAACTAGGTTGAATACGTTTTATCAATTGCTAGGATTGCATATAGGGGTTCCGAGTGCATATCTAGTGGCAAACACAATTGTGCGTATAGGGGTTCCGAGCGTACAATTGTGAGTGAGAATCGATTGCATGTTAAGTAGGGGAGTGAGTACTTGTACGTCTTTCTACTTGCATGTATCCTATATCTTTGTGTGCATTGCTATTGCTGTGTTGGTGCTAAAGTACGCTGACAACTGTGAGAATCAGTGATACTTTATCATTAGCGTAGTAATAAGTCTATTGACAACTATGAGAATCAATAGTACTCAAGATCAGGGTGGGAACGAGACCTATGCCTATTGAAGAAGGTGTTTCCATACCAATGTAAGTCTTCTTTCCCTTCACTAAGTCACTCCCCGAAAAAACCTTAAACGGGGAGCGAAAAAAAAAAAATTTTGTTACCGAAGCCAACTGTCCAGAGTTTCTCATGGAGATGGTGCGCATCATGTTGCCAAGGAGGATACATTGCCCTACACTTGATTTGGCAACGATGATGGCCCTACAATTGGCAGCTGAGGAGGACCACCACCAGAGGCCCACACCACGATCATATCTAGGCCTATTTTTGTGGTCTTTGAAGGTCGTGCAACCCCGTCAAACATGCTATACCACTACTCACCAAGTGGTTCCCTATTGGTTGCACGGTAATGAAGACGCTGGAATTGATGAAGACACCCTGCCCAACACTGGAGACCTGGGCATCTATGGAGTACACCGCCAGCGACAACAGAAGTGTCCAAGCCAACTCGGCGACATTTGTGAGCTTATTTCCTCTGTTCCCTGTGCTTTATTCTTTTGTCTTTCATTACATTGAGGACAATGCAATGTTTAAGCATGGGGGAAGGTTTTATACTTTATGTCACTGAGGAGATGAATAAAAAGAAAAAAAGCCAAAAATTTGAAAAAAAAGGCATACATGAAAATCCTGGGATAGGTCGAAAACCCGAAAGGGCGGCCTAGGTAATAAGCAGGTGGCTTGGACCAGCATTAGGCTGGGGTAATAAGAGGTCAAGAGTGATGTGAGCATACTGTGAGCCCATCTAAGAAAAAATGAAATGAGTGGCTTGGTGAAAACCCGAAAGGGCGCCTTGGCAAAATGAGCGAAAAGAAGAAGTGTGATTTCTAGGAATCCCTATTTTACTTGGCGAGGCGTCATAAGAAGAGGAGTCATATGGAGGTTTCGGGTAGGTCACTCTGGAGGAATAAGAAGATAGATGGGAGATAGGATTATAATTTTTTCCACTCTATGGTGTTTGGGACAAGCTTGGGGGAAGTACTCTGCTTTCCTTTTAGCTTGACTGTGTGGGGTGTTGATTTGATGTTGTAGTTATTATGCTGAGCTTATTTTGTATGGTTGCCTGGAGTTTGTTGTTTGGTGTAATTCTTGGAGGTTGAGTTTTCTATGCTTCCTGAAGCCTTGGGGATTTGATTGGAGGAGTAGGTTTACTTTAGCTTAATCGAGGACGAGCAAAGTTTAAGCATGGGGGATTTGATCAGTGCTATTTTGTAGCACATTTCTAGGGATTATTACCAGGTTTGAGGCGCCATTTGGTGGGATTTTATGCACAATTGGAGATTATGGAGTTGGAGAAGAGAAGTGTGGTTTTGGTGGTCTGAAGGAGCTTATTGGAGACATCCAGAAGAAGAGAAATTGACCACCTGAGGAGACAAGCAAGATCCATGAAGAAACCACGTGAGAAGGCGGTGAAGTGAAGAAACCGCGACCAAGCCGCGGGGAGCAGAAGGCCGCGGCAAGATTTCCAAAGGAGATGTGCGATAGCAAAGAGGCCGCGACCGCGGCCGAATTATCAGAAATTAATTATGCACTTCGAGAGCAAACCGCGACCGCGGCCAAAAGGCCGCGACCGCGGCCATCAGCGGGAGTCAGCCCGATGAGCTCCGAACTTCTGTTTTCTTTTTCTGTTTTTCCTTTTTCGTTTTTTTATTTAATTCTGAATATTAGTATTTTTCCTTTTTAGGGATGAGGTTTGTGATCTTGGGCTTTAGGTTAACTTATTTAACCTAACTCTCACAGCCTCCATTGAAGATCATAGATGAACCATCGAGAGATCATCGTTTTTCCATTTTAGTATTGTTTTTCCTTTGAAGATTATGAAGAGCTAAGCACCCTTTGCTTAGCCCGGCAATTGAAGCTTTTTCTATGGTTTGATTGTGAGGTTAATTCCCTATTCCTATTTTCTTTGGATTTATATCTTTCATCTTGAGCTTCATTCCATTGAGTTATATTGATTTCTCTAGATTAGCTACCTAGTGTTATTGATATTATTCATACTGTAGGATTAGGTTCTTGAATAGTATTGGTTGGATCTAACTCATCAGTTGTGGTAATTATCATTATTAATATTAGTTTTCCTAGCCTGACAACCTAGTTGAGATTAATATTATCTATAGTGTTAATTATTACTTTCTAGTTAACTTGTTGAGATCAATATTATTCATCCCTAATTCAGAAGTAGCATCCATGATTATCTAGGACTGGTAGGACTAGATTGTTATGAAAGAACAATTGATTGCATGTTAATTATTGCGGGTTGTGATTATTGACATGTATCCTGGTTGATCCTATGCTCTATGCTGTTATTGTTCGGTTGTTCAATAGCAAGTGTTGCTAGAACTGGTAGGGCTAGTAACTATATAAGATTAGGGACATAAATAACTAAAGGAAAGGAATAGAGATGACCTAGGACCAATCTATCATAGAAAAAGTGGATCTTGCTTGGCTAGGTGTTTTCCCCATATTTGATTACATCCTTTGATTTGTTTATTTGCCTTGATTGCTTGTTACGAAACCAATCCAAAACCCCCCTTGTTACTTGCATGCTAAGAAACACATAGATTGATTACTTCCTCCCTGTGAGATTCGACCCTTGCTTGCCTCTACTACTTGTTTAGGTTTGTTAGGTTTTATTTTGACCGGGTTAAGGACGACTGAAAACCCGTCTGTCACAACGCTAAGGAACGGATGACGCACGCTGTGATCCCTTGCGCCTGCCGAATCCTTCTTTTATGGAAACAAAGATTGAAGGAGCAACTTGGGCCTCAAGATAAGATCTCGTTGGAGATATTATGGTTAGAATAAATTAGAAAAGATTGTATAGGATTATTTTATCTTATTTTCCTTAAGTAAAACTAGGGTAAATTAGATAGAATACCTAGACTATAAGATATAAAGTTGCAAACTTCATTTGATACAGTTTTTACGGCATTTCCACAGAGAAGAGCATTCGGAAGTATCAAGAACTTACAAGGATGAGACTTTTGGTGAGTTGAGTACTTGTTAGGGTTTTGATTGTCTTAGGTGTGGTTAGGAACGTTACATCCAGAGGTCTAGATATCTAGGAGTAAACTAGATTGAGATAAGACTTGCTTGTTTATAATTTCGGGATTAATAACACAAGTAGACTTTCAAAATCCTACTAGGGAAACCTAGAGGTAGAGGTTTTTCTTAGTCAATTAGTTGGTTGGTTAAGTTTTCCTCTCTAAGGAACTTTGTTTGTTACTCTGTTATTCTGTTATGATATTCCGCTGCCCAAAGAACAGTTATACCATTCCTTGTACTAACACACTTGATTCTACATGTAGCATGACGGTGGACACAGACAACGCAGGCGCCGACAACACCAACACACAACCCCAGCCGTTGGGTCCATAACAAGACCCACCACCACAAGATCTTCCACAACAAGACCCCCTACTAGAGTTGTCTGAGGAGCAACGAGAGATTCAAGCCCTTTGCCAACAAGTGGCTCACTTGGAAGCCATACAAAGAGCGGCACAACTCGTGCCCACTCCAAAGAGCAGCACAACTCACCCCAGAGCCACTGACGCAGGTCCAAGCCAGGCTCGCGTGGACAAAGGGAAAGGAGTCATGCCTTCGACTTCCAACATTCAACCACGACTCAACATAATTCAAGGTGTCATTAATAGTCGACAAGGCTACGTGTCTCACCAAGACCGATACGTGCCCAGGGCCACACCGCCTGGCTTCGACACCGGCTCCGACCGCGCCGACGACTCTCCAAGTGAGTATTCTGATCCCTATGATTTTGATGCTAGGTATGCCTCTAAGAGAACCCAGCGCCGTGTGCCAGGCTCTGCGCCACGCGATGGACGAGCTCACCGAGCCGAGCAAGCCGATGCGACGCCGAGGAGACCCAGTGGACGACCCAGTCGTTCCCAGTGACGCGATGATGCAGCCCTGAGGACGCCTACTACCCAGCCAAGAACCTACGATGTGTGTGACCATCTTCGCCATCAAAGTGCTCGCACGCCACACTATGGGTCCGATGGCTATGGTTCTTCCACACCCACAGTCCAAGATGACTTCGACGAGTTCGACGACGAAGAAATTGAGGACTCAGGTATGGTCAATCCCAACTTTTTCCATCCACCTCTTGGAGATCCTATTGAATTGCAGGATCGCCCGGCGGATTGGATCCCCCCACCTCGTCTCCATCCACAAGGAGGTCGTGATCGTGACATTGGCGGCGAGCGCCGCGATGCCATGCCCAGAGACATTCGCCGAGCCGACTACGACGCCCAGCCGCGACAACGCCGACGCGATGACGCCTACGCGCCCAGGGACGGGTTTGCTCGCGGCGATGATCACCCAGTTCGCGAAAGGCGACATCATGCATGCGTTGCACCCCATGGCATTCGCGCATACAAGAACCCACTCTATGCAGCCGCACCACACAACGCGCCCATGCAAGCCCCTGCCCATCCTCGTTACCAACGACACAAAGTCAAGGTAAAAATCGAGCATTTCTTTGGTGAATACAATCCCTCTGTTTTTCTTGAATGGGTGCAGGCCACGGAGTACACCCTACGATATTCCCGAGTGCCACCTGAGGACCATGTCGATGCCGCGACACTCCACTTCCGAGGCGCCACCCGTGTGTGGTGGCATAGGTTCGTGGATGACTGCATCCGACGCCGCCTACCCCAGGTCACGGAATGGAACCAATTGGTGTATGTTATGACGAAGAAGTACGTGCCTCTAGATTATCGCAACCAAATGCGCATGGAGATGGCCATGGCTCGCCAAGGCTCCAAGACTCCCTTAGAATTCTTCTCTGTGTTAGAGGACATGTACTACAAGGCCAACATTAGCGTTGCACCATCGACTTTGAGAACCAAGTTCTTAAGTGGCTTGAACACTCCCATCCGTGATCAACTTGAAATATGGCCAATCAAGGACTTGAACACATTGACGCATACGACGATGCAAATACATGCCCAACTCAATTGCCCAAAGTCATACACTTGGCAAAGTGGCCAAACAAGGTATTCTTCTAACCCTAGTTCATTGCCTTCTACTAATGTGCGTTCCAGTGCCTAGGTCACAACCGCGTCGAACCAAGGCTCCAAGCCGAAGCCAACGACGCCAAGCGCAAATGCGCCCAGACAAGCTCCAGTGGGCACAGACCGCACGCGCGATCTCGAATGCTACAAATGTGGTGGTCGTGGACACTACAAGAAGGACTGTGCCAATGCTAGGAAAGTGCTCTTCTCCAATGTCGCCGCCGGCTATGAGAGCTTTGAAGAAGAAGAGCCCACTCTAGAGACTATCGATGAAGGCCACAATGAAGATGATGAGGACGCCTACGACTGTGAGCCTCCTTCACTGCACGCGGGCACGCCCCTGAGCTTAGTGACACGGCGACTCCTCACGGTCAAGGAAGCAAGCCTAAGCGACCAACGAGAGAACTTATTCCACACAAGGGCACTCATCCAGATGGCTTCCTTGAGTGTTATTATTGATGGAGGATCATGTGCGAACATTGTGAATGAGAAGGTCGTGACGCACTTCAAATTGCCAACGACGCCTCACCCACAGCCGTATGCACTTCAATGGATTTCTTCTTGTCCAGGTAGCACAGTATCTCGACAATGCTTAATTTCTTTTTCCATAGGTCAATACTGTGATTCCATATTATGTGATGTCATTGCAATGGACGCCATCCATATTTTGCTTGGGCGCCCATGGCAATTCGACAAGCGCATGCTCCACGATGGCTATTTGAACACTTATGTGTTCAATTACCACGGGAAGCGCATCACTTTGCTTCCAATGTCTCCCCATGAGATCTTGCAGGACCAGGTTGAGCGAGACCGCCAGAAGGCCATTGAGGCCGCCGCTACAAGGCCAAACGAGTCCCCAGAAGCACTCCAAAGGCAAAACTCCTCCAATTCTAGCAAAATTTCGTCTCCACCAGGCACTGCCCACAAGAAGATGAACGCCACAGGTGGGACACCCAGTGCCCTTCTGGATCATGCTGGCGCCGCTGCTGCTGCCGCTGGAAAGGCCAAGAGAGGCACACCAGAGGCTTGGCCAAGTTCTCCGCATTCTGGCTCGAGCACAGGTGTCCATACACCCAGTGCCCTACGCAAGTCGCCTAGCGCCGTGCCATCAACCCAGTTGGCCGTTCGATCACCGCAGACGCCCCCTTTGCAAGGCCGTTGTGAGCACCGTTTGCTTTTGGCCAGGCCCAGCGAGCTCACTACTGCTTTGACAGGGAAAGTTCCTTGTTTTCTGCTTGTGCCAACTCCATGCATCCCAGAGTCATCGCGCGCCGCGTCCTTGCCGCATGTCGTCGCCGCGTTGCTCGACGCCTTCGACGACGTCTTCCCCGATGAGTTGCCACAAGGGCTACCTCCACTGAGGGTCATTGAGCACCAAATCGACTTGGTGCCTGGTGCCTCCTTGCCCAATCGCGCTGCTTACCGTGCTGGCCCAGAAGAGACCCAGGAGCTGTAGCACCATGTCCAAGAGTTGTTAGATCGCGGCTATGTCAGGGAATCTTTGATCCCTTGTGTTGTGCCTGTGATCCTTGTGCCCAAGAAAGATGGCACGTGGAGAATGTGTGTTGATTTCCGTGCTATTAACCAGATTACTGTGAAGTATAGGCATCAAATCCCACGCCTGAATGACATGCTTGATGAGCTCCATGGCGCCACACTTTTCTCCAAGATTGATTTGAAGAGTGGTTATCACCAAATTCGGATGAAAGAAGGTGATGAGTGGAAGACCGCCTTCAAGACCAAGTATGGGCTCTATGAGTGGCTTGTCATGCCTTTTGGGCTCACCAACGCGCCCAGCACTTTCATGCGCTTGATGAACCGCGTCTTGAGAGAATTTTTGGGCAAGTTTGTTGTCATTTATTTCGATGACATTCTTGTGTACTCACGCAGCGTTGAGGAGAACGTCGATCACCTACGCCTTGTGCTTGATTGCCTTCGACGTGAGAGCTTATTTGCCAACCTTGGCAAGTGTCATTTCTGCAGCGACACTACAAACTTCCTTGGCTATGTTGTGAGTAAAGATGGCTTGCGCGTCGACGAAGACAAGGTCAGGGCCATCAAGAAATGGCCGACGCCGACGATGCCAACCCATGTGCGAAGCTTCCTCGGCCTCGCAGGATTCTATCGGCGCTTTGTGAGAGATTTTATCTCCATTGTCGCGCCTTTACACGAGCTCACGAAGAAGGGGACCTGATATGAATCGAGTGTGCTTGACTCGTCTCGCGCACGGATCTAGATCGAGGAGTTCACCTGGATCGCCAACTGGTTGTGTTTGGATTTGTAACAAGAACAGATGACGTTGATACCAAGGGGGGGAGTAAAACTCAACTACAAGGCTTGGATTAATTTCAACGTAATAAAAATGAAGTACAAGAGAGCCTTTTAAAGGCAAATAGATCACCCAAAAACCCTAATGGGCTTGGGCCTAATTCTAGCTGAATGGGTCGGCCCACTCTACAAGAGTTGGCACACGCCCGAAATAGAAATGACTGAATTAGAAATACTAAAACGGGAAACATACTAAAACTGGAAATAACTAATAATATAGAAATACATAATAAACTGAGCTAAGTACTACTCCAGGGAGGACGCCATGGTCTTGGTGGACTTAGCCTCTTACTGAACCATCTGATGGCGGGCCAGTACCGCATCATTCTCCCTCCCTTAGAATCAAAGCGTCCCCGCTTCGAGCTTGGTGGGGCAAGGGGGAGTCGGCGCTTGTTGGTCAGCGAAAAAATGGCGTCGGGCTTGGATCCGGGTCTGGGAACCTCAAAGATGAGCAAGTAAGGCTCGGGTCCTAAGCAGGCACGACGTCGGGCGCAGGTGCGGACTTGGGGGCAACGGGCACCATCGCGGGAGCGGGTGCCGGTGTGGGGTCGATGAAGATCGGGTCCGGATGCGCGATGGCGGGCTCCACGACGGGTTTGCAGGGGGTCGGTGGAGACGGAGCAGCCCCTGACTCGGTCCAGAACTCGGCCGAGTTCTGGGCCGAGTTAGGCTCAACTTTTTTGTGGCTTTGCTGACTCGGCCGAGTTGGTGTTGTGAGGTGGCCGAGTTGTTCTCTGATGCAGGAACTCGGTCGAGTTTCCGAGTCGCCGAGGCCGAGTTGTTCTCTGGTGCTGGAACTCGGTCCAGAGGGCACGACAGTGGGCCGCGATGAGGCGACCAACTCGGCTCGAAGTCGAGCCACCGGCCGCTTTAGGGACCGGATCTCGCGCTGCGCGGGTGTGAGCACGGGGGCAGCGGGTCGTCGTTTCGGCGCATGGGCTTGTGGTTGGAGTCGAGGAGGGGCCGACCAATCTGGTGCCATGTCGCGGTAGACGCGTCGGCACGGGGGCTCGGGTGCATAAAGGCGAAGTGGCAGGATCCAACCCGGGTCCGCCTCATACCGGGGTCGCGGCTGGTACATGCGTGGTCGTGGGGGTGGTGGCGGTGGTCCATGGAGGCGAAGCGGCGGGATCCAAACCAGGGGCGCGTCGTATGGGTCCACGCCACCGAACCAAGGGTCGTCGATTTCCCACTCGTTGGGTTCAAAGAAGTAGGCCATGGAGCGGGTTCGAATAGGGCTCGGGCATGGGTTCCGAGCGGGTTCGCGGGTCTGGGTGTAGCAGGTGCGGAAGCGAAATTAGGGTTGGCGCGCCGCAGCGGAATTAGGGTTTCTGCAGCGCAGCCTTCGTATTTTGTCCTTTTCGAGGGGTAAACGAACTCCGATTTGGACGAATTTTATATGGCTGAACTCGTCTTTCGAAGCTCTACAGGAATCTGAAAAAAATCTCAGAAACGAGAAAAATTTTCTCGGCGGAATCTGGGCAGAAGTCGACGGCGTCTCTGGCGGCGGTGCGACGTCTTGGTGGCTCGATCAACTGACCCTCTGATACCAGTTGATATGAATCGAGTAGGGCTCGACCCATCTCGCGCACGGATCTAGATCGAGGAGTTCACCTGGGTCGCCAACTGGTTGTGTTTGGATTGATCAGGGATAAATTGTGTTTGATCTGTAACAAGAACAGGTGACGTTGATGCCAAGGGGAGGAGTAAAACTCAACTGCAAAGCTTGGCTTAATTTCAACGTAATAAAAATGAAGTACAAGAGAGCCTTTTAAAGGCAAATAGATCACCCAAAAACCCTAATGGGCTTGGGCCTAATTCTAGCTAAATGGGCCGGCCCACTCTACAAGAGTTGGCACACGCCCGAAATAGAAATGACTGAATTAGAAATACTAAACGGGAAACATACTAAAACTGGAAATAACTAATAATATAGAAATATATAATAAACTGAGCTAAGTACTACTCCAGGGAGGACGCCATGGTCTTGGTTGACTTAGCCTCTTACTGAACCATCTGATGGCGGGCCAGTACCGCATCAGGACCATAGTCACTTGACTTGAGATTCATGAGAAAGCCTTCTCGGCCTTGAATCATGCCTTGTGCCACGTGCCATTGCTCCAGCTCCCCGACTTCGCCAAGCATTTTGAGGTGGAATGCGATGCCTCAAACGTAGGCATTGGTGGTGTGCTACACCAAGAGAAGAGGCCCATTGCGTTTTTCAGTGAGAAGCTCACCGGGGCCACACTCAACTACCCCACCAATGACAAGGAGTTGTATGCCCTAGTACGTGTGCTAAAGACTTGGCAACATTATCTTTGGCCACGTGAGTTTGTCATCCACAGCGACCACGCCGCCTTGAGCTATTTGAAAAGCCAAGCCCACCTCAACCGACGCCATGCTCGTTGGGTGGAGTTCCTTGAGACATTTCCCTTTGTCGTGGTCCACAAGAAGGGCAAAGAGAACGTTGTCGCCGATGCTTTCTCTCGCAGGTACGTTCTCTTGACTCATGTGCAAACTCAGATTCTAGGCTTTGCTTTGATTAAGGAATTATATGCTATTGATCCTTTCTTTGCCCCTATATTCGAGCATTGCCTTAGACTACGTGAGTTTGAGTCATATTTTATCTCTAAGGGTTATTTGTATAAGGCTGGCCGCCTATGCATCCCTAGGTCCTCCATTTGGCTCCTTTTGATCCAAGAAGCACATGACACTCGTGGACATTTTGGGATTAGCAAGACCTTGGCCGCGCTTAGAGAACATTTATTTTGGTCTCGTATGACCCACCAGGTGACCCGCTACTGTAGAAGCTGTGTGACATGCCAAAGGGCCAAAGCCAAGTCTAGCCCACACGGCCTCTACACGCCCTTACCCATTCTGAGTGCCCCCTGGGAAGACCTTTCTATGAATTTCTTCACGGGTTTACCCCTCTCTCGTCGAGGTAAAGACTCTATTTTTGTGGTTATAGATAGGTTTTTTAAGATGGCACATTTTATAGCTTGTAAGACAACCCATAGTGCTAGTGAGATTGCAGATTTATTCTTTGAGCATGTGGTGCGTCTTCATGGAGTCCCACGTACCATTTTCAGTGATAGGGACTCTAAGTTTGTTGGTCATTTTTGGCGAACACTTTGGGGTAAGCTAGGAACGAAGTTTATATTTTCCACTAGCTACCACCCCCAGATCGATGACCAAACTGAGGTCACGAATAGAACCCTAGGACCCTCATTCGCACCATGCTTAAAGCCAACCCTAGGCGTTGGGAGGACTTACTATTTCTAGACCAAGTTGACACCGTTCGAAGTGGTCTATGGAAGGAACCCCTTGACGCCACTGGATTTGTCGTTGCGCCCATTGAGAGACCCAGTGCACATCTCCGCCACCAATCATGCCGCGCAAGTGCAGAAGCTCCATCGCAAGACACACAAACAATTGGAGAGGAGGGCCTCGCAATATGCCTCGCAAAAGAATTTTGGCCGCCGCCGCGTCATTTTCGCACCCGGACACCTTGTCTGAGATTCCCCTCGCGGCGCAAGAACAAACTGTCACCACGTGGACAATGCCTATCAACTCGAGCTCCCATCAGATTTTGGATTCCACGCATCCTTCAACATCGCGGACTTGACACCATATGTTGAGCCTGAGTTTGATGATGGTGAAGCGGGGATGCTTCACAGCCAAGTGGGGGAGGGTGATGTGATCCCACCTCCCATGACGGCCACAGAGGAAGAGCAAGCCATGATCCTTCGCTCAGAGGGCCCAATCACTAGGTCCAGGTCCAAGGCCATCGCTGACGCCGTGCACTCGCTAGTCACTCGCGTCATCGCTAGCCAAAGAAGCCCAGAGACTGAGCCCAGACTCGTCGTCCTTGCCACCATCGACATCGGAGTATCGAGCCCATCGCAGCTGGCACCGGGTGCACCCACCGCAGATCCAGTCGACTCCTCGTCGCCGTCGCTCGCAGTGTCTGCGTCCATTGCCTCGCCGCCACAGGGTTTTGACACTTAGCGGTTTATTTGCCATGTGTTTGGAATTGATTTGAGACATTACTATCTTTAGTATTATGCTTGTTTTAGACACTTTCTATTTATATATATTTCCATATTTAGGGTGTGTCCCTATTGCATGTTGCATGGGCTAGCCCACTAGGCTCGACTCGGTCCATCCGAGTTCTCGCCTTTAGTATTTAAGTTCAACTTTGTTATTTGTTTTACTTACGTTCAATTTTAATCAAGGCTTTAGTAGAGTGTTTATCCTCCTACCCTTGATCGGACATCACCCTCTATCTTCGCATCCCCTTCACCCGTGCCGACGCTACGGCAACCGCTTGAGCCTTCAAGCAAAGTCTTCATTCGCATCTCCCTTCACTCCGTGCCGACGCTACGGCAAAGGACTTGTCTTTTCAAGTCATCTATCCCCAACTCACACACCAACACCATCCATACAATCGCTTCTGTCTTCGCCATCGCTATTGTCATCATTATCGAGCCCAGACTTGAACCCAGTCGATCGCTCGCCATCGCAGCCGCCATCGCCGCCGTCGCCACTGTCTTGACACTCATCTTGACATCCATCGTCGCTGCCGCCGATACCACCCAGACACTCACCACCGGGTTCGCCATCGGCCACCACCGTGTCCGATAACCTCTAAAGTTATTGTTCATCATCGCCACCTCTTGTCAACCTTTCATGCAATACAACAAGGGTTCACACCCAAGGGTTCCACGGCAGGCTTGACAAGGCCAAGCTAGTGACTTCTCGCCCAAGACTAGATCCAAGGTGCTACCTTTGACAAGTGTGCTCATCATCGGAGGCAAGAACACATCAGTCAACAAGACCCACTTCTTGTTGGGGATGTCGCGTTGCACGTGGCCTCGTCCTTTGCATTTGAAACAAACCCGGGCATGGACTCCCTCATCTTGGGAGGCACTAGAACGTGACACATGCACGACACTACATGCAGACACTGTGGCAGGGGGCGCTTCAAGGGGCGCGACGACAGAGCGTGAATGTATAAAAGATCGCACATTAGAAGAAAGATTTGGACTAGGGTTAGATGAATACATGTGTTGGTTGTTGCGGGTCCAAGAATCCTTTTTTTTGCGCTGTGTGAGTCAAGATATTGTTGTCCTTGATATTGAGGATCTTCAACAGCTCATGGATGTCGATATCTAGGCCATACATGAACATGTTCTCATGATTAAGTTGGCGGGGTGAACATCGACCTTGTAGTAATGCTACTCCAACTCGGCGAAGTACTCTAGCAGAGTATGAGTCCCTTAACGCACTAGGGCGATCTTGAGGCGCATCTGCTCATTGAAGTCATCGGGCACGTAACACTTAGTCATGATGAAAATGAGTTCGTTCCAAGTGGAAATAGGGGCCAAGCCTCTGCGTTCAAGCTCATTCTTCAAGTGAAACCACCATGCATGGGCACCATCCGTGATGCGAATGGTGGCTATCTCGACCTTTTATGCTCTATGTAATGGTAATGATCTACAATATAGTCCCTAGATTGCTTCTATTCAAGAAATTTAGAATCATCATATTCACCAACAAAATTATCAATTTTTACCTGTATTGCATGTCGCTGATTGTATTTGGGTGCTTGAACTTGACGATCTCGACGTGGGCCTTGACCATAGGAGTTGGTATCACGGCGCAAACACGGAATCTAGTGATCGTTGTGGCACCAGGGGTGCTCATCTGGGATCCAGTCCTCATCATGGTCTCCATCAATAAAGATGTCCTCCACTAGTAGGTGATAAATACAATCGGTGTCTAAGAGTTGGAGGTCCTCATCGTCACCGTCAAAATCATGGTAGTCCCTACGATGAAATACGCGACTCGTTTTTTTTTTTAATGAAAGTCAATAATTTCATTCAAGGTAAGTTAGAAGCAAACTTACAAAATCCTAGGCATCCCTAGGTGTTACAAGGACTCATCCTAATCCCCACTCTTTCTAACCAAGTTCTAGTCTCCCTATTGGTTTTGTTCTATCTAGAGCTAGCACAATTCCTGATATGATTGATAATCAGAAGAGAGTAATCATATGCATCTATATGCTTGTCTTGAAATACAATGAGGTTTCTACATCTCCAAGTGTAATACATGATAGTCGTAATACTGCACATCCAAAAATAAAACCTCATTGTGTTTTTGCCTTTAAGGTTCCTCATCCAGAAAGAAACACGCGACTCTTGCCACTACTGGAGGCGTAGATTTGCATGTTGCGCTGCACTTATTTGTGGTGATCATAGGTTTCAACATAAGGACTAGGACATGGTTGGTTCCAACCACCAGATGAGGCGCCCCCAGACTCGTAATCGGAGGGGACTCGTGGAGTTGTTGCCTAAGGATCATACCGAACCTGGGGGTTGACACGGCCTTGGTTACACTCAATCTAGGATTGGAGGTGGTTCAACGGTGCTTGGTAGAGGGACGAAAAAGGCATGCCAAGCTTGGCCTTGACGCGGAGGAGTTCGTCCTCTTTGCAGGCTTGCATGGTGATGGCGTGGGTCGACTTGAACGTGCGATGTCGGTTTGGTTTCCAGTCGTGCTTTGGGCATCGGTCTCGCAAAGAGAGGCTATCTCTGCGTTGTTTGCTTCGACCACAAAGCACGCCTCATCGAGTGCAGCCTAGACCACTACAGTTGTGGCGATGAGATCTTGAGGCTCGTTGTTTCTAGGGCTGAGCACGGTTCGGGTAAACCAAAAATTTGGACTGAACCAAAAAAACTAAACCAAGGTTTTCTGTTCGGTTTACATATTTTGAGATTTTGTTTTTGGTTCGATTCGGTTTTGGTTCGGTTCGGTTTAAACCGATTATTTTACAGAAATACAATAAACCCTTATTTTCTACTCTATTTCTCTTTTGGTTTGTGCACCGCACCCAGTTAGCCTCCCACTTTGGTTCACCTCACTCGAGTCTCGTCCCCTGCAACACTTCATCTCTGCATTTGCCATTAATCCTTCTCATAATTTTCTTAAATCTGTTAACATTTAATTAATGGTTAAAATAAATCTAATTTATAAATATTGATTATTTATTTTGTACGCCAAAATATATACATATAGAAATTTTGTCTTATGAGTGACACTGGTACGCAATATGCACCATTTATGATTAATGATCGGTTTAATTTTGTTCAAAACCAAAGCGAACAAAAAAAAACTGAACTGAAACCGAACCGAGTATCTTCGGATTGGTTTTCGGTTTACCCAAATTTGAAATTCAGTTTTCGGTTCGTGTCAGTTTTGAGCCGATACTCAGCCCTAGTTGTTTCCACCATCTTTTTGGTCAGTGAGGTGATCCATGGATAGGGTACCTATAGTGATCATGAAACAAGGAGATTCAAAAGCACTAAAACAAGAAACCAAGAATCAAGAAAAGTCCTTGTCTCAAAAGTGACCAAGAAATTTCGACATCTGGGAAGGCGTACTAATTTGGTCGATCATAAGGAGTGTAATGCTTGACATAAACGGCGAAAAAAGCAAGACCATAGAAATCAACCATCCAAGCAATTGTCCTTATCATTATATTAGTCTAGATGAAAAAATTTCATGTCCTAAAAATCATTTTTTAAGAAAAGATGCAAGAAATTTGGTTCCTTTTTTATTGTCGTTGCTTTTAGGCGATGGAGGGGTAGCTTAGTGGATCTTCCGTCGTAGTGGGGAATGTCTGCCCTTAGCGTATATCATGCTTTTTGCTCTTCCTTATTAAGTATGGCTCTTTGGAAGACTAATACTTTTTTTTCGGAGCAAATTTTTTAATTTTTTTTAGAAGGAACACACAAGATAAGATTTCAAGTGTGGAAAGAGAAACAAGATAGACGGCAAAACAACACACAAATTAATCTTGCATGAAGGAAAAGGTATCTACTTGCTAGCCAAGAAATATAAGTTATTTATGGTAATAGATAAAATATGGTAAGATAAGGTTGAAAAGTCAAAGATAATGTCTTTGGAAAGACTCAATCTTAATCCTACAGAGGGTGGACACGGCTAGGATTGGCTAACCAGAGGAACGGTGTGACGGCGGTAGAAGCATTACGCTGGGTGATAAGTCGCGGTGACAGGTGAGCGGTTGCGTTGAGCGGTTGAGGTGGCGGAAGTGGAAGCGGTGGGGAGAAAACTTACAAGGGATAAATTTGAGTATGGAAATTTTCAACAACACAAAAAAAAAAGATTGAAACTTGGCTTGGCAGCGGCTCTGATACCAATCGAACTAACTGGCGCATCCGAATAGCCCAAAACCGTATCGATGTCAAGCAAAGTCTCCATCTTGATGCTTGAGCGAATCCTTTGTGAATCACTCTCGAACAAGCCTTCGAATGGTACCGTGGATTTCTTGGGATAAATTCCTTGATGTCATGCACGAATTCTTAGAAGGATATCCATGTAATCCCACACGCTAGTGAGACAACTTGTAAGATAGATTGGTAGAACCTTAAACATGATTGAGGTGAGTTTAACGGAGATCAACTTGATGATCTTTAGGTAGAAGAAGACAAACGTAATTGACGTCAGATTGATTGAACAAGAATGTAACTTTAGGGGATGCATGCGGCCTAACCAAGGGGATAACCTCAACTTTCAGAAATTAAGCCAAAACAAACATAAGCATTATTGAAGACAAAACGTACAAGAGTGTTTATATAAAAAAGGAAGACTAATGGGCTTTGACTAGAGGCCCACAAAAAGTGGGACCCGCAACAAGTGAGACACCACACCCAAGCTTATCTACTTAAAATAATATCGAAACACTAATTATGGAAACAATGTCAAGATAACATAAAATAACCTCAAAATAGTTATAATTCTAATACTAAATAAGTGACGTCGAGGTGGGGTGAAGGGAGTGCAGCGCAACACTGGACACTAGAGCAAGGCTAGGAGCGCGCGATAGTACTTGGCTGCGACAGGTCTGTTCGACGTAGCGCGTCAGCTAGTTAACCTCAAAACCACCAAAGATAAAGAGCATGACCTGGGAATGACTAGACAGTGAACCAACACTGGCATTTATATGCCTGACATAGGATTGGGTGGCTTGCGTGATGTGCACGCGCCCTAGTCACAGATCTGTTAGATGGACACTTATCATCTCCTTTTAGCCTTTCACCATCAAGGCGGCTAGTAGGGAGCTATCACTATATATACTAGGATATCTCCAATGTCCCTATTAAAAGAGGGTGTCTCCCATTGTAAAACCATTCAATCACAAGCTTTCATGTAATACAAATCAAAGTCTAAAGAATCTATTTTTCAAACTCTTTATGATCTCTTGTCGCAAATCCTCTAAACGTGTTCCTTTCACTCCTATACTTCACAAGCAAGCGGATCAAGTTGTTGTACTTAATTTGTCCAAAACTATTGGCGCCCTCTATCTATTTTGGAGTTACAAAAATACGCTTTTTCCACTCGATACTATATCATCCAATTCTCCTCGATGACGGAGCGAATAACCAACCACATTAAACCACTAGAGGCTCTCTCCTCGGAGATGACACGTTATAGACTCAAGAAAAAGAAAACCGTGTTAATCACGATGGTGCTGGAAATCCCCACGCCACCTACATAGCGGAGCTAGGAGAAAAGATGCGAGCTTTAGAGGAGTCCCTCGCAAACCAAAACACCAAATTGGAGGCCCTTTTTCAGGAAGTGTTGCAAGAGAATGAGGCGCTCCGTTCCTATAACACGTGTATGCAACCGCCAGCGCCCAGATCCAAACCACAATACTTGTACTATAGGAGAAAAACCGCTAGACATCCAATATTTCATTGTTCAACTGATATGTTTTCCACATAACTTGGAGGCCACCTAAGAAACCAACATTCTTAAAAAAACGAAGAAAATGATCAATTTCGGCTTTCCTCAAAATTCGTTCATGAGGTTATTTATCTTTTCGTGTTTCAAATAAAGCTAGTAGTTGTACTTTTTCAACTTTGTAGAATGATTCAATATCAATCCATACATTGTTTCTTCCAATTCCCCTACAATTGCATGTTGTGTGCTCCATGAAAATCTGATTGAAAGAATTTCCAGCCTAGTCACAAACTGGGCAGTTATTCTTGCTTGGTTTACCGTTTCCATATAAATACACGATTACTTTTCGGCGCATACCCAAAATTGCTTTTCAGCGCATAGGGTCCACACGTTACGTGTGGAGTGTCTCCTCACGTTACGTGTGAGAGCAGACCCTTTCAAAGTTTCACACGTTACGTGTGTTGTGTCTCCACACGTTACGTGTGGGTGTGTATCACACGTAACGTGTGGTGTTTTTAGGGTATTATAATCTTGAGTTATATAGTATAATTTAGTATAATGTTGTTTATGAATGTTGTATCATATTATTGTGGTTCAATGTTGAATTATTGATTATTTTATATATATTATAATGTTGTTTATGAATGTTGATTATCTAAAATTAATAAAAGAAATACCCCAAAATATACAACCTAGAAGACGAAATAGAATTGTTCATTACGCTGGATGACTACAACCACATTTAGCTCACAATACAGGAAATAATACAAGTTCCTCATAAAATTAGAAACCCTAACACAAAATAAATGACATCGTCTAGTTGCGTTTGAAGAAATTAGGATAGTCTCTGGTAAAAGTTCGCTTCCTATCATATCTCTGCTTTGATAAGATTGCTTGCTCCCTACAAAGGTTGATAGTACGTAAACAACATTACACAAAAGATACGACATCAAGGCAGTATACGATGTACATCATTATATAGTTTGAGATTATACCTACGCATCTTATCCACATCTTGTAAAAGTTTTTGATTTTTCTTAACCAGATCTTGATTCTCCTTAACAAGATCTTGTTTTTCCCGCCATTGTTGTCGAATAATCGCGTGTGCCCTGTCCTCGTATATAGGATCAATCCACTTCCTGTAAAAACACCCCAGTCTTGGGCATCCCCAATACCTTCTTCCGTAGTTCCACTGTAAATCCCAAGTACGGACAATGGCTTTCAAATTACAAGCGCATAGTTGGTTTGTTGATGATTCGGATGAAGATGCCATTATTTGTTGTAGTGCTTGGTTTCATACAAATATCATGAATCCATTAATATAAAAAATTGGGGATAATAAATCAAAAGAAACTGGAAGAATAAGTTTACCCATAATTGAATCTTCAAGCGTTGCTTGTGTTGGACTTGTTGTAGAGAACAAACAACCCTAATGCCTCTTATATAGTGAAAAGCAATGTGTTTGACAGCTCATATACAGCTGTATATAACTGTAGTATATAATGACCTCAACCACTAGCATTAAAGAACTCAACCACTAGCATTAATAACTTCTCAACAATCATTTACCACCCTAAACCCTAAACTCTAAACCCTAATTAAAAGTTCATCTCCTCAATCTCACAAATAGGGTAACTAAAATACCCGATTCACCCTTATTAATTAAAGATAAATAGTTAACCCTAACTTTAACCTTAACCCTAAACCCTAATCCCTAAACCCTAAGCCACATTACCCTAAACCCTACTCCAATACCATATCCCTAAACCCTAAACCCTAAACCCTAAACCCTAAACCCTAACCCTACCCCTACCCCAAACCCTAACAAAAAGCCTCATATGCCTAAACCTTGATCCACACGTAACGTGTGGAATCAGCCCACACGTTACGTGTGGATGGGGCTCACACATAACGTGTGGTTAAGTTTGTGGCAAAACGCATTGAATTAACCGTCTTGTCCCCACCTAACTATAATAATGACCCGTCTTCTTCCCCGGCTAACGATCCATTTCGAGCCTAAACCCTCATTTGAAACACTCACAAATGCTTGTTTTGCACTCTAAATTTTTGTTAAAAAAATGGACAATCCGAACAACAACGAGTATTGGAGCAACAGTGGGGAAGATATTCCACTTTCGAATGAGGTAATTTCTATTATGTAACCCTAAAGTTCTCTTTTTTTGTTGTTTTGAACTTGTTTAAAGTTTGTAGCTTGATGGTTAGAGTTTTGAAAGGTATGATATTTGTTATTTAGGGTTTAACCAAGCTAGACATGATATTTGTTGTTTAATATTAAAGATCTCATTTTATTGTTTAGGGGATTAGAAACAGAGATTTAGAATTGTTTTGTGTTTATGGCTGCGAAATGGTTGTTACATTGAAGAACAGTTCCACACATTATGTGGTAAGATAGTGAACACGTAACGTGTGGAACGCTTCTACACATAATGTGTGGGAGCGTTACCCACGTTACGTGTTCACTATCTTACCACATAATCTGCTATTTCAAAGAAAATGGCACGGTTTGTCACTAACCGTGCCATTTTATAGAATCTGCTCTTTCAAAGAAAATTTTGAATTTAGGTTTATAATTTGTGCACTACTTGATGAGATGATTTCATGTGTATGTAGACGAACTATTATTTATACGAGGGGTTAAACAATATCTCCCTCAATGACTGGAGCACCCCACAGAAGACATTTGCAGTTTGGGAAATGCCTCAAAAGTTGCAGGATTGGAACACGCCTCAACCAGATATTGAGATACCATCCTTCTCACTTGGGATACTGTTTCCTCCAGAAGCATCTTCATCTCATGCTACCCCACAGTTTTGCTTTCCATCCCTACACACACAGCCTCAGTTTAGTGTACCACCGGAGGAGGATGTTTACGTCTTTGTTGATTACTCAAGGTTCTTTACAACTGATCAAAGCTGGGAGTCTAGAGAAGAAGCATTTTTGTGGGCACGGGAGATGGCTAAGTGTAAACACTTCTACATCAAAAAGTGGAGGAATAAACCTTCCACCCCTTCGACCCTTGGGGGGACTTGGTTACCGTGTGATAGGCATGGACAAAACGTGCCTAAACAAGCTGACCAAGTGAGAGACATCACAAGGTCGAAGAAGTGTGGGTGTCCCTTCATGTTGAGGCTGAAAGAAGGGCCGAAGGGATTGTGGAGGATCATTGTACAACATGGAACTCACAATCATGTCATAGCAGATTATTTGTATGGTAGTGCATTAGCTGGGCGGCCAAGCGCTAAAGAGAAGGAGATTATTAGGGTGATGACAGTCAATCATTGCAAGCCTCAAAAGATTCATACTACAATCCATTCGTCCCCTGGCAATTTGACCAAGATGAAGCAAGTGTACAACATCATGCATGAGATACGAAAGAAGGGCATGGAAGGAAGAACAGTTGTGCAACAATTCTTCTATGAGTGCAATGAGAAGGGATACTTCATGGAGCATAGATTTAACAAGGAGACCAACAAGATAACGGATATCTTCTTCGCAAGCCAGGAACAGTTGTCGTTGCTGAAGGCATTTCCGTACATTGTGCTGCTGGACTCTACATATACAACTAACCAGTTAGTAACATACATATCTATTATACTCTTCATTTGTTCATGTCCAGGTTAGGATGCCATCATATTTTATATATGATTATGTGTGCAGTTATAATTTGCCCTTCCTTGAAATTGTTGGCATCACATCTGTTTGGAAAAACTATAGTATTGCCGGGGCGTTTCTGGAGAAGGAGGACGAAGACAGTTACAAGTGGGCCATAGAGCAACTTGCAAAGATGTTTGTCAAGGTGCAACGAGCACCCACATGTTTGGTCACTGATCGGGAGAAGGCGTTGATGAACGCCTTAGAGAAGCAGTTTCCAGAAGCAAAATCCCTTCTATGTAGGCAGCATGTGAGGAAGAATATTGAAGACTTCGGGAAGAAGAACATGGACAAGTTTAGGGGCACAGCGTTTTCCAATGACTGCATGAAACTCTTCAAGGAAACGACCATACAAGGGTATGAAGCAACACTGAAGAAGCTGAAGTGTGATTGGAGGAAATCTCCAAAATGTCTCCAGTACCTACAAAAGAACTGGCTTGACCCCTATAAGGAAAGAATCGTATCCGTATGGACAGATACAGTGTTCACGCTCGGTACTACCACCACTAACAGGTATGTGCATTATGTTTTTTTCTAAATTTAGTTATTTATTTGAACTTAGTTAGACCTTTACAGCAACATACTGATTTCGGATTCTTGATTGTAATACAGGGTTGAAGCGGCCCATTCCAGTCTGAAAAGCTTCTTCACAAGCAATAATGGCAACCTTTGCACTGTGTTCGATCAATATCATACACGGTTGCGCAGTCATATTGGTGAGATAAAGGGGGCATTGAATGAGAGCATTGGAAAGAGATATACGCTGCTAACGAACGCACATCTTTTCTGCAAGCTGCACTTCAAGGTCTCTGCGATTGCACTAGCTCGTTTGATTGAGGAATACAGGAAAGGAGAAGCTCCATTGTGGAGCACTATATGCAGATGCCAGATGAGGGTCAGAGATGGATTGCCTTGCATGCATGACATGGCGCTAAATGTGAGGAGCCAGGCCCCAATTGAACCTAGCTCATTGCATCCGTTCTGGAGGCAATTGACCTTGTTAGAAGTGAAGACAGAAGAAGAGGAAGAAGCCAGAGAACGCAGAGTGAATAGATCGTTGCTTGAAGAATTTGCCCAAAGCGTCTTCCCCACATTGCCAGTGCAGGTTCAACAAAGAGCAGTCTCAACACTAACAAGTATTGCGCATCCAGAGCGGACTGCTCTGCAAGAGCCAGCTAAAGTCACGTGATTGGCAAAACCCATGCGCGTGTCTGCTTGCCTTGTTGCTGAAACTTCAACGGTGGCACATGCTATAAACATTTGCATTTTTAAACCAGTGTAAGCAATCGATTTGACATATTTATATAAAAACGTGAAATGACAAGAATAAGGTTTTTCATGCAACTTATAATGCGCTGATAAAGGGTGTACGCCACGTGATTGGCAAAACCCTTCAGCAGCTCGGGATTCTCCGGACCTCCATAGACTCTGACCTGCAATTCCAGTACATATCTCCCCTTGTTTTTGCTTCGGGGTGGTCTTGCCTGCGAAGAGGTGCCTTCTTGTTGCTCCTCGTCCGCATCATCATCATCATGTTGAGCTCTTGGAGCCCAGGCCTGACTGTCTTCGTCCTACATGTTTTTAAACAAATGATAAGCAATTACATTTTTATCATACAATCATATTTTCACATATTAGGGCTACTTACCATATGCACCGGTGCATTCGGGTTGACCCCCAAGCTCTCCCACGGATTGTAACCCATCTCATCATTTGCGCCGCCTTCATAATATAAGGGGTTGTGATAGGACGTGGACCCGTGAGGGCTCTGATGGCCAACTGGGCTCTCATGACGGTAAGGACTTTGGGTCAGCCTCTGCTGCGGTGGCGGACTCAATGCAGGACCATAATAGTTATTCTGATCGATCGTATCAGAATAACAATGGAGTGGACTCACGTTGTATTGTGGGTACAACTGCGGGTCCGAATCTGCAGGGCCACCCGCCACATAAGATGGCGCAAACGGGAACACAGGGGGGTCAACATTGCCCGCCTGCCTGTGGCCCGCCTGACCGTGCCCTCCCGCATCTTGTGCAGCACCCGCAAACCTACGGGATAGCTCACCCTCAGTTGATACGAAGCAGCCCGAACGAGGTATCGTCTGGTTCTACGCCTCGTTCTCTCACCAGGCTCCATCTACCACAATAAATCATTTTGCTAAGCGAAAATACAAATTCGATAAAGTTATTAAACATATCCATCAAACCCTAATCCCTTTCATACAAATCCATCAAAATTCCTAAATATCCAAATTTCATACAAATGTCCAAATCTCATACAAATCCATCAAAATTCCTAAATATCCAAATTTCTTTCAAATGTCCAAATTTCATACAAATCCATCAAAATTCCTAAATATCCAAATTTCTTTCAAATGTCCAAATTTCATACAAATCCATCAAAATTCCTAAATATCCAAATTTCATACAAATTTCAAAAAAATCCATCAAATTTCATACAAATGTCCAAATTTGTAGTTGGTTGGTTGCAAACAAAACAAACAAAACAAAGTAGAATGAATGAAATATCAAGAGAGAAAAACACTTAGCCAAATAATGTCCACATAAGTCATTCAAAGGTTGTTCATAGATTAAGTCCTATCTTTCTATTCGGTTATTCCTGTCCCGATCTTATGTAAATTCAGAGGGAAACCTTCCACAAAGAACCCTTACCAATGAATAACCCTAGTACCACTAAAGGTTCAACCCAAAGGCATCAATGCATATAAGAATTAACCAGGATACACAGAACGCTCGCTCAGATGCATTTACCATGTAATTATCTCTCCCTACAATAGAACAATTTCAACCAGAGCATGTAAATTGTAGTTGCTATAGCAGAATAGGACGCTAGCCCAACAGTTTCCTAATCCTAGCAATATGAAAATCACCAATAACAACTAGTTGCGCGGGCTAGTGTAATTAATGAAATCCAATGGAATAAGCTTAGAAGAGATAATACAACTCAATAGGAATAAATAGATAGGAACAAAACCTCACAACCAGATAAATAAACTCATGCTTCCATTACCGGACTAAGCCAAAGAGGCTTATCTCCTCATAGACATGGTGAAAACTTCAAAGGAAAAGAAAACAATGATGAAATGAAAATTGCAACTAAAGTGTGGCACTCTAACCCTAATGCATAAGGAGAGTATTTATAGGGCCCTAACAAATGACCTAGCCCATTAAGAAAAATAACTGAAATAGAAATAAGAAAAAGGGAAAAGAAAACTAAAAATATAATTCGGAATAAGTCCGAGCCTCTGTCGTGTCAGACCCGCGATCGCTGGTGGTGGACCTTGATCGCGGCCCATGTGGCTCCGCGCCCTTCAATTTCTCCGCGCCCGCAGAAAACTCACGACACGCTCCGAGGCCCGCGATCGCGGCACCCATGCCCGCGATCGCGGTTAATGCTCGGCATTCTTGTCCTTTGCCTTGCACCAACTCGTCTCCTCTTCACTCCTTGGTGTCTTCTCTTGATGGCTTCCTTCCTCAGTGTCTTCATGATCTCCAAAGTAGCTCAAACACCTCCAAAAATACCAACTTCGCCTCCAAACGCCATACACAAGAATGTGTCTAAATCTACCCGAATGGCACCAATAAAACCTCTAATAGCTCTTAGTTAAGCCCTACAAAGTAATGCTTATCAAACTCCCCCATGCTTAGACCTTTGCTCGTCCTCGAGTAAACTAAAAGAAAGTCTACTCCTCCAATGTAGCACCCAAGGTCTCAGGAAGCTTATCCTCCAACTAAGAGTTACCTAACCCATGCCAAAGCTCCTGGCACCAATCTCATCTACAACACATCCACAACTCAATAAACTTGAGGGCAAGCAGAGTACTTCCCCCAAGCTCAACCCGGACATCCAATGGTGTAAAGTGACCTCTAATCCAAGCCTCCATCTATGACTCCTTATGCCTCCCAGAGTGACCTACCCGACAATCCTTCTTTGTCTCCTCTTCTTATGTCGCCCCTCTAGGTAAAATGAGATCCTAAAATCAATCCTCTTCTTTTCACTCATTTTGCCTAGGAGCCCTTTCGGGTTTTCATCCTAGCCGCTCATACTTTTTTAATAGATGTGCTCACATATGCTCACGTCACTCAGACACATTTTTACCCCAACCTAGCGTTGGTCCGGGCCACCTGCTTATTACCCAAGCCGCCCTTTCGGGTTTTCGACTTGTCTAAGGATTTTCATGTATGTCTTTTTTTTTTTTGCTTTTTGACTTTTTCTAATTATTTTTTTCCAAAAGGGAATGAGAACAATGGATAATGCTGAATGAAAATAACAATGCTGAAATCGAAACTAAGTTACAAGATAGATAGCAAGTACTTTCTACTCCCCCATGCTTGAATCATGCATTGTCCTCAATGTATGGAAGACAAAGAAAAAATTGAGGAGAAGAAAGAAAGAACTCACTGAGCGTACGCCGAGGTGGTAGTCTTCGTCAATAGGAAGGTACTCAGGGATGTAGGGATCCCCATAAACTTCATCACCACTTCAACAGTCGAACTTCCCAAGAGATAAATCATGGAATGCTGGAACTCCGAACTCAGTATGCACAGGTGGTGACGCACAAGTGAAGACGTACCGCAGGGAACAACAACAATGGATGGATCAAGGGTACACCGGTAGTTGCTCGCGAACATGATGAAGAAAGACCGCCTCAGAACCGCCATGAATGAACCGCCATGGAAAAATCGCCATGGAAGGAACACCGTGGAGGAACCGCGATCGCGACAGTGAAGGCCGCTATTGCGGGTAACGTACGATTTTTTTTTTTTTTTTTTTTTTTTTTTTTTTTACCGATGCGCAGTAACCCCGCGATCACGGGTGAACAGTACCCGCGATCGCGTTTTTTTTTACTAACCCTAATTCACGGCGCGCCGTGGGCCCGCGATCGCGGGTTTTGTGCCGCGATCGTGGTTTTTGCTCGACTTTCTTCGGCCGCAATCGCGGGTGTTATGCCGCGGTCGCGGTTTCTTCTCGGCTTTCCTGTGTGGTGTAGTCGAAAACAAAAACAAAAACAAAGCGAAAACACACCAAAATAATGTGAGAACAAAAAAAGAAAGACAAAGGAAAAAAATTCATATCTCGGGTTGCCTCCCGGACAGCGCCTTAGTTATTGTCATGGCTTGACATACTACTCATCCTCCTCAACTAGGGTTGCTCACAACAACTGAACTCCTGGGGCCTGGATCAGGCGGATGCCTCTTTATATGCTCCATGTTGAGCATTGCCCCCAGTCTCCCGCACTTCGTGATGGATGGAGTGTTGTTCATATCTATGAATACACTTGCCATCTTCAGAAATGGTATGCCCAGCATCTCAGGGGCTGCATGTATGTCCTGCCCCGTGCCCAGCGTATAAAAATCAGCCACTTGGATCAATGCTTCATTTTTGTGCCTCCCTTTTGGCTTCTTCTTGATGTTGCCCAACACCCTTAAAAATTCTGGGAAACGAGGGGTGTTGTATGCCAGAGTGACCAGAGGAACGTCCGCCTTGCGGCTACTGAAGGTGTCAAATAAACCTTTGTTGTTCTTCACCATTCTGGTGTCCTTCAGAGCCACAGGGAAGGGTGTAACGGGGTCCAGCAAGACAAGTGGGAGAGAGTTTAGATGCACATACTCATCATAGGCATCTTTGAGAGGGTCGGGGACGATTTCGGGAGGAACAGCCGCTTCTGGGGAAGAACCGCGATCGCTGTTGGTAGGTCGCGGTCGGGGTGCGTCAAATCCTCGAGATTTCCCACAGTGATCAGGCCGCGATCACGGTCTTCGGACCGCGGTCGCGGTTTACTCTCGACTTTTGGCCAATTTAATTCAGCGAAGGAGCCGCGATCGCGGTTGGTAGGTCGCGGTCGCGGTTCCTGTTCGTCGGCTTCTTTCTCGCTCTCGACCTCTTTTTCTTCATGAGGTACCTCCATACTCTCCTGGACTTCCTCCTCAGCGACCCTTTTAGCCTCGTTCTCAGCCCCGCACCTCAGTGGCACAGCACAGATAGTCTCTTGTGTATTTTCTGCTGTAGGGACTTGAGATATTTCGGACTTCAACTTCATCAACACTTGATTCAGTTGGTTCAGCCGGCTTTGGATACTGGGGGTCGCCTCTTGCTGCTGTTGGGCTACCGTTTCTACTCTTTTTCCCAACAAAGGAACATTCTGAACCATCGTTGTATTCATTGAGGACATGTTCTGAGCCAGGGTTACAATGATTTGCGTCAAAGTGTTGAGTGCATCTGCACCGGGCACATACAAACTTGCATTCTGTCCTTGGACTCCATATGAATATGGTTGCCTGTACGGTGGTTGATTTCCATACGGACTGAACTGTTGTTGGTGTGAGTATGGCTCATGTCTCGGCCCATGCGAGTCAACACCTCTTCGTGCATTTATTGTAGCTGTGAATGCGGGAAGTCCTGGACAATCATCGATGATGTGCATCATTGCGTGACAGATTCTACAGGATCTGGTTGGTCCTGCTACACTCGAATAGGGGTGATATCCCCTCTCTGTGGAGAATGAGTAGGAGTATAGGTCATCTTGTGGATCTCCCTAAAAACTCATATCTGTATCAAAAGCAAAAAGGAAAAACAAAAATTAGTAGCACTGGTGTGGACCGCAAGATAGGTCCACACCAAAGTAACACGCACACAAACAAACACACAGGAAAATCAAGCCTTGTCTCCCCGGCAACGGCGCCAATTTGATAGGGGGTTGTCGTCGTATCACCTAATCAAATAAATCCTAGCAAACCTAAACAAGTAGTTAGGGCAAGCAAGGGTCGAATCCACAGGGAGGAAGGGACTAATCTATGTGTTGTTCACATGCAATAGTAACAAGAGGGGGGTTTTGTAGTTGGTTGGTTGCAAACAAAACAAACAAAACAAAGTAGAATGGATGAAATATCAAGAGAGAAAAACACTTAGCCAAGTAATGTCCACATAAGTCATTCAAAGGTTGTTCATAGATTAAGTCCTATCTTCCTATTCGGTTATTCTTGTCCCGATCTTATGTAAATTCAGAGGGAAACCTTCCACAAAGAACCCTTACCAATGAATAACCCTAGTACCACTAAAGGTTCAACCCAAAGGCAGCAATGCATATAAGAATTAACCAGGATACACAGAACGCTCGCTCAGATGCATTTACCATGTAATTATCTCTCCCTATAATAGAACAATTTCAACCAGAGCATGTAAATTGTAGTTGCTATAGCAGAATAGGACGTTAGCCCAACAGTTTCCTAATCTTAGCAATATGAAAATCACCAATAACAACTAGTTGCGCGGGCTAGTGTAATTAATGAAATCCAATGGAATAAGCTTAGAAGAGATAATACAACTCAATAGGAATAAATATATAGGAACAAAACCTCACAACCAGATGAATAAACTCATGCTTCCATTACCGGACTAAGCCAAAGAGGCTTAGCTCCTCATAGACATGGTGAAAACTTCAAAGGAAAAGAAAACAAAGATGAAATGAAAATTGCAACTAAAGTGTGGCACTCTAACCCTAATGCATAAGGAGAGTATTTATAGGGCCCTAACAAATGACCTAGCCCATTAAGAAAAATAACTGAAATAGAAATAAGAAAAAGGGAAAAGAAAACTAAAAAGATAATTCGAAATAAGTCCGAGCCTCTGTCGTGTCAGACCCGCGATCGCTGGTGGTGGACCTTGATCGCGGCCCATGTGGCTCCGCGCCCTTCAATTTCTCCGCGCCCGCAGAAAACTCACGACACGCTCCGAGGCCCGCGATCGCGGCACCCATGCCCGCGATCGCGGTTAATGCTCGGAATTCTTGTCCTTTGCCTTGCACCAACTCGTCTCCTCTTCACTCCTTGGTGTCTTCTCTTGATGGCTTCCTCTCTCAGTGTATTCATGATCTCCAAAGTAGCTCAAACACCTCCAAAAACACCAACTTCGCCTCCAAACGCCATACACAAGATTGTGTCTAAATCTACCCGAATGGCACCAATAAAACCTCTAATAACTCTTAGTTAAGCCCTACAAAGTAGTTCTTATCACCTTTTCAGGTGGATCCTAGTATTTTCCTAGCGAGTACAACCCTAATTCGGCACCGACTTCCAACTCTCTTTGCATTTTACAAGATTTTGTCGTGGTCTCAACTCTCAAAGTTCTCAAATTTCTCCACTTGCTCTCATGGATTCCGAACTCAAGAATCTTCCCGCCGATGAGCTTGCGATGCTGGCTGCATACCGTAAGAAGAAGGCCACCACCTCCTTTTCTCAGGCGCCTTCCCCTGCAAAGGCCTCATCTTTAGTGCCAACGGCGGTGGAGGAACCCGCAAAGTCAGCTCCCCACCAGTCCCAGAAGAGAGGCCCTTCCAATCCGCCTCATCGGAGCACACGCCCTCAAAGCACCACTCCACCACACCGACTAAGGAGGGTTCCCACTACTCTTCTCCTTCCCAGGGGATCGCGCCCATCAACGTGGAACTGCTCTGAACGCCTCCGGCATCATTCAAACTACACGGCGACTCACAGTCGGTGGACGATCGAGTCAAGCGCCGTGCTACAAAAGGTGCTCAAGGTGTCCCCTCTTATCAAATGGAGGAGGCCCCCAAGGCCAAGAAAGCCAAGACGGTCAAGACCAACAAGGGGAAGAAGCCCCAAACCAAGCCAGTGTTGTCTCCCTCTCCGGTTCCCTTGGCCGTGGCTCCAGCTCTCGCTTCCCGTCGCATCTTGGAACCGCTGGTCATTGGCCAAGAATTATGGAGTTCCGCCGCCGACGATCTCATCTCCTCTGCTCACTCTCTGTTACAACTTCAAGGGTGGGACAACATAATTGTGGAGCCCTTCGCCATCAATGAAGATCTTGTCCGCCTCTTCAATCAAAACATGGAGTTTGTACCCGCCTAAGACGATAAGCCTATGAATGATGCTATTCTCACTTGGGGAGGTATTCTCATCCTGCTTTCTGCTGTTGTTATTGGTTCCATCTTAGAAGTTCCCACTGGTGAAGGTTTTGGTGTCATTGTCAAACAGAACTGGCCCCCAAAGCGCAAACAGACCATTCTGAAAATAGTGTTTGATGGTTCCCCTCCTACTAAGGGTTCTCTGCTCACCAAGTTTTTATGACTGGACAAGAAGTTGCTTTACACCTTCTTAATCAAGAACATCATCCCCCGCCAAGAGAAGCGCGACACTATGTTAGTTGGAGATGCAGTTTTGATGGAAAAGCTAATTCTAGGAGTTCCCATCGATCTTCCATGCATTACCCTAGGCCACATGCAGTATTGTAAGGCCCACTCTACTCATGCTCTCCCTTATCCCCATGTGGTCAAGAAACGCCTATGTCGCCTTGGTCTTTATCCGTCTGGTGTTGAGAAAACTCACTTTTCTCGATTCCTAACCATGACCACTATTGGGTGGCTAATGCATAAGGCTCATGTGGATGAGGAGTCTGATGAGGAGAAAGACAAAGAGGAAACCCAACCAGGTCCATCTGAACTCTGCTTAGTTCCTGACACTCACGTGATTCTGGAGGGTATGGGGCGTATTGAGCATGCCTTGATTGATGGATTTAACCATGTTGCATCTGCTGTTGAGAAGGGTACCAACTTCACTAATGAGATGGTGGTGGAGTTTTGGAAGACGTTAGCTGCTCTAGTGAAGGAAATTGCAAGGCTGGTCGACAGGAAAGTTGCTGAGGAAACTGCGAAGGCCTAGGAGTAGTTGTTCAGTTCCCTACTCAGTAGACATGGAACCTTAGTTCCCTAGGATCCCACTTTCATATTATGATCATCTTTTGTGTCTCTGAGTGCTTTATTTTGTTATATGTTCTCTCTGTTCCTATTATGTTTAATGAATTTTTTTGTGTTCCTTGCGTTGTTAAGTTCTACTTTCAACTCTTATTACGGTGTCATTTCTCTAGAGTTCAGCATAAGTGTTTGAATCACTCTAAATTCTCTATGCTTATCATCTAACTGTTTCTTTTCGATGATGTCCAAAGGGGAAATGAACTCTGCAATCTAGAACTAATAGGATGAAAGGAACTCAAAACTAGTTGTTCTCTTAAGGGAGAATTAAGGAACCGAGTTATTTGTTAAGGGAGAATATGTAATTCACTAATGATTATTATATATCTAGCTTGCTTGTTTTCCTCATATACCATTCATGCCTATTTTAGATATGACAGGTTTTACTTGTTTGTCATCATCAAAAAGGGGGAAATTCTTAGGATGTGAACTTTTAGGAACTCCAGTTCCCTTGAAAGTTCCCTCTTTCAGTTTTCCTAGTTTTGACGATGACAAACACTTTGCTATTCATATTTCCATGTGTGTAGCTGAACAGGGAACTCATGAATAAGAAATACAAGACAGAGACCAAGACGCAGAATTGGGAAATGGCATAGGAACTGAGGAATGCCGAAGCCGCGCTAAACTTGAAAGAGACTTGAAGAGCGGGAGCTGATAGTTTAGGGTAGATCTTATCTTGGAGAGAGAAGATTAGGATATTCGTGTTTCCATATATCTTTAGGGATTATTTGTATATCTTTTATGGAAACAAAAGTGTAAAATCGTAAAGGATAATATTTGGTAACAAATGTTATCATTTTCGATTTCTTTTTGGTTATTTTATTTGTGCATATCAACCAGCTGTAGATCTTGATTCTATACGGTTGTTATATATAAATAAAGTAATCAAACTCTCTCAACATTCACGCATTCACTCATTGCTGAAGGTGAAGAAAACAGAGCTTGTTCTTGTGAGAAGAACTGTGTAAGTCACTTGCTTTTCGTACTTGATTAAGTCGAACTAGGTAAAGAGTCTTAAGTGTGTCTTAAGTCTTAATCTGTGTGCTCTATTCTAGTTGATTGTAATCAAAGCTTAATAAAAGAAGTAGACTTTCAAATCCTCTTAAAAGAGAGGTAGTGGGTTTTATCATGGATAACTAGTTGGTTATCAAAGGTTCTCACTCTAAGAAACCGGTCTTGATTCTGTGTTATTACATATTCCGCTGCTAAGGAACTGAACTCTCAGTTCCCTTTGATTTCTAACACATGCGATCCTATAGAAACCAACTACAACATATGGAGACATGGACGAGCAGAGATAGCGAAGGTGACCAAAAGCATATTGCTTAACAACCAGCTATAACATATGGAGACATGGGTCATTTCCTCATAATCGTAGTTGCAGATTTCATTATTCCAAGTTTCATTGTACCAAATTTTTTTTGTTTGCGAAATAAAAAATATGAATTTAGGAATGTAGTGAGAACGAATGATATCATGCGTAGCTTTCCTATCATCTTCAGTTGCATATAGGTTTTGGGACGATTGTTTTCAAACTAGGGGTTATCCAAAGCTTTGTCTTCTCAACCTTAATGGAGCTTGTTCTGTTAGGATTCAAACGCAATAATAAGAGAAATTGAAAACAAAGAACACGAGAATTGTTAACCCAGTTTGTCAAGAAAATTGACTACGTCTTGGGGTACTACCAACTAGGATTTTTTCCATTATTTTTGTGATAACGATTACAATAATCAAGCGGGTATTAAACCTAATTAGTGAAATCCTAATCAGGCCCAAAAGACCCTTGTACGGACGGGCACAAAACCTAACAATATCCCACTTGGACATTGTTGGCCAAAACCCTAGTCAGGCCAAAAAGACCCTTGGATCGCTAAAAGTTGGGCTTTTGGTGTACAGTCCATTCGGCAGCAGCGCTAAGCCTTCAACTCAGTTACCAAGGTCAGTTGAAGTCATGCAGAGCTTCAACTTCTCTAAGGTCACAACCTTAGTCAACATGTCTGCAAGATTCTCACTCCCTCGAGTCTTCATCAGCTGTAGAATCTTTCTCTCTAGAAGATGGTGTAAGTAATGATACTTCAGCTCTATGTGCTTAGTTCTTGAGTGAAAAGCTGGATTCTTAGCCAAGTGAATGGCACTCTGACTATCATTGCTTAGAATGCTATTCCCCTGCTCCTTCCCCAATTCACACAAGAAATTCTGCAACCATACCATCTCCTTACTAGCCTCAGCTTCCGCAGTAGACAAAGACACGATTTTCTACAGCTTAGAAGCCCAAGAAACCGCATTACCACCCAATGTAATGACATACCCGGTTGTACTTCTTCATTTGTCGAGATCACTTGATGCCAAATCTGCATCAACATACCTTGCTAACATGACTTTCTTGCCTTCAACACATAAGGCCTGCTCAGTAGTACCCCTCAAGTATCTCAAGATCCACTTCACTACTTCCTAATGCTCCTTCCCCGGATTGCCCATGAATCGACTAACTACTCCCACTGCATGTGCAATGTCTGGCCTCGTACACACCATTGTATACATCAAACTACCAATTGTTGAAGCATATGGAGTCCTCTGCATCTGGACACTTTCTTCTTCACTCTTAGGCGAGTCCCTATTAGATAGCTTGAAGTGGCTACCCAATGGGACTTCAGCTGGCTTAGCAACATGCATATTGAACCTCTTCAAGACCATCTTGATGTACTCAACCTGGGATAAATACAACTTTCCAGCCTTCCTATCTCGATCAATCCGCATACCCAGAATCTGCTTAGCCTCTCCAAGATCCTTCATAGCAAGCCGTTCAAACAACTGCTTATTCAACTTGCTCACTTCTCGAGCACTAGAGCCTACTATCAGTATATCATCAACATATAGCAGTGATATGATGTAGCCATTGTCAGACTTCTTGAAGTAGCAACAATGGTCAGCTTCACTTCTCACGAACTCAATTTTGTGCATGAATCCATCAAACTTCTTATACCACTGTCTAGGAGATTGTTTCAGACCTTACAAGGTCTTCTCCAATTTGCACACAAGCTCAACGTTACCTTCTAACACATAGCCCTCAGGTTGCTTCATATAGTTGTCTTCATCTAAATCACCATGAAGAAATGCCGTTTTTACATCCAGCTGCTGTAACTCTAAGTTTTCTGTAGCCACCATACACAACACTAAACGAATAGTAGTCAGTTTCACCACAGGAATAAAAACGTCAGTATAATTAATACCGTATTTCTACTGAAATCCTTTCACAACCAGCCTTGCCTTGTAACGCTTGCTTTCATTTGCCCCTTCCTTGATTATGTAAACCCACTTGTTATGCAATGCCTTCTTTCCCTTGGGAAGCTCAACTAGTTCCCAAGTTCCGTTGGTCATCAATGAATCCATCTCATCATCCATTGCAAGCTTCCACTTGCTCACATGCTCACCACGAGATGCCTCTACATAACTCTCTGGCTCACCACCATTAGTCAACAACAGATAGTAGTTTGAAGGCATAAATCTATCAAGCGATCCACGCTCTCTGGTGGACCTCCATAGCGGAACTACTGGGGTGTGCGGTTCTTCCTCAACAACCTCCTGGTCATTTCGAACCACCTTGCTCCCACCCGAGTTCAAGATGTCTAACTCCACAACCTCAGGTTCTAAAGTAGCTATTTTTGATGCACCCAGACTATCCTTATACAGCACCTGCTCATTGAACACAATGTCTCGACTACGAATAACCTTCTTGTTTGTTTTATCCCAAAACCGGTATCCGAAATCATCACCGCCATATCCAATAAACGTGCATTTGACAGACTTAGCATCCAGTTTACTTCTCTCAACTGAAGCCACATGAACATATGAAACACACCCAAATATCCGAAGAAAGGACAAATTTACCACTTTACCACTCCAAGTCTCCTCTAGAATGCCATTCTCCAAGGGAGTTGATGGTCCTAGGTTAATCAAGAATGCAACAGTGTTAACTACATTCTCCCAGAACATCTTCAGAATCCCACACTTCAGCCTCATGCTCCTAGCACGTTCATTCAAGGTCATATTCATACGCTCTGCCACGCCGTTCTCCTGGGGGGTTCCTTTCAAGGTTTTCTCCATGCGAATGCCATTCTCAACACAAAACTCCTTGAACTCGCGAAGCTCATACTCCGCACCATTATCAAATCTTAAACACTTCACTTTAAGACCTATCTCATTCTCTACTAGGGACTTCCACTTTCTAAAAGAATCGACGACATTAGATTTTTGTTTCAGAAAATAGACCCGTACCTTTCTTGTGGAGTCGTTAATGAAGGTCATGTAATATGACGCTCCACCAAGGGATGTCATAGGTGCAGGACCCAATAGATCGTTGTGGACCAACTCCAACTTTTGCTTCTTCAAAGTTCTTCCACCCTTCGAAAAAATCACCCTTTTCTGTTTCCCGATAACGCAGTCCTAACATAATCTGATTTCAACAGACTTGAGACCTGGTAGCAAACCATTCGAACACATCACTTTCATCCCTTTCTCACTCATGTGGCCAAGACGACAATGCCACAGATCTGCATCACCGTTCGCTCCTGTAACAACAACGCTATCACGGACGTTCCTCGTCATGTAGAACATCTCTTCCTTCTTACCTCGAGCTACTACCATAGCTCCTTTGGTTATCTTCCAGCTCTTGCAGCCGAAGGTTACAACATAACCATCGTCATCCAACTGCCCAACTGAAAGCAAGTTTCTTTCCAAACCAAGAATATGCCTCACTCTGTGCAATTGCAACATAGATCCATTCAGTGCCTTGATTCAAACATCTTCTTTCCCCATGATTTTTAAGGCCTCATCATCAGCAAGATAAACCTTTCTAAAATCTCCAAGAGTATAGCGATCCATTATGTCAGCACTACTGCATGAATGAAACGAAGCCCAGAGTCTAACACCCAAGACTCAAATGGGCTACTCGCGCTCAGGATCAATGCATCTGCATTGTTTTCTGTGGTTGAATCGCTCAGGTGAACCTTGTTCACTGCGGATGGTTTCCCATACATCGTGAATAGAATTTTCAGCATTCCCTTCATCATCTCTGCCTTGATCGTGTGATGCCCCACGTTTCTGGATAGTGACAATCGGATCACGCTCATCGCTTTCTTGTCTAACAACTTCCACTCGTCATCCTTCATGTCCTCCGGTTTCTCGCCCAGAGGCAAGTACATATCTTTACCGTATAGGTTGTCTTTGTACTGTTAGGATTCAAACGCAGTAATGAGAGAAATTGAAAACAAAGAACACAAAAATTGTTAACCCAGTTCATCAAGAAATTGACTACATCTGGGGCCACTGTCAAGCCAGGTTTTTTTCCACTATTTTTGTGATAACGATTACAATAATCAAGCATGCATTTAACCTAATTAGCGAAACCCTAATCAGGCCCAAAAGACCCTTGTACGAACGGGCCCAAAGTTGGGCTTTCGGTGTACAGTCCATCAGGCTCCCCAACCCAACATGTTCTAGTGTTTTCATTTTGGCACTAAAAAACTTTTTGGTCAGAATATGAGTTATTATCACAGAATCGAAGAAAATCACAGTCTTGATCCTTTTTTTCCAAAGAGAAAGATACACTAAGCACATAGAAAGTCAAAAACCAAGCAGGGAGTTCACAGAAAAAATATAGGTCATATGCATCTGGTGGAATAAGAAGAGATCAATGTCAGATGTCATATTGTGCACTAGACCACATATAAGTTCCAACATAGTGATATTCCAATAAAAAATCAACAAGTCATTACTCTATCCACAATGGTTGGTTTGTTTAGGTAGGTTCATATTTCTACTCATGATATTTTGTTGATCTTTATCTGAACATAATAAAGACTTCAGTTTATTCCATCCTTATGAAACACAAAAACAAAAATGTAAAAGCAGAATAAAGGAGCAAGATTTCTTAATCAAGGTGAAACAAAATCAGGAGATGAGTTCATAATTTAGATCCAGATAAAGTAGACATGCACACAAACTTAGGTTCAACATAGAAATAGTCATAGTGTGAGTCAAATGTGTGTTAAAGTGTTGATTTAAAATGAAATTGGAAGAACAATACTTAGCAGATGGATCCAACGGAAAGTTTAGAAGCATGTGAAATCAAGGGTACCTCCACACATCAAGACATCAAACGAGGGATATTTCTGTTGTGGAGCCCTTCCAACTCCTATTAAGTGTTGAAACAATTGAGGGATGGTCAAGAAGACACAAGCCCCCGAAGTCGACTTCAGATCTAGCAAGGAAATCTAACGCCTTCCTCCGGAAATCTTCATATCCGAAAAATGAGGCGCCGCAAAGCAGACATCAAGGCCACAGTTTCTCCAAAAAGTTTGGCTTCTTCAGGAGGCGCCACTACGTGGCCTGAAAACGCCTTAAGAAGCGCATGATCCATCCATCCATGTTCACTCTATTTCTTTTTTTCCTTCTCTTCCATTGATATTTAGCTAGTGTATGCTTATTATACTAGAGTTCATATGTTAGTATGTGACATGCAGGTTTTAGTCGTGTTACCTGGTCAAAATAAATCCTAAACAAACCTAAACAAGTAGCAAAGGCAAGCAAGGGTCGAATCCCACAGGGAGGAAGTAATCTTTCTAAGTGCAAAGTCAATGTGTCAAAGTAACAAGGGGGGATTGGTTGATTGGGTGCAAGTAAACAAAAGAAAGTAAAACAAAGGTTGAAATCAATCAGGGAAAAGTACTTAGCCAAACAAATATATCCACCTTTAGTTTGGTTGATCGATCATTGATTATTCCTAGTCCTTTATCCTCATGAATGTCCTAATCCCTGTTCTGAAGTAGTTACTAGTCCAACTAGTCCTGGTAACCCTAACTATTAAACCAATCAAGAAACTATCAAGATAAATCTAACAGCAGAATAAGCTCAGGAATAAAAAAAAATAAAAAATAGTCTCTTCTGTCAAATCTCACTAATCAATTTCGAAGATTCAGGAATAAGAAGAAAATATGGAAAACCCTAAATCCTCTCATTCACTAAGATGGCGAAAACCAGAGGAGCAAAGTCTTCAGCAAAAAAGGTCGACAAGATTTGTGGTATGGGTAAGAGAAAAATAGTCTCTTCTGATGAATAAGAAATGGCAAAGGTCCCCAGAAATCTGAAGAAACAAAGGGCTAATGAAGAAATAGAAGAGCACAGTCCAGTGGTGCTGATGAAGGATAAGAAGAAGAAAAAGAGGCACGGTGGCAAAAGAATCCACCTCTAGAAGGTCTTCCAAAGCACTTGGCAAGGTTAGTACATCTTGAAAGTCATATTCTTTAGTAGAGACATTCTGGACAAAATATTATTGCAATGCATGTTAGGTTTATGTTTTTTGGTTAAATTTAGTGTAGAAATGTTGTTGCATGATGTGGCTTATAATGAAAAACAGAGGATGCAACACCATGTAATGAAAAACAAAGGATGCATCACCCTGTAATGAAAACCAGGAAAATTAATCACCCCTTTAAAATAGATGTGTAGTCATGTATTTGTGAATGCAATAATGTTGAAGAGGTAATTCACCATGTTCTCCTTGTTGTGTGGATTGTATGAGGAATCTGAGAGTTTTGATGTTTGATTAGGTGTTGTTGAAGAATAGCATTGTGGCTTAGACAATATGACATGTATGACATGAAATACTTCATAACAGCCTAAAAACTTTCTTAATGACATGGAAAACAAATATTTCAAATGTAGATAATTAGTGTTTTATATGTGCGAGTAAAATATCATGTATGTGTGAATGCAATCATGTTGAAGAGGTAATTGTCCTTGTTGTGTTAACTGTATGAGGATTGTGTGAGTTTTGATGTTTGATTAGGCTTTGTTAAAGAACTACATTGTGGCTTAGACCGTATGAGATATATCACCTGAAAACTAAATAATTTCCTCAAAAGGTCCATACTAGCTTCAAAAACTTTTTTTTTAAGTCTAGATGTTATTCTTCATTACTGCTTTATACGGGTGATTATAATGTCATGTATATGTGAATGCAACCATGTTGAAGATGAAATTGTCCTTGTTGTGTTGACTATATGAGGAATGTGTGAATTTTGATGTTTGATTAGGCTCTGTTGAAGAATTCCAATGTGGACTAGACTATATGAGATATATCACCTAAAAACTATATAATAGCCTAAAAAAGTTCATACTTGCCTAAAACACTTTTTTTTAGTCTAGATGTTATTCTTCATTACTGCATTACAGGGGTGATTATAGTGTCATGTATCTGTGAATTCAACCTTTTTTACAGAAAAAGTACAAGCGGGATAGGCAGGAAACATTTTTTGGTCGGATAAATCAGAATTCAAGGTTTGCTTATCTGCAAACTATTGAGAACACGCTTAGTGTTGGAGACTGGCAAATGATTCTAGAGGGGTCTTTTAGTGTGGTTGTAAAGATAATGAAGAATTTTAAACTATTAGCACAACTCCTACACCATGTGTTGTTTAGGCAGCTGGAGACAGATAAAAAGTGGTAGACATGATATGATATGGGAGGAAAACTATGTCGTTTTTTAGTAGAAGAGCTTAGGCTAACAATTGGATTGAATTGCGACTTCCCGGATGAGGATGATACAGTAGATGATAAGGATGTAGTGTTCCAATTTTTCAATGTTAATAACTGGGTAATAGTGCTTATATGGACCTCCATCATAGTTCGTATATTTTGGATTTAAGATTGGAGTCAGTGCAGCTTGCACTTGCAATTTCAAAACAACCTAGAGCAGGTTACACTGTCAAGGGTTTCCCAATGGTGTTTCAAGTAAGCAGCAAGTAGTTAAGATGAGTAATTTGCAGTTTATAAATGTGGTCTAATAGGACTTTATTATGTTTTAGATTTGGTTATACGAGGTTGTACCACACATTGGTAGCAGGTCTGCACAAAGGCTTAGAAATTATATTCATCCACGAGGTTTGATATGGCTCAAAACAACTAGACCGGATTGGAAATCGGTTGTGGACTCCTTAAAAGGAAGATATGCATGAAACAAATCTTTGTGGAAGAGGAAGGAGATGACTTGGGAGATAGGTGTTACTTCCTATGGGAAAGCAAAGACAATTTCCTTGATGACATTGTGAAGAAGTTAAATCCAATCATAAAGCGGGGTCCTTGTGATAAAAAGGAAAAGAAATGTGGTAAAAGGGAGGCTGGGAAGATTGATGCTTTGGATCCAAGGGAAGTGATGATTTACTTGAATGAATTGGTGGAAATGATGTAGAGAATGGAGGAATGCATCACAAAGTTAAGGGAGAAATTCCTTTGATTCAGGAAAAGAAGGAGGCAAAGATGTTTCGCCAAAAGAAGCTTTATCAAGTAATGAAGAGGATAGCATTAAGGTATTTAATTTCATAAGTGCTTATGTGTATATATTTAGACTTATCTTTTCCACAATGAATGCTTACCGTTTACATATATGTTTGTAGGAGTCAAAGAGTAAGGATGATGAAGGTGTGGAGAGTGATGAGCATCCTAACATTGAAGAACACCAACTGAGCAAGAGGAAGGTGAAAACTAAAGATTAGGTTGGAACACCAATAGAGTCTGGGGAGGTAGGTGTTATAGAGCATAAATTCATTTGTTTATACATTTACAAATTTCAATGCATATTTACTAATTTTAGGTCACACTTTATATTTTCAGGACACTGATGATGAAGAGCATGAAAGAAGCAAAGAGGATGACTTGGATGCTTTGGTGAGGAATGGTGGACAACTGGTCACATCACCATGCAAAGGAACATGTGAGGATGAGGTTGGAGCAAGGGACACTGAAGAGGAGGAGGATGATTTAGAAGTTGCAATGGTGTCTCCTGATAAGGATACTGAGGCTGCAGATGAGCAATCAATTCAAGACAATCCACTCTCACTTTTTATTGAGACGGCTACAATCCTGCGGGAGGATACCCAAGTTGTTCTAACACAAGCACATGTTGATGCAGATGAAAAGACCCAGGAGGAGACCAAAGCAATTGAAGAGGAATGAAATCATTTGTAATCACAGGAGGAGATCCAAGGTGGAATATAGGAGCAACCAATTCAGGTTGTAGTTAATGAGGAGGTTGTAACACAAGGAGGTGTTGATGCACATGGAAGGACTGAGGGGGAGACCTAAGGAGTTGAAGTTATAGTTAATGAGGAGGAAGAACAAGAGGTGAAACACAATAACAATGATACTGCAATAGATGAGGAGGGTGTAAATAACTCAAGTGAGGAGGAAAAACAAGTAGATGAGGAGGGTGGAAGTAAGAGAGGTTAGTAGAAAAAATAAGTCGATGAGGATGGTGGTTCACTTCAAAGGCCTGAGGAGGAAAGACAGGGAGGTGAAGAGGGAGTAAGTAAGGTGCGACAATAGAAGGGTGTTGGTGAGGTGCAACCAGAGGAGGTAACACTAGCAGAGGTTGGAGTTTTTCAAAGGTCTGAGGAGGGAAAACATAAAGGTGAGGAAGGAGGATGTCAGGTGCTACAGGAGGAGGTGATTGACAAAGAGGTGGCTACAAAGAAAGTAAAACAGGCAAACAACAGGGGAAAGGCGAAGGGTAGTCTACTAGAGAAGAGGATTATTCCACATCGCGCTCCAAAGCATGATGAGAGGGTAGCAATTAAAACCAAACTTTATGTGGTCATTTTGATGATTGATTTTGGTTGTAGTTATTAGTGTGTGGACGATTGATCTGGTGAAATGGATGCCTTGATTTATTACACTTTTACTGCATGAGATATATGACCTAAAAATGTTCATAATAGCGTGAAAAACCTCATATTAGCCTGAAAAACATTCTTTTGACAAATAAAGACTATATGAGATATATAACGCAAAAAAGTTCATGATGGCCTGAAAAACTACATAATGGCCTGAAAATCCTCATATCTTGGAAGTGTAGATGTTGTTCTTGATTTTGACCCGAACGCCCAGTACCTATGCACCTCCTAAGTAGATTTTCCCAGTGAGTCTCTTCTTCCTCTTGATACTTTCTTCTACATTGGGGACAATGTAGATTTTAGCTTGGGGGGTTGATATTCATTAGTAGACTATCATGTTTGCATTTAGTGTTATTTTTCCATGTCTTGCGTTATGTTTGTATGCATTGCATTTTTGGATGTATGATAGTTCTTCCATGTTTATAATTGCTTGTTTTGTATGATGCTATTACCCTTGGCATGCTTTGGTTGTTGATACTTTAGTTGACTTATGGGCATGATTATGATGATTTGGATAGTATTTGCTTGAACATATGGTCATTGATTGAGACTAACTAGGAATTGCATTCTAGACAAAAGTATGTGAGCTTCTGAGCCTAAGGACTAATCTTCATGAGTCCTCTTATTTTGTTTCATTTGTGTGTTTCTCGCTTCGATTATTTCATCTCTAAAACTTTCATTATACTTTTCTTTAAAGCCACATTTACGATTTTTGTGCATGACGTGAAAATGATTGAGGCACTATTTTTGTAGTTTATATTTCCTATTCCTACCTTGCATGTTATCCTTCTTCTTCAAGCCTATTTGAGCCTATAGAGCCCATTCTTTGGAAGCACCACAAAAACATCCCAAGCTTAAATATTAACCTTCTACCCATTCGGGAATTAGGATAACTAAATTGTATGTTTTTATGGTTGCAAGCTAAGCTTGGGGAGGACTTACATGTAATGTGTGTTGGTATATTATTTTAGTAATTTCTTAATTTTCGTTTCAATTAAAAATATATAAATAAACAAAAGAAGAAGAAAAAAGAGTGCTTGGTTGAAAAGGATGGTATAAGAGTTTGGTGTTATCTTGCATTCCTCTTTCCCGGATTTAACACCAGATAGCCAAATTATATTCATACCTCTGCTTTTACCATAGCCCCATTACAACCTAATAAAAGTCCTCTTGATTTTTGTCGTATAAAAGGTCCCTAGTGGTGGAGACTTAGAATGCTGGTGCAAGCTTATGGTATATGAGTATTCGAAGTTAAGACTTGAGCGAAACACGTACCCTAAACACATGAGCGAGAGTGACTCTTATTTTTCTCCTTGTGAGGTCTTTTAATGGGGAAATAGTTTTGTCTCTTTCATGATTATATGTGATTGCATTTGCTAGATCTCCACTTTTTCATAATTGTTGCCCATTGTCCTTTATGTAGAAACCACCATTGCATAACTTGTGGAATAGTGGACTTCGTTCTTGATATAGGACAATTAAGAGTTAAGCTTATGGGAATTTGATAACATCCAATCTAGTTCATGTTTAGGACATGCATTTGTGTTATAGTCTAGGTCATTTTATGCATTTTATTTGCATTTATGGTTAGTTGCATCATTTTATTTGTTGTAGATGTCTATACGAGTAAATTGTGCATTTTAGGTGGATTTCTCGTGCTTTCTGTGGAGACTACTGGGACACTTGGTATCATCTGGAGGCCAAGGTGAAGAATTCGGGCCTGGATCGAGCTAATATGAGAGTTGCAAAAAAAACTCGTTGGAGGTCATGTAGTTGGTTCAGATTTCATTTAGATGGTCGTGCATTCCAACGCACAATCGTACAAATGGTGATATCTCGCCGCACTGGCCGTGCGTTGTTCTCGACATTTGTATCTGGCCATGCATTTTTCGCACGCCCATGCGTTTTATGCCCTTGGAACCTGTTGACCGTGCATTTTACGCAAAGTCAACTCGGGCATCATGCATATTACCCGGATTGGTTTTATTTTTGGAAACTTTTTATCTTATGTATAAATACTTTGTTTTAGGCATTGAGATGGATCTTTTTCCATTTTTTCTAACTTTCTAGACCTAGTTGTTTGCCTCCTTTGAAGATTCCAACTTTAGAGACTGTTCCACTGGATTAAAAACTAAGTTTCTCTTTCTTTTTACTCTTGTTTATGACTTCCATCATTAATATGAGTTCTTTGATTGTGCTTGTAATTATGTCTAGCTAATTTCATATTTCTAGAGTTGGAGTGATCCCAACTATGCGTAGGTACACTTGTTTGATATTTGCCTGAATGGAATCCTGAAACATTGTTGATTAATTCCTAGTGTTCATATTGCCATAGTAGCTTATGCGAATTGTATCCTATTAGGGTTTGAGACCGAGAGGTTAATATATAGTCAGTTAGGGTTTGAGGTCAAGAGGTAATAACTTCTATTGGATTCCTATGATTTGAACCTAAGATTTTATTATTGTGAGAGTGTCTTAGTTTCTCTTGTTGATTAATAACTATCATAGATTGGATTTAGCAAGTCACAAGAGTTGATGTTAGTTCAGTTTGACATTAGATTCTATGTGCCCAAAGGGTCTAGATCTTGATTAGCAAGTCGCGAGAGTGTATGTTAATTGAATATAGGAACAATTACTATCATCCGAGATAAATTAGTAATTACCTAAGATAGTTACCTTCAACAAAGACAGATTAAATTCAGACATTTATCTAGTTAAGTCTACTGTAGCATAGATGTTGAGATCCTTTGCTTTAGATGCCTTCCTTCCATTGATTACAATATTCTTTTGCATATGTTTCTTGTTTCATAGCTCTTAGTTCAATGAAATTACCTTCTTTTGGCATAGCTTATCAATTCAAGTTACAATCGATACAACATAGTCCTCGTGGGAACAATACTTGAGAAGCTACAACTAATCCCATACGCTTGTAGGTAGGTTTCTGTCATATCAAGATGTCATGTACATTTGAATGACATCATATCTCATAAGTATTTCTGTATTTTCTAATACATTCTCACCGCAGTGATGAACCCCTTATTGGCCCTTCTAGGGAATCCTTGAATAAATAATTTAATAAAAACATCTTGCGCCCAAATCATGGTTGGAGGGTGAGGTAATATTCCAATACAACTTCATCTTCATTTCAGCAAATGCAACATACTCTTCATTGTAGACATTAACATTCATGAACCGTTTCAGCATATGGAGAAAATTATGTACTTCATTCGTCAAAGTATCTCACAAGATCCTGCAGAGTATATGAAGGTGGTAGTGCTTGATACATTCTGGATAACCTCCGTCATCACGGAGCTCGAGCATATTAGGAATGAATATCCGAAAGTGGGTGAGGACATACTGATGAAGTATATGAAGGGTCAGGCACTCAGGGATTTTCCCAAGTGTTGGGATGAGGCAGAGCACATATATGTTCCCTTCAACATCGAGTTGAAGCATTGGGTTGCCTTAGAAATTGACCTCTTCGTCTATGTGTCACCTTGTACGACTCCGACATAAATTTGTACACATACGTGGAGGTGATTGCTCATATTTCGCCAGTGATAGAGGTAATTCTACTCTATGTCAAGTAGTATGAGCCACTGGTGAAGAGATGTGAATTAGTTTATGACAAGCCAATGTCTGTATAACGGCAAAGAGCAATAAAACCTACATGCATGGGTAGTACTCTTCACTTTTATTGAAAGTCCTGTATTTGAGACATATACATGCTAAGTCCTGTTTTTGTGTGTTTGCAAAGGAGATTGTGGGGCATACACCCTTAAGTACATTCAATTACAGACCTATGTGGATCTTATGGCCGGTAAGTTTACGGATAGATTTAGAAGCACAGTGGCGCATTGCATTTTCAGACATACTTGTGTGGTTCTGTATTTGCTTTTCGGATAACATATATGTTATTTAGAAAAACAATTATGGTTTTTTAGGAGAATAATTATGGGTATCAAATAAACAATATTATGGTTTAAGATTATTATGGTTGTCTTTTATGACTGTTATATATCCTTCGTATTTATAAGCTTGAGTGACACTTGTCCATCTAAACAATTTTATGTTAGTAAACACAATAACAATATGAAAAAAACATCATAGATATTCAGTCACGAGAATATGTTAATGTTAAGAGTCAAATGAATAATGATATTTGATCAATCACCCTTTTCAATACGAAATCGAACATACATATAACGTTTTCAGACCATATGGATACGAAGTTAGGTCAAGTAATGATTTCTTACAAGTATATTTCTGTTTATGATACCAAACGATTTTACTAGTGTGAAAAAACGCATATGGATGCGAAGTTAGGTCAAATAACAATATGAAAAAAGAATGAAGGAATGATTTTTTTGTGGCCAAAGTTATGTATATTTTTCAAAGAGGGCATCTTTTGTCTTTGAAAATATTTAGCCTATCAGCTTTGTCAGGGCAGATTCAGTCTGGAATAGTAAATTTTCCAACCACGTTAGATTTCCATATTTGACCACTGCAAAGTACATTGTCTTCATTTCAACTGATTAATTTTCTCACCTCCCTATCTACCAGCCTTTAATCTTGATAATTTGTCGATAATAGATACCCTTGTGTTGGCAGAAACACTCACCTCTTCCTCCAACTCTCTCTTCTTGATACCCTCTCACTTATGCTCACTCAAACCCATTTGCTAACCCGTTTCCCACAAACTCCTCCATCAACGGCTTCAGATTTATACACAAAAGTGCATTTGCAAGTATACACGGACCGCTTGGTGCCCCCAAGCTCTAGGCGCATGGCACTTTTTACAACCCACGTGTACGCAGGTGGTTGCACTCGGCTTTGAAAGGTGCCTAAGAACAAAATGGGGATATGGTGTCTAGGTGGGAGGCTCTGGGAGATGTCTACCTATGAGGGGAGTCTGTCCATTTCTTCGAACAGGTTCCAAAAAACGGGCTTTGTTACCTTCAGCCGCTTCAGACCAAGGAGGACGTGGAGGATCTGGCTCGTCTGGGCAAGAAGGTTGTCGACATCAAGGTCTGTGTGGTTCACGATCACGTTGTGGGATGAACCTTCTAATTTAGTTTGTTTTTTAGTGTTCTAGTGTATGCATAACTAGATTATATCTTGATTTGTCAGCCAGTACATATCAGTGTTTGTTGTAATGGTTTGATATGTATCAAGATGGGATAGTCGATGCTCGCAGATGTAATGCTTTTGTAGTAGTATGCCTTTATTTTTAATGGAATGACCTATGTTTTATTTTTTTGCGTTGTGAAGTATCAAAAGGTCTTTCGACATTGTCAATCCGTTTTTTGACTTAACACTTATTAGTTTGATTAATTGCCAACCGTAAACAAAGTCATGTCACTATTTCAAACATGCACATATACGAAACGGCAAATGCACATATAGCCACCCACTTATACGAAAGGTCAAATGCACATAAACCAACCCACTTATACGAAAGGGAAAATTACCATGAATCTTGTTATATTAGGCGACCTTGTATTGTGCTTGTTTTTTATTTTGTTGTGCATGAGTGTTGTGCTTGTGGGTTTTGGGTTGTGCATGCCTTTTCTTACATATTGTATAGTGTAAAATTTAGGAGCACTAAAGATTTCTATAAATAGAGTTTCTATAAAAAAATGGTTGCTTAAAAACAACCATTCAATAACCGCATTTGTCAGTTATTAGTTGTGATGCCTATAAATATTGTTTGGTTCCTTATTACACTTTGTGGTCCACAAACTCATCCATCAATTCTGCTATTTTCCAACTCTCGATCATTTAGTTATATAATGGCCCATGAGAAATATATTAAAGTTCACCTTCAGATTTACACCTGCGAAACAACAAGGCCAAGCCCAGACGAGATGGAAACAGTAACCACTCACGTTTATGAGGGTGTAAGATGCATTTGGTAAATATGAATAGAAACCAAATTGATATTTGGTTTCTCTTTGGACGTATTAATCTCCTCACTTATAATAGATACAATAAATCGATCTTCTATGAACACGTCCTAGAAGTCGGTGCCCATTATTTAAAACAACTCCAAACGAAGGAGGACGTGCAGGCCCTGGGCCAATTGGCTGACAAAGTAGATGGTGTGAATGTTTATGTCGTCCATGGAGACGTTATGGGACTGTTCCCTCTATAGTTGAAGATGAATGATATGTTATAATGCAATGTTTCTAACTTTACGTTGGGGTGTCCCGTATTATGGATATACCTTATATAAGAATTTGGGAAGGAAACTTTAAGATGAATGATATGTTATAATGATATGTTATAATGCAATGTTTCTAACTTTAAGATGAATGATATGTTATAATGATATGTTATAATGCAATGTTTCTAACTTTAAGATGAATGATATGTTATGATGCAATCTTCTTTTATGTTCTATGGAGTTACAATATATAAAATAAATATTAAGTATCTAATAAATGAAGATTAATACAAACATGGCAGGGCAAAGTTCTTGTTTAAGAATTTGATGTAAAAATCAGGACACATCGTATGTTGTCATGTCGGATTTGGACTATAAATAATATATAGAATAAATGAACAACGTTAATTTGTTGATCAAATTCAGGCCATATCTGGTTTTGTTAGGACAACTCATTCACATTCAGTCCAAAAACAAAACAACAAATCAAACTGTTTAGCAATAACAGAGCACTTAAGACTTCCTTAAACCATACATCTTTTTACAATTTTTCCTTAAATCATACATCTTTTTACAATTCTACCTTAAACCATAAATCTTTTTACAAAAAGAGCAATTAAGATAGAAACTCAAAAATAGGGCAACAAAAAGGGGTAATCCTAATAAAAAGAGTTATGGTTTAACACAATTCTGACTCAACCATACAACTTTTTACACATTAGCGAACAACTTCAATACCTAGTATGCCATTAAACATTTACATGACGATGTTTAGTAAGAAACAAGCACCAAAAACCAACCAGTTGATCAATTTCAACAAAAAGGAACCTAACCAGCATTTTTTTCAACAAAAAAGAACATCTACAAGCATGTGGATGTTGTCATAGTGGATGTCATTCGTCAGGGCGCCCTTCTACAGTTGCGGATGTTGTGTACAAGAATCTCGCAACAACCACGGGTTCTCCACCTAGAATAATTGATTTCCCACGATGAACAGAATCGGTTGATACGAGGTCTTCCCACAAGACACCTTACCAGTGGTGCAACACATTTGGTGAATGCCATAAATTCTGGAACTGACCATTAGTCTTTGGGGGGGAACAAGATGCACAGTTTCCTAGTATACCTCTCTTACCAAGTCATTCTTGAACATGGGATTGACCAAATGAGTGGGACCCCTATATCAGTTGTAACTGCTATGGCATGATCGCATGAAACTTGATCAATCTGGAACATTTTATAGTCACATGTCCCAACATGTAGGTTAACAACAAATCCATGAGTTCCATGCATAACCTCTTATTCGAACTCGCTAATCTTTCGCACATTCATGGTTGTGGACTTCAGGTAATTGATTTCTACCTTCATGTAAACATATGGTGACAAAATCTAGTCCAAATTTTGAGTTAATTCCCTTTGTTCATAAAACATGTAGCCATTGTCTCTACTATCGCATCAAATAGTACAAGAACAAGCCACTGACGCAGAGTTTTCCAAAGACCATTTAGACACTCAATATTGTTGGTCGTCATGATGTTGAATTTGTTCCCATAGAAATGTGCCCTCGACCAGTTTTTATCTCCTAATCTTGAAGATATTGACCAACCCTTGTAGAGGAAACGGTAAGTTAAGCAAACTGATGATTGAACTCGGCCACCGTGTAAGTCTTTACAACTTTTTTGAAAAGGCGAAAGAGGTCTCCCCTACCGTATTTCCTCTGTAATTTTTGATGAATGTGATATATGCATGAACCCATGCTTGGCCAAGAAATAGTTATTTCTTAGAGCCCTGCCAATGCTAGCAAGACGGTCAGACACAAAAAAAAAATAGATTTGGATCATCTTTAACAACAACCTTCAAGTCACTAAAGAAAAATTACCACGCATCATCGTTCTCATTGTTAACAACCGCAACACCTAGTGGATAAATTTGTTTGTTTCCATATTGATCAATCGCTAGGAGAAGTATACCCTTGTACCTTGCACTCAAGTGAGTGTCGTTCACTAAGATTGCCTATATTTGCCAAACATTATAGTCAACTTTCTAACCTGAAAATTGCAAATGCTTCTGATTCTTGCAATTGCATAGTCATATATTCAGTTGACTTGAAAAAATATAATACAATTTGACTTTTCTGAAATGGTCTCTAGCATCATGCCTTTTGAAAATGCAGAGTCATATATCAATTTGATCTGACAACTTTAAATACGACCTACCATTTTACAATATGAGTCTGACCTTTTTTCAGATGTGGCGCTGCCTTTATCCATGCACCCAACGCCCATAAAACATACTTGAATCGCTGGTTAGCATCTCTTACTATTCATGTGTACGTTCTTGCATTTTGACTGGTGTAACATGTACATGTAAGAATTCATCTATGTTCTTGTTGTCGTTGTTTTGAACTCTGGCTTTTTTTTAGAATGACCTGATATAGTCCTTATTGTCTTCATTATGCGTTACTGGTGGCTCGGTTGGATTAGATGCAGTATCATGAACACCTCCATCAGTGGGAAATGTGTGCGCCACTTGTTGAACAACTCTTTCCTCCATTTCTTTCATTAAAACATTGTTGTACAACTCAATATTCCACTGTGCTTTGTTTTCTCTCATATTCAGAAACTTGTAGGCTTCCAAATCATCATTATCATTCATAGAGATAAGAGGAAGGTTGAGTTTCGTTGGTGAAACACATTTAATTTGGAGTGCTTACCTTTTATGCTCAAAGGGGTTCTTCTCGCAGATTTTCATGTGCAGTGCATTGAAGTAGAAACCTTCATAAATAAGCATTGCTCTTGTTGTTCTATCACCTTTATAAGACCCGTTTTTTCCAATGATTTTCCAATCCCCATTGGTTATCACATTTACATAGAAAGACGTTCGACCTACACTAAAAACACACAAAAATATCATAGGTATTTCGCTACGAATATCTGAGGCAGACGGAATATTAGAGGATGGTGAAGTTACGAATATCAGAGGCAGTTCCCTAAAACCTCCACTATGATTATCAAGAAGAAACAGACACGTTGTCAGGTTAAGTTACTTACCCATGGCTGCTTCAATGAAATAGAGGATGAAAGGTGAAACCTTCAATGGAACGTTGTCATATTATAGATGGAGGAACAAGAAAAAATTAGAGGTAAAAACTTGTTTTTTATCTGTAACTTTTCTTGACCAAGAGGGTGAAAAGGCTAAAGGGAAATCCTATGCAATCACCCACCAGGACATGTGTACTTGGGGTATAGATTTTAGGTTTCTTAATCGACCTGCTTAATCAACTAAACATGACATGCTTAATCAACCGACCATGATTAGTTATCTCATTAGGAGTTTTTTAGCTTTTTCTATAAGGGGTTGAAATTGCTTTTTCTTCTATTTGCATTTAAAGTAAATAATAAAGTCCATCCTTCTTGATGGCAAAAATCACTAGTACAATAGGGCCATTAACCGCACAAAATTTACCGCGGATTTTAAAGACCGAGGTAAATATATTGTCGGTCCACGGCTTAACTTAAAATCGCGGAGACTATTAAAAATAAAAGAAATAGACTTGGATGGAAGTTCTTATTATAAAACCGCAGTGTGAATTAATATTTATGGTTTATTTTTTAGAAAACGTTATTTTTATCTGTGGTTAAAGATACTAATCAGCGGTGCTTTTGTTTTTTAATAAATCAGACCACGGGTATATTATGAACCGGAGTGCGGATAATCAATTAAAATAAACAAAGAAAGGGTTGAACTACTTATTCCTCTTCATCCCTAAGTACCCAAAATCCCTAATTGAACTATATGTTCTCTTTTTTGACAAATCTTAAAGCTCCTGAAAATGCTCCTGAAAACACTCTCGAAACCCTACCGACACAATCGAAACCTAAAGCTCATTCCACCGCCACTCAACGAAAATTTGACCCTAATCTTCTGGATCTCTTCTCTCCTCAAATCCCTTGGATGGATTGGCTCTCTGCCTTCCCATCTGATCAATCGATCCTCGTCTACTATCAAATTAATCAGCCGAAAACAAGGTGTACTTTCCGGTCAAATCGGGTGACAATTATAGTGGTTGGCCATCTTACCCCGAGTCTGAACCTGATCTCTGTCAAACGAAGCTTCCTCGGCATAGCCGGCCTGCGGGACTCCCCTCTGAGATATGCTCGATGTCCGGTTTCTAAGGAAAAGAAGATATGCTCTGCGAACACGAAAGATGGCATATCCAACCTTTAAAGGGGCGACAGTCAGTCGATGATTTGAAGGTCCTCTTTTTGCGCCGTTTAAGACGCTGGATTTGGAATTTCCTGTGTTTAAACAAGCAAAGCAACCCTACTACGTACAAGAGTGGAAGGCTCCATCTCACCCTTACTACTGTGCTCGACACTTTTTGGAGTCGGAAAATCAGGTGCACTCATTCCTCTCTTCTTGTTTCCCCTTTTCCTTATCTGACTGCTGTGTTTTCTTTGCTTATATCTGTGAACTCTGGTTTCTTGAAAATGATATCCCATCCCTTGAACTCCTACTCCCCTTCTCTGTGTGTTTTGAACTCTCTGTCTTGCTCTTTTTGGCTTGTTTTTTCTACTTGTGTGAATCCCTTTCCTTTGTCCAAGTTGATGGACAAAGGGAAAAAAACTATGAAGGATGTGCACTCCCCCTGGCGTTGAGGGTTCCTCTATTGTTACAAAGAGCAGGAATCACGATCAATCCACCACTAACAAAAGTGAGGTGACCCCTCCCCTTGCAATTTTTATTGCATCTGAAATTCCTAAAGAGGGTGAAATCTTTTCTTCTTCTGAAACTCCGGCTATAGACATGAATCTTTTCCTTTCTAAACTTTTGGGAGTTCGAACAAACATCCAAAAACTCAAAGAAACCTCTCTGTTGGGTTATGTGTTAGGGGCGCCTGTTGATTTCTCCAAGCTCAAAGTTAAACTTAAAAATTATTGGAGATTTATAAAAGGATCTTTTGAGGTTCTGGAAAAGCCAAATTTCTGGTTTGAACTGAGGTTTGCTAATCCCATTGATCAAAAAAAGGTTTGGGATGGTAGGCCTTATCATGTTTTTGGGCAACTTATGCTCTTTAAACCCTGGGTTTCCAACTTTGATCCCTTTTCTGAACCGATTTCCATGGTGGATATGTGGGTTAGAGTTCCACAATTGCCTATGGAGTACATTAGTTTTGACATTCTTAGCACAATCATTGAGATGAACCATTTTGGGAAACTTGTGAAGCTTGATTCCTTCACTAAAAAAAACAAAGAGTGAGTTATGCTCGTTTGTGCATCAATGTTGATGTTGCCAAAATTAAACACAAGACCATTGTCATTCCTAATGAGGAGGGGGTCTCTAAAATCTTCAAATATGGTTTGAAGAGTCTCTTGAGGGTTGTGAAAACAGTGGAGAATCTGAACATTCTTTTGACAAATGCCCCCTTAGAAATGCAAAACCTCAATCTCTCCAGCTCACCTTTCAGAGACTGAGAGTGAGCACCCCTCCTGAACCTCCTAAAAAAGGCCCTAGTGATCCCATTAATTAATGGCAGAATGTATCTTACAGTAGAAAGAAAGTGTCTCCTTTTCATAAAACTGTTACTACTGTCTCTCTGTATCCTAAAACCACAAAAGTGGTATAACTATTGTCCATCAAGATGTGGAGGTTACAAGTGATGTTGTTGCAAAGCTGGTTGAACCTGTCATTATTGCTGACACTCCTTTTCTCTCTAAGGAGAATGTTGTAGTTGAAAGCACAAATGACAACACTGTGCTTCCTGAGAGCCTTACTCCTCCTTTTCACCACCCACATCCTAATGATGAGGATTCCCAGGTGTGCCTGGGGGCTTCCTCTGGTCATGTGGTTGTGCTTGTGCTTGACAAGGATGAACAACCAGTGTTGAAGGGTGCTGAACTGCAGGAGTTTCTAAACCATGATGACCTCCTTGATGAGTTTGTAGAATGCACTGAGGTCCCACAAAAGGATATGGATGAAATGGTGACTGACCTGGTGGTTTCTGCTATTCCTGGTGCAATGGAGGCAAAAAAACCTCTACTGAGAAGCATAATTCTCCTGAGAAAGGAAATTTTGAAGCATTACCAGCACCCTCCACCTCTGAGTCGGGTAAGCGCAAAGATGTCACCAATGAGGAAGACACCGACACCTCGGGGCTGAAGGGTGTAAAAAAAATGAAAAAATAGTTTTATGTTTATGTACAATTATCAAGATTTGGGTTCTGTCTGCATTGAGCTGATCCTTTCTGACTGGGTGACCCCCTAGAATTTTTTTTTGTGTCCTAAGTACTTTGTGTTTAGAACCATCTTGATAATTTTATGCTTTTATCCTCCTGGATGTACCTCTCCCTACCAATGGCTTTGTGATCAGCCAGTTGGTGCTTTTGTTGACAATGTAATGATCAATCATCTATGGAAGAAGTTTAAGTATATTCGGTGTCTTATATGCTTTATTACGTTTAAACTTTTCTTCTATAATGACCAATCTGCTAATTCCCTGAACATGCATGACAACAATGACATTTTTTAGTGGCTTTTCTGGCTGTTGATTCTGGATTTATGGGGTCTGTATGCTTGGATTCTGTTTATCCCTCGAACTGATATTAGCTACAAAATTGATACTGAAAACATAAAACTGAATTCTCATTGTTTTTTAGAGTGCTGCTTCCATTCCTTTTCGTTTAGTTCTTTTTTTGCTTCCTCTGGCCTATTGTTCTGTCTTGTTGTTGTTGATCCCCTTTGTCTTTTTATTTGTTTTTCTATTGCTTGTTGTTTGAATTTCTTTCTTCCCTTTTCTTACTTTTCTATGTGCCTTTGCTGCTGGATTCTCAGGGCTTTTTCCTCTGATTATGATACTCTGAATCTGTTACAGGATCATCTTAACATTGAACAAGGTTTTCATCGGTTTTCTGATTGGAAATACAGAGTGTTGCTGGCATCTAAACAATCAAACCAGCTGAGCACTCAATTTTTGAACAAAGTTTTAGAGATTTTGATCTCTGGGAATTTTGAACCCATGACACAATTTATTGACAAGAACATAGCTATTAGTTCATGGACAACTCGGGATATTTTTGTTTTTGGCAAACAATGTGATTCCATGCTACGTATTAGCAATGACATTGGCAAGGTATCTGTGTGCATTAGAATCTCTGTGAACATTTACTCTACTAAAAAGTGGAGTCAGATGAGCCTTTGTATTACATTATTTTGCCTTAATTATCCTAAGGAAAGACTCACGGTTAACAACAGCTAGAGCACACTGAACAAATTCATAAATGAAAATTGGAATATTACAGACCTCCATACCATCTCTCTTTTTAACACCCTTCATGACATGTATATCTTATATGAGAACAACACCAAATTTGATTTGAAACCTGACATATTAACTCATGATGAACAAATGATATTGATGCAACGCTGGTGTAGTCAATGACTGCTGACCACGACTGCTCAAATTGGACACTTACAGGATATGTATGAAAAAATTCCACTAAGGTGGAAGAATATTTGTGATGAAACTATTTCTATGAAGGATGAAAAGTATAATTATCATCCTGAACATAGACACAACCTTGATGAGTTAGTTAAAAACAAAGGAATTATACCTCTTTCAATTACTAAGTCCATAGAAAACATAATACTAAATAGAAATGATAATAAGTTCCCTAGACGTCTTATGATATGGGGCAAATTTACAATTTGTTTTTTATGAAGATCACAACCTGGAATTGCCGCGAAATCGGAAAGAAAACTTTTTGGATGGATGTTGAATCCTTCTGTAAAATTGAATGAATACAATTAATTGCACTCTTTGAAACAAGAACAAACAAAGAACCAAGTGAACAAGTGTGGAAAAAAGCGGGATTTGATCAATTCTACTGTGTCTCGGCTACGGGCTTCTCGGGTGGCATTTGCGTAATGTGGATGACCTACCAACTTACAAATGAAATCCTCGAAATTGACCAAATTGAAACAAGATTTATTAGTATCAAAAATACAAACTTGCTTACGAACAAAAAACTTATGATAATCCTTACATATGCTCCACCGAATGAATTTGCAAAGACGGTGTTCTGGGAAGGACTCATTTCCTTTATTAAAAATTGTTCTCTTTCGTGCATTATTATGGGAGATCTAAACGAAATACAAGACCCATCTGAAAAATTGGGTGGCTTAACACCACCTTTGACAAAATTTGCAAGATTACGATAATTTAATAATGAATGTGAACTATTGGAGACCCCTATTCAAGGAAACATATATACATGGCGGAAGAACAGGACAGAAATAGATAACATATATGAAAAACTAGATTGGGTTCTTATTCATCACCAGATCCTTCAATGGTACCCTGATATCTATACTACACACTTTGCGTTTACCAGCTCAGACCATTGCCCCATCTCTATCGAGCTTGACTCAGCAATACCTTTCAAAAATCATCCGTTTAAATTTGAAAAAATCTAGATGACCAGAAAGGACTTTAGAAACGTTGTTAAACAAGCTTGGAGAACTAACTACCATGGATCTAGATTGTATAATCTTGTATCCAAGACAAAATTACTTAAGAAACATGCCAAGAAATGGAATAAAAGTACCTTTGGTAATGTATTTACTCAATTACAAACTATAGAAAAATAGCTCTCTGAAATCCAAACTGAGATCTGTACTCACCCTACAAATGATCTCATTACAAAACAAATAAGAATTATAGAAAAAAAAATTCTTTATTTCCAGAAAATTTACTGGAACCAAAAGAGCTAAAGTTAAACACATTAAATTCACTGATACGAATGCTAGCTATTTCACAAAATAGCAAGTGGAAGAAGAAATAAGAAAATTATAAAAGAAATTAAAACCCAAGAAGGAACAAGTATTACTGGAGAAAAGAAAATTAGAAATGATTCATTAAAAGGTTTAGAAGTGAGGATATGGACCAAAGATTACTCCAAGAAAATCTAGAATTGATTCAATCTGAAATCTCTATAGAGGACAACTTAGAATTAATGAGGAACGTATACAATGAAGAAATTAAGAAGGTTGTCTTTAACATTGGCTCGGATAAATCACCGGGTCCTGATGGTATGACGACAAAATTCAATCAAAAATATTGGGACATTGTAGGTCCTTCTGTTATTCAAGCATGTAAAATCTTTTTCCTATCTGGGAAGTTGCTCAAACAAATAAATCACACATTTATTTCTTTGATTCCAAAATGTGACAATCCAAATTCTACTAATCACAATAGACTCATAAGTCTGTGTTCTACAATTTATAAGATTATCTCGAAAATCATAACAACGAGACTTAAAGGAACCATGGAAAAATTAATCCACCCTCTACAGGGTGCCTTTGTTGCTAATAGAGCCATCCAAGATAATATCTTAATTGCTCATGAAATTTTTCACTCATTTAAATCGAAAAAAGGAACTGAAGGATTCATTGGATTTCATGAAAAATTTATCAGTTGGATAAAGAAATGCATTACAATGGTATCCTTTTCGGTACTTGTAAACCACGAACCCACAGAAATTTTGAAACCTTCAAGAGGGCTTAGACAGGGAGACCCCCTTTCCGCTTTCTTGTTTATTTTAGGATCTGAAATCCTTGCAAGAAAACTCCAAAAAGCCTAAGAAAGACCTCGAAAACCACTAGGATTTCAAATCACTCAACAAGGACCTCGAATTCCGTTCATGGCGTTTACGGATGACATTTTGATCTTCTCGAAAGCTAAACAGGAAAATGGTAAGGAAACCAAGGAGATTGTTGATGAATATTGCAAAATCGCAGGACAAAAAGTTAACTTTCATAAATCGGCTTTTCAAGTTACAAAAAAGGTTACCAACCAAAAAAATTAGCAATACAAGGTACTCTTACAATCACAAATATGATATCTCTTGAAAAATACCTAGGTTTCCCTATCATTAATGGTAGAGTTAACTCGAATACCTTTCCTGATCTCTTAATTAGCACACAAAAACAACTGTCTAAATGGAAAGTGAATTCCCTTTCCCAAGCACAACACTAATAAAAGCTAATCTAGCATCAAGACCAAACTATCTTATGCAAAGCTTTATGTTACCTACACACACATAATGAACTTGACAAGTTAAATATATCTTTCTTTTGGAACAAAGACAGCTCCTATAAACCTCTTATAGGCTGGGAAAAGATATGTAAACCGACACAACAAGCAGGTCTGGGATTGAGAAAATCAAAAGACATCAATAAAGCCCTACAATTCAAATTATTATGGAAAATTCTAGCAGAGCCGAATAATTACTAGGTCAGAGTTGTTACTGAAAAATACTTGAAAATAATCCATATGTTTCAATACGAGAAAAAAGAAAATCGCTCCTGGCAATGGTCCAAAATGATTGAACTCATGGATGAATTCAAATCTGGACTAATTTGGCAAGTTAGTAATGGCAAAACAATCAAATTTTGGTCGGATAACTGGGTCTCTAAAACCCCCTTATGTGATATCATAAACACACAATTAATACTGAATAATGATGCCTTGGTAGCTGAATTTATGTTGCCAAATAAAACCTGGAACAAGGATTTAATAGAACAATGTTTACCCCATGATTTAGCCAAAAAAATAATCTTTATCTCAATACCTCTGAATGATATTCATGATAGAATGTACTGGGAAACTAGCAAAAATGGTTGGTTTTCTACGAATTCTGCTATGGAATTGATTAACAAAAATAAAAGATACACTGCCTATGTTTCTTCATGGATATGGAAGATGGATACATATCCCAAAGTTAAAAACTTTATCTGAAAAATAATGAAAAACGGTCTTCCAACTAAAGCTAGATTAGCAGAAAAAGGTGTAGCAATCCCCTAGGGCTATATTCAGTGCAATGCTCAATTAGAGGATTTGAATCATCTGCTTTTCCAATGTAACCACACCATGAAAACAATAGGAAAAATAAACTATCATACTTATGGTATCATTATATCCCTAAACATAGGAAATAAAAAAATATATGAAATCATTGAAGAAATTCGACAAAAAACTGATCGATCGCAATTTATAGAATTAGTGATCTCTTGGTGGGAAATTTGGTTTTATAGAAACCAACAAAGTTTTGGAAGAACAAATGATGATGTAGATATCATAAAAGATGTACCAAATTATATTAAAAAACAAATTGAGAATTGGAATAAGACAAAAAATTAGAACCCTGACTGTTTAGCAGAGGGCAAACAAAAATACATAGAATAAACCAATCTTCCTTTTTGGGGATAAATGTGGTATCTCAACCCCTTTAAAAACAGAAACGCTTGCAGTAAGAAATGTCCGGGTAAAGGCCTATGAATTAGGCATTACCGACATTCAACTTGAATGCGATAACCTTACCATTGTGAATATTCTTAATCAAATTTGGCATTGTCCATAGGTTATTGAAATGTTAATTTCTGATATCTTGTGTGTTTTACAATTGTTTTCTTCAGTGCAGATTTTTCATGTCTTCCGAGAAACAAACGTGGTGGCCGATTTCATTGCAAAGATGGTCCAACGGAGTTCCTTGGAAGATTTTCGAGCTAGCTTAGAACTTGTAATCGAAAGGATGTTATAGACTGAGAAACTGTCTCTTCTGTGGTTTCCAGTCTAATTTTTACCTAATAAAAAAAAAATTGTTCTCTTCCGGTCGGTCGTCGTCGATGTTTGCCCTAGTGTTGGCGGTGCTCCTAAATCCATCTCTGATTGTGCTCCTAAACAAGGTTCTTCTTCTCTTCTTTCTCTCATGCCAATCGAATTTCGTTATTTCTGGGGTGTTTGGTCTAGCTTTGATGCGGTTGTTCTCTCTCTCTCTCTCTCTCTCTCTCTCTCTCTCTCTCTCTCTCTCTCTCTCTCTCTCTCTCTCTCTCTCTCTCTCTCTCTCTCTCTCCATCTGAGTTACTATGGATCTAGATTTGCTTTTCACTTGTAATTGTGTGATTCACTATGAATATTATGAGAGCAAGAAAGGAGTCTTTCACCCTTGTTGCAATTGCCTGGATAAAGCATAATAAAGAAAAAAGTATGGAGATTTCATTGCACCCGTATATTGAATAAGATGAATTAACACAGTACATTGGCACATTGATTATATTGGTTGGTGAAGTTCAGTTTTTTGTTTTCAAATGTGAGGCAGGAGAATCATATGTTGACATTCGTGCATGTGGTATGCAGGTTGGCAGAGATATGTTGGAGAAGAGGTTAAACCATATATAGTTGATTTTTCAACTGATAATGGGGGTGCAGATATGCCCAAAATGCGATAGAGGCCTGGTCCAATTGACAACACAAATATTGTCCAGTGTGAATGAGGTTCAAAATGATGAATTGGAGCTTCGTAGATGTGTATATTGTTTGGCCCAGTTTCTAATGGAACCTCATCGAATTAGCCCAATGGACAGAGGATGACTCTTTCCAGAAGATTAACACAGTTGGAAGCAGACGATGGAATTGGGCGAGAATCTCGATCTCGATAGACACATGTAGTTATTGGGCCCCGATTTGTTCGGTCCAGCAAGCCGGCCCACACGGTTGTTATGGCCAAACCAACAAGGCAGAAATATCGCAGGGTGAGTACTAGCAAAAATCTCGGCTATCCAGTTAAGCGACTCGATGAGCCTCGAAGATCATGGAGGACAACGGCTAGTCTAATCGATCTTCAGGGTTAAGCATGTATATATTAGGCTGGGGAGAACTCTTGAAGGACATATGATTATTTTCTCTACTGAATACGAACAACAAATTACTGCTTACTCATTTACTTTTGCGATTACTCTCTAGTTCTGTTCTTCATTCCGGTATTGAAGAAACCGTCGATTGAATCTCTTGGTTACACCGATCTCTCGCTCGGAGGAAATAAGCTTGTCATTTCATTCGTTTAATCTCATTTACTTTATTGTTAAGTTGATTTGGATTATTTAGATATCACTAATCTTATTATTATCTAGTTTCCCTTGTTTAAGCGATTCAGGTCGGTTCAATTTTTTTCGCCCAAAACAATTTTCCGCCCATCGTGGGGCATCTAGCCAATCAACGATCCAATCATCAATCCAATTCTCATCCCATCATGACTGACGTTGGAAATCCCATGATCCTCGTCGAAGATCAAGCCTAAGGCAACGTCCAAATCGCGAACCAGGCAGAGGACGTCAGCGGCCAACCAGTCGCAGACTCGCGAATGCAAGAGCTCGCAAGAACCATGAGTACCCTTCAAGAGGAATTGGCTCAACAGTGTGCCAGGACCGAAACGCTAAGTGCTCAATCCGAATCTGAAATCACTCGACTGACCCGTGAAAATGAGTTTTTAAGGTCACAGGTACACTTGGCCGTATCGGTCCCCGGAGGCTCAAGACGCGTGGTCAACACGGAAGGACTATCTACATGACTCAATCTGGATGGAGCAGACACGACACCCGCAGTGGCGACCAACGCCTCCCAACCTGCTGGTATGTTTCAGACCCCTCCGATCACTTTCGTTACGACTAACATACCAAATTCTGTAGCCGAGCCCCCCGAAGCTCGAGCGACCCCTCCACAGGTGATAGCTCCGGCCGATCTCCAGGCCCTCATACAACAAGCTATCAACGAGCATATGAAGGCTCTAGATGATCGCATCGCACGGATCTCGGGAGTCCTTCAATCAATCGAGAAAGAAGTGATCGACGGATATGAAGATTCGCCTTTCGTAGAGGCGATTGCACGCGTCGAGATTCCTAAAAAGTTCCATGTCCCCAACATGCCCAACTACGATGCGATCGGGGACCCCGACGATCACGTCTCAATTTACAAGCAAAAATTAATGACAATTTCGATCCTAAGAGGGAACCGCGAGGCCGTCATGTGAAAAAGCTTTGGCACGACCCTCGCGGGACCTTTACTAACATGGCTTATGCATTTGCCGCAGGGCTCCATCACTTCCTTCGTCGACATAATCAATTCGTTCAAAGTTCAATTTGCTAGCAATTGACGACTAGAAAAGCAGTCAAGCGATCTATACAGGATCGTGCAAAGGTATGGCGAACCTCTATGAGATTATCTCAACAGATACAACAAAGAGAAGGTCACGATCCCACATTGCGACGTCCCAATGTCGATCGAAGCGTTCCGCCAGGATTTGATCAGGGGTAGTGAACTCTATCGCGAACTGACCAAATATTCGTGTCAGAGCTTTGAAGATGTGCAAGCCAAAACCATGGCACAAGTCAGACTCGAAGAAGATGAAGAGCCCTCCAAAGCAAACAAGAGCCCCAATCGAGTCGATCGAAGAACATTTTCGGATCATCGACGCGATCGACGGCATCAACCTTATCCTAAGGGGCGGGGCGACCCCAATCAAGTAAACAACTCTTATGACAGGAACCAGGATTGGAAGAACAATCCCGCTCTCCCTCCAAAGATCCACTCTTACAACTTCAACATCTCTGTGTCGGAGCTTGTGAAGAGTTTCGACAGATATGGAAAAGAAGTAAGGTGGCCTCAGAAGAGCGACAAACCAAACGCAAAGAAGGACATGAACTGGTGGTGTGAGTTCCACGGAGACCACGGACACTCGACGGACGAGTACTCGACGGACGAGTACTCAACGGACGAGTATATAGCCCTTCGTAAGGAAGTCGCAAGGCTCCTCGCGTAGGGGCTACTACGCAACGTCATATCCGACAAAGCCAAAACAACCCTCGATCGAAGGGACCAAGTAACATCTGACAAGCCGTCTTCTCCGGTTCCCACTAAAATTGTTAACACCATTTCAGGAGGGTCGAACGTGTGTGGAAATACATACTCGGCCGCAAAAAGATACGCCCGAGAAAGCAAAGGCGATAGGCCGATTCGAGCGGAGGCGAGGCAATCGCAAACCATCGACGCCCCCATCATCACTTTCGACGACTCATAAGCCCAAGAGTTAGGCGACCACCACGACGGTTTGGTAATCTCTTTTTCAATTAGTAATTGTCTTATCCGCCGCGTTTTAATCGACACAGGTAGCTCCACCAACCTGTTGACACTCGATGCCTTAAAGGGTATGTGTTTAAGCGAGGACGACCTAACCCGAAACTCTACCCCACTGGTCGGATTCAGCGGGGAGGTTAAATATACCCGAGGCAAAATCGTGTTGACAACATACGCTGGTGGAGTCAACCAACAGGTAAAGTTTTTAATTCTCGACTGCCCATCCCCATACAATGCAATCCTCGGTAGACCCTGGATTCATGCCATGAAAGTTGTTCCTTCCACTTACCACCAGACCATAAAATTCCCAACTAAGTGGGGGTAAAGGAAATAAGAGGCGACCAGCGGGCTGCTAAGGAATGCTATGTCACTTCAATGAAAGGGGCAGTCGACAAGTCTTCCGCATAGCAATCACAGTGTGGTGAAGGGACCACACGATACATCGAACCAGAGATGGAACAACTCGATGAGATCGCGTTGGATCCTTCAAAAACGACATAAACGGTGCGGGTCGGATCGGATCTAAACATTTCGACCAGATCAGATTTAATTTCTTTTTTACGATCCAACTCTGATTGTTTTGCCTGGTCACACGAAGATATGGTGGGGATCTCCCGAGATATTATTACTCATATATTGAATGTAGATCCCACATACCCTCCGATCAAGCAAAAAAGGAGAAAGTTCGCACCTGAACGCAACAAAATCGTAGACGACAAGGTCAAGAACTTGCTCGAGATAGGTAAAATAAGGGAAGTCAAGTACCCCGACTGGATAGCAAACGTCGTTGTGGTTCAAAAGAAGAATGGGAAATGGAGAGTATGCATCGACTTCACATACCTGAACAAGGCCTGTCCAAAAGACTCATTCCCACTACCACATATCGACGCCATGGTTGACGCGACCGCCGGACACGAGATGTTAACATTCATGGACGCATTCAGTGGGTACAACCAAATTATCATGGACCCCGACGACCAAGAAAAAACAGCCTTCATAACAAGCCAAGATACGTACTGCTACAAAGTCATGCCTTTTGGATTGAAAAACGCAGGGGCCATATACCAGAGGCTGGTGAACAGAATGTTCAAAGAATAGATCGGGGACACCATGGAGGTTTACATCGATGACATGCTCATCAAGTCCAAAGTGGCAAAGGACCATATTGAACACTTGAAAGAAGCATTCGAGGTATTGAAAAGATATAACATGAAACTAAACCCGACTAAATGCTCTTTCGGAGTGTGTTTAGGAAAATTATTGGGATACATGGTGATGCAAAGGGGGATCGGGGCTGGTCCGGACCAGATCGAAGCTATCGTCAACCTGAGGCCCCCCCAATGTGTCAAAAGACATCCAGAAATTGACGGGACGGATAGCAGTATTGAACAAATTCATATCAAAGTCTTCGGATAAATGCAAACTCTTTTACGAAGCCCTAAAAAAGAACAAGTCGTTCGATTGGACAGCAGCACACGAGCAAGCCTTCCAGGACCTAAAGACGTATCTGGCGAGTCCCCTCCTGTTGGCCAAGCCGAAAGACGACGAGCCGTTACCACTGTACCTGGCCGTATCAGAATCAGCCGTCAGCGCAGTCCTGACAAGAGAAGAGGATGGCAAACAATCACCAGTGTATTACGTAAGTCGTTCCCTACTTACTGTCGAAACAAGGTACACGTCACTTGAAAAATTAGTCTTGGTACTAGTTATGGCCTCGAACAAATTAAGGCTCTACTTCGAATCACATGCTATTATTATAAGGACTAACCATCCCATGAAAGCCATCATGAGGAAACCAGAATTTACAGTCCGAATGGCTGAATGAGCTATACACCTTAGCGGATTCGACATCGAGTATTATCCAAGAACGGCGATCAAATCTCAAGCTTTGGCCAACTTTGTGATCGATTTCAGTCTTACAGTGGAAAAAGAAGCCATGAAGGAGGCCGGACAGCTGGAAATTGAAGAGAAGCGGGGCACGTGGCAACTCCACACAGACGGAGCATCAAACGTAAGAGGAGTCGGCCTAGATTTTGTACTAAAATCGCCACAAGGGGACCACATAGCCCAAGCTGTGAGATGCGAGTGGGACATGACCAACAATGAAGCAGAATATGAAGCTCTCATATTTGGGTTAACACTCACGCACGATCTCGCAATCCTGAGCATAGAGGTGACATGCGATTCCCTCCTGATCGTCAACCAAGTACAAGGCTCGTACGCCGCTAAGGATGATGGCATATTTGGATGTCGTCAAGAAATTAGCAAGAAAATTCCAGAACTTCACCATCTGATATGTCCCACGCGACCTCAACACACAAGCCGACGCTCTAGCAAATTTTGGCTCCGCCCTACATCCCGACGACTTCCACAGCATCCTATTGGCACACATCACCACACCAGCCATCTCCAAAATCTTCAAAATAGCCAGTCAAGATGACAATGAGATGGTGGGAGAAGTGCCCTTAGAAGAATTCGTCTCAGCGAAAGTAGGCGACCACACAGAATAAGACCTAGTAGGCGACCAAGAAGATTGGACCGCGCCCTACATCAAGTGGCTCAAAGATGGAATACTCCTAGCAGACAAGACAAGAGTTAAAAGACTTAAGGTACAAGCCATAACATTTGATTTAAAAGATAATGTTCTATTCAAGCGATCTGTCACAGGCCTATACCTGCGCTGCCTCAAAACAAATGAGATAAGACGCGTCTTACAATCCTTACACGACGGAGAATGTGGAAACATACTGGAGGACGTAGCCTATCCAGCAAAGCCCTTAGGATGGGTTACTACTGGCCTACAATGAACAAAGACGCGACCGACTACGTCAAAAAGTGCGACGCCTGCCAATGACACGCACCTTGGCCTTTCGTGCGATGGGGAATGGACATCGTCGGGAAATTGCCGCCAGCATCAAGACAACGCGTCTTCTTCCTGGCTATGACCGACTATTTTTCTAAATGGATAGAAGCCGAAGCATACCGATAGTCCAATGGTCAAGCGGAATCCATCAAAAAAATCATCAACAAAAAGCTCAAAAAATGCCTTACAGGGGCAAAAGGCAAGTGGGCCGACGAACTCCCCTTGATACTATGGTCCGACAGGACGACACCGAAGAACGCAACTGGACAGAGTCCATTCTCGTTGGTCTACGGGAGCAAAGTGGTCATCCCTACCGAGCTACTCGTCCCAACTGCTAGATATGGACTACAAACCCCAGAGCAAAACAACATCGAGTTGGCTCACAATCTTGACACCATAAGTGAGACCAGAGAGAAAGCCAGAAGTGGAATGGTCCAATACCAGCAACAAGTCGCCAGGAGCTATAACAAGAATATTCATGTTAAAGTCTTCAAATTAGGAGATTGGGTCCTTAGGAAGACGTTCCAGAACACCAAGGACCCTGTCGACGGGAAGCTAGCACCTCAATGCGAAGGACCCTACACCATCAAAGAGATCGTCGGGCAAGGAGCATACCGACTGGAAACCAAAGACGGACAACTAATTCCCAGAAGTTGGAATGCGACCCACTTAAAGTTGTATCACTTCTGAACCTTTCTTTCCCTCATGTTTTATTTATGTCTATTCGATTACGCTTGTCTGAATTATGTTACTGACTTAAGCATCGGTGGGCCGTTGAGTCAGCCCCCAACGGTCGCCCCAAGACCTTTTCTTTTTTTCCTTTTTTGCACTCTTAAAACAATTTGAACAGGAACAAGAGGCCTCGAAGACAAACGTGACATTCAAGCTCAAATGGGTATCCTTATCATATACAAAACAACGCTTACAATATACAAGTCGATCGACACACAAAGAATGGTGAGACAAAACACTACAGACACTCTATTTACAAGACATGTCTTATCCAAGGTACTCGTCTTTACTTGTACATTACAAATGACTCTTCCCTGGAAACACAAGGCATGCCACACTGGTATTTACACCCACATGTCACGTCGCACAAATCACCACGCGTCCCCGGCCAAGACGCGACTGGCAAGTCCACCTGCAAACATTAAAACAAAAAAAACACAAGGTACGCGAAGTCCCTAGCATTTTACAAAATACGTGACCCGCGATGGTGGACGGGCTGCCAAAACATTGTCCATCCCATCACCACGATGGGGCACAACACACTGTCCAAACATTTAAAGCAAAATGTCCACAACACTACAAGAAACATTGTCATCAAACAAACAATACTTAAGACTCGCCTGACCTCTGCAGGAACATCTTCTTGACCGTTTGTCGCCTCAGGAAGCTCCCTCGACGCGCCCCCAATAACCCGTCTGGTCGCTTCAGGATCTATTTCCTCTCTCTGCTCATCTTCTCCAAAGTCGATTAACTTGAACATCTTGTTGCCAAGATTACCGTAGGGGTACAGAAGATCCATGTTTTCTCTTGCGTCTTCAATCTTCCAAGACGAATGAGCCCCTGCGGCATACTCCTCCAACATCTCAATGCGAGACTTGAGGCAGAAGTACGTCCCGACATCGGTGGCAACATGGGCATCCTTCACATGGACTTCTTCAATTCTACCCTCGAGCTCCGCAAGTCGAGCTTGCGTCTCCGCCAACTTTTTATCAGCCACTGCTTGTTTGCTCTCGGCAGCTTTGACGCGCCCACTAGCAACCTTTAGTTGGCCCTCGGCCTTGGCTACCCGTCTGTCAGCTCTATCATTTAAATCTTGCACAGTGGAAAACGCGACAATTGAGTATTAGAGGGCATATACACGACAAACCATGTAAAAGATATAATAATAAAGCAAGTACATGCGTATTAGAAGAAATTCCACGTAGATATCACTTTACTTACCCGCCAAGCGGCCGCCCCGGCCTCGTCAATACAGTCGATAGGATGTACGCCGATTTCCCTCTTGGCCTCCGGGTCCAAAGTGTGGAGCAATTCTTCCAAATCTCTGCCCTTCATCATGCCCACCGACAGTTTTGGGGCAGCAATCGCTTTCCTTTTCGCCCCTGAAGTCTTGGACGACGGCGAATCCAGAGAAATGACCCTAATCGACGAAGGAGCCTTAACGGCGGTTTTCACCGACGAAGAGGCCTTGATCGCCGACAGCTTCTGGTCCAGGAGACTTTTCCCCGACAAGCGAGCGCTCGACCTCACGCCTCGAGATGCTGTCAGGCAAGCACAATATTATAAGCATACGAACACCCCAAAGATCACCCACATGCATACCTGGAGGAACGAACAAGTGCCTTTGGTGATGGAAGTAGACAGAGTCGCCATGTTCGAAGGGCTAAGAGTTAGGCGATTCACGTTCTTAAACGATCTTTCAGCCTCCGAGAAAGCGAGCAAGACTTCAGTAACCGCAGTAAAATCAGAATCCGTCTTCTCCTTTGGATTCGGCACTGAAAGGAGACACACGTGAGCAGAAGTTAACAAGACATCAAATACGAATCCAAAAAGACTAATACGATACCTGATGTCCTCCAGACGTCGCGTAATAAAGAACAGTCGAAACCCCCCTTAAGCGACTTCTTTTCCACAAAGAAGAATCGCGATCTCCATCCACGGTCATTGACATTACGGTTCAGAGCGATCTCCATCCACGGTCAGTAACATATAGCGTATTTGCAACATATTTACATAACACAAATCTAATATACATATTTAATAATTATCTTAATTATTTGTTAGTTTGATTATATTTTCAAAGGGTTTATCTATTCAAATGTAAGAAATAGTTTATTTAAATTTAACTTTTCAATGTGTATCCATTGTCATACATTAAAAAGGCACATAAGTCAATTCACTCTTACTAAGGGCACAATATATAAAATCTTCTTAAGAAACTATTATCTTGAAAGAAAATTGTTATATTCGTGTAAAAAAAAACTATAAAATCTCTAAATATTCAACAAATTCTTTCTAAAACAAGATTCTTACAATATAGGTTAGAAAATCAAAGATAATTAAGGCACCACTCGGCAGAGCTGTTTTGAGATTATGGTAGCTTAACTCTTTTTCATCTATTTATAGAGAGTTGGTAAGAAAATGTTAAATTTTTCTTATGGAGCTTATAGTAGATGAATGCATATTAGTTTTCAAAAAAATTCCAATGTGATCTCCAAGTTTATTGAAGATTAACGAGTTGAATTTAACTTTTATCCCAATTAATCTAGCTCATTATACCAAACATCTAACTAGAATCTAATAATGAAACAAATAAATTTAGCTCTAACTCCATTTCCGACTACTCATTCAACACTATAGTTAGTCATTTTGCTCCAACTCCTAATTGAGTAGGATATACTCTAAACAATCAAATCCCCTCCCTAATAAATTGATTCAATAAGTTCACTATACTAAATAAACAACTTAGCACCCATGTATATTTAATTGGTTTATTAACTAATTAAATAGTTACACTACTGATCGAATCTTAGTAATTTGCAGTAATCAGCCTTAATTTTGTCAAGAACATCTTAAGCAAACACAAAACACAAGATAGTGGTCGTCATTGAAAAAACCAACAAAAAATATTAAAAATGTAATATGGATTGTCAGGAACAACCATATTAATTCCACTTGGTTCATAGCTAGACTCATAAATCAAAATATTATTTTTTTTATCAAAATTTTACCTTAATTCATCATTTAATAAGCTATAGCTTTCGGCAATCCAAATTTATTTTCTTCTCTAAATATAACCACCCATATATAAAAATTAATTGATACTTATATGCATACCACATTTATTTAATATATTTAGATCAACACTTGAATTTTAATAACATACAATGAAAAAAAACTTCGTATATATCCTGATATTCTTGTTTAAACATGCACGCGTGTGCGCACTCATTCAAGGACAGGTAGAGTATCTATAAATAAATTAACCAAGATTAACTTATGAACTTGTTTAAAAAAATGCTAGATATATATTGCTAGACAAACCAAGACAACATGTATAATAAAAATGCACTCTTTAGAGCCTATACACACGTACATAATAATTAGAGTCATCATGATCATAAAGATAAAGTGCATCTATGAACATCAACAACTTGCAGTTGACTATCACGTACTATAAATACACAATACATGCGCATAAATACTAAAGTCCAAAAAACTACGAAACAAAGGCGAAAGTAGAGAAGTATACAAGAGAACCCCACTTAATTCCATTTTTCGGCAATAAATACCCATCTCCCCTTCTCGTTGTCCTTGAGCTGGAGCTTCGTTTCTTATTCCTTTTGCAGCTTCATCTTCACTCCTTCTTCCTCGTCCGATCCTCCATCGATCTTTGGATATATTATCGATACGGTACGTTAAGCAAGACATTCATATCTTAGTATAAGATAAATAACTTTCCATGCATATTATATTAATCATAAGCTTTTGGTTACAGTGGAGAATTTGATCAATTAATTCGATAAGAAATGAGGGCTTCAGTGCAAATGTGCAAGCAAGCACATGGTGTGATGAGAAACAGGATGTCTTCCATGGCATTTAACACGGAGTTGTTTAGCATCACGCGCCCTGGTCGAAGGGAGAAGGTGGTTTTCGTGATGGGGGCGACGGGGACGGGAAAATCGAAGCTCTCCATCGACCTCGCCACCCACTTCTCGGCGGAGGTCATCAACTCCGACAAGATACAGATATACAAAGGACTCGAGATCGTGACCAACAAGGTCACCCCCGAAGAACAGAGGGGCGTTCCGCACCACCTCCTAAGCATAGCCGATCCCAACTCCGACTTCGACGCCAAATCCTTCTGCCATGCGGCATCCCATGCTGTGGAGTCCATCATTGTTCGTCGCAAGCTTCCCATCATCGTCGGCGGCTCCAACTCCTACATTGAAGCCCTCGTCGAAAACAAGAGCTACGGCTTTAGGTCCAAATACGATTGCCTTTTTCTGTCGATGGACGTGCAAATGTCCACGTTGGAAGGCTTCCTCTCTAGAAGAGTGGATGAGATGATGGAGTTGGGCATGTTGGATGAGCTGAGGGGTTTCTTCCACCCCAACCCAGGACACTCATCATCGACTGGTATAAGAGCAGCCATCGGCGTCCCAGAGTTCGACACATATCTCAGGAGTGAGACAGCTGTCGACTCTGAGACTCACGAGAGACTTCTTATGGAGGCGGTTGACCAGGTTAAGGATAACACTAGGAAGCTGGCTTTGCGACAAGCCGAGAAGATTCGCAGGCTGAGGGAGCACAAGAGGTGGAGCATAAATAAGCTCGACGCGACCCAAGTGTTCCTAGAACAAGGCAAGGAGGCCGAGGAGTCGTGGAGGAAGCTCGTGGTACGGCCTTCGACTAGGATAGTCAGCAGCTTTCTTGACGATTTTATGCCCGCTTTGCCATCGACCGCTATGAGACCGTACGAGCTTGTGGGACCAAAAGCAATCGCCACCACCACTCATTAATTAAAGCCTTGATTGATCAATCAATCCAAACCTCAGCATAACTATCTGTATTTGAAACTTTTCATTTTCGAATAATGCTGATGAAATTAAAATCCATCTTTCGATGGTTGAAGCTAGATTTTACTTGGGTGATTACTGATATGCTGAAACTTACGCTCATGTCCAATGTAAATGATTGATTTTGATATCATGTTGAAAGTGACATGAAATGAATGGTACATCTAAGAAACGCATGTCTATTGCTAGCCAGCTGGCTAGCTAGCTATGTCAAAAAGAGCGATCTAAGTTTCAAGCTGAAAAGAGAAAGTGATCTATGCTGAAAAGACCATTGTGAATTTTCCTTGGTCCACTTACTTCTCCGCCTTATCTAACTTTTCTTCAAATTGATTTCGATTTGACAACGAGGTTGGTGCATACTTCATATATATTTTGAAACGACAACCGTATATATTCACATTGTAATTAGTTTCATGGAAGAGATTTCTAGACTTATATCTATATCTATGTCGTGGCCCTAATCTGAACCACGAGAAGATTCTTGAAAAATGCGAGATTCTCTAGAAAAAGCTCTTCGTATCTTCGATCCGTTGACTTGAAATAATCAATGAACCAAAGGAGGTTAAACCCCCTGATTCACCTCCGACGCTCAAATCAGTCAACAAGCTATGGAGGCTCTCTCCTCAATTCTCTAGCTAGCAAAAAGAACGTTCCAAACAAAAGTAATTAGGGTTAGGGTAAAATACCTCTTCCTTTCCTGATAGCTTGTTGGGCCTAATTAATTACCTTCATTAACGGCCCAATTACCCTCCCTTGTAGCATCTTTTAAGAGACTTAATTTGATATCCTATTTTTATTAGGAAACTCATTAATTAGGGAAAATCCCAAATTATCCTCATCATTTTGCCCCTCGGGCTTCTGAGGCTATCCGTGGGCTCGGGAGATCGACATCACACATGACTTTGGGCTAACCTATGACCACATCCAGCACGCCCACTCCGGATTAGGGCAACTTTTGCCGCTTGCCGACCGCACGGCCGTGCGTACAAAACGCACAGGTTGTGCGGTGCTCTCGACTTTTGATTTAATTAAAATTCAAAAATGCACGGCCAAACTCCAAAACGCACGGCCAACCGCACGGCTGTGCGGTTTTCTCGTTGACGGTGATTTTTCGCACGGTTGTGCACTAAAACGCACAGGCTGTGCATTGCTCTCGACTTTTGATTTTAATTAAAATTTCAAAAATGCACGGCCAAACTCCAAAACGCACGGCCAATCGCACGGCTGTGCGGTTTTCTCGTTGACGGTGATTTTTCGCACGGCTGTGCACTAAAACGCACAGGCTGTGCATTGCTCTCGACTTTTCATATAATTAGAGTATTTTAATCTGCACGGCCGTGCGGTCCACCGCACAGCCCGTGCGGTGGCCTCGACTTGCTATTGTAAACGACACTTTGTTGTTCGATTTGCTATTGCGTACGGCGCTCTGCCGTTTGATTTGCTATTTGCGAACGACGCTCTGCCGTTCGACTTTGCTATTTGCGAACGACGCTCTGCCGTTCGAAATTGCTATTTGCGAACGACGCTCTGCCGTTCGACTTTGCTATTTGCGAACGACGCTCTGCCGTTCGACTTTGCTATTTGCGAACGACGCTCTGCCGTTCGACTTTGCTATTTGCGAACGACGCTCTGCCGTTCGACTTGCTGTGTTCCATGCTTATGGAATGTGGATCCTTGCTTCAAGGATCGCTGAAACTTGATCATACCAAATCAAAATGCATTGCAATTGCCCAAAAAACATAGTTCGACAAAGTTCAGCAACGTGATTGTCTTCAAAACTAAAAATGTAAAGTCTTGCCAAGGGGACTGACCCGGGGGCCTCGTTAAAACCTCTCCGCAGGAAAACCTCATGGGAAAAACCATACGGAGAGGAAAGAGAGTACCCCGCTCCTGGCGCTAGCTCAAGCATAGAACTTTTTCAGATTCAGGGTGTTCCAAGTGCGCGGGACACTCCTGCCACTTAGCTCCTCTAGCTTGTACGAACCGTTCCCCGGACTTGCTACCACTCGATACGGTCCTTCCCAATTCGGTCCCAACTTGCCTTCTGCTGGGTCTTTGGTATTGGTGAGGACCTTTCTGAGCACGAGGTCACCGACTGCGAAGCTTCTTGACTTAACGTGCCTCCCATGAGATCGCGCCATCTCCTGTTGGTATGCTTCCATTCGAATGGTTGAGGCTTCACGCTTCTCCTCCAATAAGTCGAGGTTGGCCTCTAGCGCTTCATCATTTCCTCCTTGCTCGAACGCCGCAGTTCTTATTGTGGGCAACCCCATCTCCAAGGGTATGACCGCTTCTGCCCCGTATGCTAGAGCGAAGGGTGATTCTCCGGTGGATCTCCTGGGAGTGGTACGATGCGCCTAGAGTACCGCCGGAAGCTCTTCCGCCCACCGCCCCTTAGCCTGGTCCAGCCTCTTCTTGATCCCCTCAAGAATTGCCTTGTTTGTCGCCTCCGCTTGTCCGTTGGCCTACGGGTAAGCTACAGATGAGTAGAAGTTCTTAATTCCATATCTTGCACAAAAAGCTTTGAACGCGACGCTACTGAATTGAGTGCCATTGTCAGAAATCAAAGAATGAGGAATGCCAAAGTGAGTAATAATATATTCCCAGACGAATTTCTTCATGTCAGTGTCCCTGATGTTCACCAAGGGTTTGGCCTCAACCCATTTGGTGAAGTAGTCTGTAGCTGTAACTAGGTAACGCACATTACCCGGTGCCTTGGGGAAAGGGCCGACTATGTCAAGTCCCCACTGTGCGAAGGGCCATGGGCTGGTCAGTGGATGCAAATCAACTGCTGGCTGATGAGTCAACTTGGAGAATTTTTGGCACTTCTCACACCTTTGCACGTAACTATCAGTGTCCCTTTTCATGTACGGCCACCAGTAACCCTGTGATCGTGCTCTGGATGCCAGACTCCTGGCTGCTGCATGTACCCCACATACCCCTTCGTGTATTTCGAATAAGAAGTCTTCGACCCGGGAAGGCAGCACACATCTCAAATAAGGTCCTGAGAAGGATCTCTGGTATAGAATTCCCTGTGGGGATATCCAGAAATGCGCGGCCCGAAGCCTTACTAAGCGCGCTTCTCGCTTGTCTTCAGGCAGGGTACTCTGCATTAGGTAGTCAAATATGGGGTCCATCCAACTGGGCTCGGTGTCCACCTGGACCACCTCGTCTGACTCGATGCTTGGAGTCTCAAGAAGGTCGATGTGCACCCACGCCCCTTCCCCTCCCCAGTTCGACGAAGCCAACGTTGCCAGGGCGTCGGCGATTTCATTTTGCTCGCGAGGAATCAGCTGTACCCTGAATTCTTTGAAACCTGAAAGTAAACTTCTAGCCTTCTCCAGATAGGCCAACATACGGACAGACTTCGCCCCATACTCCCCTGTGACTTGATTTACTATAAGCTGTGAATCTGAGTGCATAATTATTTCTCTCGCTCCGCAGTTCCTTGCAGCAATCAGACCCAAAATCAAAGCTTCATACTCGGCCTCGTTGTTCGTCGCATCAAAACCAAGCTTAATCGATGTCTTGATCACCTCACCGGTTGGCGATGTCAGAACCAGACCTGCTCCAGCTCCTCTGCGATTCCGAGCCCCGTCGATCTGGAGCTCCTAAGTGGATTGCTCGCCCACACGCAGCGACCAGACAGGGCGCTCCTCTTCCGGTGCCCCGTCAACGAACTCTTCCACAAAGTCCGCCACAACCTGGCCCTTAATCGACGTTCTTACGACGAACCTGATTTCATACTGTCCTAACTCGACTGCCCAATGAGCAACCCTTCCTGACAAATCCGAGCTAGACAACAACGCTTTCAAGGGAAAAGCAGTGATAACAGCGATTGGGTGAGCCTGGAAATAATGATTCAACTTCCTAGCAGCGACGATCAAAGCGAGTAATAATTTCTCTAGGGGAGTGTACCTTGTTTCTGCATCCAACAAAGTTTTACTAACGTAGTAGACAGGGTGTTGGAGCCCTCCGACCTCTTTGATGAGAACCGAGCTAACAACCTTTTCTGAGACAGCTAGGTAGAGGAATCGTTCTTCTCCGTCTAGTGGGACTGCCAAGATAGGAGGTTTTTGAAGATAGACCTTGAGCTCTGACAACACTTGCTCGCACTCGTCGTCCCATTGGAAGATTCGATCTCCCTTCAACTTCTTGAAGAAGGCACTACACTTGTCCGACGATCTGCTGATAAAACGGTTCAACGCAGCTGCCATCCCTGCGAGTTTCTGCACGTCCCTGACGCTGCACGGACTCTGAACGGACTGGATGGCGCGGATCTGATCCGGGCTGGCTTCGATACCTCTTCTAGTAACCAGATGCCCCAGGAATTTGCCCGAACCGACACCGAAAGCGCATTTAGATGCGTTTAGCTTCAAATCGGCCTGCTTTAATACGCTGAATACTCGTTGTAAGTCTCCAAGGTGATCGTCTCACTGCAGGCTCTTGACGACCATATCATCAATATACACCTCAACTGTCCCGCCGATTAAGTCTCCAAATAGGGACACCACCATCCTCTGGAAGGTTGCCCCAGCGTTTTTCAAACCAAACGGCATGACCTTATAGCAGTACGTACCTCGGGGCGTCATGAAAGCTGTCTTCTCTTGGTCATCCTTATGCAATGGGATTTGATGATAACCCCTGTAAGCGTCAAGGAAGCTCATCCTTTCATGTCCTGCTGTCGAATCTACCAGTTGATCGATCTTGGGCAGGGGGAACAAATCTTTTGGGCATGCCTTGTTCAAATCAGTGAAATCAATACAGACTCGCCACTCCCCATTCTTTTTCTTGACCACCACAGGATTAGCAACCCATGTTGGAAACTTCACCTCCTTGACCGCGTCAGCCTCTAACAATTTATGTAGCTCTTTTAGAACTGCGTCTGTGTGCTGTACAGAGGACCTACGCGCTCGCTGCACGACTGGCTTAACGCCCCTATCAACATTGAGTCGGTGACAAGCAATTTTCGGGCTCAAGCCTGACATTTCATATGGGGTCCAAGCAAAGACCTCCCTATTTCTCCTCAGTAGTCCAGACAAAGACTCTAACTCGTCACCTGAAATATTAGCACCTACTAAAAAATACTTGTCAGGTTCAGAGGGACTTACCAGGACTTTCTGCAGTTCCTCCACTGACTTGTCTGCAGGCGGCGTGCCCACTTCGTCCAGCACTTGAGGCGCAGTCGCCACCATGTTGACATCTCCCGACTTGACACCCAGGCACTGGCGTGCGGCTCCCTGGTCCCCTTTGACTCGAATCACGTTTCCTAGGTATGGGAACACAATCAGCTGATGCAGAGATGAGTGTACCGCTCCCATACGGTGAAGCCAAGGGCGCCCCAGAATGGCGTTGTAGGATGATGGGACGTTCACCACAAGGAAATCTACTTCCACCGCCTTTCCTCCGAGCATAGCTGGTTCTTTTAACATCCCAATCGGCCAGACAGGGAACGCGCCGAGTCCCGTCAATTGTGTAGAGATAGGAATCAAGTCTTCCTGTTTCCTCCCTAGCTTCTTGAACAAATCAAAGAACATAAGATCCACAGAACTGCCAGAGTCAACAAGAATTCTACGTACCTGGCAGTCCCCAAGTCCAACTGTAAGGACGAGAGGGTCGTTATGAGGACTCTGGAGGTCAGCCAAATCCTCATCCGAAAATGTTAGCGCGAGAGATGCATTAATTCTCGGCTTCTTGCTCACAAAGAACGGTTTTCCTTTAATCTAGGGAAGGATGCGGTAGATCGGCTCCTTGAACACTGTGCTCACAGCCTTCAACTCGGTAACAGGCGGTAGTCCCCTGTTCCGCAGTCTTCCCTCTTTTTTCCTGTCCGGGACGTCGATGCGATGCTGAGGGGACACGGATCTACGCTCCTTCGAGTGCTTTTGATCATCATCTAATTTGACATACTGCCTGATCCTCTCCTGGAGATCCTGAATATCGAACACAGGTAGCAAAATCAGATCCTCCCTCAACTTGCTATCTCTCGGGAGCGCTGATCTGAAGGTCGAGACTACAGTTTCCTCATCGCAGTGCTGAATCTCTGTGCAACAATCCATAAATCTTGAAGAGAACTGCCTCAGACTCTCACCCCTGCGCATTTTCACATCAAGTAGAGACCCCATAGTAGTTGGTTCCTTACTATTTGCAATGAATCTAGCAACAAATTTCCTAGCAAGTTGACTCCAAGAATGAATAGAATTTTCCTCTTAAAGTATGAAACCACTTAGCAGCGGAACCCCCCAGACTCGCAGGAAACATCCTACACATCATGGCATCGTTTTCTACCCATAAAGCCATCTTATTAGAGAATGACGAAACATGAACTACTGGGTCTGTTTTTCCGTCATACATATCAAAAGAAGGGGAAGAAAACTTAGCTGGTGGTTGCTGTCGGCGAATCCCCCTAGCAAAGGGAGTCGACGTCATCCTGGCGAGCTGCAACTCAGCCTGCTGCTGCGCACCGATGAAGCCATAGGCTCCGTGATGATGGCCGTTTCGGCGCGACTCTGCACTCCTCGAGCGAGTGCGCTGCGCGCGTCCCTGCGATCCAGAGTGACGTTGCTCACTGCCATGTCGACGATCGGACCCAGCCGGCGAGCGACCACGGGGCTGCGATCGACGTGGAGGAGTCCCTCCAGCCCCTCCAGAGCGGTCAACACGTGCAGGGCCTCGCTGATATGACCCTGCTCTCCCGGAATGCGACGCGGAGGAGGAAGTTCGGTTAGTCCCCATACGCCTCGGGCTTCGATCCTGGCGAACCTCTCTTGGGGCTCTGAATTGACGCTCCCTGCCAAGAGCTACATCACGCTGCTCCCGACGTTGACCATGAGGGGACTCAAGAACGCTCTCCAGACGAGGGCGCAACCTACTTGATTCAAATCCCTCCACCGGTCTCTTCCCTTGGGCGCGCTCGAACGCCCGCCTAAAGGTCTCCAGCTCACTGCACACCGAGAGCATCTCAGAATCCTTTCCAACCGCCGCAGCCGCCAACTCGGCGTTCCTTCGCTCTGACTCTGCCAGGGCCACCTGGATCTCTTGCGAGCGACGCTCGGCCTCGACCCTGGCCGCTTCTAACTCCGCTAGTCGGCGGTCCTGCTCAGCCCGAGCGGCAGCGGCGACCGCGATCTCCTCGGCCAGCCTCCGCTCGGCGTCTGCCCTAGACGCCTCCTCTGCAGCAGCGCGGGCCGCTTCCGAATTGCTCGTCACTCTCCTAGAGTTCACCATCCTTGCGCCTTTTCCCACAGACGGCGCCAAATGTCGTGGCCCTAATCTGAACCACGAGAAGATTCTTGGAAAAGGCGAGATTCTCTAGAAAAAGCTCTTCGTATCTTCGATCCGTTGACCTGAAATAATCAATGAACCAAAGGAGGTTGAACCCCCTGATTCACCTCCGACGCTCAAGTCAGTCAACAAGCTATGGAGGCTCTCTCCTCAATTCTCTAGCTAGCAAAAAGAACGTTCCAAACAAAAGTAATTAGGGTTAGGGTAAAATACCTCTTCCTTTCCTGATAGCTTGTTGGGCCTAATTAATTACCTTCATTAACGGCCCAATTACCCTCCCTTATAGCATCTTTTAAGAGACTTAATTTAATATCCTATTTTTATTAGGAAACTCATTAATTAGAGAAAATCCCAAATTATCCTCATCAATCTATAATAATTATATATAGATATATACCTTAAAACGTGTAGATAAAAATATGAGCCATTCATTTAGAGACAAAGGAAGGTTAGAATGAACTGCGCATCGTAGCATACACATATATATTCATACACCCTAGTATTTCTCATGGACAATTTTTTATCATTAATTATGGGTGTTTCTTCGTGCACCTCTAAAGTTTCTTTATACACCCCCACTTTACCAAAATACCCCTCTTCAATTATGAAATTACATCACCTAAGCCCTTGCTTTCTGCTAGTGTGCGTGATTTCTATTTTTAATCTCCAAATCGAGAAAAGCACTGCCAACAGGGGATTGTCCCAAAATCATCTCCCTCTTGCTGCCAACACAAACACGCTTGACATCTCCACTCCACCACAACCACCCCGGCCAACAATGGCTCCTTCTCACATCCGCTCATTAGAAACACTATCTTTATTTTTATCTTTTCCTACTGTTAGCCACCATTTATATTTCCATCCAAGCTCGTCAATCTCTGTGATCTATTTCTCTAACCCAAAAATTATATTTCAAAAACTGAAAATCAAACTTCCTTCTTTCCTGCCACTCCATCGTCATATTACCGCCGCTCCTCGCCATATCTGAACCTCCACAATCACACCAGGTGCCCATCTATTTTCTTATATTCACAAACCAACAAAGGGCAAATTTGTCACCAAGATCGAAAATAGGTGCGCAAAGTAATAGTTGGGGGTGTGCGGAGACCTGCCTTTAATTATTGACCGGTCAAGGACTATTTTTTCTTAAAAATCTCCATTTTTCCAGACTTGTATTTCTATCCTTCAAACTACTTTTTTAAGTCCATGAGACTACATGTTTAAGTTGATTAATATACTACTAAGATGCAAAAATATTCAACTATAATATTGAATATTTTGATTTGTTCAAATATAAAATAAAAAAGTTCAAACTTATTGCATAAAAGTGTAAATATATAAGAAAGAATTGAACAATATTTCATTAAATATTGAATAATTGTTCAATAATCTTGAACTTTTGTTTATAAGATAGTCCACTCTTAATAGAAATAAAAAATATGTTCAAACCTGAATGATAGTTGTTCAAATATTAAATGACTTAAATTGTTCAACATACATGATAAATGTTAAAATTAATAAGTAGAAATTCAATCTTAAGAAAAAACATTAAGTTGAACAATGAACTTGAACATTTTTTTATAAGATAATTCCAATTTAATACAAGTCGAGTGTTTAAACATAACACAATTCAAATTGTTCAAATATAAATGAAAAATGTTCAAAATTAATTCACAAAAGTTCAAACGTAAGAAAACATAGAGCTCAACAATAATTCCTCAAATTAACTCGAACAGTTGTTCAATAAACATGAAGTTTTATTTATAAGATAGTTCAAACTTATAAATACAACTCCAAATTGTTGAAGCTTAAGGGAAAAAAAATGTTCAAACTTAACACAACTGGAAATTGTTCAAACATATATAAAGAATGTTCAAACTTAATAATTAAAAGTATAAACTTATACAGCAGTTAGAGTTGGATATGCGTCAACTTTATATACATTGTAAATACATTCGTTGAACTTTAGCAATTGTTCAACTACATGTAACAATTATTCAAACTCATATGATATTAGTTCAACTTTATATATTGTGGTAGCATGATTTTGTACCGCAATAAAGTTGTAAAAGGAAACGATTGATCTCCCTATGAATGACAATGGATGCGAAAAACAATAAAATGGACACAGATTTGTTAACCCAGTTCATCATAAATGACTACATCTGGAGGCTACCAAGCCAAGATCCCTCAATATGATATCGATCACCACTACAATCAAACATGTGCTTTTCACTAGAGAGAAAGGAGATGAAAAGGAGGTTGTCTCTTCCATTCTCCTCCTTCGGGTTTAGGTTGGTATAGGTCATTAAATACCTCCCCTTAGTAAATGGGCCTCATTAAACCAAATGGGCCTAGTGGGATAATTCCCCCTTCATTTTTCCCCTCGGGTTCTGCGGGCTCGTCTGAGGTCTCAGGACCCGATATTACCAAGCAATGCCTTGCATCCACTCTAGGCGTTCACGCAAATCTGCTTCCGTTCTTATCCTCGCTTATAGACTTCTTCCTTGGCCCTCCCCCGCAGTCATCACTGCGGGAGACGCCAAACTGTGGTTCATCTCCACTAACATCTGGGACGCCCCGCGATCATCACCGCAGACGACGCCATAAACCGTGGTCCGTCTCCACTAAAACTCCGGGACGTTCCGCGATCGTCATCGCGGATAACGCCGAAAATTGTGGTCCGTCTTCACCGAAATCTGGGACGCCCCGCGATCATCACCGCGGACGACGCCATAAACCGTGGTCCGTATCCACTAAAACTCCGGGACGTTCCGCGATCGTCATCGCGGATAACGCCGAAAACTGTGGTCCGTCTCCACCGAAATCTGGGACGCCCCATGACCATCGTCATAGGTAACGCCAATGCTGTGGATCTATCCCACTAAAGTCTCGCCAACACGGAGACTATGTAACCTCCAGCGTAAGGCGGCTCAAACCTAGCCCCTATCCCGGACTTGTAGCTCCTACTACGATGAAACATTGCATATAATCATAAATATCATGCAATAACCGGGGATTCAAAACAAAGTCAAACCATAACAACTGATATGTCCTGGGGATGCAACCTCGGGGGCCTCGTTAAAACCGCCTCAAGTTAGAGGCGTTCCAAGTGCGTGGGATCTCCCTCCCGTCCATGTCCTCCAGCTTGTAGGATCAGTTGCCCCTTGGTTGATAGAATGACACGACAGCTAGTGCCCCTACGGCCTGTAGGCTTGTAAGATGGCATATCGTGCCCCTGCGGCTTAAATCAATATTGCAATTGCTAATCTTTCATAGCTCACACTCGGATGCTTCTTCTCAGGGATTGACCATCTTTGTCAATGACCTCCACATCTTGCTTTAATTAGCGTTTCCTCGCGAGTTCGTGCCGACATGGTATGCACATGTAATAATCATTGGATGATTAATTAAATTATTCTAAGCATATTTAAGTAAAATAATTTAATTTAAACCAAAAGGTATTCGATATCGAAACTTACCAAACGGGTTGAAATTGTTGATCGGGTTTATCGGCCCAATAAGAGGATGAAAGAGAGGGGGAGGCCCACTTTGATGGGACTCTCGAGCCATTTAAATGTTGTTCACATCAAAATATATCGATCAACTTTTGCATCCACGCGGTCGCACCTCTCAACTCTTGCTCTCAGTTGGGAATTTGCACAAGCCTCAGATTCCAACCAAATCTCTGCCTTTTGATTTCGTCGGCCCATAAGCAAATATGGACCAACCCACTTCATCATCAACCTCAACCCATCTCATCATCAACCTCCCAACCACGACTCCAGCACGAGCTTCATCAATGGCGGCGTTGGATGGCTTACGGTGGCGATGGCGGCGCTCGCCGACGACGGCCTCCCTGGTGGCCATTCTCTGGCGAGGCACGTGGCGCCCGGGGCCAGGAGAGACCGATTCCCCCCTGCGAAATGACGTCGCAGACTTGGAAGACCCCCGAAGCTGCTCGGACGGAGCCCCCCGGCGCGGCGAAGCCTGGAACCATCGTCGGTCAAATGGCCGCCCCCCGGCCCTCGAAGCGGAGGATGAAGTCCGGGCTGCCTTCCACCGCCGGAATTCCTCTCGCTCTCGTCCCCAAGCAGCGAGATCAGGGTCGATCCGGGCTTCTCTCTCCACGACTCAGCCTCCTCATCACGCTAGCAGATCTGCGCCACCCTCTCTTCCGACGCATCTGGGGGCTCGCTGTGCGTCCAGATCCGAGCCGTGCCGGTCGCTAGGGCTTCGACGGTAGCCCAAATCCAGATCCGGCGCCCCTCCAGCGCCCCTCGAGTGGCCTGTAACTCACGATCCCTGGCGGCGAGGGCATCGACGGCCTCCTGCAACTGCCGATCCTTCTCCGCCAGCGCGACGGCTGCCTCCTCCTGGCATCTCGCCATAGCCTCCGCCGTCACCGCCGCCGACTGGTCTCCGGCGGTCAGAATAGTGCCCGAAGCACTGTTCGCTTGTCTTCGCGTTGGAGCCATCGTAATCGTTCCCACAGACGGCGCCAATTGTGGTAGCATAATTTTGTATCGCAGTAAATTTGTAAAAGGAAACGATTTATCTCCCTACGAATGACAATGGATGCGAAAAACGATAAAATGGACACAGATTTGTTGACCCAGTTCGTCATAAATGACTACATCTGGAGGCTACCAAGCCAGGATCCCTCAATATGATATCGATCACCATTACAATCAAACATGTGCTTTTCACTAGAGAGAAATGAGATGAAAAGGAGGCTGTCTCTTCCATTCTCCTCCTTTGGGTTTAGGTTGGTATAGGTCATTAAATACCTCCCCTTAGTAAATGGGCCTCATTAAACCAAATGGGCCTAGTGGGATAATTCCCCCTTCATATATATATATATAGTAAATATAATTGTTCAACATAAAAATGAAATTATTCGATACAATAGTTGAATTATAAGATATAATCATTCAACTTAAATCATTGTTTACGATAGAAACGTATACGAAAAATGAAAATGAAAAAAAGAGAGTAAAAAAGTACAAACTAAAAAAAGTTGATCGTTCATCGATAAAAGCCTATAAATGTTGATCGATAAAAGGTCGTTGACAAGTCAATGCAGATTGGGTTTGGTAGTATGTATGGTAATTTTGAGATTAGCGGCCTAAAATGCTCCTCACTTTTCACTTCGGGGATACTCCTCACATGAGGATTTTTCTATATATATAGTTTGTATCGTATGAGGAGGAAATTAGGTGAAAAGTGAAGAGCTTATATGACTACTGAATAAATAAAATGGAATAATAGGATTAAAAGTAAAAAAAAATATAAAAAAACAATTGAATTGGAAAAACTGCAAATAGTACGTGTGAAAGTTTTGTCTAGATGTTGTGTGTACACTTGGTAAATTCAACATGTACAATTGACATACTAAACATCCACTTCTAGTTAAAATATGCACATCTAATTTATATGCTAAACATATAGATTTACATACTAAACATTGGGCACAAAAAACTGAAACCGAAAAACTGTACCGAAATGTTTTTTTATTAACAAACAAATAATTAAATGAAGTTTCCGTACAATTAGCCAATCAAAAAATACGGGATGGTAACAGTTACTTGTATTTTTTCCTTTAGTAAACCGCATAACCGATCATATAATAATATATTTTTAACCATGGAGTTATATAATTTAGTTGGTTGGTTAGAGGTGATTCGATATAAATCGAACTAGTTGTTAAACTTGTATTTGAAGTTAATACGGGTACAAAAATGAGAATAAACACAGGGTTTGTAAATTAAACAAGTTTTAATATATTATATGTTAATCAAAATTTGGTGATATCTTTGAAAACTTGGAACTCAGTTTACACAACAACTTATATTGATTATATCAATTATATATATGTAAAATCCAAATTAAATATATAAAAACTAATCTTATTTTGTTTATTAAGATGATGTAAAGTTAATTTTTGGCCATTAGTTAACCGTACTGAAACTTGGTCAATCAACCGCGGGGGAAACCGCGGTCGCGAGACCCGCGACAATGGCTGCAGTTGAGATTCGCGATGTGGTTCAGATCGTGGGGATCTCGGCTAGGGCCGAGAGCCAAGTTGGTGACGGGGGTTCGTAGACAATGGCGTTGGGTTCGGTGGGTTTGCTTGTGGGTTAGGATGGCTGGCTATGGCGGCTCGGTGATGGCTCGGTTGAAGAAGCTAGGCCTAGGGGCGGGAGCTTGGCTCAACGGCAGCGCTAGGCTTTAACTCTCAATTTAACGTCCTCATTAATTAGGTATAGAATGGCTTATATAGCAGTCAAAACAAGGTTCTTGCCCGATGGGTCTAAAAACATAAGTGGATCGGCCCTCTTGGCACAAGAGAGGCCCGACATCTGAAAATAGAAACTTGCCAAAAATGGCAACATCCAAATATAGTAAATACTAAAAACGATAACTTTCCAAACTTAGAAACATTCTAAGAATGAAAACTGCTAAGAAAGGAAACTGCTAAATACGAAAAATACTAACAATAGAAAGTGTCTCAGAATGTCTCGAAATTGACATGTGAGGGTCAACTCAAATGACACGAGGAGTGCCGAGGAATGTCGTGACCAGGATCGCATCACTCTCTCCCCCTTGGCTGCGAAACGTCCCCGTTTCGCCAATGTCGTCGTCCGGGGGTTCATTTTGCCGCAAGCTTTCGGGCTCGAAAATGAAGCGATGTCGGTGCATGTCCAGCTGCTGCGCGGTCGTCCTCGTGTCCCTATCCAGTGGTGCAGTGCTCCTCTCAGGTCCAACACGGTCTGCCTTGCGTCGTAGCCTAGATGAATCCGTGGGCAGGTCCAGCGCTTGAGCAACGCAGGGAGCAGGTAGGAGCTCATCCGGGGGGACATAATCAAACACCTGCAAGAGAGATGGCACAACATGGGGTAAGTCATAGGGATCCTCCAATAAAGAAAGACACGCAGAAGGAGTAATAGGAGAACGTCTTTGAAAAGATGGAGTAAATGCCCGTGAGTGAGTCAGCAAAGCGCGATGCTCGACTCGGTTCTGCAGTGGTGGCAATAGGGTGCTTGCATCGGGATCAAGGGGCTGCGGGTGCGGTTGTGGTGTTGTCGCATGAGCGGAAGCTGACTGTTGAAGGGCCGCGGTCACGGTTTTGTGGTCCGCGGTCGCAGTTATGTGGGCCGCGGTCATGGTTGCTGCTGCCGCGGTCACGGTTGTTGTTGCCACGGTCACGGTTGTTGTTGCCGCGGTTGCTGCTGCCGCGGTCGCGGGTGTATGGGCCGCGATCGCGGTAGTGAGGGACGCGGTCGCGGTTGTGACAGGAACGATTTTCTGCGCTTCTACGACCTTCGCACGGTTCCTCTCCATGTGGTCATGTAAGATCTCCTGTGACGTCATAGGGAGAAGAGTGACTCGCCTACCGCCATGCATAAAGACGTAAGTGTTGAGGAACCCATCATGGACTGTCTTCTTGTCATACTGTCAAGGTCTACCAAGTAAAAGATGAGTAGAATCCATAGACACAACATCACATAAAACAGTATCATGGTATTGACCAATTTAAAAAGGGATGCGGCATTGCTTGTGTACCGCATCACCCTTACCTTCAGAAAGACACTGAAGACCATAGGGCTGAGGGTGTGGCTGCGTCGGTAATTGAAGGTGTTGGATAACCTTCTCAATCACAATGTTACAGCATGACCCACTATCTATTATGACGTTGAGGGAGGCATGCTGGACCAGACATCTGGTATGGAAGAGGGTCTCTCTCTGGTCCAACAAGGGCACCTCCGGCACAGTAAGTGCACGCTGCGCGAAAAGGCTCAGGGGGATACCTGCAGATAAAGCATTGGGTGCACAGTCGTACCCATTGTCACGAGGAGCGTAGTCCTGCTGCGCGGGAGCTATCTCCTCGTATGGCACATCATCAAGGACTCATATCCTGTTGCATGGGTGAAAATAATCTTCTTCGGGTTGGGGCAATCGCGCTGGATGTGTCCACGACCGCCACAACGAAAGCAGGCATGGTCTCTCGTCCTCTCATTGCCGCGTGGGGCCTCCCGAATCGGGGCAGGGGCTGCGTTGGTGCGCGATGCCTCATGTCCACGGGCCTAGGGTTGAGTCTGTCTGGGCTGCACTGGGGAGGACACATCAGTAGAAACGGAAGGAGCAAGATTAGTATCATACCTGCGTGACTGATTTTGGGGCCAGGGGTTCTGTCGCCGGCGTTGATGCTGTTGGTGGATCATCATCGCCGTATGAGTGAGCTGGTTCAGGTCCCGTATAGGTAGGATCTTCAGCTGGTCTCGTATATTGGGATTCAACCCACTAAAAAACCTGGTCTGTATAGTAGATGCGGCGATACTCATGCCCGCCTTGTAATACAGATCTTCGAGTTTGGCGAAAAACTTGAGTGGTGTCTGGTTGCCCTGGCAAGCGAGTGCAATCTCCATCCGTATGTGGTTCTAGAAGTCATCTGGAACATATTTGCGGCGCATGATGAACTTCAACTGGTGCCACTGATCAATTTGCTCAAGGCCTCGTCGTTCCCTGTCAGTACAGAAACGATGCCACCAACATCTGGTCGCGCCACGAAACTGCAGAGTGGCAACATCAACCTTCTCGTACTCTTCATACTGACAGTGTCGCAGGGCATGTTCTGTAGCCTACAACCAATATAAAAACACAACAAGATCATAATCACCATGAAAATGATCAATAGTTACCTTGATCTTACGACGAGTGGCATAGAGGTTGGGCGCGTGTCGACGGTCAGGGAAACGTCGAGCTGCAGGATCCGGCTCAGGGTAAGGCTCGTCCAACTCATCATTGTAATCATCAAAGTCATCCTGGACGGGGCGAGGGCGACGCTGGCGACGACGGTCATGATCCTCTGCGCGGTGCTGCTGTCAGGCTGCGAGCTGGCACAAGGGTCGTCGCGGTGGCGTCGGAATCCTGAGCGGGATGTAATCCGACGGATATAGCTGGCTCTCAATTGGGTCGCCCAAAGGTGGATGAAAGTTTCCCGGAGTGGGGACACCTGCAACCTCAAAACCCTCCTCATCATATTCAGTAAAAACAATGGGAGTCACATACCTGGGTCGCGGTGCAGAACGGGGAACAGTGTCGGGATCGCGGCTGGTCGTGGGGCGCATCAGTGCCGTCTGTGGTGCCCGGCCGCTGGTGTGGCCGCGAGCTGTGTCTCGTCGGCGCTCAATGGCATCCTGGCGTGCCTCGTCCCGCTGCATGGACTCGTAACGCCGACGTCGGTCAGTGGCGTCGATGTAAGGGTATAGCCCCAATTATGTGGCAGGGGACTCGTGCTCGGCGGAGTCGTAGGCGAAGTCATCCGCTGGCGAGCATTGGGGTTGGTATCTGTTAAAGCCATGGTCCTCTTGTTGGGACTCGATGATGGAGTCTAGGCGACGAAGACCCGGCTGGAGCTGCGAACTTGAGGGCATCGGACCCTTTCCTTTGTCTAGGTGTCGTGTGGTGACGGTAGTGATTGCAGGCGCCAACAGAAGATCAACAACATCGGTGTCGGCTAGAACAGAAGGAGCCGCGGTCGCGACTGTCTTGGCCGCGGTCGCGATGTGGCCCGCGGTCGCGGGAGCTGTGGCTACGGTCGCGGCTATAGTGGCCACGGTCGCGGCTGCGGCAACTATGGCTGCTTCGTAGGAGGCAAGTTTCCTCTGGACCTCCTCGAGCTGGGAACGCATTTCCGCCATCTCCCGGGCATGAGCATCGTCAGCTGCCCGGTGAGCTGCGAGAACTTCGTCCGATGCTGTCCCTAAAGACACCATGAAAAACACGCAAAAAGAGCAGAAACAAACACAAAAGGTAACAAAAACAAAGGACAAAATAGATCAAATCAAACCCACAATGTCTCACGTAGGTCACTAATCTAGGTAAAGCCGTGAGGGCGGAGTGGCTAGGCTGAATCAGCGTGGACTAAACCAACACAAAAACCACACTAACCTCACAATTCAAAAGACAAAAATCAGTGACTACGTAAGAAGTAATCCAGCATGCAAATCTAGAATCCACAGAGAAAGAATACGGGGAGGTAGGCTTAATGGACCTATGTCAATAGTGAATCGGCTTCGCCGAGATCGCCTGAGGCTTTTGTTTTTCTAATTCGGTGGCTGATTTTATTTTATTTTTTGTAAACTGAATGCCTTTTTTTTTGTAAATTGACACAAGTTTTGATTGTAGACGAAGAGCAATTGCAGAGTCTAGAAAGAAGTAATGATTGTATGAAAACTAGGAGAGAACAACGTAGAGAAATTCCAACAATAATCACGAACTCTAACAAACCAAATATGTAAAATTAATATGATTTAGGGCAAGTAAAGTCCACGACTAGGGTTAGGTTGTCGCACGGGTATCTCTCGTTTTTTTTAACTCTCTCGGTCTTGAACAAGGACTTAGGAAGCCACAAATTCAACCTAGGGTAGGGGATTGTTGGCGGCAACCAACAACAACACAAACTGAACCAAAAGGAAGCAACAACAATGGCGGCAAGCCACACAAACGAAAGGCGGAAGTAAGGAAAAGGACTGAAATTTTAACGTGAGAACAAAGCGAGTAAGAAAGGACCAACCTTGTACCCCTAAAATCTTATACCAGTTGATGCATTCCGGGCTCCCAAAACGCGAGTCAGAGCGGATCTAGGTAGAAAGGCGAACGAATCTCTCTTGCTCGCTGAAGATCGGATTGTCGCGGATAGACTTGAGGCTCTCGCGGGGGAAACCGCGGTCGCGGGGTGGTCGCGGGAATAACCGCGATCGCGGGGTGGTCGCGGGTCCGATCGTGGGTCTCGCGACAGTGGCCGCGGTTGAGATTCGTGAAGTGGTTCGGATCGTGGGGATCTCGGCTAGGGCCGAGAGCCAAGTTAGTGACGGGGGTTCGTAGACAATGGTGTTGGGTTCGGTGGGTTTGCTTGTGGGTTAGGATGGCCGGCTATGGTGGCTCGATTGAAGGAGCTAGGCCTAGGGGCGGGAGCTTGGCTCAACGGCAGCGCTAGGCTTTAACTCTCAATTCAACGTCCTCATTAATTAGGTATAGAATAGCTTATATAGCAGCCAAAACATGGTTCTTGCCCGATGGGCCTAAAAACATAAGTGGATCGGCCCTCTTGGCACAAGAGAGGCCCGACATCCGAAAATAGAAACTTGCCAAAAACGGCAACATCCAAATATAGTAAATACTAAAAACGATAACTTTCCAAACTTAGAAACATTCTAAGAATGGAAACCGCTAAATACAAAAAATACTAAAAATAGAAAGTGTCTCAGAATGTCTCGAAATTGGCATGTGAGGGTCACAATAACAAAATAACTCAAATGGCATGAGGAGTGCCGAAGAATGTCGTGACCGGGATTGCATCATCGAAGGAGTTCACGAAGAACGCGAAGAACGAGTGCTTGCTTGGGAAGAACAACAATCCGAATCTAGATCGGTCTTGCTCCACGGGGATCGATCGCATCAACATGTCCGTGCAATCCTATGCATGCTCTGATAAGGGGCGCTCACCCCCATGTAGATGAGGGACACTCAATCCCAGCCTCTCAAGCCTCTCGGGGGTCATGAGCTTTTCGAACTCGCGAGGTTGCGTCTAATCGAACTTAGCTATCAAAGCCTTTTTCTCTCGCTTCTTCTCTTGTTTCTTCGAGCCTGACGCAACACAAGAGAAATGAAGAGCCCTCCCAGGGTGTGTATGGACTCCCAAATCGCACGGGATGCTAAGCAAGAACCACTCGTTCCTCCACGTACCCAGGTTAGTCGGCTTGTTGACTTTCTGATGGTACTCAACTTTCAATGACCAGTACCCCTTTGTCCGGTCGCGCACGGAGAACAGAGCCTTCACTACATCTAAAGTCGGCTCCACCTTCAGCTTGCGGCAATGATAGAGTAAACAACAAAAGTTCCTCTAGGAGTTCGGGTGTAGTTGGATGGGGCTGGTACCTAGGGCGTTTCAATTTATCCCGAAAGAGAGGATGAATGGGTACGCAAAACCCCGCTGCTAAGGCCGGTAAGCTCACTGCCATAAAGTTTGGATAATGATGCAAGGATCGCGAACCCTCTTCGGGGAGAGCCAGTATGGATCCCTCCGGGAAAGGATACAACCCCGCTATTCCCTCCAGAAACTTGAGAGTAAGGGAACTTTCATCTCCGCTATCTTCCCGAAACACCGCATCCTTCAATAAACGCGATCGCCTGACCCGCTTTGTCAAGATCCAAGGCCTCGGAACTTCTGGCAGTGCTCGCGGAGAGGAAGGTGACCGAGACACCTCCTCGTGAAGGTCATCGTCAATGCTCTATGGGGCACGATCATGTTTAGCTTTATAACGGGCCTATGGGAGAACCAACCGTTTTCTGGGGCGAGCTTCTGGGGGAGGAGAGCGAGTTCGCTCACTAGAACCTTCCGATTCGCTCACTTGATGTTTGAAATTCATTTTATTCTACGCAATTGGCGAGTTCCTATGCAACACCAAGCAAAAAAGAAAAACAGCAGTAAGCCCAAAGGTGAGTGACGTGGCCTAAGGTCGTTATGCCAAATCAAAGTAAACCTAAACTTTCAAACTAGTATAGTAAGCAAGCAAGGGTCGAAATCCCAAGAGAATCACAAGCGTTTATTTTCTTATCACAAATCGAATACCAATCGAATAGCAGTAACAAGGGGGGTTTGTGAGGTTTAAATCAAGTAAGAAATAAAACAGAATAAATAATATGCAATCAAATGTGAGAAAACACTTAGCCAGGCAATTTCCACTTAAGTTTTGGTTGGTTGATCCTAGATTACTTCCAATTCCTTCCTATGATTATTCCTGTCCCGATCTTGTGTAGATTCAGAGGGAAACCTTCCACAAAGAACCCTTACCAATGAATAACCCTAGTACCACTAAAGGTTCAACCCAAAGACAGCAATACAAATAAGAATTAACCAGGATACACAGAACGCTCGTTCAGATGCATTTAACATGTAATTATCTCTCCCTATAATAGAACAATTTCAACCAGAGCATGTAAATTGTAGTTGCTACAACGGAATAGGACGTTAGCCCAACAGTTTCCTAATCCTAGCAATATGAAAATCACCAACAACAACTAGTTGCGCGGGCTAGTGCAATCAATGAAATCCAATGGAATAAGCTTAGAAGAGATAATATAATCCAATAGGAATTAAGAAAGGGAACATAACCTCACAACCAATAATCAAAACTTAAGCTTCCATTGCCAGACTAAGCCAAAAAGGCTTAGCTCCTCATAGTCATGGTAGAAACTTCAAAAAAAATAAAACAACGATGAATTGAAATTGCAAAAACTAGAACTTGTCTCTAAAGAGTGGAACCCTAACCCTAATGCATAAGGAGAGTATTTATAGGGCCCTAACAAATGACCTAGCCCATTAAGAAAAATAACTGAAATAGAAATAAGAAAAAGGGAAAATAAAACTAAAAAGATAATTCGGAATAAGTCCGAGCTCCTGCCGTGTCAGACCCACGATTGCGGGTGGTGGACCTTGATCGCGGCCCATGTGGCTCCGCGCCCGCAGAAAACTCTCGACATGCTCCGAGGCCCGCGATCGCGGCACCCATGCCCGCGATCGCGGTTAATGCTCGGCATTCTTGTCCTTTGCCTTGCATCAACCCGTCTCCTCTTCACTCCTTGGCGTCTTCTCTTGATGGCTTCCTTCCTTAGTGTCTTCATGATATCCAAAGTAGCTCAAACACCTCCAAAAACACCAACTTCGCCTCCAAACGCCATACACAAAAATGTGTCTAAATCTACCTGAATGGCACCAATAAAACCTCTAATAACTCTTAGTTAAGCCCTATAAAGTAGTGCTTATCAGTGAGACTGAAAGGGATTAAGAGTAAAAGTCAAAGTAAGGAAAACAAGCGCAGTTAATAAAAAGAGAGAGTGAAGGGGTTTTTTTCCCCACTGCAAACCCTAGAACGCAGAAAACAGGCGAGAGCATCAAACGAACGGAAAAAAAACGAAGTCGAAAGACTTCCACAAAAAGAACAGTCGGAGAGAATACCTTTAATTGCAATGTGTCGTCGGCGGTGCTCTTAGTTGTGCCGAAATTCTCAAAAATTCGAGCGGAAATCTTCCAAAAAATCACACTGCGCAATCTTTTCTCGTTCGAAGGAAATTGATACGATAAAGATCAAAGAGTGAAGAAGAGGGAAAAGAGAATCTCTACCTGTTGAAGAGTGCAAGTCGTCGGAAATGCGAGACTGACAAGAGGAGGCCACCAGGGATCCCGATAGCGAGAACTTCCAAGATATGTCGGTGAGAAAAAGTAGAGAAACAGTGATGTGGAATAAGAAGTTGCAAGGAAGGCTTTTTATAGACCCCTAGAGTAATAGTGGGAGATGAAACGACGCTCTGAGACCCCACGTGGCGAAAACCAAGCATGACGCGCGGCAAAAGTCAAAACAAGGGAAAAAAATTGAAATTCAAAGACCCGGGAAAAGTGAAACGCTGCCCAGACGTGACTCCACCAGACGTGTTCGCGAGTGCACATAGTAAAGAAGTCCTACGCGTATCAATCTTAGCAAAACTACGGCAAGTATTGTAAACCAAGCCTTCGCTCATGCTTTGTTTCGCGAAGAGCTTGGGGGTTGTGGGGGTCAGATTTAAACGAGCTACAGACCCGCGAAGAACTTGTTGCTAGTGTTTGGGCCTCGACCAATTTGTGGGCCGCGTCGGATGGAGAAAGCCCATGGAAAGAGTGAGAAGGCCCATCAGTAAAGAAGGACACTTGGCAACTCCAAAGAGGAAGGACCACTTCTATAAATACCCTCTATTTTGGAGAGAGAAGGTATCTTTTTTGACACTTTTGAGAGGAATTGTTAGAGGAGAGAGAAATAGAGCAAGAGCACTTCATTGGCTGCTATTTCTTCTTCTTCTTCTTCTCCAAGCAACAAAAACCACAAAATCGGAGTGAGAAGAGCGAAATTGATGTCAGTTTTGATCCTGTTTTACACTTCTTTGAGCTTCTCTTTCATTTCTTCCTTGATCGTGAACCCTCACTGACTTGAGCGTCAGAAAGCCCGCCCCTGGAGAAACCATCTCTAGGGTGTTTTCAGGTGAATCCAACGTTCAAGAAGGAAAGCGGAGCTCAGGAGAAGTTGCTGGCGATCTGGAAGAGAGGGGAGGAAGAACATCAGCACCAGAATTGGAGCACGAAGCCAGAGATCCCATCCAAAGCGAAGTGAGGAGGAGAAGCACCAACGCCAGAGTTGAAGTGAGGAATCGGAGAGCTCACCTCACGCGAAGCCAAGTAGCCAGGAGGCTGTAGAGGACATCCCCGAAAAATACAAATCTCAGAGAAATTCGGGCCAAAGGTGGGTTAATCTTTGACATCTTGACGAACATTGAACTGGAATTCAAAAAAAATAACAGCAGATTCGTAAATCATACGAAATTTAAGGAGTAACTACAGAGAAGAAGACTCAAAAACTGGAAAAGTGAATCAAGAAAAAAGGGAACAAATTACCCAGACTTACACACGCACGAAGACAGCTCGCGTTGGCAACACAGTAGATTTTTCTTGAACCATTTCTTGATTCGTCGCAACAACCGAGACAAGTGAACATTCCAAATATGATTCAATTCATTCTCTCGCTCGGGATAATGTATAGGTGGTACAACCCTAAAACAAATTTTAAGAATGAAATACTAGTTTATGATGTGGAGCTGTATTGGGCGACCCAACGATAGCCCCGTGTTCATATGCTGGAGAAAATATGAACAAGAGGAAAAGCTGAAAATACTTAGGTGGAAAATTGGCGGCGCCGAACAATCTACTATATATATACTAACCTACTATATATATACTAACCTAGAATCAAACTAAAATACATGACATCCTTCATTAGTTTTCATATGTCATTTTCTTAATTTTTTTACATTATTTTAATATATTTAATTATAAATAAAAACGTTTTATCATAAAGCTAAAACAAATCTAAGAATAAGAAATTTCTATTTACATTGATTTCTTCCTATACCTATTTTTTCATGCAATATAATTTACCACATGAAATATCAATAATCTTAAAGATTATATAGTTTACATCTTTTATATTTATTCAATTAGTACTTATACAAGTTACGAAAATTGTAAAGATTTGCTTCCAAATTTTTTTACCAAATAAATAGTTAGTCTCATGTATTTAATTTATTGATTAGAAAAATAGAGTATATAAAAATAATTTTTATTGTTAAAGATTTTGTCATCCGTCACAGTATAGCAAATTTACATTACTATATTTTTTCTATAATAATTTTTATTAAGGAAACTTCATATCTGCAATAGTTGTTGTCCTACAATTTATCTATATCACGATTACACTTCTTCATTAATTACTCCAATTTCTTCATTAACTACTAAATTGTGCCTATTGTAACGACATCTTCTCCATAGTCTTCATTGCCGTGGTCTTCTCCTACGTATCCCCTCACTATCGTCGTATGCTTCGCTTATGTCTCCTATCCTCGTACTAGAAAGTGAAAACACTTATTTTATCATCCAAAGTGCACTTTTCAATTTGAATCTTCCCCTCTCAACCATGACGATGAATTCCGTATTATTTAGAGTCATTACCTAATTTATCCCCTTAGAATGTATATATTGTTTTCTTTTTGATAAATTAAGTGTAATCCAAATGAATTATCAAGTCCATAAGTGTCCTCTATTTTTTATTTCTCCTCACATTAGTCTTATTTTTGTTTATATGGCATTGCATCTACCGGTCAATTTTTTGTTTAAGTTTTGTGATAAATTTGTCGGTATCCAAGAAGATGCATTCAATCTGGAACTAATTTGGGGAGCTTATGTTCTCAAAGACGAGGTTTCACATATTTTAGTTCAAGATTTTTTTTTTCTTTTGGTACAATTGAAATTCCCTTTATAACGCTTGATGATTTGTAGTTAAAGTTGAACCTCACTTACCCACATGATACCCTTCAATTAAGCCACATTATCATATGCCACATGTCACTCTCTAATTTTTTCACTTTATTTTAATTTATTTAATTAAAAACTAAAAGAATTCTATTTTTTAGTGTGATTCTAGATAATCATATTTGCTTTTTAAGTATATATACGATATTGCTTTCATGTAAAATCTTTATGTCAAATTTTAAGTGTGATTATGATTTTTATTAAATTACTTTTTATTTAATAAAATAAGGATATAGACATAATTTGGTTTATTTCACTTCCTACTTTAATATAATTATTATATTATAATCCATATTATTATAATCAAACTTATATTTTATAATACTAGAGTAGTTATTGACTAAGGTCACATGTCTTCCTCATTAAGCGCACCATCTATGACATTTTCCATATTCGTAATATACCACAACATCTAATTAATATATCAATATTTGTCGTATTCAAATTTTAAAAATATGTAAAATATCCTATAATATAGATTGAGAAAACTAAAATATTTTGTTATTCAAGGATATAATTATGTCATAAAATTTCATGTCTTATTATCAATATACTTAAAGTAAGTAACATAAAAATTATTAATACTTTATATAATGTATATTATGATAAAACTCGTGCAATGCATTGTAGCTATACTAGTTTATACAAAATGTTGGGAAAAGAATGTCTTTCTTCTTTTCCTGGGATTTCCCCCTCGATTCTAAAGAAAAATCGTCGTCTACTCTATTAACTTAAATAACGAATAAATATATCTCGTTCTTGCCAAGAAAGGGGCATTAATAAAGAGATCAATACTATGGCAAGAAATATTACATAAGACACACGATTTTAACACAAAGAGGTAGAAAAACTAACCATTATACACTACGAAACTCCGGATGAAATATTCCTAATATTGAATGATATTGTGTGTAGAGGACTGAGAAGGTCATTTTGTGTGCACGATTAGTCGATTTGCTTTTGGATCCTGTTGGAACCTTAACGTTTTCTCTGATTTTGATGATGATAAACACCATTGGGTTTTATGGTTTACATTGTTTCTATGAGTTTCAGGATTTATGAATGATTTAGGGAACAATGGAAAGTATGAGAAAGAAGAGAAAGCATATGATACTAAGGAACGTGGTGCAAACATGGAACAGTTACGCGAGAAGCAAATTGGAAATATGAAGCGCACGTGGTTCCTATACAAGGAAACTTTTATATATGGAAACAACGTTTATGGAATGATGCAGAACGCAGAGATTTGTCAGTTGTTCCCAGATTGACTCCATTATACAAGGAAACGAGATTTTGAGTTTTGCTTGGAAAAGAAGAGAAAGATAATGAGTCTTAGGAAAATTTATAGAAGAAAACCATGTGTTTATAAGCTAAATAGTATAGTTGGTAACAAAATTGTTCACGGTTACCTTGTATGTCGATTGTTAGATATTTGGTAATAGGATTTTGTTAGACACTATATATAGTTGAGATCACCTTGGGGAAAGGCATCTCAGCTACAACCATCAAGCATACCAAGGAGCTATTGCGAAACTGAGATCGAAGGTCTAAGGTAAGGTACGGGTAGTTCTTGCTAAGGGTCTTGTTTTGTTTTTGTGTCATTGAGAGTTGATTGCACTCAAAGTGTTTAACCTAGGATATAGGTGGAGATAAGACTTGTGAGATTGTACAATTCTTAATAATACAAGTATATGTTTTGAGGAATTACTTGTTACTTTGAATCTTTATATATTTCGCTGCCCAGGGAACAGTCACACCGTTCCCTGTCTAACACACTACGATTCAACAATTGGTATCAGAACAGGTTCACTCTAGATTGTGTGTTCTCTTTTCAGATTCACAGGTAACAATGTCTTCAACTCATGAAGTTGGGCTTGGGAACAACAAACCACCGTTCTTGCCTATCGGTGGAAAGCTCCAACACTGGAAAGACCTCTTCACAGACTGGATGAAGAGCAATGACTACCAATGCTGGAGAGTCATTGAGGTTGGTGAAGAAAAAGTTGTTGAAGACGTAATCAAATGAACAACACCTTGGAGCCAAGATGATTTCAGAATCATGGAGAAAAACTCTAAGGCTCGTATGTTTATCAACAACGCAATCAACATTGAAGATGCATCCAAATTGCACTCTTGTGCAACTGCCAAAGATATGTGGGCAGCCCTGGAACAAATGTACATGGGAAGTTCTGATCTTAGAGAGCTTGATCGTTTCCAAGAAAAGAAAATTTTTTATAACTTCGCCATGATTGATGGTGAGACTGTTTCCTCCTATCAATCTAGATTTGAGGAAATTACCACTAGACTTGCTGCTCATGATGTCGATGAAAAGGAAATTCTTCCCAAGGAGAAAATTTTCATCATTATTGATGGACTCCCTCCAAGGCACAAGATGACTAAAGCAATTCTCAAGGAGAATCCCAATACTCTCAAACTCACACTTCATGAAGTATTTGGGAAAATTAAAAAATATGATTAAGAAGACAAATATGTTAAACCTAAAGGCATTGCCTTGATGGTTGAAAAAGTTGTTAAGATGATAGAGAGCAACAAAGATGATAACTTGGATGACATAGATCCAGAAACTGCCCTTCTCACCAAGGCCATGCGAACTCTTTATCGCAAGGATAAATCATTCAGGAATGATGGGAACAATGGTGAGAAATGGGACATCAAAGATGTTACGTGCTTCAATTGCAAGGAAAAAGGTCACTATGCTAATAGATGCCCCAAAGGAAACAACTCAGACAACAATGGTGAAAATTCTGGAAACGACAAAAAGAAGGCTTTCATTGCTGTCTGGGGTGATGATTGTGCCAACTCTGATGATGACGAGCCAGAGTCATGGGGGAACAACAGAATGTGTGCAATGACTCTGAAGTCATCAAGTGAAGAACAAGAGGTAGAACCCGAAACCTTCTTTGAGTCCTTAGTTAATTATGATAAAAAATCTTTGATCTCTCTCATTAAGAGCATGTATAATGAAAATTTGAAAACTCAAACTGATCTTAATGATGCTGAAGAAAAATGCATGGAACTTAATGAATCCCTTGCTAAAATTGCTAGTTCCTCTACTGTTCCTTGTGTTAAGTATGATGCTACTTGTGAATTAAGTTCTCCTAGAACAGTGAGGGAACTATCTCAGATGAAAGCTCAGATCAACAAGATTCACTCCATTCTAGTTGAGCAAAAGCTTAAGGAGGAAGAAGTTACCTTTGTTTAGTCCAAGTTTGGTATGGGGTATAAAGGTGAAAAACAAGAGAGTGAGGAACACGAGTTAACCATACCTGAGCTTAGAGAATTGAAGGATAGGGACCTCCAAAACACCAAGGATAGGAATATGTACCTAGAAGAGCATGTGAAGACTCTGGAGAGTGGGTTGAGTGAAAACCAATCTTGGTACAAAGGCCAACCTGCCCATAAGATGTATCTCATCCAATCCCAGGGAAAGTTACCTAGTACACCTGACCCAGTTAGAGCCAAGCAACGTAGGATGCCCGTCCCAAACCGTAAGTACACCTTGGGTGATTATTATAAGATTTGTTGGCACTGTGGGAACAATGGTCATATTGTGAGAAATTGTGCTAAGAAACAAAAGTTCACTGAAGAGCACACTCAACGCAGGAACAATCAAAGTAACAATGTTGATTTGAATGATTATGATGCTTCTTTTGACACATGCAACTCTAAGCCTAGAGAATATCATTTTGTCTCTAAACGACCAGGTAAAGCCAAGCTTGCCTGGGTCGCTAAACACTAACTCTCTTAATGCAGGATGAAGTGAGGGGGAACAACAGGTGGTTCATTGATAGTGCATGCTCATGCCATATGACAAGAAATAGAGATCACCTTACCTTACTTCAACAACACTCCAAGGGAATCGTTTCCCTTGGAGATAAACGATGCAGAGAGATAGTGGGAACAAGAGAAGCTACTTTGAACTCAAACATCAAGATAAAAGAGGTTAGTCTGGTTCATCAACTTGGTTTTATATTTGTTAAGTGTAGCTCAACTTTGTGATCAAGGAGACAACGAAACGGTGTTCACAACCAAAGATTGCTACGTAAGGAATAGAAAAACCAAGGAAATCGTATTGAAGGGTGTCCGATTCAACGATGTGTACACTTTTGACACAACATTCAAGCCTTCAAGGGAACTGTGCTTTGCGTCTCTAGCTGAAGAGACGGAACTGTGGCACAGAAGGCTTGGACATGCTAATCTACAACTCATCCACAAACTCCACAAGAAGGAACTAGTTAGAGGGCTTCCAAATGTCAAACCTGAGATCCATGGAGTCTGTGAAGCCTGTGTAAGAGGGAAGGAAACACATTCCTCTTTCAAGAGAAAACCAGAAGTTACCACTTCTCGTCCCCTGGAACTGATCCATATGGATCTCTGTGGTCCCATGCGGATAAGAAGTCATGCAGGGAACATGTATTGTGGCTCAAACAATAATTGGAGGATTTTAGTATGTCTCTTGGTACCGTTCCCATTATGTGTGATAACACTAGTGCTATCAACATCTCCAAAAATCCTATTCATCACTCACGTACTAAGCATATTGATATTCGTTATCATTTTCTTCGTGATAATGTTGAGAAAAATTTCACTAGAATGGATCATTGCAGGACAGAGGATCAAGTTGCAGATATCTTCACCAAAGCAATGGATAGAAAACCCTTTGAGTATTTGACACTAGTGGAAAAAAAACTTTTTGAGGCTCCCTTTTAGAGGCATACATAGTTCAATACGCCTCAACAACGACTTAGGCAATCACTTTTTTTGGTTTTTGAGGCGGATAATTAATTTATACGCCTCAAAAACATCTTTTGAGGCGGGCAAATTAATATATGCCTCAACAAGTATCCGAAAAAACATTTCCCGCTAAAGTATTAGAGGCGGGCCAGGGTAAGGCCCGCCTCTAATGCTAACTAATTGAGGCGGGCCTAGCGCGCCTCAATTAAAGCTTGTTGAGGCGAGCCTCTTAAAGCCCGCCTCAATAAGTATGTCCAATAGAGGCGGGCATGTAAGGCCCGCCTCTATTATACCAGCCTCTATTATACCAATACTTATAGAGGCGGTCGTGTTAGGCCCGCCTCTATAAGCTCAACCCTAATTAAAAAAAAAACAGCTGCGCGCGCCTTCATCTCCTCTTCGTATCCGTCTTCGCCGAGCTCCGTCTTCCCGAGCTCCGACTTCATCTCCCTTCGCCGAGCTCCCTCTAATACTCCTTTCAACAAGTATCAACAATGCACTCGAGGTTTCACCAAAACGCCATCCTCAACCTCACCCGATTCCGCTGGTAAGCTCATCTGACACCCTATTTTACTTCTCCAATTCCGCTAAACTCTACACTTTAATTTGCTCGTATTGTCGTCGACCTCAACTTCATCAATCTTAATTATATACTTCTTCTTCGTCTTTTTCTGCCTATTGAAAGCTCGTGCCTTCTGTTACATTAATCATGAATTTCGAATTTGTGTGTTTTGTGTTTAAATGTTTTAGTCCTTGCACTCTTTTTTGAAAACAGGAAGGTTTGGCTCTGTTAGAAGCTTAATCGGTTTGTCGGAATACTCCTTAAGATCAGTCCTTACGACATAGTCCTTTCCCTTCCTAATTGATTCCTTGATTGGGCTTCCAGTTTGTGAAAATGAAGAGCAAAATATTTGATTTATATTCATCATAAATTTAGTTAAGAATGTTAATTTTCTGATGCGGCACACTGAAGGTGTTTGATGAAATTCCCCTATAGCAGTGGTTTCTCTATATTTTCTGCCTTTGGATAAGGGTTTTCTAGAAGGGATCAAAACTGTCTTATTGTTATCGGTTGACTTGTACATTAAAAAAACAAAGTCTCATAATCTATGTATTATAATGTATTGAGGATGTAATATACTAGAGGATCACATTTTTACGGTTTATTAATTTAATAAGTGAAAAGGAAAGCTATATAAATAAAGCAAAAGTGAAAAGAATCGCATTCTTTATTTAATTGGTGAAATGACATTCTGCAGGCTAATAAGGGCATTGCCTTGAAGGATCGATATTGGGTCAAGGTAATACTTCTACCCTAATTCCTTAGGCCCTTGGCGGGATAGAATTCATAATTTAGGCCCTTGGTGGGATAGTTGAGTTTGTATTTTTTCTTGCTTGGTTGCGTATTATTATCTATTTAGGCCCTTGGCGGGATAGTTACTAGAAATGAGTATTTAATCTTCCTTGTTTTGCATTTATTACTAGAAATGAGTCGTCCTTGGATGTACGGTGATTGTAAGAATATAAGGCGGTTAGATGATATTGATGAGATTGAGTATCATTTATTTTACAATAAGTTAATTTTATTTTACAATAAGTTTTTTTTTACATTTAGGTAGATTTTTGTGTGTGCTTGTTGCAGGAATTCTAGCCACTATGTCTAACGAAAGTGGAAATTCTATTCTCCCTACCCAAGGTGATCATGAATCACAAGGTGTTAGCGCGATTACACAGATCGCTAAAGGGCGTGGTCCGTCAAAAGGAGTTCAAGTAAAAAAGCCTATGCACCTTGAGTTTAATGAGTTAAATGTCCCTGATGGCGAGTGGTCGAAAGAATACGGAAAGCAAGTTGGGAGTTGTGCTCAAAGATTTAATATTAACGAGAAAGAATACCGAAAGATAGATGAGCAGACGAGGCAAGGGTTTTGGGAGGAGACCAAGGTATAATGACATTTTAAATTGTTTTAAATATATACTATATTAACAATTAATCTAACTTATTGTAAAAATCCATAGCTTATGTTCCACATCATTGAGGATGTAGATAAATCAAGGGAAAAATACTTTCATTCTTGTGTGGCAAAACGATTTAGAGATTTCAAGAGCAAGTTGGTGCGTCGATGGATAACTAAGAAGCAAAAGCCATCGAAATATCCTACAAACAAGATGCCTTGGGAAATCTACCACCACATTACAGAGGTTGATTGGTCAGTTTTTCTTAAAGAATATTACAAGTCGGAGTCATTGGTAATAATGCTATTTCTTTTTACTATTAAAGATTTCTAGTCAGTGGAAATCGTTGGTTATAAATCTATGTGCCTTTTGATAGGCTCGTAGTGAGAAAGCAAGGGCAAGTGCAGTATTAAACAAGAGTCCTCATCTCACCGGCCAGGCGGGTTATATTAGAAAACGACACGAGTGGATAAAAGAAGGACGACTCCCATCGGAAGCAGCTTTATCTCTGTCAAGTAGCTCCTCAGTGAACTCATCGGTTCCTAGAGCTAGAAAATATAGATCAAAGGAGTGGGTTTTGGCTCATCAAGTTCGAAGTAAGGATGGAAAGTGGGAAGTTAACCCGAACGATAAGGAAGTCGTAGAAATTGCAATAAAAGTTATAAGTAGTGCTTTTTTAATGAATATTTACTTAAATTGACTTGGAAATATGAACTAATTTATACTTTCCTAATTGGCATTATAGGAGGAGTATATCGAAGAAGAAGAAAAAGGAAACCTTACTTTCGAGGATGATGAGGATGCCCTCACCAAAGCTATTGGGAAAAAAGATCATCGTGGCCGTGTCAAGGCAATGGGTGGAAATGTTGGTTATAGAGTTGCTTTCGGTCCAAGAGAACGACGGAGAAGATGTTCTAGTGAAGCTTCATCAGATCTGATCGAATCGATCAAAGCTGAAATTAGAAAGGAGTTTGAAGGTGAATTAGATAAAAGGGTGGCTGAGGCCCTCCAAAAGCAACTACGCTCCATGTTACATATAAATCAACCAAAATCCACTTCTACTCCCGTTCTTGAACTTAATGTTAATGCTTCCTATATCACTCGTCCTGATTCCACACCGTAACCACGTGAGCTAAAGGTATGATTGAGTTTGAGTATTGTCATGAACTCTTCATGCTAAGACTTCTTATAACATGAATTAAAATTCCATGCCGCAACCTTAGTATTGCATTTTTCATTTTACTTTATATGCAGGAAAGGACTCCATGCCATCTTGCCCTTGAGGATAAAGATTCTGGTAACAAAGTGCTCGTAGCGGATGGTATGGTACAACCCTCAAACGGTGCATCGTCCCAACACTTTACACCGATGAAGCCTGATCACTACAAAGTCCAAGTTGATTTTGTTTATGATGGACATAATGATGATATTCTTCCGGTACCTACGGGTGATGGTTTCACTAACTTAGGCGGTGCTCAGGGTAGTTTCGTGCAATGGCCGATCCGCTTAGTGATTTTCGAAGACGACGAGGTAAGACCTTTGTGCTCAATAATAATGTACACCACATTACTCACTCTTGCTCATCTATAATTCTATATATAGGACTATACTCCACGCCCAACAAAGAAGTCCAAGTCATTTCTCTCTAAAAAGGTGGATGACAGCGCCAAAAATACAAAGGTAAGACCTTTGTGCTCAATAATACAAATGTTACTTCATTATTATTTTTTGGAAATTTCATGTCCAAATAACTCTTAAGTCTCAGTCCAATAAAGAGGCGGTTGGTAGCTGTGATCGTAAAACGGAAGAATCAGCCGCCAAAAGGAAGGAAGCAGAAAACGAAGAAATTCGAGGTCATGGCCAGTCTTGCAAATACTTGCATTTTATTATGTCTTCGGCGTCGGGTAGTATATATGATAGTACTCCCATCCCATTGGATGCCTAGGTTTGGTATTATGTGAGAGATCAAGAAACATACGTCACTGCATTCGATGTAGAAGAGTTCCTTAAGGGGGCGTGCTTAAACATTTCTGTGATTCAAGTCTACATGATGTAAATGTTTTGATCAGTCTTTATCTTTTAATTGTCAACTATCATTCTTAATCGTTTTTTCTTTAATCATTTTTACATTACCATTCATAATCGTTTAATCAAATACCTTTAAATGTGCAGGTATTTATTGGACAATCACACATATGCATTTGAAAATTCTCGAATTGGGTTCATTTGTCCTGAGATGGTGTCAAGCACTAGAATCAGGGCCGATGCAACTGTTCCAGCAGATTACTTGAAACGTGTGTTCAATGCTGAAACTGTTAAGAATACGATTAAAGATTCTAACAGTGCCAAATTGTTTTTGCTCCCATATAATCAAGAGTAAGTGTTTTCAATAAGTTTCATATATAATTAGTATTTTAAGCAATCATTAATATTTATCAATTTACTTTTAAATGATGCAGCAATCATTGCATTCTGTACGTGATAGACATATTTAGAGCACAGGTCTATCTTTTCGATTCTCTAAAAGTTCAAGGCAACAGAACGACTGATGCATCTGGAATCATGAATTTGTAAGTTATTTTGCTTACGAATTAGTTTTTTTGGAATATTAACAATATCAGTTTCATGAGTGTATTATGTTGATTTTCTAGGGCATTTCAAGTGTATAAGTATCAAGGTGGGAAGTGCGAGAAATTAATAGGAAAACGTAAGACGTTGAGAGTCTGCAATATAGAGGTACATATAGCATTTTATACGCTTTAGGTTTGTTTATTTATAATCAAAGGCCTTGTATCTAAGACAACCCCCTTATGTTGTGTAATTAGTGCGCTCAACAAAGCGGCGGAACCGAGTGTGGCTATTATGTCATGAAGTTCATGTTAGATATAGTCACGGGACTCTATGACTCTAATGACCGACTAGATAAGGTATGTAACTTAACTAACTATATATTGATAGTATTTGTGTTTTTTGTCAATAATTTCTGTGTTTTTTATGAAGCTATATACTAAGAGGAAGACATCGTATACTTATGAAGAAATGGATGTTGTTCGTGAGCAATGGGCAGAGTATTTTACATCGAAGTATTTATTATCGGATTGAACTTGTTTTTACTTGTCATGTAAACTGTTGTTGAGAACCTGACTGTACTCTGATGAAATCTGTTGTTTGTTGTATATTATTCTGTGAATAAAATCAGGAACCTATTCTGAAATGGATGTTGTTCTTGATCTTCAGCGTCTACTTGTTGAGGCGGGCTTGTATACGCCCGCCTCTATAAGTATATACTCCCGCCAAAATGAGGGACTTGTTGAGGCGGGCCTATAGAGGCTCGCCTCAACAAGTGTTTACTTATTGAGGCGGGCCTCCGAAGCCCGCCTCAACAAGTCCCTCATTTTGGCGCCAAAGTGAGGGACTTGTTGAGGCGAGCTTAGGAGGCCCACCTCAATAAGGTCCTTTTAGAGGCGTAAAATGCCTGCCTCAAAAAGTGCCTCTACTTGTTGCAGCCCTCTTAGTTGAAGCGAACGGTGTTCGCCTCAATAAGTGTCCAAAGGCCCGCCTCTATAAGGATTTTTTCCACTAGTGTGAGAATGCTCCTTGGGATGATCTCTCTAAACTGAGGAACTCACTATCCACTATTCCCTCCATGATTGGCTAAATTGATCAATCGTACTCAAGGAACATCTTCTATATGGCTTATTAGTTGTAAAATTTAGCTCATCATGTCTTGATGTGTGCTATATGTTACATGATATCATATATTACATGCTTCTTCTTTGCTTGATCATCTTTGCTTCAGGATTACTTGATAACATCTCCTTTCATGCCCAAAGCAACCGATTTGATTATTTGAACCCTCATTACAAGCCAAAATGATAATTGGTTGCACTGCCGTCCCAAGCTTGGATCCAGGTAAACGGTCCCTATGCACATTTCTTTGTTTGCCAAATTTTACTGGGAATCATTATTTGGATCGTCATTGTTCCCTACCTATATTTTTGTTTGGATATATCTTTGCAATTTTGCGTGAACCAATTAAAATATCCAAACTAGCCTTTCTATCCACTCAAGCAACTCAGAGTCATCTTGATGGAGCTTTGCCTAAGGGGAAACTGCGAAAGGAACAATGAATGGGAACAGTTTGCTGAACGTTGAGAGTTGCAGGTGAACGTTGCTCTCTGCGCCGCTTGAATTTAATGGTGATTTGATAGCTCTACAACGAGGAAAAGTGTGATTGCGAGAAACGAGAAGAAAAGGGTCGTTACCTGTAGAGAAAGAAAAGATCTGGGTGCCGATTTGAATGATGTCAATGGCGAGATTTTTGGTAAGCCAATCCTCACTTTTACTTAATTATTTTTTCCCAAATCTCTTGCCTTCTATAAAACCTCATCCTCACCTCAATCCAATTTACCTAGTTTCTCACATTCTCATCTCTCTCTCAATCTTTGTCATCTCTCTCTCGTTGTTTTCTGTCGTTTCCAACCACACCATCATGTCTACTCCAACATCTTCTTCTACCCCCGCCATTGACGTCTCTGCCTTTACTGAGGAGCAACTGGCTGCTCTCAAGCAATCCATTGAGGCACTCCAGGCTGCTAAGACTCCGACCTCCAAGGACACCACCTCCATTGTTGTCGTGGTGGAAATAGCCAAAGAGGCCACCTCCTCAATCGCTGAACTTCAAGAGGAACAGCCTTACGGGGAACAGCCATCGGAGGAACAAGTCCAAGAAATAGATACCTCCAAGGAAATGGTGGCCGTCACTGAGCAAGAAGAAGTTAACTCTCCTCCCAAATCAAAAGAAGCTGAAGAGGAGGAAGCCATGGCTGATGTGGAGTCTAATCTAGGTCTTCATCCTCTGGACACTGTGGAGCCCAGTCGCAAGCGAAAGCACACTATTGGCTCTGAGGATGATGAGGACCCATATGTTGAGATCACTGGGGAACAGCGAGCGTCCACCGACTTCTCAACTCCAACTAAGTCTGCCGCCGGTGAGACTACTCCAGGCCCTTTGAAGGAACGTCTACGATCAACAAAGAATATCGAGGCCAAGAAACTTGAAGTGAAGAAGGTTGAGTCCAGGAAGAAAGCAAAGGTGGAGTACCCGCCTGTCGACGGGAAAAAGATCCTTCCCCACCTCTTTATCCCTGATGGGTTCCTAGTCGACAACGACTTCGACGACGTCTTGGCACGTCTCAAATTTCAAGGTTGGGAACACCTCTTCTCTAACTGCGTCATGGTCAATCCTGACCAAGTCCGCGAGTTCTACCGTTCCTTCCAACTCAATACTGCTTCAACTATGGTGGGAACGGCGTCTATCAACGATGAAGATCTTTCCTTCATTGTGTCGAAAGTTGCTCGACTTTTGGGTGTCTCTGCTGAAGGGTTTTGTGAAATCCCTGGTGAGAAGATCACAGATGATCAGAAAAAGGCCAAAGAGGCTAGTGCTCAGAGGCTCTTCAAGTCCACATCTGGAGCCACTCATGTGTCTGCTCTAACTCTGCCTCAGTGAATAGCGCATCACATCATTATGAAAGCTGTCGTTCCTAGGCAGGAGAAGAGAAATGCGATCATTGCCACTGATCTGCTGCTGTTGGACAGGTTTTGGCACATGGAGAAGATTGACCTTCCTAGGGTCATTCTACAACACATGGCAAAATGCAGTGCCAAGACTCACTCCCTAGCCTACCCACACGTCATCAAGCTTATTCTACAAGCAGAGGGGGCTTACAGAGCAGAAGGGGAGGTTCCCATGGTCACTGAGCTGGATATGGTGAATGTGAACAAGATGAGATATCAGGGAGATGACAAGGGAACTCTGCCTGTATCAGAGATGGTGAAGCGAGAAGCTGGTGAGGGAACATCAAAAGGTGGCTCTGTGCAAAGCCAGATGTTGACTGAACTGCGTGAGATCAAGAACATCCTTTCACTGCTTCTTGAGTATTTTCTCAACAAGGACAAAGACCAGAAAGAGGATTCTGAGTCTTGAGTGGACACCTTTCCAATCGTAGTCCGTCTTTCCCTATTTCTCTTGAATTTCTATGTTATTTTGTGATTGTGATTGTGCTTGCTCTTTTGATTTTGTTTAGTTGTTTGCTATGTTTTCATGATCTTTTGTAATCATTCCTTGCTCGATATATGAACTTTATTTTGCTTCTAATTTACCACAATAGTCCTATTGTTCCCTTGTTTATCTTTTGATCGTTTGATGATGCCAAAAGGGGGAAGTGTGGAAAATTGTGATGAACTCAGTAAAGTAAGGTAACAACTTTATTGTTCCTAAATCTTTATGTATTTTTTAACGATGCTAGTGCTGAGGGGGAACGATGATGCAACTTAAAGGTATGAATTGCAATTATTCATTTGATATAAATTTTTACTGAAACATTTGATCTTAGAAACATTATGGCTTATATCTTTTTGCTTTTTACCCTATGTTATGATTGGACAATTTTGAATGGGTTTGTCATCACCAAAAAGGGTGAAATTGTTGGAACCTTGACGTTCCCTCTGGTTTTGATGATGATAAACATCATTGGGTTTTATGGTTTACATTGTTTCTGTGAGTTTCAGGATTTATGAACGATTTAGGGAACAATGGAAAGCATGAGAAAGAAGAGAAAGCAGAGGATACTAAGGAACGTGGTGCAAACATGGAACCGTTACGCGAGAAGCAAATTGGAAATATGAAGCGCGCGTGGTTCCTATACAAGGAAACTTTTATATATGGAAACAACGTTTATGGAATGATGCAGAACGCAGAGATTTGCCAGCTATTCCCAGATTGACTCCATTATACAAGGAAACGAGATTTTGAGTTTTGCTTGGAAAAAAAGAGAAAGATAATGAATCTTAGGAAAGTTTATAGAAGGAAACCATGTGTTTATAAGCTGAATAGTAGTTGGTAACAAAATTGTTCACGATTACCTTGTATGTCGATTGTTAGATATTTGGTAATAGGATTTTGTTAGACAGTATATATAGATGAGATCACCTTGGGGAAATGCATCTCAGCTACAACCATCAAGCATACCAAGGAGCTATTGTGAAACTGAGATTGAAGGTCTAAGGCAAGGTACGGGTAGTTCTTGCTAAGGGTCTTGTTTTGTTCTTGTGTCATTGAGAGTTGATTGCACTAAAAGTCTTTAACCTAGGGTATAGGTGGAGAGAAGACTTGTGAGATTGTACAATTCTTCATAATACAAGTATATGTTTTGAGGAATTACTTGTTACTTTGAATCTTTATATATTCCGCTGCCCAGGGAACAGTCACACCGTTCCCTGTCTAACACACTACGATTCAATAAATCCTAAAAATAATATATTAATTTAATATTTTAATACAAGATAATATAATTTAATGTATTATCTTTGGAGATCTAAAAGAACCCTAGAATTATTTACGGATACAATTGACTTTTATTGAATGTTCCGAGCACTGATCAAATTGTCTGGGTTTATTGAGTTTTTCTTACTTAATAGTAATAGCTATTTACATGGGGGATTAGCACTGTAACATCATACTCTGTTTCTATTACGTAACAGCGTACTTGTTTCTAATACGTGTTGCATAGGTATTTGTGTTCTGTAGATGGCGGTTTAGGTTGTCACAAAGACATTTTAAATTAATTCATTTGTTAAAATGTTTTCCATATATATAGTTTTCTAATAATTCGGGTGGATCTATTATTTAGATATCAAGTACTAGGACCAATACTTTTGTCTTACAGTTAACTTTAGAAATCACATAAATTGCACTTCATACATGCCAATGTTTTTTTTATAAGACATGTCGCGAGAGGGCAGATGATCGCAGGGCTCACATTGCAGGGACCTAACTGATTGTAGAGGTCGTGTCAACGGGGATGCAGATGATCGCATGGATCGTGTCGTGAAGACGTAAGTGATCGTAGAAATCGCGTTGTCATGGACATTAATGATCGCATGGATCACGTTGCGGCGACGTATGTGACCGTGGAGAGCATCAACAGAGACACAAATGATCGCAAGGATCACGTCGCATGAACATAAGTGACCGTAGAGGTCGCATCAACGAGGACGCAAATAGAACACCACAAATCTCACATGGAACAACGTCGATATAGCCAGAGAGTATGATGTAGCTCGACCAGTTATTGCCTCAGGGGCAAAGTGTAATAGGTAAGATAGTGAAAGTAATTGTTTTTCTTTTATTGGATAAACATAATTTCAATAAGTAACATGCATGAATGGAAACTATATTAGAATAGTACTTCATAAGATGCGTCGCTTTCCAACTTAAGATGCGTCTGGTGTGGCAAGCTCGTAGGCGCCTTGACTGACCACCTTGGTGATTTGATAAGGGCCTTCCCATGTTGGTCTCAGCTTTACAGTATGTTCTTCTCTTGTGTTTTGGAAAACCTTTCGTAGAACAAGTCGCCATTTTGGAAAGCTCTCATCATCACGTTGCGATTGTAGCTTCTACGGACCCCTTGCAAGTACATTGCCATCCGGTGGCGGCTATTGGTCAATAGTATCCAGCATGAACGTCATGAGCGACGTGTTTCTTTCCTCAGTGAGGAGACAGTAACGAGATGTAGGGATCCGAACTTCAATGGGCAAGATGACTTTACTGCCAAAACTAGGGAGAAAGGCGTTTTTCCAATCGCGGTTTTAAGAGTTTTGCGATGTGACTATAGGATGGATGGAAACTCGTCTGCCCACACGCCCTTTGCTTTCTTGAGTCTTTTCTTCAGATTATTGATGCTAAATTTGTTGTTGGACTCGACTTGATCGTTAGCATGTGAGTATCTAGGTGTCGACGTGCCCAGCTTGATGCCTAACTCTTAACAGAACTCGTACATCCGGTTTCGTATTAATTGTGATCGATTTTCGTAAACAATTGTGATGTGATCCGAGCCCACCTGGGTCCGCCTTCCCATGGTCTGCCTCATTCGACGTTCTGACCCAGCGGCCCAGCCCACGGTCTGCCTCGATCGGCGATCTGACCGCTGGCGCCCTGATCACAGAGCAGGGCTGCAGCCCCTGCACCCCAACCTGGAGGAAGGTTTGCGCCTGTTAATCCCCCAGGATGTTGGAGGGGGGAATCGAACCCCCGACCCTTTGATATGAGGGCAGTGGAATACCCATCATATCACCAATTGAGCTGCAGCCCAATTGGTGATATGATGGGTATTCCACTGCCCTCATATCAAAGGGTCGAGGGTTCGATTCCCCCCTCCAACATCCTGGGGGATTAACAGGCGCAAGCCTCCCTCCAAGTTGGGGTACAGGGGCTACAGCCCTGCTCTGTGATCAGGGCGCCAGCGGTCAGATCGCCGATCGAGGCAGACCGTGGGCTAGGCCGCTGGGTCAGAACGCCGAATGAGGCAGACCATGGGAAGGCGGACCCAGGTGGGCTCGGATCACATCAAATTGTGTTAAGGACGCCAAATCTACATTGTTATGTTCCTTGTAATGATGGAAATCACATGTGTGTCTTTGATTTCCTTGAATGCCTCTGCTTCGATCCATTTAGAGAAGTAGTCCATCATAGCAAGCATGAAGATGCGTTGCTCAGAGGCGATTGGTAGCTTCCCAACAATATGTATCCCTGACTTCATGAAACGCCATGTGGACGAGATAGGGTGTAAAGCCTCATATGGTTAGTGAGACACTAGGCCGTGTCTTTGGGAAGCATCACACTTTCCAGCGTAGTCAATAGTCTCTCTTCATAGTGGGTTAGTAGTATCTTGTTGTGTGAGCACGCAACGCCAGGTTCCTGCCATTAGAATGAATGTCACACTCTCTGTCTTGGAGTTCTTGTAACGCGTTCTGAACTTCGTCTTCTCAGAGACATATTAGGTAACAGCCCGAAGTTGACCACTTAAGTAGCATGTCGTCCATAAGAGTAAAGGACGACGCCTTGGTGTGAAGTCTTCATGCCTCATTGATGTCGTGGGGCAATTTGCCATGCTTGAGCCAATAATAAAGTGGTGTGACCATGATGTAGATTCGTTAAAGTAACTAACCTGCATAGGGAGTGACATGTTGGCCAATTTCTTGATGGCGGGGATTTCCATGTGCAAGAAAGGGATCTTTTGATATTCTCTAGTATTGATGACATATCAAAGGTTGGCTAATGCGTCAGCTTTCGCTTTGGCATTTTAGGGATTTTCTTGCTGAAAGTGTCAAAGTACTTGATGATGTCACGAACGACTTCTAATTAAGTTGTTATCTTTGAATTTTGAGCCGTGTACTCCCCGTTGATCTGGTTCACGATCAATATAGAGTCTAAAATTACCTTCAAATAATTCATGAATGTCGCCTTGGCAAACGTGATCCTTGTTATGAGTGCTTGATATTCTACCCCATTGTTTGTTACTTTGAATTAACATCGCACAGATTGGGTTATTCTAACCCCCTCCGACGATTTTAAGATAACCCCGAGTCCTGTGCCATTTTGATTAGAAGCACCGTTTTTGTATAGTGTCCACTTCGGGGTGACGGGGCCATTGACTTGTAGCAGTTCCTCGACAACCTGTTCTTCATATGTTGGGTTGAAATCGGCCATAAAATCTTCCAAGGCCTATGACTTGATTGTTGTGTGCATCTCATATTCTATGTCTTTGCTGCTGAGGTCGACTGCCCACTTTGTCATTCTTCTGAAGAGTTACGGCCTTCTCATCACATTCTTGATGGGATAATTTGTTCTTACTTTGATGGTGTGGGCCTCAAAGTACGACCGTATCTTGATGGACGTCGTGATGAGGGCTTGAGTCAACTTATCTATTGCGGAGTATCTTGTCTCCGCATCTCGATGCATTTTGCTTACATAGTAGACGGGCATCCCCTCGCCGTCTTCCTCTCTTACCAAGACAATATTGATCACCGCTTCCGTAACTGCTAGATATACATATATGACTTCACCGTCTTTGGGTTATGAGAGTAAGAGTACGTGGAGATGTTAAAGTACCTTTTTAGTTTTGGAAATGCCTCTTCGTGCTCGCTTGTCCACTCGAATGACTTTTTTTTTTCAAGACGTCGTAAAATAGTCAATTTATGTCAGACGCCTTTGATATAAACTTGTTCAGGGTGGAGACTCTACCTCTCATCTTTTGGATGTCTTTGACGCATCGTGGAGACTGCAAGTCAAGAATAGCTTTGATCTGGTCGGGACTGGCTTCGATCCCCCCTTATGTCACGTGTAGCCCAAAAATTTGCCGGGCGAGACTCCGAAGGAGCAGTTAGTAGGGTTCAACTTCATGTCATACTTCTCCAGGATCTCGAACGTTGTTCTTAGGTGTTTAATGTGGTCGATCATCTCATTTGATTTGACCAGCTTGTCGTCGATGTAGACTTTCATCGTGTCTCTAATCTAGTTCTCGAACATCTTTTTCACTAACCGTGGGTACGTGGCTCTAAAATTTTTGTGACCGAACAATATCACTTTGTATCAATAGATCTAACACCCCCGACTTATATTGGTAGTGCCACACGCCAGTGACCTCAGACTTTAAGTTCAAAGTCACCCTAGTCTTTAATCTGAACAGTTTATGCGTAAATACAATTATAAATAAGAGTAAACATCGGAATACCGAACATTTATTAATATTCCCCTCGTAAATTGAGGAGATCAGTTTTACAAATGATATTGAAATTACAACGGAAGACTTTAAATAAATTCTAATTACATGGCTAGGTTACCTAAGTAGAGCTGTCAAAATTTGACCCGACCCGACCCGCGTTTTCTGGGTTGAGACCCGACCCGAAAAGTATTGGGTCAAAAGTGACCCGACCCGTTCGACCCAAAAATTTCTGGGTTGGGTCACAGACCCGTTGGGTCAATACAAATGTGTTTATATTTTATATATTAAATATTATAATATATTTTATTATTTAAATATTATATAATAATATTTTTTTGATTTAATATTTTTTGTTTTTATTAAAATATTCATTTTATAAAATTTTGACAAGGCGCTCTCGACCCGATGGGTCGACCCGAACCCGTACTTGACCCGTAACGACCCGACCCACAATCGACCCGTAAATTTTGACCCGCAATCGACCCGACCCGTAAATGACCCGACCCAACACGCTTAAACCCGAACCCGACCCGTTTGACACCTTCTGGAACATAATTAAAGCAGGAGTTACATTAATTAGAAAATTAAATCTTATAATTTAAACAAACTCGAAAATTCTTCAAAAACTAAACTTCAACCGCAACCTTTCTTCTTCATCTCGTTACTCCTAAACAACCTGAGGCAAGTCGACTGATGTGCCGTATGGGCCGTATAACACCAGCCAACCATGCAAGGAAAAATAATGGTTGGTTAGTCTAATGAAAGACTACCCAAGGGTATTTTATGTGAGGTTCTATGTGATCATATCTAGTTACTATCATTGTCTCTCGAATATAAGCCGATAGAATGTGGGTATTATGGAAAGATACTTTCACTGAAATGAAGGATGGACAAAAGAGATATGCGCCAAGTGAATACCCAAATGAATGTGGGTATTATGGAAAGAAGATATGATTTGTTTGGGAACGTTTTAAATTACACACAACATATGTAAAAGTCCATTGGATAATTGGGCATGACCAACCTCACCGCATGATGCGAATCCAGATTGAAAAGATGACCCGCTCAAAATGGAGCACGAGCGGTTTCCAAGTTTTACATCTCGCTCAAAGTTTATTAATTCTGTGCTCGCAACACTTATCTTATTTAATTAATGATTCTAATACAATCTCAAATAAAACGAGAACAACACAGGGCGACATTACGTCCAACCCAACTGCACTAGCAAGGTGCTTAAACACCTCTTATCCTTAACGGATGGATAAGAAGCAATGGTCATATCCTTAATAGTATTAGGTAATTATTCCGACTAATACCGAGTTATAAAGAGATCATTATGCCTCACAAGGCCATAACATCCTTGACAGACACGACTATTAAAGTCCAAACTTAATGACTATAAAGTCCACACATAACAAACAAAGTCCACACACAATACCGTCATTACGACGATAACAACAATAATCATATATACCTATATATAACTATATATATCAATAATAACTATCATCCAAGATACAAATTTATTTAAAGCACACAAGTGTTCCCAGACATTAATTAGGTTTTAGAAATTACTCAATTAATTAACAATTAATTTTAATATTAATTGTCGGTCAAAAGAATAACCGAAATGACAAGAGCGAACCACCACTTGCCTTGAATCACAAAAAAATGAACGGTATCACGGGATTGGTTGCTTTAATTCTGTCCCAGAAGCAAATTCGAGACGTACCCAAATCACACACAACAATAAATTATAATTATATAATTTATTCATTATTGAATTTTGAAGGGTATATGTCTCAATTTCTAATTGAATTTATTTATCTCCAAATAATTTAATTTTCGAGGCATTTCTATCAAAACGATTATTTATACGAATAGTGTTAAAAAAATCTCTGCCTAGGGCCACCCAGGCCCCGCCTGGGCGCTAGACGGTCATACACCGCCTAGGACCCTGTCTAGGGCCGCCTAAGCGAGAACAAGTCTTAGATGTTGTGGAAGCATCAACATCTTAGGAGATGGTGGATGCATAAAATATAGTTTTGGGTGAGATTTTGTAAAATAAGACCCATAATTAAATATCAAACCTCATCCCAACATAGTTTTATAAACATTAAAGGATTTGAGAGAGCATAGTCATATAATCACATGGATCACACATTAATTTTTAATCCGCCTAAGCCCCGTCTAGGCCCCCGCCTAGCCACCTAGGCGCTAGGCCCCCCTCACCGCCTAGCTCTCGCCTAACGACTTTTAGAATATTATATACGATTCTAAAAATCAATTAGTCGTATATTCTAAATATCTATATCATAAATAAATTGATCCAATAATTTATTTATAAACCCAATAATTTCTCGCTCAAAATGTTATCTAGATGAAGAGTCATAATTTATCCAATCATATTACAAGATAATATTCCCAAAAATCCTATTTTAGATTTATTTATTCCAAATAATGTAATACCCGTGGTTTCTAGAATATAAAATTGGGATTATTTAGGATCTTGACGTTATAATTTTTGAGGAGTTAATATATTCATAGTCGGAGAATTTGGGTTTATTATTCTGAGGAGAAATAGAAGTTGGTTATCTCGGATATGGTACTCGAGGTTTTTAGAAAGAGGACTTGGGGATTATTTAGGAATTTGATATCTTGATTAATTTTTGAGGGAGTAATATATTTTAGGTTTATTACAATTATGAATTGATGATAACATTTGAGAATTTTGGATTGAGGAATAACGATAAGGCTCTTTCGGGTGTTAAGCCACATTTAGGACTATTCCGAAGGTATCATTGGGTTTATATGGATAAGCCTTGATAATTTTTGAAGTATTACTCGAGGTATGTATTAATATCATATTTTGGGATTAGAAATTCTAAGATAATTTATAGGTACTAGTTGTAGTATTAGTAAAAATGGGCGATACGGGAATGGAAACCGTATCAGTATTAATTATATTTTCGGGAAACTATTAGGGTGTTTCAATTTTACATAAATATATATTACATATATTATTACCTTATAATTAAAATAACAATGTCACAAAAAGACATAATAAGGAAAAGACAAAATAGGGGATGAATTTCTCCTAAATTCTAGAAAAATCCCAAAACTTCTCAAATTCTTCATCTAGGCACATGGCCGGTTATACATGGGGAATATTACATTAAAATTATTCATGTATCTAGAAATTTCATTTAATTACCAAAAGAAGCCCATGTTTATCTTAAATAAAATCTAGAAACTTCCCTCCATCTTTATATATATGCAAGACCTACCCTCCATTTTTAAGGGTGTCATGGCCGGCTTCCTTCCTCTTCTCTCCAAGGCAGCCATGGCAACTCTCCTTCACCACCACCATGCCGGCCACCACCTAGGGATCACGGCCACCACATGGCCACCTCTTCCTCTTGTCTTAGCCATGCTTTCTTCTTTCCTCTAACCGGCCACCATGGCCTCTACCTTCCTCCATGACCATCATCTTCCTTCCTTCATGTCTACCATGGCTCATGCAATCAAGGTGTTCCATGTCATCCAAATCAAGCATCCATCCTTGTTGTTAAGGTATGATCTTTCTTAGAGTGTTTCTAATTATAAGTTGTATGATTGAGGTGTTCTTAACTAAAAGAGGTATTTAAGAAGTGAATGATGATTAATAAGAGAAGAAATGATGTTGGGAGATAGCTTAGATAACTTAGAATTAAGGATGAAAGTGAAAGTTGAAAAATTGCATAAAATTGTAACTTCTGGAAAATTCTGGGTAAATTCGGTAATTACTGAAAAGTTGGGAGTAGGATCATAAAATGAGGAATTTCGTTATGAGTATGAGGAACTTGACGGATCTCGATTCGGATATGTAAATCAAAAGTTATGCATGAATTTGTAATGTAATGCAGATTCAGGAGCATGCTGTAATAATAGGAATTTCGTAATGCCGGGCCGTAGCAAGGATGATACAACGAGAAGTGTTGTCGTAAAGACGTCTTAAAGGCAAGTTATATGCGAATGTTTATATGCTTAGCGTAAATTTTGGTTATCTGTATATGCAGTAATACCGTAATTAGAATTATATTCAAATATTATGTGATGGTTGCATTTTATTAGTTATGATATGATTATATGTTGAGGTTTGTGGTATGACTATGTGTCGAGATTATATGGTTGATGAATATATAATATGAATATTCATGTAACAGAATGAGTTAATATGGATCGTAGGAGATTGGTTCAGTATCGATATGATATGGAATTAGAAAATATTACCTGAGTAATGGTTATGGATATCTTATTAGAAATTATGATAATATACGAGTTAATTGGGATTGTTTATATTATGTGATAAGGTTGTTTATGGTACATAATTGAGGATATAGTTATTATGTTGATATTGTCGGTGTGTTATTTGGTGGGTTCATTTAGGCATGTGTGGCAAATAAATAGGATGAATTGTGTAAATCATCGGGATTCATTCTTATGTTGTTTTCCGATATTCATATCTTTATCTGTTTACAATCATGTTTTTAAAATAAACGGTTATTGATTTTGCCTGTGTGGCAATTATAAATAAAGTGTTGATGATTAGGCTTGTGTGGCAATGATTCATCCCTCGATTAGGGCTCATCTTGGGTTTGGCCGCCCAGGGTGAGTGGGTCGTGGGAGGTGCTTTACCTGTGGTTTGTGGAGGATCGCTCGTCTAGCTAACGAAGTTGTACCCTCTAGCAGGTAAAGGTATATGTTTTCGGTGTTTTGTTAAGCCATCCCTTGTTAACCCCGGAATCCGGTTGGATATGCCAAGGGGGCAACTTTACCTGTATTGGGAAGGACGGGTCGCCTAGCTAACGACTAGGGCTGTTCATTACCGGATATCCGATCCGATCCGGCTTATCGGATCGGATATCCTCAAATGAAAAATCTTAAAATCGTGATCCGTATCCGAAAATCCCGGATATCCGATCCAAAAACCTCGGATCGAATCGGATATCCATCTCGGATATCCTAAATATCCAATCTATATATAAATCAATATAAAATAATATTTAATATTATCATAAATTCATAATTCATCAACTAGATTAGCTACATGTTCAACATATAAATTAAAACAAACTACTTAGTAGTTTAACCAATATACAATTTCAAACAAACCACCGAAAAACAACAAAAATACTTTCGAAGTCCACTAATTCGAGCTCAAAACATAAATATTTAATTGTCTAAACTTCATTACTTTCATCCCTAATAAAAATATTAATGTTTACACATTTATAAAAATAGGAAAACCATTGGCCTATTTAATTTTCAAGTAATATATATTAATTTTAATATAAATATTATAAAAGTGGCATACCCCCGGATATCCGCAGGATATCTAGCCCCGATCCGTATCTGATCCGGTGATCCGGAAATTTTCCCCGGGTCGGATCGGATTCGGATAGTATTCCACTGGACTCAGATATTTTAGGATCGGATCGGCGGATCAGTGGATCGGATCGGCCGGATCGGATAATTATGAACACCCCTACTAACGACGCCGTTGGCTTCTCGCGGGTGAAGGTTTAGGAAGAAGGTACCTTCGTGCCCAAAAGTTCTTGTGCATGTTTTCGATGCTATTGTGAATGTGTTTCGTGGATGTTTATGGTTACTTTTCATTATGATAATATACCCGGGTATAGTTTTTTAAAATAATGGATAATGATCCCGATGATTTATAATTTTGTTGGTTGATCATAAGCTATAATGTTTATAGGATTTGTAACACCCCCGGGCCAGTGGTGCTACAGTGCCATAGTGCAGAAAGACTATAAGGCGGGTGAAAGAAAAGAAAGACATAAAACATTTTCCATATATATATAAATATATACCAAAAGTACTACAGCGGAAGTTCCTGCCCGGAGTCTGAAACTACAATCAAACTTAACGTTCAGTTAAATACAACAATTTCCAATAAAAACTTTTTATAGCTAACACAACCATTTCCAAGGTTCAAAACCAACAAACATAAAGTCTTCGACTGGAAGAAAACTGTGATCAAGATCCCCCTTACTGTCATTGAACCTGCAAAGCCTGATTGACTGGGAGACCCGATACCCCAGCCAACCGCGGCACGTAAACCGAAGTTGGTCAGTCTTCCATTAAGACTGGCAAGATTAGTCAAGCCAAAACAATTTCAATACACATAATTGTCATCACAATATTTAACCAATTTCAACCAAATAATATAACTCAACACTGCAAACACAAACAACTCCAACACTCCTTCAATCCAACCTCCAATCCATTCCAACCCACCGCCTAGTGAGACTTTCATCACCCAAAACCAACTATCCATGGATAGGGACGGTCTCGTACCATCCAACCCCTGGCCCTTAACAACGTAGGCGACACCCTATCCCTACGAGGTTTGGTGAGACTATCATCACCCGGCCCTCCGACCACCGGGGGTCATACCCTCCGAGGCCCTGAATCAACACTCTTCCGAATGGGACCTTCACCATCCAACCCTTGGCCCTTAACAACGTAGGCGACAACACCCTACGAGATTTGGTGAGGCTTTCGATCACCTGGCCCTCCGACCTTCGGGGGTTCACACCCTCCGAGGCTGAATCAACCAACAACATTCAATCGAACACAATACAAGTTAATTACTAACATACACACACATATTCACACACTTTCAAACAAGCAACTCAAAATCAGTAATCCACTTTAAATAACTCAGACAATGGTAAAATTAATTATGGAATAAAAATAGGCATGAAATAATTTATATAAAAATATATATAAGGGTGGGCAAGAATCCTCTTGCCTCAAGCTCGACAACCACGATCTCAGAAAATCAAACCCAACTCGAACGAACCTGCGAAATCAATCCGAGCAAATCCCTGACATTAATTAACTCGTCCAATCCATTACTAACAAATCCCCAATTTCACCTTAAAATCATTCCTTAATTAATTAAGCTAATCACCTCCAAAATCAACCCAAATTAATCCAACTCAAAATCAACTCATGCCTTCTGCACACATATATACTCATATATGTCAGCCATCCGAAGCCCCAAAATTATACCGAACGAAGACCCGATCTTACCTCATCATCGACCACCTTCAGCAGCCACCGGGAAGAACACCTCGGCACCGGAGATGACGGCGGCAACCAACACAACCACCGCAGCAACCGCAGCACAACAACATCGCAGCAACAATTGCACACCAGCAGAACGCAGCCAACACAGCAATTGAACGCAGCCAACACAACAAACTTCAGCAGCCAACACGACAACAGAGGAGGAGCGGCGGACGAGTTCATCGAAGGGGACGACGGCTGGACAGCACAGAGCTCACCGGAGGAAGGACGACAGCTGGGTGGCTCGCCGGAGGGAGCGACTTGTGTAGAGGAGGCGGAGGCACGAACCAGCGAGAGCTCACCGAGAGAGGAGAAGACGATCCAAAGGGGTTTTTATCCCCAAATTATAATTTCACTCCAATTTCCCAAATTCCAAATTGATGATACGTGGTCTCTGTAAATTTAACCCAAATCTCACACGTAGCTTCAACTTTCCTGGTGTGAGGACACATAACTCATGATTCATCGTTTCTAATCTGATGTAAGGACACGTACTCAAATCTGATTTTTTTTTCTTTTTATATATATATATATACCCATATATATATCGGGTATTTCATTCTCCCTCCCTTATAAGAGTTTCGTCCTCGAAACTAAGGTCAAACAGATTCGGATATCTGTCTCGCATAACTGACTCCAATTCCCAAGTTTCTTCTGACGTTCCATGCTTAGACCATAATACCTTCACTAAAGGAATGACCTTATTCCTTAATTTCTTCTGATCAACCGCTAGAATCCTTACAGGTGATTCTTCAAACGTACCATCAGGTTGAAATTCTATCTCCTCAATGTTCAAAACATGAGTTGGATGATATACATATTTCCTCAGCTGAGACACATGAAACACATCATGCATTCCACTCATTTTTGGCGGCAATGCTATTCGGTAAGATACAGTACCAACTCTCTTCATAATTTCAAAGGGACCAACATATCTAGGATTCAACTTACCTCGTTTCCCAAATCTAAACACTCCTTTAGTCGGCGAAACTTTAATAAACACATGATCTCCAACACTGAATTCCAAAGGTCTCCTACGAATGTCTGCATACGACTTCTGTCTGCTCTGAGCTGACAGCAACCTCTGACGAATCACTTCAATATCATCCCTAGTTTTCTGCAAAAGCTCAGGAGAAACTAGAACAGCATCAGTCAATTCATCCCAACACAAAGGCGATCTACAGCGACGACCATACAAAGCTTCATAAGGTGCCATCTTGATCGATGCATGCCAACTATTATTGTACGTAAATTCTACCAAATGCAATCTGTCTTCCCAGTTTCCTGGCCATTCTAAAGCACAAGCTCGAAGCATATCCTCCAACGTTGAATTGTCCTTTCAGACTGACCATCGGTTTGAGGATGTAAAGATGTGCTAAATCCCAATTGCGTACCCATTGCTGCATGCAAGGATTTCCAAAAACGGGATACAAATTGCCCATCTCTGTCAGACACAATGGTTTTAGGAACACCATGCAGTCTAACTATCTCTCGTAAGAATACTTCAGCTAACTTCTCTGGATTCCAAGTGATCTTAATAGGTATGAAATGTGAAGACTTTGTCAAGCGGTCTACAATGACCCATATCGCATCATTCCCTTTTTGTGATCTAGGAAGAGCAACAACAAAATCCATCGTGATGTCTTCCCACTTTCATTCAGGAATAGGAAGCCGTTGTAATTCTCCAGCTGGTCTTTGGTGTTCAATCTTAACCTGTTGACATGTCAAACATCTCGACACGTACTCAGCAACTTCTTGCTTCATGTTACTCCACCAATAATTCTGTCTCAAGTCCTTGTACATCTTACTGGCTCCTGGGTGTATTGAATATGATGAAGAGTGACCTTCCTTAAGGATCAACTCTCTAAGTTCCTTGTCAGCTGGCACACATAACCGATTCTGAAATCGTAATATCCCATCCTCATGAATGAGAAATCTGGGTGCTTTTCCTTGAGAAACTTCACTGCATAACTTGTTCAACACAGGATCTTGCGATTGTTTCTCTTTGATCAACTCTATCAGTGCTGATTGAATTTCCATCACATTCAACTGCATCCATTCCTTCTCGGACCAAATCTCAATCTCACCCCGCACAAACTCTTGTTGCAACTCTGGCTGAACTGTTAAACAAGCAACTCTATGTTCTGGAATCAACTTCCTACTCAAGGCATCTGCCACTACATTGGCTTTTCCTGGATGGTAGCATATGTCTATATCATAATCCTTAATCAACTCTAACCATCGTCTCTGTCTCAATTTCAGTTCCTTCTGAGTGAAGATATACTTCAGGCTCTTATGATCAGTGAAAATTGGACATCTTACCCCATACAAATAATGTCACCAAATCTTGAGAGCAAAGACTACGGTTGCAAGTTCCAAATCATGGGTAGGATAATTGACTTCATGAGATGTAAGTTGGCGAGATGCATAGGCTATAACCTTTCCATTTTGCATTAAAACACAACCCAAACCTTGCTTAGAAGCATCACTATAAACAGCAAATCCTTCAGTTCCATGCGGTAAGGCTAACACTGGTGCACTAGTCAAACGTCTCTTGAGTTCTTCAAAACTTTCCTGACATCTGGGAACCACCACCTCGACCTATCTTAGCGGGTTCAGTGCTGGAGTAAAGAAAGGTTTTCTAAAACCACTGAAATTACTTTGAGGTCCAACTCTTCCAGGTGTAGACTGAGTCTTATGTTTCTTCCCAGCTCGGGCATCCATAATCTGATTAGAGTCATCAATAGCAGCTTCCATAGTCAGACACTCGTCAATAAATTGTTCGAGCGTAGTGCAATTGTGTCTTGCCATCAAAGGTCTTATCTCGGGATACAGCCACCTGTGAAAATTCTTGATCTTATCTTTCTCATCCCTTACTACAGCAGTTGCATACTTCAGCAGCTTATTGAATTTCACAGCCAGTTGATGTACTTTCAACCCTTCATTCTCTGAATACTGAAATTCATGTAGTTTGGCATCTCTTAGTGCCTCTGGAAAGAATCTATCTTCCAACTTAGCCCGAAACTCTTCCCATATAGCCCCATGGTAAGTTGGTTGAGTAGTATCCCACCAGTCACTAGCATCATCAATCAGATAGTAAGAAGCAATCGTTACCTTCTCATTCTCTGGACATCGGATACCTTCCAGTAATTTTTCAAATCTATTCAACCAGAACGTCACAGCTGCAGGCTCACCAGACCCATCAAAAGTAGGAGGTATCAATCTGGCCACAACTTCCATATATCTACTAAACCCTGTCTGCAATACTGGCGGTTCATCTCTTTGCAGACCAACTTGATCTGGCTGAGCAACCTGAGCTGGAGGTACCTGAGCCATAGCAGCTTGTACAACCTGAGTTACCATCCGTTGCAGCGCAACCAAAGTACCTGGGTCAATACCCGCATTAACAGCTTCTGGTGGATTTCCTGCAGGATTCTGTTGACTTCCTATAGAGTTATCAGCAGCTTGACTGCCTGCATCTACCTCTTGAGGATCAGCCCTAGGACGTCCTCTACCACGCCCACGACCTCTACCTCTACCACGACCCACTTTCGGAGGCATACTGAATATAATTAATTTATTACTAATAATCATCGTAAACAACACTTACCAACACAACTTACTATAGGTTGACAGCAAGGATCCTGATCACACGATTGTTTCAAAATAACAAAGTGTCAAAATTCTCATGTTAAAAATTCTAAAAGAAACATTTTGAAAAAAAAGAGCTATGATACCAACTCCTATAACACCCCCGGGCCAGTGGTGCTACAGTGCCATAGTCCAGAAAGACTATAAGGCGGGTGAAAGAAAAGAAAGACATAAAACATTTTCCATATATATATATAAATATATACCAAAAGTACTACAGCGGAAGTTCCTGCCCGAAGTCTGAAACTACAATCAAACTTAACGTTCAGTTAAATACAACAATTTCCAATAAAAACTTTTTACAGCTAACACAACCATTTCCAAGGTTCAAAACCAACAAACATAAAGTCTTCGACTGGAAGAAAACTGTGATCAAGATCCCCCTTGCTGTCGCTGAACCTGCAAAGCCTGATTGACTGGGAGACCCGATACCCCAGCCAACCGCGGCATGTAAATCGAAGTTGGTCAGTCTTCCATTAAGACTGGCAAGATTAGTCAAGCCAAAACAATTTCAAAACACATAATAGTCATCACAATATTTAACCAATTTCAACCAAATAATATAACTCAACACTGCAAACACAAACAACTCCAACACTCCTTCAATCCAACTTCCAATCCATTCCAACCCACCGCCTGGTGAGACTTTCATCACCCAAAACCAACTATCCATGGATAGGGACGGTTTTGTACCATCCAACCCCTAGCCCTTAACAACGTAGGCGACACCCTATCCCTACGAGGTTTGGTGAGGCTATCATCACCCGGCCCTCCGAACACCGGGGGTCATACCCTCCGAGGCCCTGAATCAACACTCTTCCGAATGGGACCTTCACCATCCAACCCTTGGCCCTTAACAACGTAGGCGACAACACCCTATGAGGTTTGGTGAGGCTTTCGATCACCTGGCCCTCCGACCTTCGGGGGTTCACACCCTCCGAGGCCCTGAATCAACCAACAACATTCAATCGAACACAATACAAGTTAATTACTAACATACACACACATATTCACACACTTTCAAACAAGCAACTCAAAATCAGTAATCCACTTTAAATAACTCAGACAACGGTAAAATTAATTATGGAATAAAAATAGGCATGAAATAATTTATATAAAAATATATATAAGGGTGGGAAAGAATCCTCTTGCCTCAAGCTCGACAACCACGATCTCAGAAAATCAAACCCAACTCGAACGAACCTGCGAAATCAATCCGAGCAAATCCCTGACATTAATTAACTCGTCCAATCCATTACTAACAAATCCCCAATTTCACCTTAAAATAATTCCTTAATTAATTAAGCTAATCACCTCCAAAATCAACCCAAATTAATCTAACTCAAAATCAACTCATGCCTTCTGCACACATATATACTCATATATGTCAGCCATCCGAAGCCCCAAAATTATACCGAACGAAGACCCGATCTTACCTCGTCGTCGACCACCTTCAGCAACCACCGGGAAGAACACCTCGGCACCGGAGACGACGGCGGCAACCAGCACAACCACCACTGCAACCATAGCACAATAACAACGCAGCAACAGTAGCACACCAGCAGAACGCAGCCAACACAGCAGCTGAACGCAGCCAACACAGCAAACTTCAGCAGCCAACACGAAAACAGAGGAGGAGCGGAGGACGAGCTCGTCGAAGGGGACGACGGCTGGACGGCACAGAGCTCACCGGAGGAAGGACGACAACTGGGTGGCTCGCCGAAGGGAGCGACTTGTGCAAAGGAGGCGGAGGCACGAACCAGCGAGAGCTCACCGAGAGAGGAGAAGACGATCCAAAGGGGTTTTTATCCCCAAATTATAATTTCACTCCAATTTCCCAAATTCCAAATTGATGATACGTGGTCTCTGGAAATTTAACCCAAATCTCACACGTAGCTTCAACTTTCCTGGTGTGAGGACACATAACTCATGATTCATCGTTTCTAATCTGATGTAAGGACACGTACTCAAATCTGATTCTTTTATATATATATATACCCATATATATATCAGGTATTTCAGGATTACAGTGATATGATTTGTAAGGTATTATATGGCTTAGTGTGAGATTCAAGGAAATTACTGTGATATGAGGTTTTAGATGTTATAGTGTTACAGTGAAGTAATATGTAGTATAAGGTATGGTTTTGATGGATACTGAAGGAGAATAGTGTCATTTGAGGCTTAGTTAGATATATATTGAATTACTGAAAGTATTTGGGATATAGTTGTGAATTTATGGGAATCTATGTGAAGTAAGTTATCATATGAGTTATGAAGTTCAGTTGAGTATTAGATATGAGTTATGAGGTTCAATGAGTATTAAGTAATGTATCTTGGGTACTTGATGAAGCTTCTGAGATAATAATGGTGAAGAAAGAATATATATATATGGATCTGTATTAGGGTATTTAGGTTACTTGTTCATATATATATAAGGATCATTATCATACCGGGATAAATGGTACTATGGTATTAAGGTTATTTGTTTATGAAATGAAAATAACTGTAACCTTGGGATATACGTTATTATGGTATTTGCATATAAGTTTTCCTTATTTATGCTACTGTATATATTCGATTCGCGTATAACTTGCTTAGTCTGTACAAAGACTAACCCCATTTATGGGGGATCAGTTATGATTGCAGGGCCCAAATATTAGTTAGTGTAGCGGAAGCATGGAGGAGAAAGACATGCGACATGATGCGTAAAATAGGATGGATTATTTCCAGAAAATCATATTTGGGTTTCAGAAGTTTTGTGGCAAGTTCTTTTTCTTTATAACCTGAGGGAATTTCTGCGAGAAATTCCTAGCGCTGTAGCTCCCCAGAGGAGGTTAAAATTGGGGCGTTACAAATAAATTTAATTTTGCCAAATATAATTTTTAACTAATCTAGATTAATGTATTTAACCAAGATTAGTAAAAAATCTAAGCCATAATCCAAAAATCCATCTCGGCCGAACTTACCCGGAAAACTCGTTTGGACACTTGCCGGAGAGAGGGGTAATTCGCCTTCGTCGGACAACCACCAGGGCTGGGAAGAGAGGTAATTTTGGGCTACCACCAATTGCAAATCGAAGCTAGGAAGAAAGGTAATTTTGGGCTGCAAATTCACGATTTTTACTTTAGGGTTCTTGAGCTTGGAGGCGAAAATTGAGTGTATAGGTATTTATAGGGGTTGGATAGATCTTTCAAAATCCTATAGATTGATGTAAAGTTTGGCTCAAATAGAGTTCAAATCGTATACCAATTTCCTATTATACTAAAAACGTGTTCTAAGCATACTTGTTACCTTACCAGGCAAAATCCCATTTTTTTAGTGGATGAATCCACTCAAATCATGTGTCTAGATGCAAAATATGGTGTTTCTAATATAGCCCAATACTTTTTTGCACCAATTTTGAATTTTTGGTACCCAAATCCTCCATGGAAATACTAGTTTTTATGTATAAGCTCAAGGTTGAAGACAACCTTCACTTTTGCTCTAAATATTTCGCCCCCCTATTTTGACTTAATTATATATTTTTGCCCAACTTTCTAAAGTTGTGGCAAAAGTGCCCTTATTTTACTTTTCAAAAATTTAAAAATTTACCCAAACTTATTTGTTTTATAATTCTAAGTTTCTAATATAATTTTAACCCAAATTTAAGTTAAAGGAAAAATTAAGTTAAGCTAACTCTAAGCTTAAATCATCTTTTCTTATAAACTTAACCATATATTAACATTCTATTAGTCTTACTTTAAATGATTTATTTTGAACAAGATAATTTTATTTAAATTAATATTAACATAAGTTAAATAATTCATGACTTAAAGAGGTAACCTACTTAGGTTAATTATTATTTTATCCTCTCATGGATAAACATAATACTTCTTATAACCTTTATTATTATATTTAAAAAGTCCCAAAACCACATTCATGGTTATACATAATTATTTATTTCTATCATACATTCATACTATTATAACCCATTTAATAATTTGTACCAAAAAATTATCACAATCTTACCTTTGAGCTTAAGTTAATGAAAAGTTAAATTACTCCTCTACAAAAAATTTCACAACTTTTATTATTTTCAAATAAAATATATAAAAATTACACTAATACCCTTATGATAAAATGAGGGTTATTACAATACTACCGCCTTAAAAATAGTTCCGACCCCGAAACTAGCACTACCAAGGTAGAGAACCGGTTTTCACATTTACCTCACTACTTGAGCCTAGTATCCTTAATTATGTAGTCCTCGAAACTACTCTTAGGAAAGTCTATCCGTTTCCTCAACCATGACATTATCTTGTCTCCATATATTATATCATGTACTAACTCTTAATATATCCACAAAATCATGACTACATTAGGATAATAGTCTCCAAAATCATCATAGCGATCTTAATATACCTTAAGCATGAGAACACTACCTATCTCTTCCAGTTTCCTCTTTATGATCAAATCCCAAAGTTCATACATTAAACTCACCTATAACCCGAATATCAAATTTTAGTAACCTCGAAACATTTCCAATATTTATTTTAATCAAGTTTAGCCCTTATGCCATCTCTAACTTACAACCTTTCCAAGAACAATTTAACTCATTCCATTAATCAATCTCTAACTTAAAACCCTTAAGATTTCTTAACGTTTTCCAAAACGAATCACATAAGATATTACTCTTATTTTCCTCAAAATCTCATTTTGATAAATAATTAATTACAAACAAAATCAATCACTTTCTAACCGTTCCCTAGATATACATGGGTAACATTTCTTATTTTATTCCTTAAGTGCATATAAGACAAATCTCATTACTACATCCTTTTAATTTATCGAAATCCTCATAATAACTTATCCTTATACTATAACTTATAAATTTAAGTGAGATTTCTCCCAATACAATAGCTTCACAACTTAATCTTCCCATAAAGTATTATACTACCAACCTTATAAACGACACACTCACTTAAAATCCTCACATTTAAATCGCTACACGTATTATATTTTAAAACATCAATCGTTCTAGATTACATTTTTTAGGGTAAGACAACTCTTTATGATTTATACTTTTCTCAACAATTTATTCACTTAAATGAATAAATTATAAAACTCACAATTAAGAATTGTAAGCTTTATATTAAGTCACCACACGAATTTTACCACAACCAATGCTTGGAGTATACACATGAGAAATAAATCTCAACTCCATAGAGCATTAACCACACTCACTTAATTCCTTATAAATAAGAAATTCTGACAAAACTAAACTCACAAGACAACGCTCGTCAACTCGACTAGAAAAGCAAATAATGTTAATACCCAACTTGACATTATTCCAAGAATATATAGAGATTCTTATGAATGGATCTAAGGATTAAATAAAGGAATTGAAGCTTGCAGAAGTTTTAAAACACACTTTTAAATATTTTAAATCAAACTTTAAGTTAACTTCTCACACCATTATCGTTATATAATACAAACTATTTATAATGATGATTCCTAAATAAGTAAAGCACCGACATTATAATTTTTAAATCCTCAACCACTTTCGAACTACACTTTGCAATCATTAAATGAATTTGGAACTACTCGTTAAAACACTATTATTATATAAACCAAAATATTATAAGTTTCATTATAACTAGAAACACAAATTTTATCACTTCTTTATGTAAATTTATCAAATCCGAAAACTACACATTTAAAATTATAAAAATAAACTTAATTTCAACCCTTTACATTACCATTGTTATAAAATAACTAAAAAAATTAATATTAGTGTTTTAATAACTAAACCACTACTTTTAAAATTTCCTAAACTTTGAGCCATTTTAAAACCTTAAATTTAATACTAAAAATTCCCTAAAAACCCTTCATAAAATAAATTAATTTAAAAATAATTTTAAAAATTCTCAAACCTAAAAATAGGCCAAGAATCTTAAAACCATTGCTCTGATACCATAATTGTAACACCCCCGACTTATGTCGGTAGTGTTATACACCAGTGACCTCAGACTTTAAGTCCAAAGTCACCCTAGGCTGTAATCTAAACAATTTATGTGTAAATACAATTATTAATAAGAGTAAATAGCGGGAGACCTTTGAAACAAATATTGAAATTTTATTAATATTCTCCTCGTAATTTGAGGAGATCAGTTTTAAAAATGATATTGAAATTACAGCGGAAGACTTTAAATAAATTCTAATTGCATGGCTAGGTTACCTAACACTTATCTCTATTACATTAATTAGATAAATAAATCTTATAGTTAAAACAAACTCGAAAATTCTTAAAAAACTTAACTTCAACCGAAAGCCTTCTTCTCCGGCTCGTTACTCCTAAACAACCTGAGGCAAGTCGACTGATGTGCCGTATGGGACGGATGACACCAGCCAACCATGCAAGGAAAAATAATGGTTGGTTAGTTTATTGAAAGACTACACAAGGGTATTTTATGTGAGGTTCTATGTGGTCATATCTAATTACTATCATTGTCTCTCGAATATTAGCCCATAGACGATATATAACAAAAATACTTCTACTAAAATGAAGGATGGTCAAAAGAGATATGTGCGAAGAGAATGCCCGAATGAATGTGGGTATTATGGAAAGAAGATATGATTTTCCTGGGAACGTTCTAAATTACACACAACATATATAAAACTCAATTGAATAATTGGGCCCGACCAACCTCACCGCATGATGTGAATCTAGATTGGAAAGACGACCCACTTAAGCTGGAGCACGAGCGGTTTCCAAGTTGTACTTCTCGCTAGAAGTTTATTAATTATGTGCTCTCAACACTTATCTTATTTAATTTCACCACACCATAATTATTCTTAATGCTTTTAATACAATCTCAGATAAAATGAGAACCACACAGGGAAACATTACGTCCAAGCCAATTGCACTAGCAAGGTGCTTAAACACCTCTTATCCTTAACGGGTAGATAAGAAGCAATGGTCATGACCTTAAAAGTATTAGGGAATTATTCCGACTAATACCGAGTTATAAAGAGATCATTATGCCTCGCAAGGCCATAACATCCCTGACACACGACTATTAAAGTCCATACATAATGACTATAAAGTCCACACATAACAAACAAAGTCCACACACAATACCGTCAATATGACGATAACAACAATAATCATATATACCTATATATAACTATATATATCAATAATAACTATTATCATAGATACATATATTTACAGCACACAAGTATTCCCAAACATTAATTAGGTTTTAGAAATTACCCAATTAATTAACAAAGAATTTTAATATTAATTGTTGGTCAAAAGAATAACTGAAATGAAAAGAGCGAACCACCACTTGTCTTGAATCACGAAGAAATGAACGGTATCACGGGAATGGTTGCTTCCGAGTAGCAAATTGAATTCCTGCTTTAAATCCGTTTTGGAAGCAAATATGAGACGTACCCAAATCACACACAATAACAAAATATAATTAGATAATTTATTCATTATTGAATTTTGAAGGGTATATGTCCCAATTTCTAATTGAATTTATTTATCTCAAAATAATTCAATTTTCGAGATGAAGTGTATATTCTAAATAATCATATCATAAATAAATTGATCCAATAATTTATTTATAAACCCAATAATTTCTCACTCAAAATACTATATAGATGGAGTGTCATAATTTATCCATTCATACTACAAGATAATATTCCCAAAAATCCTTTTTTAAATTTTATTTATTCCAAATAAAATTAATTGGGCCAAACATAATTTTTAATCAATCTAGATTAATGTATTTAACCAAGATTAGTAAAACATCAAAGCCAAAATTCAAAAATCCATCTCGGCCGAACTTACTCGGAAAACTCATTTGGACACTTGCCGAAGATCGGGGAAATTCGCCTTCGTCCAACCACTACCGGGGCTGGGGTTAGAGTTCTTTTGAAGAGGACTCCTTGGTGGTTCTAGGGCTACCACCAGTTGCAAAAACAAAGCTAGGAAGATAGGTAAGTTTGGGCTATAAATTCCCGACTTTTACCTTAGGGTTCTTGAGCTTGGAGGCGGAAATTGAGTACCGAAATTGTTATGGGTGAAGGGGTATTTATAGGGATTGGATAGATCTTTCCAAACCCTACAGATTGATATAAAATTTGGCCCAAATCGAGCTCAAATCGGATCCCGTTCTCCTATTATACTAAAAACGTGTTCAAAGGATACTTGTTACCTTACCAGGCAAAATCCGATTTTTCTAGTGGATGAATCCACTCAAATCATGTGTCTAGATGCAAGATATGGTGTTCTTTATATAGCTCAATGGTTATTTGCACGAATTTCGAATTTTTAATACCCAATTCCTTCATGGAAATACTGTAACACCACCAAATCTTAACCCTTTTGGAAAGGTATTACCGCCAGTGACCCCAGTATTCCTTACCGAGATCACCCAAGGCTTTACCGGTTTAAATACAATTCATGGAATACAATTGATACATAATGATCAAAGTATTCAAATCAAAACATCAATCAAATGAAACATGAGTTACGGGATTACATCCCAATCCCAAATATGACAAATACAGAGTTTAAACAAAGTACAACGGAAGTCTTAAACAAAGATATTACAAAAAGGGTTGTGATCGTAATGATCACCTGCCCAAGGATCTCAACCTGATTAAAAGAAATTATTAAAACATCCAAAAACAATCGTCGTCTTCATAGTCAATCTAGTCTCCTCATATCTTCGCTCTATCTGATGTGCCGAATCGAACGGATGACACCAGCCCACATGCAGAGAACAATGTTCGTGGGTTAGTCTACATGAATAGACTAGCAAGGGTAAAAAGCAGAGTGGTTCGAGTGATCGTAACCGTTTACTATCATTGTCCCTCGAATAATAACCGTAGGGACGATACATAACCCGACACTTTCACGGAATAACAACAAGAGGTATGCACAAGAGAAGATTCTGGAAGACTTAATCTTCACAGAAATCGACCCGAAAGAAGACTCCAAAGGAAATGAGTCTTTAAGGAAATATGACAAATCTGGAATGTTTACAGCATCAAACAACAGCGATTAAAAGCTGACTGAGATGCTTCGGCTCACAACCAACCTCACCGCTTACAGCGAATCCAGATCGGAAGGAGAACGTACTACATTCAAGTCTGGATCTTACAGAACCACATAACGATGATTTAAAAACTGACTAAGATGTTTCGGTTCACGACCAACCTCATCGCTTATAGCGAATCCAGATTGGAAAGAGAACGTACTCTGATCAAAAGTCAAGACGAGCTTTCCTAGCTGCACTATTTACTTAGCTGCACTACTCGCCAAAGATATATTAATTAAGTGCTCTCGGGCACCTTATCTTATTTAATTCCAAAATGATTAACACATTAAAAGCTTTTAATATATGTCCCTGTCACGCAGGACCCATATCTAAGGAATGAACCTCACAGAGTCCAAACCTCTGAATCTACATCGAAAGAATGAACCTCACAGAGTCTAAACTTCTACTATCGCAGGGTCTTGCTCGCCCTTTAAAAGAATGAACCTCACTGAGTTCAAACTTCAACAATCGTTGGGTCTTCATCGCCCTTACAGTTATAAAGGAACGCGCATGGAACTCTCAGGATCCAGGCGTTCCTACAAATACTCGTGCTAACTTACAATTACAACACAACCACAGTACAGGATAAATCCACATAAATGCCCGGAAGGCGATCACAGATAATAGCGTCGTTCTAACAGATATACAACCTATTATATGATTTTCCAAAACAGTTTATAAAACCAATTCCAGACAAACACAGTAATCATTCCAAATTAATTACTGAGATAAACAACTGATAATTAATGTAAATATGGAACGATGAGCAAGAGCGAACCGCCACTTGCCTGAGTCCGCAGAGATTGAACGAAGTCTAACGACGAGATTCCGGGCTCGACACAGGGACAGATCTGGAGCACAGATTCCTTCGGATCGACCCACAAAGAAACCCTAAGTTAGATTCGACAAACAACAATACCGATCTATGAAAGAACGAAAGGAATCGAAGGAAACGAAACCCGAACGAAGGCTACGGAAGCAAACACCAACAACCACGGCCACCAACAACTCGCCGGTGGGCGCCACAACAATCACGGCGGGCGCCGCCCAATTCACGGCGGGCGCCGCCTCCCACGCGGCGGGCGCCGCCCAACTACGGCGGGCGCCGCTCCTTGGCCCTTCTTCACGGCGGCTGGCCACTACATCACGGCGGGCGCCGGGATCTTCACGGCGGGCGCCGTCTCATGCCGGCGGTCGCCGCCTTTGAGCCGGCGGTCGCCGTGATCCTCGCGACGGTCGCCGTCGCGAACGAAAACAGAAATACGAGAGGAGAAAACTCACCCTCGACGATCGATTTGGCTCGTCTTTCGCCTTGCTTGGCTTCTAGGCGTCCGAGAGCCTCCAATGCTCCTCTTGGCCACCGGAAACGACACTAAACGAGCTCCGACGATCCACTAGAGCCTTCTCGAGAGAGAGCATTTTTGAGAGACGAGAGCTTGACAGCGCTTCCGCATTTTTCAGCCCCTTTCACTCTCACCCAATGCTCTCTATTTATAGGCAAATCCAAGGAGGAGGAAGGTGGTAGGAAGCTTCCTTCCCGTTCCTTGGGTAATAACCTTGCACTTTGCCTCTTGGATAATAGCTCTTGGACAATAACCTTTGGATAAAGAATTTTGTACTATCGCGCATTAGATAACAACTCTTGGGAAATAAACTTGTACCAATCTTAACTCGCGTTAACAAAAGTCGTACACGAACGAGTACGAACTTCCAAAACATCTCGACTGTATAATTCTTCACTGAGAAAAATATTACAGATACAGAGCACATTACAGAATGTCTCAAACCTTTAGAATTAAATCCGACATACCAAACTGGCGCTCGGGAAAAATCCATAATTCCCAAAATAGTCTTACAAAATTACGGGGTATCACATCACCTCCCCCTTAAAAGAAGTTTCGACCCCGAAACTTGGCCGAAAAACAACTCGAGAAAGTGTCTGAGCATCTCTGCCTCGGTTTCCCAAGTAACTTCCTCAGTCCCAGACCTGGACCACAAAACTCGTACCAATAGTACGATCTTGTTGCACAGTCGCTTCACACGGCGTTCGAGAATGCACACTGTCATCTCCTCTCAAGCATCATTGCCTGAATCTCGATGTCCTTAAAGCTTAGCACATGAGACTCATCTTGGCACGAATTTCCTTAGCAAGGATACGTGGAACACATTATGCACTGGGTGTGCCGATGGCGACAATGCCAAACGGTACGTTAGAGATCTTAATCTATCCAGAATCTTGAATGGTCCCATGTAGCGAGGGTTAAGCTTCCCACGCTTACCAAACCTGAAAACATCCTTGGGTGGCGATACTGTGACAAGTACCTTGCCACCAACCTCGAACTCAACACTTTAACGCTTCTGATATGCGTAAAACTTTTGTCGACTCTGAGCGGTCAACAACTCTGTCTAATCAAGCAATGTTCGAAGTTGTTCTTTCGACCAACTCTGGTGCAAGTAGAATCTTGTCGGCGTACTCAACCCAACAAATCTGAGATCTACATCTATGACCATACAAAGCTTCGAACTGAGCCATCTTGATCGTAGCATGCCAGCTATTATCGTACGTGAACTCAATCAGACTTAGGCTGTCTTCCCAGCTAGTCAGATGATCGAGTACATATGCTTCTTAGCATATCCTCCAGGGTCTAGATGGTCTTTTCAGACTGACCATCTGTCTGAGGATGAAAAGCTGCTGAATCTCAATTCAGTTCCCATGGCCTTGTGAAGTTCTTGCTATAAACTTGACATGAATCGGCCATCTCGATCCGATACAATGGTCTTAGGAATGCCATGTAAACGGATAATCTTCTGGAGAAAAACTTATGCTGACCTCTGGGTCACCCAAGTAACCTCAGTTTCCAATGCAAACACTATTGCTGCTAGTTCTAGGTCATGTGTTGGTTAGTTTGCTTCATAGGTTTTCAATTGTCTAGATGCGTATGCAATAACCTTGCCCCTCTGCATCAAAGACACATCCCAACCCATTTCTCGAAGCATTACTATAGACCATATAGCCACATTCTTTCCGACAACGCCAAAACTAGTGCATAAGTCAGACACTGTTTCAACTTCTTGAAAACTGGTCTTGCACTTGTCATCCCAGACAACTTCTTATTGACCTTGCGGAACAGACTGGTCATAGGTGGAGTGATCTTAGAAAAATCCTTCCATGAACCGTCTATAATGCTCAGCAAGCTCTGGGAAACTGCGCACCTCGCTCACACCCTGAGGCCGCTTCCAAAGAACTACTGATTCACTCTTCTGGGGAATAACCATAACCCCATTCTTATTGATCACATGGCCTAAGAAAGCCACTTCTAGATCCAACAATCGCACTTAGCCCACTTTGCGTACAGCCGACTTGGTCTAAGGACCGATAAAGCAATCCGCAGATGTTCCCTGTGAGCTTCCTTGCTCGGGAAAAATATCAAAATGCCATTGATGAAGACCACTATGAACTTATTCAAGTACTGGTCTAAAACATCGATGCACTAGATTCATGAAAACTGCTAGAGCATTCGTAGATCCAGATGGCATGACTACAATCTTGTAGTGACCATCTCTCGTCCGAAATGCAATCCTCGGAATATCATCCTCACGAATCCTGAGCTGATGATACCCAGATCTCAGGTCGATCTTGGAGAAAACTTTCGCTCCCTGTAGTTGATCCAACAGATCATCACTCATTGGCAACAAATACTTGCTCTTGATCGTGACTTTATTCAACTCTCGAAAGTCAAAACAAAGTCGAAACGGTCCATCTTTTATTTTGACAAATAAAACTAGGGCACTTCTACTTAAGGTGATGCACTCAGCTTTGTATAACTTTTGTCAAGAAGATCCTTGAGTTACTTTTACAACTCTTGCATCTCAACAGGAGCCATCCGGTACGGTGCCTCAGAGATCGGCGTGGTACTCGGCTCGAGATCAATTGCAAACTCCACGACACGATTCGGGGTATCTAGGAATATCTTCTGGAAAGACACCCGTAAATCCTCTAACCACATGAATATCAAAATTGAAGTCTATCACTGCCTTATGACGCTTCCGTCAATCCATACTGAGAATAATTATCGTATGGGACCATGGTTATTTAGGTCAAATCGCTTTGAATTTCTTACCCTTGATGGTAATCGATAATCCGACAGACGATTGGTTCCTACTAAATGGTCACCATCTTGGACCAGCCCACTACATGGTTCACAAACGACTCATTAGTGGCTCCGAGCCCAGGCCCAGCCATTACCAGCGTCCACTGTTGCCATGAGCCGTTGTCCATACATCTCAACCCATCCTTGGTAGCTCCACCTAATTAATAGGCAGCCATCTCCTAAGAGGTTGTTGGTGAGTCTCGAACACGAGACCTTACCCCATACTAAGCAACGAAACATTAACTTGGTATAAACCAAAGGTTCATATATAAGAAGAGTTACAACAAAAGGTTCACAACCTCGTTGCACACACAACTTAACTTACAACCATCCAAAATTAAAGTCTGGGTAGCACCCACATCAACAACACATTAACAAAAGTAGAACGTAGATACAAAGTACTCTAAGCATTAGGATCATAGGGTTCATCCGCCTCACGCATCACGTAAAGGTGTTGACTCTAATTTCCAGAAGCCATTGGGGCTTTCCTCTTATCCTGCGCAGTTGTCTACATCAAAGGATTGGAAGTCTCTGCTGGTTTAAACCTAGGTCTGTTGTTTGGATTAACAGACCCCTGATGAGGCTCCGCTCCTTTCTGCATTCCCTGCCGACAGAACCTCTGCATATGTCCTTCCTTTCCACAACCAAAACAAGCCTTCTTCTCATTCCGACATGCAAAACTTTTGTGCCCAGAAGCACCACAATTGTGACACTGAATTACTCCGCTGCTCCAACCTGAGCCCCTGGCAGAGTCAGACTGAGTTGTCTCGGTCTTAGCACGACCAGACTTCTCAAACTTGATAGGCGATGCCGGTCATTTGAATGAACCAAACTGGCGATCCTGTTGCCCACCCTTTCCCTTAACTTGATTCTCCCGCTTATGAGCAGACTCCTCTAGAGTTACCTCCAACTTGTAGGCCGCATCCACGTACTGCTCGAGAGTAGAGCATGTGTGGAGCACCATCCATGGTTTAATATCCGGGCTCATCCATTCATGGAAGTACCAGATCTTTTGTGCCTCACTGGATATCTGCGGTTCAGCATACTGTAGCAAATGATTGAATTTAGTGGCCAGCTCGGTCACCTTCAATCCACCCGTCTTAGGATACAAGAACTCCTTGTGCTTCTCCTCCCTCATAGCTCGAGAGAAGAAACGATCCGTCATCTTGGTCTTAAACATTGACCAGGTCAACACCGAGGTATCACCTAAGCCGGTACTCTCCCACCATTCACTGGCTTCTTCCTTCAACTGTAGAGAAGCTATGTGCACTTTCTCTACTTCAGTGCACTCAACATTATGAAACAACCGTTCCATATGTGAGAACCAATGAGCGACTCTGACTGGCTCTCCTTTCCCATCATAGCTGTCAGGTCTCATAGAGTTAATGACCTTCAGAGCTCGGCCATACTCCCCTCTATTCCTGATCACGCCTCACTGTAGTACCTGGTTCTCTTGTTCCTCAAACCTCGGAACTTCTAGAGGTACTGGCACTCCTTGTGCCTGAGGTGCGATTGGTCGCATTATCTCGGTGATTGCTTGCAGAACAATCCCCCGAATTTCTGCAATAGTTGCTGCATCGAGCACTACTGGAGCGTCGGCCTGAGCTTGGCCATTGCCTCCTGGATTATTGTTGAAGACAGACTCATGCTCTCCTGACGGGTCTGCATCAATCCTCGGGTTTGGTCTGGGGTCATTACTCGGCCCAACACCAGCACGGATAACGTTCCTCGTGTTCACCATCTGTTTACCGATCAAATTCCAAGGATTTTATCACATTAATATCATTCGGATATATTTATCATAATAAAATCAACTTAGAATAGATCAACTTGGTAATTTCTATTGATGGACTCAAACCGAGTTACTAGGTTCTACAACCTCAACTCACAACGAGCGAACTGGGAATCAAGCCTAACTGGAGATGGCGAAACCACATCGGCTTCTCCCGGGTTCCTCTGAAGAGAACAGAATGCACCCATATCTAGCGGGGCAACAGGGAAGAAATTAGTCTTTCTAGACATAGAAGCAAGCTTACTATATCAGACTGTACAGAAGACATGACTATGAACGGTGTTTTGAAATTCTTTTCACTTTGAAAATTCAGAGCCCTTTTAAAGCATTTTCAAAAATGGATAAATGATTTATAAAATCCCAAACCCGTTTTAAAACCTTTGGCTCTGATACCACAACTGTAACACCCCCAAATCTTAACCCATTTGGAAATGTATTACCGCCAGTGACCCCAATGTTCCTTACCGAGATCACCCAAGGCTTTACCGGTTTAAATACAATTCATGGAATACAATTGATACATAATGATCAAAGTATTCAAATCAAAACATCAATCAAATGAAACATGAGTTACGGGATTACATCCCAATCCCGAATAGGACAAATACAGAGTTTAAACAAAGTACAGCGGAAGTCTTAAACAAAGATATTACAAAAAGGGTTGTGATCGTAATGATCACCTGCCCAAGGATCTCAACCTGATTAAAAAAAATTATTAAAACATCCAAAAACAATCGTCGTCTTCATAGTCAATCTAGTCTCCTCATATCTTCGCTCTATCTGATGTGCCGAATCTAACGGATGACACCAGCCCAAATGCAGAGAACGATGTTCGTGGGTTAGTCTACTTGAATAGACTAGCAAGGGTAAAAGGCAGAGTGGTTCGAGTGATCGTAACCGTTTACTATCATTGTCCCTCGAATAATAACCGAAGGGACGATACATAACCCGACACTTTCACGGAAAAACAACAAGAGGTATGCACAAGAGAAGATTATGAAAGACTTAATCTTCACAGAAATCGACCCGAAAGAAGACTCCAAAGGAAATGAGTCTTTAAGGAAATATGACAAATCTGGAATGTTTACAGCATCAAACAACAGCGATTAAAAGCTGATTGAGATGCTTCGGCTCACAACCAACCTCACCGCTTACAGCGAATCCAGATCGGAAGGAGAACGTACTACATTCAAGTCTGGATCTTACAGAACCACATAACGATGATTTAAAAACTAACTAAGATGTTTCGGTTCACGACCAACCTCATCGCTTACAGCGAATCCAGATTGGAAAGAGAACGTACTCTGATCAAAAGTCAAGACGAGCTTTCCTAGCTGCACTATTTACTTAGCTGCACTACTCGCCAAAGGTATATTAATTAAGTGCTCTCGGGCACCTTATCTTATTTAATTCCAAAATGATTAACACATTAAAAGCTCACAGAGTCCAAACTTCTACTATCGCAGGGTCTTACTCGCCCTTTAAAAGAATGAACCTCACTGAGTTCAAACTTCAACAATCGTTGGGTCTTCATCGCCCTTACAGTTATAAAGGAACGCGCATGGAACTCTCAGGATCCAGGCGTTCCTACAAATACTCGTGCTAACTTACAGTTACAACACAACCACAGTACAAGATAAATCCACATAAATGCCAGGAAGGCGATCACAGATAATAACGTCGTTCTAACAGATATACAACCTATTATATGATTTTCCAAAATAGTTTATAAAACCAATTACAGACAAACACAGTAATCATTCCAAATTAATTACTGAGATAAACAACTGATAATTAATGTAAATATGGAACGATGAGCAAGAGCGAACCGCCACTTGCCTGAGTCCGCATAGATTGAACAAAATCAAACGACGGGATTCCGGGCTCGACACAGGGACAGATCTGGAGCACAGATTCCTTCGGATTGACCCACAAAGAAACCCTAAGTTAGATTCGACAAACAACAATACCGATCTATGAAAGAACGAAAGGTATCGAAGGAAACGAAACCCGAACGAAGGCTACGGAAGCCAACACCAACAACCACGACCACCAACAACTCGCCGGCGGGCGCCACAACAATCACGGCGGGCGCCGCCCAATTCACGGCGGGCGCCGCCCAACTACGGCGGGCGCCGCCCAACTACGGCGGGCGCCGCTCCTTGGCCCTTCTTCACGGCGGCTGGCCACTACATCACGGCGGGCGCCGAGATCTTCACGGCGGGCGCCGTCTCATGCCGGCGGTCGCCGCGTTCCTCACGGCGGGCGCCGTCTCATGCCGGCGGTCGCCACCTTCGAGCCGGCGGTCGCCGTGATCCCCGCGGCGGTCGCCGTCGCGAACGAAAACAGAAATAAGAGAGGAGAAAACTCACCCTCGACGATCGATTTGGCTCGTCTTTCGCCTTGCTTGGCTTCTAGGCGTCCGAGAGCCTCCAATGCTCCTCTTGGCCACCGGAAACGACACTAAACGAGCACCGACGATCCACTAGAGCCTTCCCGAGAGAGAGCATTTTGAGAGCATTTTTTAGAGACGAGAGCTTGACAACGCTTTCGCATTTTTCAGCCCCTTTCACTCTCACCCAATGCTCTCTATTTATAGGCAAATCCAAGAGGAGGAAGGTGGTAGGAAGCTTCCTTCCCGTCCCTTGGGTAATAACCTTGCACTTTGCCTCTTGGATAATAGCTCTTGGACAATAACCTTTGGATAAAGAATCTTGTACTATCGCCCATTAGATAACAACTCTTGGGCAATAAACTTGTACTAATCTTAACTCGCGTTAACAAAAGTCGTACACGAACGAGTACGAACTTCCAAAACATCTCGACTGTATAATTCTTCACTGAGAAAAATATTACAGATATAGAGCACATTACAGAATGTCTCAAACCTTCAGAATTAAATCCGACGTACCAAACTGGAGCTCGGGAAAAATCCATAATTCCCAAAATAGTCTTACAAAATTACGGGGTATCACATCACCTCCCCCTTAAAAGAAGTTTCGACCCCGAAACTTGGCCGAAAAATAACTCGGGAAAGTGTCTGAGCATCTCTGCCTCGGTTTCCCAAGTAACTTCCTCAGTCCCAGACCTGGACCACAGAACTCGTACCAATAGTACGATCTTGTTGCACAGTCGCTTCACACGGCGTTCGAGAATGCACACTGGCATCTCCTCTCAAGCATCATTGCCTGAATCTCGATGTCCTTAAAGCTTAGCACATGAGACTCATCTTGGCACGAATTTCCTTCGCAAGGATACGTGGAATACATTATGCACTGGGTGTGCCGATGGCGACAATGCCAAACGGTACGTTAGAGATCTTACTCTATCCAGAATCTTGAATGGTCCCATGTAGCGAGGGTTAAGCTTCCCACGCTTACCAAACCTGAAAACATCCTTGGGTGGCGATACTGTGACAAGTACCTTGCCACCAACCTCGAACTCAACACTTTAACGCTTCTGATCTGCGTAAAACTTTTGTCGACTCTGAGCGGTCAACAACTCTATCTAATCAAGCAATGTTCGAAGTTGTTCTTTCGACCAACTCTGGTCCAAGTAGAATCTTGTCGGCGTACTCAACCCAACAAATCTGAGATCTACATCTGTGACCATACAAAGCTTCGAACTGAGCCATCTTGATCGTAGCATGCCAGCTATTATCGTACGTGAACTCAATCAGACTTAGGCTGTCTTCCCAGCTAGTCGGATGATCGAGTACGTATGCTTCTTAGCATATCCTCCAGGGTCTAGATGGTCTTTTCAGACTGACCATCTGTCTAAGGATGAAACGCTGCTGAATCTCAATTCAGTTCACATGGCCTTGTGAAGTTCTTGCTATAAACTTGACATGAATCGGCCATCTCGATCCGATACAATGGTCTTAGGAATGCCATGTAAACGGATAATCTTCTGGAGAAAAACTTATACTGACCGCTGGGTCACCCAAGTAACCTCAGTTTCTAATGAAAACACTATTGCTGCTAGTTCTAGGTCATGTGTTGGTTAGTTTGCTTGCACAAGGTCTCTTGCGCGATGTGATCTCGGAGCGAGCCAAAGCCACCATGGAACGACGAGATCAGGTAAAACACGACAAACCCCCATCTCCTATCCATACAAAGATCATAAATACTATTTCAGGAGGCTCAGACGTATGTGGAAACACGTACTCCACGGAAAAAAGGCATGCAAGAGAGAGAAAAGGGAACAAACCCGAGGTACTAGAGTTCAGACGACCCAAGGTCTCTAACCTCCCAACGGCCACCTTTGACGAATCCGACGCTGACGAGTCGGGAGATCATCATGACGGTCTAGTAATCTCTTTATCTATTGGGAACTGCTTGATACGCAAGGTATTAATCGACACATGAAGTTTGACCAACCTCTTGACCTTCTACGCCCTCAAAGGGATGGGTCTGGGCGAAGATGATCTTCTCAAGAAATCAACTCCCTTAGTCGGGTTCAGCGGCGAAGTCAAGCACACTATCGGCGAAATCGTCCTTACGACATACGCCAGAGGAGTAAACTAGCAGGTAAAATTCATAGTCCTAGACTGTCCATCTCCCTACAACTGCATTCTTGGCAGGCCTTGGATACACGCAATGAAGGCGGTACCCTCAACATACCATCAGACCATCAAGTTCCCTACCAAGTGGGGAGTTCAAGAGATCAAGGGCAATCAAAGGATGGCCAGAGAATGCTATGTCACCTCCATGAAGAGCGCGGTCGAACCAAAGATCGCGTAGCAATCACAGTTCGGCGAAGGACCTAGTCGATACATCGAACTAGAGATGGAAAAACTCAATGAGATTGCACTAGATCCTTCAAAGCCAAACCAAACGATAAGGGTTGGGTCGGATCTGGATGACTCGACCAGACGACAAATATTGGATTTCCTCCGGTCTAATGCTGATTGCTTTGCGTGGTCGCATGAAGACATGGTCGGAATATCTCCAAACAACATTACTCATAAATTAAATGTAGATCCATCTCACCCTCCTATGAAGCAAAAGTGCATGAAATTTGCCCCCGAGCGGAACAAGATCGTCGATGACGAAGTCAAAAGCTTGCTAGAAACAAGAAAAATAAGAGAAGTCGACTACCCCGACTGGCTAGCCAACGTGGTTGTGGTCCAAAAGAAGAACGGCAAATGGAGAGTCTGCATCGACTTCACTGACCTTAACAAAGCATGTCCCAAGGATTCCTTCCCGCTTCCTCACATTAACGCCATGGTCGACGCGATAGCAGGACACGAAATGCTATCCTTCATGGATGCGTTTAGTGGTTATAATCAGATCCTCATGGAACCAGAAGACCAAAAGAAAACGGCATTCGTCACAAATCAAGGTATTTATTGTTATAAAGTGATGCCCTTCGGACTAAAAAATGCATGGGCTACGTATCAACGACTAGTCAACAAGATGTTCAAAGATCAGATTGGGGACACAATGGAAGTTTACATAGATGACATGCTGGTCAAGTCAAAAGAGAAGAAAGACCACATCGATCACCTCCGTGACGGTTTCGAGGTACTGAAAAGATATAACATGAAACTAAATCCTATGAAATGCTCTTTTGGAGTGTCGTCAGGAAAATTCTTGGGGTACATGGTAACCCAAAGAGGAATAGAGGCTAACCCAGAACAGGTCAAGGCCATCATCAACCTTCGGTCTCCTCGGTGCATCATAGATGTACAGAAGCTGACAGGTCGGATATCAGCTTTAAACAGGTTCATTTTGAAGTCGTCGGACAAATGCAAACCTTTTCACGACGCTCTCAGAAAGAACAAGTCCTTCCAATGGACAGAAGAACACGAGGCGGCATTTCAAGATCTGAAGAAATACTTGGCCAGCCCCCTACTACTATCAAAACCTAAAGACGATGAGCTGCTACTATTGTACCTGGTGGTGTCAGAGTCTGCAGTGAGCGCAGTACTGGCCAGGGAAGAAGACGTCAAACAGTCACCAATCTATTACGTCAGTCAAACATTACTCCCGACAGAAACAAGGTACTCGTCACTGGAAAAACTCATCCTAGCATTAGTAACAACATCGAATAAACTTAAACCCTATTTCGAATCACATACTATAATTGTTCGCACTAATCATCCCATGAGAGCAATCATGAGAAAACCAGAATTCACAGGACGAATGGCCAAATGGGCCATACACCTCAGTGGTTACGAGATTGAGTATGAGCCTAGGACGGCGATCAAGTCCCAGGCATTGGCTGACTTTGTGGCAGATTTTAGCCCGACCCTAGAACAGGAAGCCATCAAGGAAGCAACACAATTACTTGTGACAGAAGAAACAGGTAAATGGGAGCTCCACACAAACGAAGCATCGAACGCTAGGGTATCAGGACTGGGGGACAAGATAGCCCAAGCCGTAAGATGCGAATGGAACGCGACTAACAATGAAGCTGAATATAAAGCACTCGTATTTGGACTCATCCTGGTGCGCGACCTAGGAGTCCAAGAAATCGAAGTCATTTGTGATTCCCTCACTAGTGGAAAAAACACTTTTTGAGGCTCTCTTTTATAGGCGTACATAGTACAAAACGCCTCAATAACGACTTAGGCAATCACTTTTTTTGGTTTTTGAGGCGGATAATTAATTTATACGCCTCAAAAACATTTTTTGAGGCGGGCAAATTAATATACGCCTCAACAAGTATCCGAAAAAACATTTCTCGCTAAAGTATTAGAGGCGGGCCAGGGTAAGGCCCGCCTCTAATTCTAACTAATTGAGGTGGGCCAAGTAGCCCGCCTCAATTAAAGCTTGTTGAGGCGGGCAATTTATTATACGCCTCAAAAAGATTCTAAAAAAAATATTCCCGCTAAAGTATTAGAGGCGGGCCAATGTTAGGCCCGCCTCTACTGATACCTAATTGAGGCGGGCGAAATAGCCCACCTCAATTAAAGCTTGTTGAGGCGGGCCTCTTAAAGCCCGCCTCAACAAAAAAAAAATTTCTCTCTTTGCTTTTCTTTCTCTCTCCCTCTTTTCTTTTCTTTCTCTCTCTCCTCTCTTTCTTTTCTCCCAGCCCCGATACCTCTCAGCCCTAACCCTCCTTTACGTCCATCTCTCCCCCGAACTCCCTCCTCACGCTCTCTCTCCCTCACCCCGACCACCGGCGAGCCACCCCAAGCGGAAAGAGGAGGAGATCCGAGTTTATTGACGACGTCGCTGAGGAAGACGATGAGGAGGAAGAGGAGGAGTACGAGGAGGAGGAGTATCATGGTGGTGCTTCCTAGCGGCGCTCGGCGAAAGGGGTCGGGTCTCTGCTTTGATTGACGATGAAGCTATAGTTGACAGTGACGAGGAGGAAGAAGAGGAGGAGGGTGAAGATGGTTAGTATTATGCTGCTTCTTTTCTTTTTGCGATTTAGGGTTTTGTTGGTTCGCACACTAATAACGAATTGGGTGCTTTGATTCGTGACACATATTAGGTTTTACTTAAATGATTTCTGGGTAATTTTAGCTGCAAATATTTCTGTTAAATTTGTCACATTGGGGCGTTAGGGGTTTATGAATTTGGGACGGTTTGTTTATGATCTTATTGCCTTATAATCTACTGATAATTGCCGATTATTTAGAAGCTATTCAATCATAATTCTGGAATTCTTAGTAGAATTTTAGATAGATTGTGAAGTGCAACTTGGGCTCTGGTGGCTGGCATCAAACAAAACATGAATCTCAGTGACTACTTAGAAGCTCTTCTTTCATGATTCTTGTATCTTAGTAGAATTTTAAAGATGGATTGTAAAATACAACTTGGGCTGTAGGACTTGCCATGAAACAAACACATGAATCTCTGTGTTTACTGATTGAGAATCTTGTGTTTCCAGACTTTATAGTTGATAGTGGAGCAGATCTCCCTGAGGAGGAAAGGGCAAGACATATGCGGCAACGGTCGATGTATAATAGAGAAGATGATCTTTGATTTTTAGTTGTTAGAATCTTTGATTTTTAGTTGTTATTCGCAACTTAGAGTTGGATTTTCCTGTTAATCAGTTTAGCCTGAACTTCGCTTGCTATGCACTGTCTCTTTGTTTTTTTCTTGTATGAATCTTCCTTGCGTTTGGCGTAAAGGGAACCGACTAAAACAATGCTTGTGTTTTTAAATTAATTGACTTAAATTGCTCTAATTATATATAAGAGAGAGAGTCACCTAGCCAGTATTTTTGTGTTATAGAAAATGAATTAGCTGTCACAGTATATGGGCATTTAGTTTTAATTAAAGCTCTTACTGCTCCATTGAAATGCATGATGTTTTCCCCTTTATCTTGCATTTTATACTGATTTTTATGTGACAAGTCCACTTTTCTGGAACTCCATAATGTTGAAGTTATATCTATTATATTTTTAATTAAATAAGCTTCAGAAACTCACTTTTGGAAGACCTGGAGAACTTGTCTTCTTCGGTAGGAGCATACATAGACCTCTGGGCATGATTTGCTCAACTTAAGATCCCCTAGAATTAATCATCTTATACGTTATCTTGGGAAAAAGGCAATGAATGCCTTAGTCATCCTCCTCCATTTTTACTGATCAAGTGCTCTTTCTGAAGGTATGAGAGTGCAAAACAAGAGCTGTTTTCTGTGATGAAAGCCAGACGTGCAGCATACCTGAATCCCATTTCACGATATGCTCTTAGAGCAGAGGCAAGGAAACAAATTGGGGACACGGGGCTTTTAGATCACCTGCTAAAGCATGTCGTTGACACTTTGGCCCCTGGGGGTACGGAGCGGTTCAAAAGGCGCTGGGATTCCCAAGGGGTGATGGAATTTGGCCTTTGAAGCACCAACTGTATGAGGTATTTGGCCTTTGAAGCACCAATTCAGTTAGATTAACCCATCATTCTTCTTTTTTGAACAGGAAATGTACAATGATATGCTGAAGGAGAAGGCAAGGAGGGAGCAGGAACTGCTGGAGATCTCAAAAGTGCTGAAGAAGATGGAGTTGCTGATGAAGAAGAAATCGGGAGGTTTGGATGGATAATTTAAACTTCTTTAGTCAAAATTGGAAATAGCTAACTTATAGTAGGAAATCAGCAGATACCCATGGTAGCGTCCTTCTAATACAGATACTGCAAGAATAGTAGGACTTTAGAATAGTGCTAGACCAACAATTGTAATCACAGAAAATGTTAAAAAGCTGAGAGTAGTACATGTCTAGAGAGGGAGATATGGAATAAATAGAGTAACAACAGATATACTCTGAAAGGCCAATGCCATTGGAGGGTTGGTACAGTATTTCATTGCTTCATTGGCTTGTCCTTGCTTGAATGAAAGATGCTTAATTTATACAATTGATCTCTACATTTTCTTTTCCCTTTCATTTTCTTGTTGTTGTTGCCTCTTATGTTTGGATTTTGAATACTTTTAACTGGCTGGAAACAATATATGCATTACTGTCTTATAATAAATTGTTTATGATATGCATTCTAACTGGCTGGAAACAATATATGCATCCTGATTTTTTATTTTTTTAAAAAAATTACTTTTTGAGGCGGGCCTTTGTAGGCCCGCCTCAACAAGTCCCTCGTTTTGGCGCCAAAGTAAGGGACTTGTTGAGGCGGGCTTAGGAGGCCCGCCTCAATAAGGTCCTTTTAGAAGCGTATATTGTCCGCCTCAAAAAGGGTCCTTACTTGTTGCAGCCCCCGCAGTAGAGGTGAACGGTGTACGCCTCAATAAGTGTCAAAAGGCCCGCCTCTAAAAGGGTTTTTTCCACTAGTGCCTCCTAGTCGTAAATCAAATTCAAGGGTCATACATTGCCAAAGATGATAGAATGATAGCCTATTTGGACGTAGTCAAGAAACTAATCAACCAGTTCCAGAAGTTTGACATCAGACAAGACCCTAGAGATCTCAACGCTCATGCTGACGCACTAGCTAATCTAGGATCCGCCCTAGATCCAAATGAATTCCCCAACATTCCATTGGCACACATCACGACACCAGCTGTCCCAAAAACACCCAAGGAACAAAGCACACCATTGGAAGAGCTTGTCGCAATGGAGATAGGCGACCGACCAAAAGAAAACATTGTTAACAATCACGACGACTAGACACTACCTTATGTCGGATGGCTAAAAGACGGCATCTTGCCCGATGACAAAACATAAGCAAAAAGGCTAAAGGTACAAACTCTCTCTTTCGGCATTATAAGTGATGTCTGTTTTGGGGCAAAAAGATCGATTGACCTAAATCGCCTTAGACGGGGTAACGAGTCTATCAGATAATATAAAATAAATCCAAACCAAATAAACAATGAACCACATAAAGAACAGATGCAAAGTTATAGTATGATATATTGATCAAATGATGACGAAATCGAATCGATGTACAACTTATCCTTGAGGAATAAGAGATCAGGTCTTGTCTGACCGGCTGTTCTGATGGCTCGACCGGCTATAATCAGACAATGCTCTAGAGAAATTGAACGGGGATCAATATGCTAACAAGCTTTTTAGAGAGCTGAGTAGGTGAGTGTTGCTCGTAGACGTGTCGTATGTCGATCGTTCTCTCATGGTCTATTTATGGTATCTTCTCCTTCGTTTATTACCGTCTTTGTGATATTCTCCATTTATTCCCATGCGTGATCTCCGGGATTCTTCTTTAATGGCATCGTAATCTCGCGCTTGATTTTATTACCGTTTGCCTTTGATCGAGCAATTAATGCCCTGGGCGAAATTCTCGGGGGTGGTCGGATCCCATGCGTTTCGACGAGCGCCCGATGCCTCTCTTCAGTCTTCTCGGCCTACTTCTCCGCTTGGATCTTGGCCCAATCTGCTTTGCATTGATTCCATTGGATCATGTTGGGCCCAACAATAGCCCCAAGTTATTTTGGGCTCAAGGCAGCTGCAAAACGGGAGTCCAAACAACTTCCCTTCCACACGATCTCCACCCTCCGATCTGGGCGCGACAGGCGAGGGCTACGTGGCGTCAATCTCGTGGTGTAATGGGAAGTCTTTGTTGTTGAATTTCTTAGGTTTTGATGGTTACAAACACTCAACTAATATGTGTACCAAGTGTTTCAGGGACAAGAAGAGTTATCCCAGGGAGCTTTGCAGCACAGGATCTCAGAGGGAACAAAGGCTTGCTTAGCGCTTTGTTACCTCTCAAGGAACTGAAGTGACGGACCAGATCAAGGCTGCAAAAGGAAAGAAGTAATCCAGCGTGTTGATTATGGAAACAAATCAAGGCACACACGCGGTCAAGGATTGAAGAAATCGGCTGGAAGGATCTAGCCGTTGGAGGAGATATGGAGAGAGAAGCTCGATTCCTTATCCTAGGAATCTTTCCTTAGATAAGATAGAAGAGAGAGAAGATTGATATCCTTTCCGATTGGATTAATTAAGGAATTCCTTCCTTAATCAATATGATCGGTTAAGATATTATTCTTCACATAAAAATCCTATCTTCTTGTAATCCATTTTTAGAAGATCCTATGTTGGTTGATTAGGGTTTAGCCGAAGTTGTATTTAAGAAAAGTGAGGATTCATTCTTAGAGACGACGACACGGTAGAGAACGACTTTGAACGAGAAAAAGAAAAGAAAGAAAAGATAGTGAGGTGCGTGTGAGTCTTTGAGGGTTGAGTTCGGATTCATCGTTATAGGAGTGATCTTCGAATCTAGGTGGGAAGTCTAGGGTTTGGAGTCCATGCTATAAGTGTAATCGAACAAGAAATCAATAAGACAAGTACACACTTCAAAATCCTCTCAAGCGGAAGCTTGAATGTAGTAGTTTTTCCTTGAGAAGCTAGTTTTGCTAATCAGGGTTTCCACTATATATCGTGAGTTCGTTCTGTTATCTTTCTTGCTATTTTAATCCACTGTGCCTTCTGTGGGAACAAAGCTTTTGTTCCCTCAGACGTAACTCTAACGATCCAACAATTGGTATCAGAGCCTGGTGCTCTAGATTGTTTTCGTTACAGAATTTGCAGGAAAGATGTCGTCGTCAAGTAATGCAATCGGTGATTCATTCTGGAAGCCGCCAATGCTGAAAGCCGGTGAGTATGATTGGTGGGTGGAATAAATCGAATCCCACATCTGTTCCCTCGACGGACAGATCTGGAGAGTCATAGAGGTCGGTCCTTTGGTTATCAAGAATGACGAAAATGAGACCAAGTCAAAACCAAAGATCGACTACACCGATGAGGACTGGAAGAAATTGGAGAAAAACAACAGGGCCAAGAAGATCCTCCACATGGCTCTCTCTCCCTCAGATCTCAAGAAAATCATGAGCTACAAAACTGCTAAGGAGATCTGGGATGCTTTGAAGCGCCTTCATCAAGGAAATGAAGACACGAAGAAGAACAAGATCCTTTCTCTGATCAAGGAGTATGACCAAGTTTCTCAAGGGAAAGATGAACACATTTAAGAGTACTACTCCAGGTTCCATGGGCTAGTTGGTCAGTTTCAGTACCTTGGTAAAATAATGCCAGACTGGAAGCTGACTCATCACTTCATGCAAGGTCTCAACACTCAGTGGGATGCCATTGCTCTTGCCCTCTACTCTCAAACAGACATCAAGACTCTTAAAATGGAAGAGGTGGTTGCTAAGCTGGAAAGCAACGCCTCTGTCTATAACCATAAGATAAACAAGAAAGGAGAGGAGAAGACGAAGAGCATTGCCCTGAATGTGGAAAGGGCATTTGATCTATCTCAAATGGGCGATGAAGATGAGGATGGCGATGAAGATGTTGCTCTTATCACAAGGGCAATGAGAAAGATATGGTCTCGGAACAAGGACTCACCCAGTTCCTCTGAAGGGAACAGAGACATGAAAGATGTGGTTTGTTACCACTGTCAAAACAAGGGACACATGGCCAGAAACTGCTTCAAGAAGAAGGCAGGAATGCCTTCAGCAAATGAAGGGAAGCAAGCAATGGTTGCCACCTGGGGAGAATCAGACTCAGATGACGAAGATTCGTCACATTACAGGGATGTATGCTTAATGGCCGTTGAAGCTCCAAACGAGACAAAGAGAGAGGTAATCAACGATGAGGTAACTGAATCTGATCTTATATCAAGCTTAAGATACAAATCTAAAGAAAGCTTGATCTCTCTCATTAAGAATCTCGTTCGCGAGAGTAGTCTTTTCAGTGAGCAACTCGAAGAGAAAGATGAATCGATCTCAGGTCTGATCGAAGAAAATCAGGTTTGGGCTGAAAAAGTGCTCACGCTTGAAAAAGGTTCATCTTCCTCTTCAAACACATGCTCTGAGTGTCCAGAACTCACTGAAAAGATTAAGTCTCTAGAGTCCACTGTTTCCTCACTCGAGGCTGAGTCTCTAATGTTAAAACTAGGAAATGAAAAACTTTCTAGTGATCTAACCAAACTCAGTGAGGAACAGAAGGACGAGCCAAAATGTATTGTCTTTGTTGCAGCCAAGAATGAAAAGAAACCTGAAAAGAAGGAAGTACCTCGCTTTGGAATTGGATATCAACCTAAGCTTCATGTCGATGACACTAAGAAAAAAGGCTCCAAAGTCGAAGGAAAACAGTCTGTAAAAGAAAAGGGGGAATGTTTCTCCGGAGGGAACAAAGGCAAAGACTGTTCTAATTCGACTGAGGAAGGCAAGGCTTGGTATCATGGACAGAAGGCTCATGCAATTTGGCTGAAGCAATCCCAAAGCAGTAAGTCCAATAATATTGATTTTCATTCAAGGATCGCTAACAAAACAATTTGGCCAGGACATAGCAAGTATGTAGATCTAAAGTGTCAAAGGGTCTGTTGGTATTGCGGGCACTCTGGTCATTACAAGCAAGAGTACCTGCTAAAGCAACATAATGAAGAGATTGCTCGCACTACTAGGGAGCATATAGAAGTTGAACCTCCTAAGATTAGATATGTTGCTCCCAAACCCAGAAAGTATAAGCTTGTCTGGGTTCGCAAGAACTAACTCTTTCTGTGCAGGATAAAGTGAGGAATGTTCCTAGTGTTTCGTTCATTCAAGGGTCAGTTTCTTGACAGGGAACAAAGCGAGTCTCACCTCACTTCTGCATGGAATACTTGAGACTCAAAGGCCTGGTGTCAGAGGTAAAGGTGATGTGGACAAGGACTTAATGACTAATCTGTACCCTGTGTGAAAATTTCACGTACCATGTACATCTAGGAAGGACATCACTGTGTCGAGAAAGATTGGCAAACGGGGGATCAAACGCCAATCTTCTCATTGGAACACCTGTTGGGGAACTCTACATTCAGTTCCATACGAAGTCTGGTTTGTTCCCCTAACTACATGTCTATGTGTTGTGTTCCCTCGATGATTGGCTAGATTATGTGGTAAACTGTGAAAGACGAATCCTCATGCCTTATTATGCATTAGCTTCCTTGGGTATTAATTTTTGAAAAGCTTGACTATGTGCTTTTACTTCCTTTATGTACTGAATGTCTTGCATGGTCATCTATGTTATCATATGTCACATGAATCAGCTCTATTTCGGCCCAAAAGAATCAACTTGATGATTTGTTCCCTCATTATAAGCCCAAATGATAGTTGATTCTACAGCTCACCCGTAACCGCCATGCTTGATGTCTCCTATGAGCCCATCTAATCATCCACAACTGGAGACCCCTCAGGCATGATGTAAAAATCATATCGCAAATATCATATATTTTGGTGTGATGGTCTTTTGTACCCTCTCTGGTAACTAACCCCCAGCATCACACCCTACTATTTTTTGTTTTGGCGGGAAAACGGTTCGGCCTCTGTGGCTTACAGGTCTGAGATGACGTATGTATGGCAGAATGTAATAATGGAAACCTTGTGTTGGGACGCGCCGTGCATTAAGAGTTAATTTGATGGAAATAAGTTAGAAAGAGATCTTTCGGCTGGTTCAATTGGATTTGGACGAGATTCTGGCAAGTTTTTGGAAAAGTGGAAGATTGCAATTTTTATCTTTTGGAAACTGAAAGGATCAGATTTTATCTTTGGAATTTTTGGAAGATTTTGTGATGGCTATATAATTCGGGTCTCCAAGTAAGTCCCCTCTTCACTATTCCCTTATCTTCCTCAAGTTATCTTCCTCTCCCTCTCTGCCTCTCGTCTTCCCAACTCTCTCTCTCACACAAAAATGGCCTCAAACACTAACCTTGCCCAAGACCTCCAAAACCTCCTTGCCAAACTGTCCTCCATGGGGACAGACCCCGCTCTCCTCGCCGCCATTACCCAGTCCCTACCTTCCACCTCCACCACCCCAGCGACCACCACTGTTACCCCTCCACCATCACCCAACCAGGACCAACTCGCCATGGTCCCCTACATAGCCCCAATCGCCCCAAACTCAGACCCCGCTCCACAAAACCCTAACCCTAACATCGCTCCTGCCGTCCCCACAGCCATCTCCTCTACTAACTTAGAGGAGGTACATTCCTCGCCTACCCATCCCGATCCCATTGAGGAGGAGACAGAGGAGTTGCCCGGTCAAGGGACCCCGGTCACGGTGGAGGAGCACCCGGCCGTCAAGGAGAAGATTCGGTTAGTGGTGAGAGACCTCTCCAGGGAGCTCGCTGAGGAAGAAGACGTGGAGGAGCCTTCAAAGGCCCCTAAGGCGTCCGGCAGGGTGAAGACTGCCTACTCCTCTAAGCGGAAGACACACTCTCAGAGGAAGTCTGAGAAGGCGATAACGGTGAGCTTCGATGAGGAGTCGGTGCCCCTCTCAGGGAACAAAGCAAAGAAAGCCAAGGTGTCCACCGCTCCCGTCCGACAAAGCCAGCGTCGTCTGCCGGCCAAAGCCAAAGGAAAGGCTGTGGTGGTTGATGATGTCAAAGACATGAGCCACAAGTCTGTGGTGAAGGAGCTGATGCTGGACCCTGAGTTCCTCAAGGAGAACTTTCTGGAAGGGGTGCTTGATGTCTTGGAGGAACAGAAGTGGAGCAGACTGTTTGTGGAGGAAGTGGAGATGGATGAGGAGTTGCTGAGGGAATTCTACTCCACGTTTGCTATGGAGGTAAGGCCCCATGCTGTTTTGGGGAGCTACAAGTTGAATGGGGAAGTTCACGTTTTCTCAAGCATTGAACTAGGCATGACTCTGGGAGTTCCTCACGAAGGATATGGAGAATACCCAAAGGGCAGGTGGCCAAAAGATTTCGCCTACTCAGAGTATGTGCTGGCTGTTACAGGAATTGAGAACGCTCAAGGTAGTGCCGATCTCGACATCTCTGAGATGTCTGCTGTTAACAAAGTTCTGTACCACTTCCTCATCAGCAACATCACACCAAGGGGACAGAAGAGGAACCGCCTTCTGATCTTGGACATTGTCCTTCTGTCCCTTCTGCTGAAAAAGGAGCCCGTCTGCCTCCCAATGATCTTGATGCAGCATATGGCCCATGCCCGGAACACCACTCAGCATGCTCTTCCCTTCCCTCGTGTTGTCAAAAAGATTCTGGAGTACCACAAAGTCTACGACGCGTCGGAGGATGTGAGTGTCTTCTCCCATCCCTTCAATGCAAGCAATCTGCACAAGATGCAGTTTGCTCTTCTAGAGGGAGAAGGCTGGGTGAAGGTCGAGGGCGCTCCTGCAGCTTCTGTGGTCGTAGAGGATGTTGAGGAAATGGAGGGCTCTGAAACTGATAGCTCCGAGGGGGAACAGAATACCAATCCCTCGCTGGGAAAGGATGTGAAGAGTCTGTGCCGAGTAGTGAAGGACCTGGTGGCTCAGCAGACTCTCCTCATGGCAGATGTACGCGCGCTTATTTCTCACCACGCATCGGCTCAATCGGCTGGTCACAGTGGTGCCTGATCGCTTTCCTGCCATCCTATCCCCTTTTGTTCCCTTGCTGTCTACCCCTCCTTGTTCTGTTTTCTTGTTATCCGGTTTATGTGCCCGTTGTGGCAGTTGACAATGTTTGATGTTTTGTCTGTTTTGGTTGTGTTTGCATTTTTTCCAGTTTTTTTATTATTAATGACAAGGGGTGTTTTTGTTTATCTGCATTGATTTTTCTTCTCTAACTCTTTACTGTGTTTTTGATGATGCCAAAAGGGGGAAAATGACAGGTAGCATTGTCTGAGGGGGAACAGAACAGGTAAAACGTATTGCTGGACTTAGGGGGAACTAACAGTGTATTAGTGGGAAACTTTCTTGTCATATGTTGTCTTTTACTAGCTGGTATATGTTTTATTGTTATGGGTGTTTGTCACCATCAAAAAGGAGGAATTTGTTGAATTCCTTAGGTTTTGATGGTTACAAACACTCAACTAATATGTGTACCAAGTGTTTCAGGGACAAGAAGAGTTATCCTAGGGAGCTTTGCAGCACAGGATCTCAGAGGGAACAAAGGCTTGCTTAGCGCTTTGTTACCTCTCAAGGAACTGAAGTGACGGACCAGATCAAGGCTGTAAAAGGAAAGAAGTAATCCAGCGTGTTGATTATGGAAACAAATCAAGGCACACATGCGATCAAGGATTGAAGAAATCGGCTGGAAGGATCTAGCCGTTGGAGGAGATATGGAGAGAGAAGCTCGATTCCTTATCCTAGGAATCTTTCCTTAGATAAGATAGAAGAGAGAGAAGATTGATATCCTTTCCGATTGGATTAATTAAGGAATTCCTTCCTTAATCAATATGATCGGTTAAGATATTATTCTTCACATAAAAATCCTATCTTCTTGTAATCCATTTTTAGAAGATCCTATGTTGGTTGATTAGGGTTTAGCCGAAGTTGTATTTAAGAAAAGTGAGGATTCATTCTTAGAGACGACGACACGGTAGAGAACGACTTTGAACGAGAAAAAGAAAAGAAAGAAAAGATAGTGAGGTGCGTGTGAGTCTTTGAGGGTTGAGTTCGGATTCATCGTTGTAGGAGTGATCTTCGAATCTAGGTGGGAAGTCTAGGGTTTGGAGTCCATGCTACAAGTGTAATCGAACAAGAAATCAATAAGACAAGTACACACTTCAAAATCCTCTCAAGCGGAAGCTTGAAGGTAGTGGTTTTTCCTTGAGAAGCTAGTTTGGCTAATCAGGGTTTCCACTATATATCATGAGTTCGTTCTGTTATCTTTCTTGCTATTTTAATCCGATGTGCCTTCTGTGGGAACAAAGCTTTTGTTCCCTCAGACGTAACTCTAACGATCCAACATCTGTGACCTGACGATTCCCTCCATAAATCGGAATTAAGTTCTAGCGGTTTTACTTCAACTTCTTCCCTTTTCTCTCTGATTTGGTAGGCTCTCTAGGCTTCTCAAAAAATTGCTTTTCGATTTCCCCCTCTTTCTGTTCTGGAAATGGTTTCCAGCGATTCTTCCGAGTCGTCTGCTACTCACTCGAACTCGAGCAAGAACGAGGCTCCCCCCCTTTTCCTTTTGAAGGAGGCTGATGTTCTGACGGGGACGCTGACGGAGGCAGAGTTGGAGCAGATCCTCCAAGTCAGAGGCTTCCCTCCTGAGACGGTCGCAAGATTGCCGCATCCGGACGAGATAGTTGATGCTCATTATGAGGGGTGGATTTGCTTTTATGCTTATCCCTTTCGGATAGGTCATACGTTCCCATTCTCTTCTCTTGTCAGGGATTTTTTAGCGACTCTAGCGCTTGCGCCGTGTTAGGTCATGCCACAAGCGTGCAGGATCCTTAGGGTTTTAGATCTGTTGAACTCTCAGTCTGGGGCCGGTTTTAAATTTGACGCCCTGTGGTAAAATTACTCTCTGGGGTCGAAGAGTTCCTCTCGCATTCAGTTGCGCATTCGTCCGGGTCGAAAGCCTTTACTGGCTAACCTTGATGTAAACGACCGTGGATAGGGGTCGAAGTTCTTCTTCGTCGAGCGTTCGTCTCTGGAGAAGGGGGGTGACTGCTCATTTTTGTTGTCGGAGTGGCGAGTCGAGAGTATGTATTCGACTTCTCTTTACCCATTTTTAAGTGTTTAACCTTTTGCTTAACTCTTCTTTTTTGTAGTCTCTGAGGCTGAAGACTTGGAAGTGGATGCTCAGTCGGAAGGTCTGACCAATATTATCCTTGGTATCCCTGCATCGGAGCGGAAATTCGTAAACGTCAACTTGTTGTTTGTCGCCCCTACTACTCAGGACGTCATGTCGACTCTTTCGTCATCCCGGGTTAAGTGTAAGTTTTTTGTTTGAGTCATGTATCTTTAGTCATGTGCTTGTGTCTTACGTTTTGTCTGATATGTCAGCGTCTCCAGCTGGTCAGTCAAGCGATCGCTTAAAAGGAGTGTCTGGGAGGAGTCTGATTGAGCAGAGGTTGGCGGCTGCAAGGGCCTCGTCGAGTAAGTCGACACCGGCCGAGTCGTCGCTTTCGACCAAAGTTGGTTCGAAAATGAAGACAGGCGTTTCTCCTGACGTCGGGAAGGCGGTGGCGGACACTTTGAAGAGGAGGTCGATGGTCGCTCGTGGAGTCGAAAAGATCGACTCGATCGGTCGATCGATTGCCGATTTGTTCCATGCTCAAGACCCGACTCTGAAGTCAGAAGTCGATGGCGTTTCTCCCTTGGACTGTGATATGACCCTGCATCGACCCAAGCTGGGCTCAGGCGAGCCCCACGCGTCCAAGACCTTGGAGACCACCTTGGTTCAAGACGAGGAAGAACCCGATGACCGTGAGCTCAGAAGAGCCAAGTATGAAGACCGCGATGTTCATCAAGCATTTTCATCCAAGTCCAAAGATCGCGTGCCTCAACGCGTCTTCCTTCAAGCGACTCAACCACCTTCATCATTTAACGCATTCTTTCGGAAGATTCTCCCATTCAATACTTTTAACGCATTCTTTTTAGACACTTTCTATATTTAGTATTTATAGCATTTTAGATAGTTTCTATTTATAGCGTTTCTATTTTTAGGGCGTATGCCTTTTTGCATGCTTGCATGGGCTAGCCCTTAGGCTCGTTTCGGCCCAAGCCCATTAGGTCTTGGCCGAGATACATTGGCTATTTAAAGCCTCCTTTGTTATTGTTATTTCCTTACGTTCAAGTTAAAGTTCAAGGTTTCAAGTCGAGTGTTAATTCCTCCTTCCCTTGATCGGACGTCACCCATATCCCTCTCATCCCCATTCCCTCCGCCGCCGACGCTACGGCAATCGCTTGATCTTCTCAAGCAAAGTCTATCTTCGCATCTCCCTCCTCCGCAGTCGACGCTACGACACCCCAAAGACTTGTCTTTTCAAGCCTTATATCCTTCACCAAATCGCTTCCACCACCGCTAACTCTTCTCCCATCAAATCACTTCCATCACCACCAAGTCCTTGTTTTCGCCATCATCTTCCCAGTCACCAACGTCAACAACTCCATTCATCGTGTTCTTCCGCTCGCGATCATCCCCAGCATCGTGTTCCACAGCAGAATCACAAATGAATTCCCAACCAAGACTAGATCCAAAGGCGTCACCTTTGACAATTTGGCTTGTCATCGGAGGCAAGGACACATTAGACTGCATCGGCGAGGCGGGGTGTTTTGCGTGGAAGGTAAGTCGTCTTGTCAAATCTCAAGTTTATATGTTTTCTTTCTCGTAAAACTAGTTGGTTTTGAGTTTTTGATTTTGTCTTTCTTTTTCCAGACTTTTCAGTTTCTCTTGGGTGCATATTCTGGAGTCAAGGAGATGGTTACTAAGGCTGAGGACAGGGCTGCTAGGTCAGAGTCCTACCTGGCGTCTCTGAAGACCAAGATGGAAGGAGCCGAAAGCCGCTTCAGGGACGCTGAGCGCCGCTTCACTAGGGAGCTGAAGAGTTGCCAAGACGAGTTGGATGTTTGTCGGAGGGAGCTCAGTGAGAGTCAGACAAGTGTTGAAGAGAGGGTTAAGCAGGCTAAGATCGAGGCTGGTCGGGTCACAGGCGACGTAGGCGCTTTTTACGCGTTGAAGTCGCGTGTCGAGATGATTGAGGAGTTTGAAGAGGGCAAACAGAAGACCTGGGACTTGAAGATGGAAAAAGAGACCATGGATACCCTGTTTATGAAGGGGAATCCTGGTGCGGAGCTGTACCAGCTGGCCGGCATCGGAGAAGAGTCTCCGGACGAAAGCGTTGGTGAGGATGAGGCCCATTCTGGCGACACTGTGCCGATCGAGCCCCAACCTCTTCCGACCCGACTCCTACTGAAGGTAACTCTGCGACCCCTGACTCTTGACTTTTTCGTAAATGACTTGTGGTCCCACCTGCGTGTGGGTAGAATATTTTCTATTTTGGAGACCCGTCCACCATCGCTGGTCGCAGAATGTGTTTTTTAAGAATGCTTGAAGTCCTACATGCGTGTAGGCAGACAATATGTTTTGGAGACCTGTCCATCATCGCGGGTCGCATGGATGTACAAAAAGATAGACTTTTATTGACGTAATCTGTTTTACAAAGGGTCGATCTTGTTTCGTGTCCGCGTATTTTGTCGGATTCTTCTAGAGAAGATAGTCGTGACGCCTTTGTCCTGTGTCAGGTCTGCCCGTGTGCTCCATCGAGTATGGCTTTCCGCATCGTATATAAAAAAGGAGGCCTGTAAATGTTTACGTTTATGTTTAGTCATGACTTAGTGTTATGCCGAGGAGGAAAGCAATATGTCTTTATTGCGTAGATGTAATAAGGTGTTTTGACCTTATATATTGTATAAGGCAGGCGGTGTGTCGGCGTGCCTCTGGTATTCATCTCCTCGTGTTCCGATCGATCGTGTAAATGTAATGTAAGCGCTTTTGTGTGACTGGATCCAGCTTGTATGTCGATGTTGCCTTGTACTTATGATCGCAAAAGAGTATCCTTGCTAGACGTAAGTATTTAGGTTTATAAAATAGAATCGAGTTTATAGCAACGAATAGCATACGAAAAGTGAGAGGATTTTAGCGTCTTACTTTGTGGTTCTAGAAGTGATACAACTTCAGATGTGTCGCGTTCCAACTTCTTGGGATTGGTCATCCGTCTTTATCCTCCAGCTGGTATGCTCCTTGTCCGACTACTTCTTTGACGAGGTAGGGACCTTCCCACTGAGGTGCGAGCTTTCCGTCGGTCGGATTCTTGGTGTTCTGGAATGTCTTTCTAAGGACCCAATCGCCAATTTTGAAGACTTTGGCTCGAACGTTTTTGTTGTAACTTCTTGCGACCTGCTGCTGGAACCTAACCCTTCTAATTCTGGCTTTTTCTCTGGTCTCATCCACCGTGTCCAAGTTGTGCGCTAGCTCGACGTCATTTTGTTCGTTCATCTGGAGGCTGTAACGGGTTGTAGGAACTAGTAGTTCAGCGGGGATGACCGCTTCACTTCCGTAGATGAGTGAAAATGGTGATTGTCCGGTCGCGTTCTTTGGGGTGGTCCTGTCGGACCAGAGGATGAGAGGAAGTTCGTCTGCTCATTTTCCTTTAGCCCCTGTGAGGCGTTTCTTGAGGTTATTGATGATGATCTTGTTGCTGGACTCGGCTTGTCCGTTGGATTGTGTATACCAAGGAGTGGACATGACTAGTTTGATGTTCCACTAGTCGCAGAAGGCTCGAGTCTTATGACTGATGAATTGGGAGCCATTGTCGCATACGATTTCTGATGGGACGCCAAATCTGCACAAGATATTGCGTTTTATAAACGAAATGACGTGTTGATCTTTTACCTCTCGGTAGGCTTCAGCTTCGACCCATTTGGAAAAATAGTCCGTCATGGCGAGGAAGAAGACTCGTTGGCCCGACGCAAGCGGGAGTTTTCCGACGATATCCATCCCCCATCTCATGAACGGCCATGGTGCTAAAGTTGGATGGAGGAGTTCTGAGGGTTGATGTGGGACGGGTGCGTGTCGTTGGCAGGCGTCGCACTTCCTGGCGTACTCCATCGCGTCTCTATTCATTGTGGGCCAGTAGTATCCTATTCGCAAGGCTTTCCCCGAGAGGCTTCATCCTCCGGTGTGATTGCCACATTCCCCTTAGTGTAACGATTGTAAGATGCGTCTGACTCTTGGAGTCTTGAGGCACCGTAGGAGTATCCCTGTGACAGATCTTTTGAACAAGACATCACTTATAATGTCGAAGGAGAGAGCTCTTACCTTTAGCCTTTTTGCTTTCGTTTTGTCGTTGGGTAGGATACCGTCTTTTAGCCATCTGACGTAAGGTAGCGTCCAGTCGTCATAATCGTCGACAATGTCTTCTTCTGGTCGGTCGCCTATCTCCAACGTGACGAGTTCTTCCAGCGGTGTGCTTAAATCCTTGGGTGTTTTTGGAACAGCTGGTGTTGTGATGTGTGCCAGTGGGATGTTTGGGAATTCCTTTGGGTCCAAGACAGACCCCAGGTTGGCTAGTGTGTCAGCCTGAGCGTTGAGATCTCTGGGAACTTGTCTGATGTCGAACTTTTGGAATTGGTCGATTAGTTTCTTGGCCACGTCTAGATAAGATATCATTCTGCCGTCCTTGGCGTTGTACGATCCTTGTGTTTGATTCACGACTAAGAGGGAATCGCAGATGACTTCGATTTCTCGGACTCCTAGATCACGTGCCAGTATGAGCCCGAATATGAGTGCTTCGTATTTAGCTTCGTTGTTGGTCGTGTCCCATTCGCATCTTACGGCTTGGGCTATCTTGTCCCCTTATGGCGATTTCAGCACGACTCCCAGCCCCGATCCTCTAGCATTCGACGCACCGTCTGTGTGCAGCTCCCATTTACCTGTTTCCTCTGTTGTGAGTAATTGTGTTGCTTCTTCGACAGCTTCTTGTTCTAGCGTCGAGCTGAAATCTGCCACAAATTAGCCAACGCCTGGGACTTGATTGTCGTCCTGTGCTCGTATTCGATGTCATAACCGCTGAGGTGTATGGCCCATTTGGCCATTCGTCTTGTGAACTCAAGTTTCCTCATGATTTATCTCATGGGATGGTTAGTGCGGACAATTGTTGTATGAGACTCGAAATAGGGTTTGAGTTTATTTGACGCCATTACCAGTGATAGGATGAGTTTTTCCAACGACGAATACCTTGTCTCTGCCGGAAGTAGCGTTCGACTGACGTAGTAAATTGGCGATTGTTTACCATCTTCTTCTCTGACCAGTACTGTGCTTATGGCGGATTCTGACACTACTAGGTACAACAACAATGGCTCGTCGTCTTTGGGTTTTGCCAACAACAGGGGACTGGCCATGTATTTCTTTAAATCCTGGAATGCGACTTCATGTTCTTCTGTCCATTGAAAGGATTTGTTCTTTTTGAGAGCGTCGTGGAAGGGTTTGCACTTGTCGGACGACTTCGAGATGAACCTATTTAGAGCTGCTATCCGACCTATCAGCTTTTGTACGTCCTTGACGCATCGAGGGGATCGGAGGTTGATGAGGGCTCTGACCTGTTCTGGGATGGCTTCTATTCCTCTTTGTGTCACCATGTACCCTAAGAATTTCACCTGTTGCTTTACTCCTCCGGCGTATGTCATAAGAATGATTTTGCCAATAGTGTGTTTGACTTTACCGCTGAATCCGACTAGTGGAGTTGATTTCTTGATAAGATCATCTGCGCCCAGACCCATCCCTTTGAGGGCGTCGAAGGTCAAGAGATTGGTTGAACTTCCTGTATCAGTTAGTACTCTACGTATCAAACAATTCCCAATAGACAGAGAGATTACCAGACCATCATGATGGTTTTCCGACCCGTCGGCGTCGGACTCGTCGAACGTGATCGTTGGGAGGTCGGAAACATTGGTTTGTCTGAACTCTGGCACTTCGGGTTTACTGCATTTGCTTTCTCTTGCATGTCTTTTGGCTGCGGAGTACGTGTTCCCACATACGTCCGAGCCCCCTGAAATAGTATTGATCATTTTTGTATGGACAGGAGATGGAGGTTTATCCTGCTTTACCTGATCTCGTCGCTCCATGGTGGCTTTGGCTCGTTCTGAGATCACGTCGCGCAAGAGACCTTGTGCGAGTAACCTGGCGACCTCTTTGCGTAAGGCGATGCATTCGTACGTTGAGTGACCATGGTCACCATGGAATTTGCACCACCTGCTCATGTCCTTTTTGATGTCCAGTCGATCGCTCTTTCGGGGCCATCTTACTTCTTTTCCATATTTGTCGAAACTCTTGACGAGCTCCAACATGGAAACACTGAAGTTGTAAGATTGAACCTTGGGAGGCAGCGTCGGACCGTCTCTCCAGTCTTGAGACCTGTCTTGGAAGGAGTTTACCTGACTTTGCTTGTTTTGATTACGAGGGTAGGGGTAATGGCGTCTGTCTCGGCGGTTGTCGGAAGAGGATTTGCGATCGGATTGATCGGGTTCATGGGACGCCTTTCGCAATTCGCGATCTTCTTCCAAACGTACCTAGGCCATGGTTTTGGCTTGGATATCTTTGAAGCTTCTGCACGGGTACTTGGTGATCTCGTTGTAGAGGTTGCTGTCCTTGATCAGACCTTGTCTGAAGGCTTCGATGGAGGTGGTGACGTCGCAATGGGGGATCGTGACTTTTTCCTTCTTGTACCTGTTAAGATAGCTTCAAAGGGGTTCGTTATACCTTTGGGTGATTCGATAGAGATCACTCGACTGCCTCTTGAGCCTCCGACTGTTGGCGAACTGGATCTTAAAGGAATTGACCAAGTCCGCGAAGGAGGCGATCGTCCCCTGAGGCAAACGCATGAACGAGGTTAGCGCGGGGCCCGCGAGGGTTGTGCCAAAGCTTTTGCACATGACAGCCTCGCAGCTCTCCCTCGGAACAGATGCAGTCATTAATTTTTGTTTATAGAGAGAAATATGATCGTTTGGATCGTTAGTGCCGTCGAAAGTCGTCATGCTAGGAAGGTTGAACTTCTTAGAGATTTTGACTCTGGCGATTTCTCCGACGAACGGAGATTCCTCATATTCGTCTGATGCTTCTTTCTCGATCGGCTGCGGAACTCTGAAAGTTCTAGCGATGCGATCGTCGAGCGCCTTCATGTGCTGATTGAGTGTCTGTTGGATGAGAGCCAGGATATCGGGGGGATTGGTAACCTATGGTTCGTTGATTCAGATTCATGCTGACCCGATCGGTGTGGAGAAAGTAATATTGTTAGTCAAAAACGGGTTGGCTAAAGGAGTTTGAGATGTACCCTCAGTATATCCGGCGCGTCGGATGCTCGGGGGAGTCAGCTCGATGCTATCCATGTTAAGACGCATCTGGACGTTGCTATGGATGGGTATCTGCCTGGATCCAGAGGCCATTGATTGTACCTGCGATCTAAGAGACTCATTTTCACGGGTTAGTTGTGCGATCTCGGCCTCGGATCGGGTGGATAAGGTAGCCAAGGCTTCGGTCTTTTGGCGTTGCTGGGCGAGGTCATCTTGAAGGGTAGTCATTTTTTGGGCAAGCTCTTGGAGTTGGTTCAGAGTAGGGTTTTCGGTTGTGTTTCCTTGAGTTTGGGAGTCGTCTTCGAGGCGTGGTTCCTCGGTACCGGTAGGCGGGTTAACAGTCATGGGTGGAGGATTTCTGAGATGGTGATCGGCAAGTTGCCCCACGGTGGGCGCCAAATTGTTTTGGGGCGAAAAGATCGATTGACCTAAATCGCCTTAGACGGGGAAACGAGTCGATAAGATAATATAAAATAAATCCAAACCAAATAAACAATCAACCACGTAAAGAACAGATGCAAATTATAGTATGATATATTGATCAAATGATGACAGAATCGAATCGATGTACAACTTATCCTTAAGGAATAAGAGATCAGGTCTTGTCCGATCGGCTGTTCTGATGGCTCGACTGGCTATAATCAGACAATGCTCTAGAGAAATTGAACGGGGATCAATATGCTAACAAGCTTTTTCGAGAGCTGAGTAGGTGAGTGTTGCTCATAGATGTGTCGTATGTCGATCGTTCTCTCGTGGTCTATTTATGGTATCTTCTCCTTCGTTTATTATTGTCTTTGTGATATTCTCCATTTATTCCCATGCGTCATCTCCGGGATTCTTCTTTAATGGCATCGTAATCTCGCGCTTGATTTTATTACCGTTTGCCTTTGATCGAGCAATTAATGCCCTGGGCGAAATTCTCGGGATGGTCGGATCCCATGCATTTCGACGAGCATCTGACGCCTCTCTTCAGTCTTCTCGGCCTACTTCTCCACTTGGATCTTGGCCCAATCTACTTTGCATTGATTCCATTGGAGCATGTTGGGCCCAACAATGTCTTGTTCAAAAGATTTGTCACAAGGGTACTTCTACGATGCCTCAAGACTCCAGAGGTCAAACGTATCTTACAATCATTACATGAAGGAGAGTGTGGCAACCACACTGGAGGACGAAGCCTCTCGGGAAAAGCCCTGCGAACGGGATACTACTGGCCCACGATGAACAAATATGCGATGGAATACACCAAGAAATGCGACGCCTGTCAACGACACACACCAGTTCCGCACCAACCCTTAGAGCTCCTCCATCCAACTCTAGCACCATGGCCCTTCATGAGATGGGGAATGGACATCGTCGGAAAACTCTCACCTGCATCGGGCCAACATGTCATTTCATTCATAAAACGCAATATCATGTGTAGATTTGGCATCCCGTCAGAAATCATGTGCGACAATGGCTCCCAATTCATCAGCCATAAGACTCGAGCCTTTTGCGACCAGTGGAACATCAAGTTGGTCACGTCCACACCTCGATATCCGCAATCTAACGGACAAGCCGAGTCTAGCAACAAAATCATCATCAACAACCTCAAGAAACGCCTCATAGGGGATAAGGGAAAATGGGCGGATGAACTCCCCCTCATCCTCTGGTCCGACAGGACCACTCCGAAGAACATGACTGGACAATCGCCGTTTACACTCGTCTACGGAAGCGAAGCGGTCATTCCCGCCGAACTACTAGTCCCGACAGCCCGCTATGGACTCTAGACGCATGAACAAAACGATGTCGAGTTGGCACACAACTTAGACACGGTCGACGAAACTAGGGAAAGAGCCAGAATTAGGATGGTCAGGTTCCAGCAGCAAGTCGCAAGAAGTTACAACAAGAACGTCCGGGCCAAAGTCTTCAAAGCTGGTGATTGGGTCCTCAGGAAGACATTCCAGAACACCAGAGATCCAACTGACGACAAACTCGCACCCCAGTGGAAAGGTCCTTACCTCATCAAAGAAGTAGTCGGACAAGGAGCATATCGACTAGAAGAAAAAGACGGACAACCGATCCCGAGGAGCTGGAACGCCACACATCTAAGGCTATATCACTTCTAACCTCGTATGGTAAGACACTAGAACCCCATCATTTTTTACATATCATTTGTCATTACGACTCGACTCTATTTCATGAACCTAACGCTTACGTCTAGCAAAGACATGTTCTTATGACCATGAGTACAGGAAAACACAAAGATAAGTTGGATCCAGTCACACACAAAAAGCGCTTACACTACATTTACACGATCGATCGGAACACGAGGAGATGAATACCAGAGGCACGTCGGCACACCGTCTGCCTTATACAATACATAAGGTCAACACCTTATTACATTTACGCAATAAAAACATATTGCTCCCCTCCTCGGCATAATACAAGTCATGACTAAACAAAAAAAAAAACATACACATTTGCAAGCCTCCCTTTTCTTATATGACACGAAAAGCCCTACTCGACGGAGCACACAGGCAAATCCAAAACAAGTCAAAGGCATCGCGACTATCTTTCTCGAAAAGGGTCCGACAAGCATTTAGACGTAGAACAAGATCAATCTTTTGTAAAACGAAGCACGCCAATAATAAAGAGAGTCTAATTCTTTTTACATTCATGCGACCCGCGATGATGGACGGGTCGCCAAAACATATTGTCTGCCCACACACATGTAGGACTTCAAACATTCCTAAAAACATTTTATGCGACCCGCGATGGTGGATGGGTCGCCAAACCAAAAGTATTTCACCCACACACAGGTAGGACCACAAGTCATTCATAAAAGGTTCGTAAAAAAAGAGGATGAAGAACTAGGAGTCATGAGTCGCATCATTACCTTCGGTAGGAGTCGGGTCGGACAAAGGCTGGGGCTCGGATGGTACGATAGGAGAGGCATCGCTAGAGCGAACTTCATCTTCACCGGCGCTCTCGTCAGGAGACTCCTCTTCAATACCGGCGAGTCAAAACAACTCCACCCCTAGATTCCCCTTAGGAAACAAGGTATCCATATTTCCTTTCTCCGTCTTCAAGTCCCAGGACTCATGCTTGCCTTCTTCAAACTCCTCGACCATCTCGACACGCGACTTCATTGCATAGAAGGCGCCAACGTCACATGCAATTCGCCCAACGTCGATCCTAGCTTGCTTGACTTTCTCCTCGACGTTGACCCGACTCTCATTGAGCTCTTTCCGACAGCCCTCTAACTCGTCTTGATAGGCCTTTAGCTCTCCTGCGTAGCGACGTTCAGCGTTCTTCAGTCGACTCTCAGCTCCCCTCACCTTAGTCTTCAATGTTGCCAAGTCGGACTCTGATTTGGCAGCCCTTTCTTCAGCCTTGGAGACCATCTCCCTCACGCCAGAGTAGGCACCCAAGAGGAACTGGAAGGTCTAAAAGACGCAAAACAAAGAAAAGATATAAGAAACACCATCCGGCAGAAAAAGAAAAACTACAAGACTTGACAGAAGGCTTACCTTCCAAGCAGAACAACCAGCCTCGCCAATACAGTCCAAAGGTGAGACTCCGTCGACTTTAGATTTCAGGGCCGGATCCTGGGCGTGGAACATATCAGCGATGGACCGCCCGACCAGATCAATCCTCTCGATGCCAGAAGGGATAGCCGATTTCTTCTTTGGGGCGTCCAGAATAATCTTCTCGGCATCGGGGGAAATGACCGCCTTTCTCTTGTCACCAACCTTCACTGGGGGAGAGGATTCGACAGGCATCGACTTACTCCACAAAGCTCTGGTCGCCGCTAGCTTTTGTTCGATCAAACCTTTCTCGGACATGCCCTTGAAACGTGCACTCGACCGGCCAACACGAGATGCTATCACAACAGACAGAACAAAAATTACGAATATGGCACATAACAGAAACGTATACAACCTAAACAAAAGACTTACACTTAACATGAGAGGATGAAGGGGCCGACATGACGTCTTGAGTCGTTGGACCAGTAGACAGCAAGTTGACGTTCACGAAGTTGCTCTCCGACAACGGAATCCCGAGAAAAATGTTGGTTAGACCCTCCGATTTAGCGTCGACTTCTAGATCCTCAGGCTCAGGGACTACATAAAAAGAGAGGTAAGCAAGAAGTTAAAAAATATCTGACAAAGCGAAAACAAGAGAAAGGTGCATACTTTTGACCCGCCACTCTGTCAGCAAGAACGAGCAATCACCCCCCTTTTCCAAAGACGACCGCTCGACGAAGAAGAATTTTGACCCCCATCCACGGTCGTTCACATCCAGATTCGACACCAGCGGCTTCCGACCCTGACGCCTACGCAACTAAACCCGGGAAGAGCTCTTCGACCCCAAGGCATAGTTGTACCACAAGGCATCGAAGTCAAAGCCAACCCCCAACTTTGAGTTCAAGAGATCCAAAACCCTAAGAACCCGCCACGCCTGCGTCATGACTTGACACGGCGCAAGAGCCAGAGTCGCCAAGAAGTCACGTACGAGGGGAGTGAACGGAAATTTATGCCCAATCCGAAACGGGTAAGCATAAAAATAGATCCACCCCTCGTATCCGGCGTCCGCCCTTTCGTCCGGATAAGGAAGCCTCACAACCATCTCTGATGGAAAACCACCGACTTGGAGAATTTGCTCCAGATCCGCCTCCGTCAGCGTCCCCGTCATGGCGTCAGCCTCCTTCAACAAGAAAATGGGGGAATTGTCATCTTTGCTCGAGCGAGTGGAGGACGATTCAGCAGAACTGCTGGAGACCATATCTAAAATAGAGAGAAAAGGGAATCAGAAAGCAATCTTGAAAATTTCTGAAAACCTACTAGGAGAATAGAGAGAAACGGAAGAAAGAAGATGAAAGCAAACCACCAAATCACTTCAAATTTATGGAGGGAAGGCTAGAGGCCTAGGCTGTCCCATCATGCCGCACGATCGTTGCCACGTCAACCCTCGCCTATCGCGCAGATTAGAAGTCGTCTTGATTCCCTCCCTTAGCTGCCTTGAGCCCAAACGACTTGGGGCTATTGTTGGGCCCAGAATGCTTTGCTAGGCCGAGCCTAGCAGACTGGGCCACCTCACCTTAGAAATGGGCCAAGGAGTTTGAAGAGGAACGTCACATGCTCATCAATGCACAAACCCGACCAATCCCGAAAATCTCGCCCAGGCCATAACTGCTTGATAACAGCAATTTGTCGTGCTAATTACTGTTATGCAAGTAATCCAAGCAAACCTAATACGTAGTCTTAAGTAAGTAAGGGTCGAGTCCTCAGGGAGACAAATTCTATCTTTATGTATAATTTCTATGTCAATCTTAAAGTAACCAAAGGGGGGTTTTATATGTTTTAGAATCACTAAGCATGCAAAAGCAAACAAACGAAAGATGATGAATTCAGTAATTGGGGAAATAGCTCAGTCAAACAAACATCCACTATTCGTATGATAAGTTGATCATAGATAATCATTCAATACCTCATGCAATGGAAATTCCTATTCCTTTTCTAAAGTAACTACAAGCACAACCAGATACTTATAGCACTAACTAATTAAACAACCATGAAACCATCAAGATTCAGTTTAACAGCAACATTAAGGATAGGAATATAGATAGGATACAATCTAGCATAAAACAACCAGCTTTTATACTAGAATGTAAATCAGTTCTCTTCTACATAAGACTAGCACAACCAGTTACTAGTACGATGCAGTTGCTACTCCGATAAAGATATGCTCAATCAGTAACAATCTAAATCTAGCAATCAATCAATAGAGACAATACCTAATTGCACAGGCTAGAAACTGTCAATATTAATCATAAGCAATTCAAGCAAGAGAATAGATAAAATCCATGCGATAGATAAGGAACCAAAATCTCACAACTAAATCAAGACGAAAGCTTCAATTGTCTGACTAAGCAAGGGAGGCTTAGTTCTTCATAGCAAGGTACGTAGAAAGGAAAAAACAATGAAAGTAGGGTTCGAGAGAGGAAACAAGCCTTTCCTCTACCCTTAAATACTAAAAGGAAATAAGATCTCTAAACATAAATTAAAATGAAATAATAAAAATACTTATTAATAATAAAATAAGCAAATAAGGAAAAAGAGTTCGGATCCACTTCCGACGGGGGCGGCGGTCGCCGCAAGCCTGGCGGCGGTCGCCGCTAGAGCACTTCTTGAGGGTTCTTCGCTTCAGCTCCAGAAATCTCCTAAAATGCCTCCAAGTGACGTCTTCAGTGTCTCCACTCCAATGCTCCAGTAAAGCTCCAATGCTTCCCTAAACACCACTAAATATATGCTAAAACTCCGTCTATACACACAACATAATTGTGTGTATCACTGCTTGATCTTCAGCAACGGCAGCCAATTCAAGTGCAAAATTAGAAGCCTCATTAATAAGAAGATCCCAAGGATTATGCTCAGAAGTTAAGGGAAAGATCTCATGTAAACGGTAACAAGATCGACGAAGAAAAGGATACGATAAATAGGGCACGAAGGGGCTAAAGAAGGGACTACGACTCAAGTCACGAAAATACTCAACATCTCAGCTCCCAAAGGCTTACTGACATATTTGTTCTCGTTTAACTCTTTCGGCAATAATACTCGACCACCGAGGATCGGACGCTAGTTGAACCGGTCAGACAAGGCTTGATCCTTTGCATCTAGAGGAGTTAAGCTGTATGTTATCACATTCTTATCATTGTATAATCAATATACCATCACACAATCTTGTTCTTATTTCATACTTAGTTGATTGTTCATTTAGTTTGGATTTATTGTGTTATCATTAATCCACCCGATCGACTCGTTACCCCGTCTAAGGCGATTTAGGCCAAGTGATCTTTTCGCTCCAAAACATCAGTATTCGAAATATAACTTGAATCTTGTTGGCAATTTACAAGATGAAAACCTATTGAGTAACCGTACATGGTATTATTAATATATGTATTTTGTGAGTATCTACAACTAGCATATATCGAAATCATCATTGAGATGATTCACATATACAGATATGCGATCTAGTAATCATACACGGTACTATGGCCAGAGGTTATATAAGCGGTAGAAATACATATACTTGTTGGAACGAACGTATAGCACAAAGTTGACCGTTGGACGAGAAGAAAAGGTCGTGCTATCTGATATAGGTTTATTGGCCACGAAGCCTGAAAATGTTATACAAAAAAAAGAGAATCAAGGCCGCTAGATTTATTGGCCGCTAGATTTACCAATCGCCAAACGTCATTCATTGGCCGCTAGATTTATAAACGTACGTCGTAATGGACAGAAACACCGGAAAAAGAATGCTCGCCAGAATAAAGTGCGCAAGATAGAAAGAGCATTCAAACGCCGATCAAGCAGTTGCTATAAATTGTTCCCAACATATTGATTGTGAACACGTACAATGCCATTGTTGTAATTGTTGGGCCTCATTCTTAACGGACCTCCATCAGAGTGGCCCATTGAACGAAAAAGCAATTCCTTCTAGAAGGATCGCTTGATTGAGCGACGAACGAAGATCTCGGCCTCAACGGATATGAGGAGTTATTGAGCCCCGGATTGTATGCCGGCCCACATGGCAATTACAACCAACTTAATTGATCATCAATATCGTAGGATCGCGTCCATCCGGTAATTAAACCCAACGAACTCCGAAGATCACGGACGACAACGGCTAGTCTAGCTAATCTTTGGAAATTAAGTGTGTATATATTAGATGAAATAGGATCATTGTAGGGGAGATGGACCATCATTATTGAATACAAGCTACAATCTCTCTCTTGCTTACTCTCACCATTGTTCTCTAGCTCGTTTCTCTAGTTCGGTGTTTGAAGCGACTGTTGATTAAATCTCTCAAGTCGATCAACATCTCCTCAAGGGAGATAGACTTATCTTCTCACCTAATTAACAGTGTTTCGTTCAGCACTTTAATGGATTTGGATTATTTTGATATTGCCTATCTAATTATTGTCTAGTTGTCCCTTTTAAAGCGATTCAGGTCGATTCGATCTTTTTGCCCCAAAACAACTTGGCGCCCACCGTGGGGCATCTAGCCAATCAACGATTCAATCATCAATCCAACTCTCATCCCATCATGGCCGGCACAGGAAACCCCACGGTCCTCATCGAAGATCAAGCCCAAGGCAACGTCCAAATCGCAAATCAGGCAGAGGACGTCAGCACCCAACCAGTCGTGGATTCGCAAATACAAGAACTCGCAAGAATGATGAGCGTCCTTCAAGAGGAACTGGCTCAACAGCGTGCCAGGACCGAAGCGCTAAGTGCTCAATCTGAATATGAAATTGCTCGACTAACCCGTGAAAATGAGTTTTTAAGGTCACAGGTACACTCGGCCGTATCAGTTCCCAGAGGCTCAAGACGCGTGGTCAACACGGAAGGACTGTCTACACGACTCGACCTGGATGGAGCGGACACGAAACTTGCAGTGGCGACCAATGCTTCCAAGCCTGTTGGTATGTTTCAGACCCCTCCGGTCACTTTCGTTACGACTAACATGCCAAATTTTGTAGCCGAGCCTCCCGAAGCTCGAGCGACCCATCCACAGGTGAAGGCTCCGGCCGACCCCCGGGCCCTCATACAACAAGCTATCAACGAACATATAAAGGCTCTAGACGACTGCATCGCACGAATCCCGGGAGTTCCCCAACCAATCGAGAAGGAAGCAGTCGACGGATACGAAGACTCACCTTTCGTAGAGGCGATCACACGCGTCGAAATCCCAAAAAAGTTCCATGTTCCCAACATGCCCAACTACGACGGGACCAGGGACCCCGACGATCACGTCTCAATTTACAAGTAAAAATTAATGACTATTTCGATTCCAAGAGGGAACCGCGAGGCAGTTATCTGCAAAAGCTTTGGCACGACCCTCGCGGGACCTGCACTAACATGGCTTATGCATTTACCGCAAGGTTCCATTACTTCCTTCGCCGACTTGATCAATTCGTTCAAAATTCAATTTGCCAGCAGTCGACGATTAGAGAAGCAATCAAGCGATCTGTACAGGATCGTACAAAGGTGTGGTGAACCTCTAAGAGACTATCTTAACAGGTACAACAAAGAGAAGGTCGCGATCCCGCATTGCGACATTCCCACGTCGATTGAAGCGTTCCGCCGGGGTTTGATCAGGGGTAGTGAACTCTACCGCAAACTGACCAAATATCTGTGCCGAAGCTTTGAAGACGTACAAGCCAAAACCATGGCACAAGTAAGACTCGAAGAAAACGAGGAGCCCTCCAAAGCGAACAAAAGTCCCGATCGAGTCGACCGAAGGACATCCTTGGATCATCGACGCGATCGACGACATTAGCCTTATCCTAAGGGGCAAAGCGATCCCAATCAGATAAACAACTCTTATGACAGGAACCAGAACTGGAAGAACGATCCCGCTCTCCCACCAAAGCTCCACTCTTAGAAGTTCAACATCTCCGTGTCGGAGGTCGTAAAGAGTTTCAACAGATATGGAAAAGAGGTAAGGTGACCTCGGTAGAGCGACAAACCAGACGCAAAGAAGGACATGAACCGGTGGTGTGAATTCCATGGGGACCACGGAAACTCGACGGAAGAGTGTATAGCCCTTCGTAAGGAAGTCGCAAGGCTCCTCGCGCAGGGGCTATTACGCGATGTCATCTCCGACAAAGCCAAGGCAACCCTCGATCGAAGGGACTAGGTAACATTAGACAAACCGTCCTCTCCAGTTCCCACTAAGATTGTTAACACCATTTCAGGAGGATCGGACGTGTGTGGAAACACATACTCGGCCGCCAAAAGATACGCTCGAGAGAGCAAAGGTGATCGACCGATTCGGGCAGAGGTGAAGCAATCACAAACCGCCAATGCCCCCACCATCACCTTCGACGACTCGAAAGCTCAAGAACTAGGCGACCACCACGACGGTTTACTAATCTCACTTTCAATTAGTAATTGCCTTATCCGTCGTGTTTTAATCGATACAGGTAGCTCCACCAACCTGTTGACACTCAATGCCTTAAAGGGTATGGGCTTAAGCGAGGACGACCTAACCCGAAACTCCACCCCGCTGGTCGAATTCAACGGGGAAGTTAAATATACCAGAGGTGAAATCGTGTTGATAATATATGCTGGTAGAGTCAACCAACAAGTACAAATTTTATTATTTGATTGCCCATCCCCATACAATGCAATCCTCGGCAGACCCTGGATCCACGCCATGAAAGTTGTACCTTCCACTTATCACCAGACCATAAAGTTCACAACTAAGTGGGGGGTACAGGAAATAAGAGGCGGCCAGCGGGCTGCTAAGGAATGCTACGTCACTTCGATGAAAGGGGCAGTCGACAAGTCCTCCGCATAACAATCACAGTGTGGCGAGGGAACCACGCGATACATCGAACCAGAGATGGAGCAACTCGATGAGATCGCGTTGGATCCCTCAAAGCCAACACGAACGGTAAGAGTTGGATCGGACCTAAACGATTCGACCATATCAGATTTAATTTCCTTTTTACGATCCAACTCTGATTGTTTTGCCTGGTCACACGAAGACATGGTAGGGATCTCCCTAGATATTATTACTCACAAGCTGAATGTAGATCCCTCATATCCTCCAGTCATTACGACCCTTAAACTTACACACAAACTGGCCCCCGGGTGAAACTGTCACAGTCCTCGTATTAAAGTCGATCACTGCCCCATGACGTGTCAAATAGTCCATCCCAAGAATTATGTCGTATGGAGCCATGGCTATACAAATCAAGTCAGCCTCGAACTTCCGACCTTGAATGGTCACTAGAAATTCCGACAACCGCTTGGTTCCTACTAAATGTTCCCCATTGGGAAGATTTACCACAAATGGTTCGCAAACCTCATTGCATTTTAATCCTAACTTATCCATACAGTTCTCCGAAACAAAGGAATGCATTGAACCAAAATCAAATAATATGCAAATTGATGTAGAATGTAGGTATAAAGTACCTTGAGCAACATGAGCGTTTATTCACGCATTTCGTAGAGCCGCTCACCCTCACTACATGATGCAACCAGTGCATTCCCCTTGTTCTGAGCAGTGGACTACATAGCAGTATTAGCAGTCACAGTTGACCTTTGCTGATGTCGGTTATTATGGCTAACCGACCCTTGCTGGGATTCACCCTCATGATGTCTTTGCTTGGAGCAAAAATTCTGCAAATGCCCCTCTTTCCCACATGTGAAGCACGTTCTCTTGCCATTCGTGCATTCGTTGCTCTTATGTCCATGTGTCCCACAGTTATAACACTGAATAAAGCCCTTACTTGGACCCGAGCGCTGAGTAGAACTAGATTGGGTCGTCTTAATCTTAGGTCGACTAGACATAGAAAAATGTGACGGTAAAGCTGGCCACTTGAATCCACCATTCTGTTGATTGTTGCTTGCCGACCCTTATCGGTTACGTTTCTTTGCTGACTCTTCCAAAGTCACTTCCAGCTTATAAGCAACATCCACATATTGCTTTAGAGTAGTACATCCATGACACACCATCAATGGCTTAATGTTTGGGTTCATCCACTCATGAAAATGCAAGATCTTTTGCACCTCAGTCCCTGCATAATGCAGTAGGTGGTTGAACTTAGCAGCCAAAGCAGTCATTTTCAGCCCATCAATCTTTGGATAAAGGAACTCCTTGTGCTTCTTCTCCCCCATAGCCCGAGAGAAGAAACGATAAGTCATCTTGGTCTTGAACATAGACCAAGTCAGTTCGGGATTATCAACTAATCTTGTGCTTTCCCATCATTTGCTAGCCCGATCCTTCAATTGTAACGAGGCGTTGTGCACCATCTCATCCTCCTTTTTGGCCTCCGGGAGAGGGGATTGCTTGGATTGCACTTGTCCTTCTCTTCCACTCTCATACTCAGGGTCCTTGCTCGGATCCTCCTCCTCAGTGGTCTCAATCACCACTACAACCTCCACAGCTACCCTCGGAGGGGTGAAATGCATCATAGAACGGTCACCCTTGACAGCAGCAACAGAATAAGGCTTAGACTTAGGTGTCAGAACGACATGAGATTCCTTCCAGGCTTTGAGCTGGGATCTTGTGAAAACCATTATCTGAAAAAGAGACAAGGAAAGGTCAAAACTTTCCAAATATAGAAATTATATTTTCTATAAAGAGGCATGAGTAGATGAAACTACTAGTGTTGGCAGAAGTTTGAAAAAAAATTCACACAAAACTAATAGTCCAAATTTGACTCGTCTTTAACCCAACCTTACTTCCATTTTAAAACCCCTTTGTAGGAAGTTATAAGGTTATACTTTTGAAACAATTTCCACCAAATAATTGTGGTATAATAATACCATTGAAAGTCGTCTTTACCTAAGTCCTACTTAAGGTCTATATAAAAGAAAATTTCATACCAAGTTTTGTTTTATAAAACTCAAATAAAAACAAAATGGTTTAAAATTTTTGAGTTTTAAAACTTTTAGTCCTGAAACCATATTGTAACAACCCTAAATTACCTTAGGAATATTACCATCAGTGACCTCTGAACGCATATCTGAAATCACCCAAGGCTTACAATATTGATCACAAATATAAAATAGTGCTTAACATTCATAAACTAATGAAAATGTCTTACAACGACGTTGCGGGAAAATGGCACCTAAAACATCTATCAAAGATAGTAGCGGAAGACTTAATAAAAATATCCAAATTACATAAACAGGATCTTGAACCTTATTGTAAACGAAATATCAACATACTAAAAAAAGATGCCTTCAACGTTGGTATCCTGCTTCTTCAACTTGGGAAGAATTGTCTGATGTGTCATATGGTACAGATGACACCAGCCAACCATCCAAGGAAAAGGAAAGGTTGGTTAGTCTAATGAAAGACTAAACAAGAGTATTTAAGAGAGGTTCTAAGTGGTCGTATCTAGTTACTATCATTGTCTCTCGAATAAAAGTCGGTAGACGATATATAACTAAAACTTCCACTGAAACATCGAAAGGGATATGATTCGAAAGAAGACTCCAATGAATTGAGTCTTATAGGAATTATATACGTTTGTTTGGGAACATTTATCACACAAAGTTTTAAAACTTACTCCTTTGACTATTTGGATCATCGACCAACCTCACCGCGTAAGCGAATCCAGATTGAAAATGGGACTTACTTTAGACAGGAGCTAGATCGGGTTTCACATTGTACTTCTCGCCCGAAGTATATTAATTATGTGCATCAAAGCACTTATCTTATTTAATTTCAAAACGTGCATTACATTAAGGCTTTTAATCCACATCAATCTCGGAATGAGAATATCATGGGACGAGTCCCGAATACACCACTAGCTAAGTGCACCACCACTTATATTTGAATAAGGGTAGGTCATGACCAAAAGTATTAAGGCAATAATCCTCCTAATACTAATTTTATAATGAAACAGCTAAACCTCGCAATATATATAGTGTTTCTACGAATACTCGTGCTAACAAAGCATACAAGTCCACACCAATTTCACACAAAAGTTCATCTAGCACCCTATGATGATAAATGTATATATACGAGTGTCATTGCTAGCAAAATATACAACCTAATGTATAGGATTCATTTTCCACACCAATTTATCACATAAGTTCCCAAACAAATTTCAATAATATTTATCCCAAGCTAATTAACACAATTCATTAATTGTCAATTAAGAAAATTATGGAATAAATTTCAAGATCGAACCGCCACTAATTGCCTTGTGTTATGAAGTAGGTCGAACGGTGTAACGGGAGCGGTTGCTTTTGAATACCAAATTGACTTCCTGCTTAAATTCCGTTCCAAAAGCGTTTTCGAGAGACGTACCCAAATCACACAAAATAAAGAATTTTTATAATTAGATCATTTATTCAATATAAAAATTTGAATGATACTTGTCTAAGTTTCTAATTGAATTTATTTAACTCTAAATAAATCAATTATCAAGGCTCTATAACAAAACGATTATTTATACAATATCAAAAATCATTTAATCGTATATTCTAAATAATCATAACATAAATAAATAAATAAATTTTTTATTTACAACACTAATAAATTTCTAGCCCAATATATTATCTAATTGAAATGTAATAAATAAACAATTCATAATATAAGATAATACCTAAAAATATATATTTAGTTTTAATTTAATATTAATAAATTAAATGAACTTAAAATATTTTTCATTAATCCAGATTAACTTTATTAATCAAGATTAAGTAAAATAAATATAAAATCCATACAATCGAATTGGGCACAAAGTTATCGGAAATCACATATGGTTACCGGCCGGAGATCAAAGAAACTGGGCCTCGTCGGAGCACCACCGGAGTAGGGGTTAGAGGGCTTTTAAAGAGGAAGAATGTGCCGAGCTATCGGTGGCTTAAATTGCAATAGTGGAGTTCGGTGGTGGCTAGAAAAACTCCAAAAACAGTCGTGACCTAAACGACAGAATTCGAGAGGTTTTGATTGAAATTCAATGAATTGAATCCATGGGTGAGGCTCTATTTATAGGGGTTGGGTTTCCTTTACAGAGAGTTACACAATCGCATAAAATTTGGCTCAAATCGATCCCGAATCGGATCGAATTTCTTCAATAAACACAATCGACGCGTCCGCGGTATTGCTTGCCTTTTCGGGGGAAATTGTGACAATCTGGGAGCATTTGATTCCCGATTTTAAGGAGATAATACACGATTTGATCTTACCTTAAAATCCCATGATTCAAATTCAAAAATTGCGCTCGAATTTGACCGAAATAGGCCATGGAAATACCTTCCCAAATCGCGTTGCCAGAGGTTGAAGAAAGGTGAGTTGTCTCACGGTCGGGTATCCAGATTTTTAGCCTATTTGCACATTTTTGTCCAAAAATACCCTTATTTAATTTTTTAAAAAATTATAAAATATACCCAAACTTATTTATGTTATTATCCTAAGTTTAAATTATTATTTTAACCCAATTTATCGATTTAAGAAAAATTAAATTAGGTGAACATTAAACTTAAGTCACTCTTTCTCATAAAATTAACCATATTTAAATCTTAATTAATATATTGTTAATCTTAATTTAAATAATTTAGGTTAACTTGATAAGTTTATTTAAATTTAAATTAACATAATGTTAGAATAAATTCAAATAACCTATTACTTAAAATTGTAACCAACTTAGGGTAAGGATCATGAATCTTTTTCCCTTTTTGAAATAATGTAATAAATACCATAATTCTTTTATTTGAAATATAATTAGAAATTACATAAATACCGTTACATAAAAATAAGGAATATTACATTCGTACCTTCTAATATTAAACATGCATCTCCTACATCTAATTCCCACCATACTCGTTCTGTTACACCCTAATTAAGCTTAAGATACTTGTATACTCTACTAAGTACCATAGATATATCTTTTTTCTCTGAATATAACTTTCCAGTTAAATTTTTGGGAAAAAAAACATTTCAAATTGAATTAGAAAAAATTTAATCAGGACAGTGGCTATGGATGGAGTCACGAAATAAAAATTATATAAAAAACCGAATAAAATAAGACACCAAAGAGTATATGTAAAAAACTAGAGTAATAATAGTTAATTCGTGTTATCACTATTATTGTATGATAAAAGGGTTAAATTCATCGGAAAAAGATCACGTGAGGATAGGGTATTAGGGTAGGAATGAGGATGTTTCTCAGCCGTTCGTTCTTTTCAATCACAATCTAATCGCAGTCGTTCGTGATTTTTTCTTTTTCCTTCTAATTTTCACTGTTCCCTGCCTTCCTTCTCTTCGCTCGCTCCAAAAAACCAGATTCCTTCTCTTCGCTCGCTCCAAAAAACCAGATTCCAGGTTGCTTGCTGTTTCGTTTTTACTTGTAATCCATCCTTCTTTGTGGTAATGCATCCTTCTTCGTGATAAAACTAATCCGTTCGCTCGTTTCATCGCCCGATCGTTTCCGTCTTGCCGTCGGTGTGCCTTATCTTTTTCTTGCTGTTTTCGTTTTAGTCTCGTCGTTCTTAGTCGACATGGTTACTCCTTCTACTGATTCAGGTACAGATCTGTAATTTGTTGTTGATTTATTTGTTTTTTAGGTATTTAGGCATTTATGTATGTGTGTTTCAGCAGAATTTCTCTGTTTATTGGGATTTAGGTATGTGCTTGGTTGAATTTGTCAGTTTTGAATTTTAGGTATTGCAAATAAGATCTGTGTATTGCATTTTTAGGTATGTGCTTGGTGCATGCACCTTTATCCTTGTTGATTGTGTGAGTATTGCATAGAAATAAATACCTCATGCACCTTACTTTATTTGTTTATGCACCTATATTCATTGGGTCATGCACTTTCTTTGAGTCAACAGTCCCCCTTATAAGCTCATGCACTTATTCCATTGGTTTATGCAGCTCATGCACTTTGTTTCCATAAGTCATGCACCTTTATTCACTCTTTCATGCACCTTTATGTATAAGGCCATGCACTTATTAGCTCATACTCTATTATTAATTTCACTCTTTCTTTCGTCAGGAGATGAGCATAAAATGAAGCATAATGTTATATCTGTTTCCCCAAGCATTACCGCTGAATATATTATTCTGGAGTGCAATGATTCATTGAAGCCGTATCTTGGGCAGCTTTTCCCGACTCTTAACGATGCTATTGCCTTTTACGAAGCTTATGCAGCGGCATGTGGTTTTACTGTTCGTGTTTGTTCTACCAAGAAAAACAAGGATGTACCGCCGACTGTTATTTGGAAGCACCTTTGTTGTAACAGAGAAGGATACAAAGTTGTCTCTCCATATTCCGAGTTCAACCAGGCTGTCCCGACAGATGGAGATGTTGTGAAAAGGAGGAGAATATCTAATAGATGTGGTTGTGAAGCTAAGTGTTGGCTCAAGTACGAAGGTAATGATGGTTACCGTGTTACAAAATTGGAGTATGGTCATACACATGCTATGTTGGAGCTGTCTCATATGGTTTTCTCAAAAGGGAACAGGCAAGTGACTCCATTTCATCAAGAAATTATGATGAACTGTATTAAATCCAACATTGGTGTCACTAAGAGTTACAAAGTGTACAAGAATCTAGTGGGTTCATATTCTAACGTAGGCGCCACTGTTGTTGACTTCAAGAACTTTATGAGGGGTTTGAACTCATACATGGAAGGCAGTGATGCTCAAATGGTCATCAATGACTTTTTGAAGAAGAAAGAATGCTGCAATGCATATTATTTTGATTATGATGTAAACAAGGAGGGCCAGCTATGCCGTTTGTTTTGGCGTGATCCTATCAATCGGAAGAGTTTCTCTTATTTCGGTGATGTAGTGTCGGCTGATGCTACATACCAGTTGATTAGGTAATTTTATTTTCATTCATTTTACTTATGTAATCTGATTTATGTATGATAAAATGATTTCCCCATGTGCCCTGAGTAACTCATGCACCTGCAATGAGTAACTCATGCACCTATGCTCATCAGTTCATGCATTTATAATGGGTAACTCATGCACCTACGCTCATCAGCTCATGCACCTATACCTGGTGCTTCATGCACCTTTACTGAATCATTCATGCACTAACATGCTCAAACTCTTGCACCCCATATTGCAGATATAATATGGTGTTCATACCATTTACTGGAGTGGACAATCATAAGAGGTCTATTACATTTGCTCCTGCTTTGCCTTTGCATGAAGACATTGACTCTTATGTGTGGTTATTTGAGAATTTCAAGAAGGCGATGGGCCATGAACCTCATGTCATTATAACTGATCAAGCTGCATCTGTCAAGGCTGCTGTTGAACGAGTGTTTACTCATTCTGTCCACCGTTTGTGCATGTGGCATATAATGATGAAGGTTGCTAACAAGGTTAAGTTCCCTCCAAATACAAATCCTTCTATCATTGATTCGTTTCAAAAGAAGTTCAAGAAGATTGTTTGGAGTGACGAACTCACTCCAATTGAGTTTGAAAATGAGTGGTTCTCGGTTCTTGAAGAATTTGGTTTCCAAGGGCATGAGTGGCTAGGAGTAATGTTTGAGCTACGGCGTTATTGGATCCCTGCATTTTTTCATGATGTGAGAATATCGTCCTTATTGAGGACGACATCAAGGTCCGAGATTCAAAACAATTTTTTTGGAAATTTCATAGGGTCTCAATCAAGCCTAGTGGTGTTCATGATGCAGTATAGCAGTGCAATTGAATCGCAGCGGCATAATCAGAAAAAGTGTGATATGGATTCCGCTACCTGCACTCCACGGATGAAGACACCTTACCAGTTTGAAAAGAACCTAGCAGCTATTTACACTATCAATGCATTTTATGATGTCCAGGAGGCGTTTGTTAGTGGCACGTATCATTGCAGCCTTGATGAACTGAAAAAAGATGCCGATATCCATCACTTTAGGGTTGAAGACGAATTTGGCTGAATCTGTGCTGTTCAGAAAGTTGTTGCAAGCAATGAGTATCACTGTTCTTGCAATAATTTCCTCACTATGGGCTTTCCCTGCCGACATATTTTCTTTGCTTTGAAGAATACTCATGCAACTGTCTTACCTCCTACCCTCATCAACACTCGCTGGACAAAGCACGCGATTCTACAACCAATTTTTGAAGTGGATGGTGCAGTGTATGATGCGAGTGTTCAAATCGATGAAAAGAAGACGCTGCTGGCTGAAGTGATGACAGAAATGTACGCTTGTGTCGACATTGTTGGTGATGATATGGACAAATTGAAAGAGTTTTTAGTTATTTTAAAGGAACAAAAGGCTGCACTCACAACGTCACAAGTAGTTGATCCTTCTGCCTCAACATCAGCTAGCAACTATAAGTTTGAGAAATTTGTAGGCCCGTTACCGGATCAAGTGAATGTCCATCCTCCGGAAATGGCAAAGAACAAGTTCAGGAAGATGCGCATTAGAAGCGGTCAAGAGGTTGGAATCGAAAATTCCAAAAAGAAGACAAGATTATGTACTCTTTGTAAAAGGTCGGGACACAACATCACGACTTGTGCTCAATATGTTAATTAGGTGTTTCAAATTTTATATGTATTAAGATAGTAGGAAATGCACTTATGCATAATTACTCATGCACCAAAATACAGTGACTCATGCACTGTTATTTCTCTTTTCTGTTAATTAGGTATTCAGATATTAAGAAATGCACTTATGTATACTCACTCATGCACCAAAATACAGTGACTCATGCACTTTTATTTCTCTTTTCTGTAAATTAGGTATTCAGATATTGTCGTCAATATTAAGAAACACTTATGTATACTCACTCATGCACCAAAATGCAGTGACTCATGCACTTTTACATATCAACTGGTGCACCAACAAACAATGACTCTTGAACTGTCGGAGATAATAACTCGTGCATTTTTAAATATTAACTCATGCACTTTGTTGCAACGCTTGAATGAGCATTGAACTTTCAATGAGAAACATTCATAAACTGTTCAAATGCCTACTGTCCGATGGATTACCTGATACTTACAAATACACCTACTGTTTCTTGAAAACATCTGCTATATTACCTAAATTCGTAGAACCATTACCTAAACTGTTCACTAGATTAGCCAACATTACATGCAAACATTCTTTTTCGCACGCCCACGACCACGCACAGCTGCTACATTTCCAGCTTTCTTCTCTTGAATAATTTCTTCAACTCTGGCCTTCCTTTCATTAAACTCGCTGGTTAGGAGGGCGTAGCAATACTTGATCCTAAGCTTTGCCAACTGGCGTTTGTCTCCCGTATTCAGTTTAGGATTCCAGCTTGAGAGTCCATTGCCCATATATGTCTCCATATGTCTTAGTAGAAAGACCCCACAGTCAACTTTGTTTTTAGCATCCCTCCATTTCATTTGCAGCCTTTCACATGGGACATTTGCAATGTCTTCAATTGCTTTAGCTTTGGCTTCCATATCATTATTCATTAAGAAACTGACCATCAAATGTCTCTGCACAAATAAAACGGTTAAATTCTATTAACATTTATGTATATCAAAAGCTGTAATTGTTATAAAATCATTATACTGAATGTCTACTCACCAGAATAGATGGTATTTTTCCATACTTGTTATCGTCCCCATTTGATGAATTGTCTATGATATGGAAACTTGGGTTCTTGACATTTATTGCCATCAAATAGTAATGCCCGTGGCTAATAACTGGGAAAAAGAACTGTACAAGTAAAAGAAAAACAGATTATAAGTTATCTAATATCAATATTGACTTACTCATGCACATTAATGCAGTTATCATGCACATATATCCACCCCCTCATGCACTCACAACTATTCCTTCAAATTAACTCAGTGATTCACCCAGAAAGAATAGTTCATGCACTGTACAAACAATATTTCATGCACCTGCAAGCACTTTTGAGCACTGCCTCATGCACCAATATACAAAACACTGTCTCATGCACCAACATACAATCACACAATCACTCATGAACATTGACCTACTAACTCATGCACCAATAATAAAAAGTCTCATGCACCACCATACAAAACACTGTCTCATGGACCAACATAATATCACACAATCACTCATGAACTTTAACATACTAACTCATGCACCAATAATAAAAACCTCGTGCAGTGTGATGAACATACTAATGCACCAGTAAAAGCTGAGTTTAAGATAATTACCACATCAACATTTTTAATTGTATAGTTTTTGTTCTTAAAACCCTTGACACCATTAAATGTTTCTAGCATTGTATCTGTGAATAGGCTAGATTTCTCCTCCATGATGTATGATGTGTCATCACAAGCAAAAGTCTGCGAACACAAAAAATGGAAATTGATAAATTAGAGCACAAATTAACATAATATTGTTGCAAAGCTGTCTTACCATAGTCAATGACGGTAGAAAGAATCTCAATGGTGACATACGACCCCTATATGTTTCATTTTCATTTAACATGACTGTAAATGCATCAATGCACAGACTGTCTAGTAGAGCATTTACAGCCAATGAAATCAAGTCCTTTTTCTTGAGAGTGGTATCTACCATTTGGAAAACCTTTTCACTGCAACACAAAAAAAAATCAATTTGTAAACTAGCTACATGTTATTAAATGTTATAAACAAATTCATATGATTAAATATGTACTTACTCTTCCCCTCCTTCTTCAACAGTTATCCAACTGTAAATGATCTTCTCATCGGTTGTTGTTCTTTCAGAAATATTTACCTCTCTCTCCTTAAATGGTGAAATTGTATTTTCAGAAGGAAAAATGTTCCTTTTCTCTGCTGGTGTAGCATCAGATATACCCTTTGGCTCAGAACTGCACATAAATTTCACCTGACAAACCCCACATTCACAAGTTTTTTAATTAGGAAATTGTTTGAAATGGATAACACTTAGTTAGACAATGTATAATTCAGAGATAAACATGTTGTTTTATATACCTTTTTTGGTTGCTTATCTACATTATCATCCTGCACTTTTTCCTTGGTGATGTTCTCCTACAACACATACACATAGAATTTAGTTATTCACAGATGCACCAAAAAGCATTCATTCATGCACTGACAGTTATTAACAAATATTCACTAACAAGCATTCATTGATGCACCAATAATTATTCATTCATGCACTAATAATCATTAACTCATACAATATCTTCCATGCTTGTACTCTTTTGTTCTTGAGTTACAATCCCTTCTTTGCCAGCAACTTCCTTATTGCTCTCTTGATGTCCTTGTCCTGCTTGATCCACCTCTTGTTGTTGTACACTCTCTTCCACCTCATTGTCCTTGTTCTTTTTGTCAGCAATTTGCTTGTCCTTCTTCTCCTTGTCCTCTTTGTCATCAACTTCTTTGTTAAGTTCCTCTACAACAACAACCTCCAATTGTCCTTCTAATTCCACCTTCAAAAAACAGTATTTTTTGTTAATTATATAACATATTTACTCATGCACTTAGTGGGTTCTAATATTGCCTCATGCACACAGATACATTCATGCATATAGGACCAAATTTACTTATGCACCAACGTTCTTTAGCTTATGCACCTATAAACACTTACTCATGCACCAATCAGCTTCCAGTCATGCACCTATATAAATAGGCTCATGCATCTAAACCACCCTCAACAGTAATTTTAAAGTAGATTTTACCTGTATTGGTGACATACCCAAGTCAAAACTAGGGATTTCTGGACCCATCTGCAATAATTAAGAAAAAGCATCAGTATCATACACTAAATGTTAATGTTATTCATGGAGAATCATGTACAAAATATTTTTGTAGAGTCACTTACCCTCCTATTTTCTGCCTGCTTATCTTTGTCCTTGTCCTTGTCCTTGTCCTTACCCTCATTACCCTTATCAACAATATCCTCCACATCCACTCCTCTACAAACGTCCTTCTCAACGTCTTCCCCAGCTACAGCCTTGTCAGAAATGACAACTTCTTCATCAATATCCATGTTGTCAACTTCCTCATATTGCACACCATTATCATCATGCTCTTTTGTGATTGTATGGATGAGATCTGAAAACCCGGGAATAAACATGTTCCCGCTGTGTTCTTTTTGTTCAGTAATTGTTTTCTCAACCTCCTCCATACATTTCACAGCTATATCCCAGAACTCAGTGTCTTGTGTTGGTTGCTCCTCAGACACCTCATCATGAATCGTTGAGGTAAGCTTGACATTGATAATTTTTTCGGCCTGGTTGTTGACAGTCTGCAAGACACTATTTTTCTTCAGTTGTGCCGGGATTTGCTTTTTTTTCATCAAAACAGCTCGAACACTACGAGCCATGCCTTCAATCTCTTTTAGGTATTCCTCCATAAAAGATTTCACCTGCTCATCCGTTTGAACGACATTTGCTTGTTCAGTTGGAACATCAAGCTCTGTCTCTTCTGGCTCATTAACCTCCCTGGTCGCACTTGCCTCTGCAAGTTCTTTGAAGGTTGGTCTACTGAGGAGAAATCCATTCCCGAAGCCACCATGCAGTATTTCCTCATCCTCCCTATCTTTTAACATTTTGGTGGTCCAGTTCTTGATAATGGGGAATTTTCTGTGGACATTTAGACCTTTCCACTTCAACCTATCCACATAAATCAACTGGAAAACATAATTCAAAAAGAAATTAGTCATAGAATTCTTGTATAGCCGACACATATATTACTAGATAATGATTGACTCATGCACTCAGCGACCCTTACCAATGCACTCATATTCTCTGACTCATGCACACATATATATTCATGCATCTAGAAACAAATTTACTTATGCACTCATTAAATTATGCACCTATAAACACTTACTCATGCACCAATACATTTTCTGTCATGCACCTGTACAAGTAGGCTCATGCATCTACACAATGCTAACTCTAGCACCTATATACACAGAGCAAGGCACATAGACATGTAGTTACTCATGCACCATCACAAACTAAATCATGCTCCTAGATGCACACAGATATATTATATGATGCACACAGTCATATAACATTATGCACCTATAAACACTGGCTCATGCACCTACACATAATTACTCATGCACTATATACTCTTAACCCTTGCACCTACACACATAATTACTCATGCACTATGACACAACAAGTGATGCACCAACACTATTTTCAGTCATGCATATACACACATTAACTCATGCAGTTATGAAAACACCAAAATGGGAATATTTACCTGCAGTAGAAGCAAGCTGCCATTAAAAGTCTTTTGTTTCTTATTTGCCCATGCAACAGAGCAATTGATGAGGGCCTTGTAGAGGAATGAGCTCCAGTTAAAGTTCCTTATTTGATCTATATTCTCCAGCAATTGAAGAATCTTCAGATTTATTTTCCCACTCGAATAAGACTCAACAATCGTGTTGACAAACAACAGAATGAAATATCTTTTGAACCAAATCCCTCCATCATATGTTTTCATCTTCTTCAAGATGTCGGTTGCAGTCAAATTTCTGATTTCCTTTCCCTCAAAATCAGCCTTCAACTGCTGCAGAACCTCCTCATTGGTGAGTGCCTTAGGCAAATCAAACTCAACCTGTCCCTTGGGAATGCCAAGATAATCATAGGCATCAGTATCTGTGACGGGTATCTTCCTCCCATCGCTGAGTTTTATTGTAGAGTTTAGAGGGTGAAACCTACTGCAGACATAATGCCCTAGCCTCATAGGCATGTCCTTTATGTCCCAGTGTACAATACTCTCAAAGCCAATTTCCATCAGAGCATTCCTCTGATTGGCTGTGAAATCAGTCTGGGAAAGCACATAGGATGAAATGACAGAGGGGGATGTTCTACAAACTAGCATGGGGTAGTCCTTCCTCAGTTCTTTAATACCTGTTTTGTTGCCCAACTTTGGGATCTTGGACTCTACAACAAACACACTGTCCACACTCTCTTTATCCCCTCTCACCTTTTTCTGTGTTTTTTTTGTATTGTTCTGCTCACCCTCCTCAATCTGGCCTTGCCCTTTGTGTCTACAACAGCCTTTTTACGAGCATACTCCCTCTCTTCTGCTGCTTTGCTTTCCATCTTCAGCAGTATCTCAGCAATGGGTATATCGTCATTATCGCTCTGATCTTGGTCCAAGACCCTTGGCCTCTTTGAATAGTGAGGGCGCTTTGCCATGCTCTTTTTTCTCTTCCCTGCATTCAAAACTCAAAATGCATTAGATATTGACTAACAAATCCATGGCGATGAAAATTTTAAGAGATATAACAAGCAATAGCTTACCAAACATAGGAGTGGGAGGGTGTGCATCTCCATGAACTGTGGCTGGGTGCACAATTGGTTGGTCTTCAATGTCTGTTAATTCACAGTGCACAAGAATATGTTCATGCACACATTTTTAAACACACAAGCACAACCAGTTATTCATGCACCTTTTGCAAACATACTTATGCATGAGTGCTTTTTCATTGGTGCATAAGTATGTTTGAAATGTTGCAGATACAAGTGCTTGTGCTTGTGACTATATTGTTAAAGTGCATGAGTGGTTGTTCATTGGTGCACAAACATACTGATGCACCAAGAAGTAATTTACTCATGCTATATCAGATAGTGAGTCATGAACTAACATACCAACTCATGCACCAACAAGAAATTACAAAGAAATAACTCATGCACCAATAAGAAATAACTCATGCAGTTTAGTTATTTTTTACTCATGCATTTGTATTTCTAGTTGACTCATGCATTTATATTTCTATTTGACTTACCAGTGTCTATATATTTTTGTGATCTTGTTACTCTTTTTGTTATTGATGGTGATGGCAAAGTTGTGTTTGTAGTAACTGGATCTAGTTGTTTTGTTTTAGCCTGAGACCTGGATTTGTTTTGAGTTTCGCTTGGTGATTGTGTTTGAGTAATGATTAATGTACCATATCTTAACTCCTTGACTATGTCGGGTGGATTTTTGTCATCACAATGCTTTCCTTTTCCTACATATTATACACATATATATATATCATTCATAATAGACAGTACTATTCACAAAACCACATGTTAGGCTCATGCATCTACACACTCTTAACTCAAGCACTTGCATAGAAAGAGGAAGGCACATACACATATAGTTACTCATATACCATCACAAACTAAGTCATGCACCTAGAAACAAATTTACTCATGCATTCATATTCTATAACTCATGCACACAGATATATTCATGCATCTTCATTAGCTGATGCACATACAAATAACAAGTCATGCACCTATAAACACTGTCTCATGCACCTACACATAATTACTCATGCACTTTCCACATAACAAGGCATGCACCTATAAAACACTGTCTCATGCACCTTCACATAATTACTCATGCACATATAAACACTGCATAGAAAGAGGAAGGCACATAGACATATAGTTACTTATACACCATCACAAACTAAGTCATGCATATAGAAACACTTACTCATGCACTCACATTGTCTGACTCATGCACACAGATATATTCATGCATCTTCATTAGCTGATGCACCTATAAACACTTACGCATGCACCAATTCGTTTTCAGTCATGCACCTATATAAATAGGCTCATGAAGTCTTGCATATACACACATAGGTACTCAAACACCATCACACACTAAGTCATGAGCCTAGAAACACTTACTCATGCACTAACACTCTTCAGTGATGCATCTACACACACATGTTAGAGCAAAAGCAGCGAGTGACATATATAGAAGATATTTTTACTGATCTATTATGCACAGACTTACATTCAGTCTAATATATAGAAGATATTTCAAATCAGAGCATGTATCTAGTGAGAAATATCTACATCGACCTTTTGCGATTATGTATTTAGTGAGAAATATACTTTGTGTTCCACTTGCTATCTTTGACCTCATTTGTTCTTCTTTTGTTGTTGAATCTTCGTATTTCTGAGTTCTAGTTTGTTGCGACGATTCTTCTTCTCTTCTGTTGATTCGGTGAAAATCGCCTTTTCTAGGGTTTATGTTTCGAATCGCTAGAAATCACTCGGGAAATGCTTGATTGTGCAGCGGATGGTCGACTTGTGAAAGTGAGAGAGAGAACCGAGAAGAGAGCGATAGCAAGAGAGCAAGAGAGCGAAGAAGAACGAGAGAGAGAACGGTTTGATTTCAGGGAACGAAGAAGACAATCGAAAAGCGAGAGTGAACAGTGTTTTAGGAGCCCGCTAACTTTCAATCGAAAAGCGAGAGTGGGCCGGCCCACTTAGCTTCTTAGTTTCTGGCCCTTGGATGGACTCCATCCTACGGATGGAGTCCATCCTTATTCCTTCTCTAAGAGGTCTTCCTCACCGGAATTTCACCCAAATTCATCGTCAAAGTTTCTATATTTAAAAAAATGTTGAATCATAACGTTAACAATCAAATTGGCCCTTGGGAAAATATATATTGAATTGAAGATCATTATGTATGAATGATGGCGGAATGGATATTCTAAAGGTGAAAACGTCAGAATTTTTTTCCAAAGTTGGCACTTATTACAAATTTATTCCCAATTTAAGTTCGGAATGAAACTTATTCCGAGAATAGGTTGTCTGACGAAGGCTCGGCCTAAGTCGTTGTACATAGGAGCGACTAACGTAAAATAAAACGGTGAACGAAACAGCGACTTATGCCGAAACAGACTTTGATATTTTTTCTTAAAAAAAAAGGAAGAGTCATTGTTTCAACCGACGACTATATTATTTATATTTCCCGATTCTATTTCAAAATAGAACCGGGAAATATTAAAAAAAAAAGTCGCAGCACAATGCAGCGACTCACCCTACAAATTTGAAATAAATTTGGGCCACCGACCAAGGGCTCCCCCTCCGCGCTGCCAACCAAGGCCTCACACTACCGACCAAGACCTCCTGTCACCGGCTAAGGCCTCTCCTTCATTATGTGCCACCGCCCAAGGGCCTCACCCTCCGCGCTGGCGCCCAAGCGCCTCCTACTGTGCCACCGCCTAGGGGCGCCTCTTCCCCGTGTCGTCGCATATGGGCATCTCCCTCCGTCACCAATCAAATAAAGGAAAGAAATAAATATTTTAGATCTGGTGAACATATGAAAAAAAAAGTGATAACTTTGGTAGAGGAAGATGAAAAGAAACAGAAGAAAGAAATCGGATCTGGGGAAGAAGTAGGAGGAAGAAGATGAAATAAAATAAAATAAATTCTTATTTTACTATATTACTACTACTTTTAATAAGTCACAGACAATGAAATTACGCATGTATTCTTTTACTTTATAAAAAGTGTAGGAAATTTTTTTACACACAGTGTAATCCTAGTAATTTCCAGGAATATATCAGAGAATATGTTCGGAATATTGCGCGAAGAGGCAAATTTGTGGCGTAAAGAAGGCAAAAGAGAGTCGTTGTTCTGCCCGTCGTCTCTACTGAAGGGAGTCGTTGGATTGAGCGGCGACTTACCTGAACAACGACTTATATATAATATTTTTTCAAATTTATAGGGTGAGTCGCTGCACTGTGTAGCGACTTATATATAATTTTTTTTTTTTGAAATAGAAACAGGAAATATAAATAATATAGTCGCCGGTTGAAACAACGACTCTTCCTTTTTTTTTAAAAAAAAAGCATCAAAGTCTGTTTCGACATAAGTCGTTGTTTCGTTCACGGTTTTATTTTAAGATAGTCACTCCTATGTACATCGACTTAGGCCGAGCCTCCGTCAGACAGCCTATTTTCAAAATAAGTTTCTGACCGAGCCTAAATTGGAAATAAATTTGTAATAAGTGCTTACTTTAGAAAAAAATTCAAAACGCCACAAATATTTTAACAACAAGAACGAGACCTTGCCCTCAAAATGCAGTTGTCATCATGTCTTTGACTCCTCTTTACTAGCCAGTCAACTCTCTTGGTCAAACCTTTAGTTACAGAGGAAATAAATAGTACACGAATTTGAAGTCCACAAAGAATCAAACACACTTCCTTGATATAAACAATCTTATCTAGAATATGATTTCTATATCATATCTACAAGCATATATATAAAGTTAGATTCTGCATATCAATATATAAATTGGAACATGTATCGAATTTAGCTTTCCATCTTTGAATTATTAAAGCCCTTTTGTATTTTTATCTGAATCGGCATAATATCTAGCATAGTACAATAGAATAGATATGCCATTTTGTGATAACTTTTGCAAATTATTGTTGTTGGTGAAAAAATCATTCCAATTAAAACTTGTTTATATTTAACTAACAAAGGTGGGTTATTCATTTTTTAATTTATCCCACGTTAAAAATTTGAAGGTTAATGAACCTTCATATATATTATGCTCCCCTATTGTAATAATAAATATGAGTGAGAAAATAGTCTCTGACACGCATACCGACGTTGTCCAGCATATCCAGTTCGTGATATGTGAGCAGTGAGATTAAGTTCATTTTTTACTGGTTTGCTAATTTATCTGTTGGTCCAATTATCTGTTGGTCCAAGTTCAAATGGATCCTTTATCTGCGGAGCATATTCAAGAAGAGTTGTGCTAATTTCGGGGGATTACACCGTTTACGACTTGTACCATTGCAAATGATATTTATTTTTAAGGCAGTAGTTTGTACCACAATATATCAACGCGCATATAACAACATCAAATATTCGGCCCACGTTTCAATCTCAGTTTATCATTCTGGATCCATGCGGTGATCTATCTCACTCGATCACTTTTGTCAATTAGGGTGTGTTTCAAATTGGAAAAAACCAACACAATTAGAATCATATGAGACATGACAGTTTGATCAATTCACAATATTTAGCTGGTCAACGAAAGCTATCGATAACAGATGCACTCTTGTGTACGTGGAATTAATATATAGAAAAATGTTTCAGGTGAGAACCCCTTCTTTCCTTGAGAATGCCCCCTTCACGCTATAGCCAAAGAAAATATCATGTGGTGATTTTTTTGTAATTCTAGGAAACTTTTAATATAATGTCCAATAAGTAAATGTGTAATGTTTAAAATGCAAAATGAAGTGGGTGCACCTAGTACACGCGTGTGATGGAGAGTGTTTCAATCGGGTTCGAATCCCTCCCCCTATTCCTAAGTATCCAAGTACACGCAATTGTACATTAATTGTAGGCTATTTTGCAAGGGTATACCACATTGTGAATGAAATTTGCAAAGTTGTACTTATATTTTTGGATATAACTGTAATAACATAAAGTGACTTTATTTGATTTTATTTTACTTTTATATTTTGGATAGAAAATACATTATCAGAATTTGTAAATCGAAATTTAAAAGGAAAAGAAAAGAAGTTGAAAAGATGACAACAAGCTTGATTGTACTGTGTGTCATAATTTAAAATTATATATGGAGAGAAGCTGTGATTAAGCCGGATGGAGATTAAGCTTAAGCTTAATGTTAAACCAAGTGAATTTCAGCCACAAAAAACGCTGATGTATAGCTGTCAAATCACTGCATATTTCCCGCCAAAACTAAGCTAGCTTAGTTAATCGTCTCTTTCCCACCAAAAATTACGTTAGGCTTCTTCATCTTACCAGGTTATTGCCACTGTTAAACCAAGCTTCCTTTATTTATGTCCTCTGCTTCATACCTGCCATCCGAGTTATTGCCACTGCTAAACCAAGCTTCCTTTATTGCCACTGTTAATATTCTCATTTTCTATGGGTAAGTTTTCATATTAGATTCACACGTGCTGTAACACCCCGTAATTTTTAAGGGTATTTTGAATTATTTTTAAATTTTTCTTATGCCCGTTTTGCTAAGACGGATTTAATTCAGTGAGTCTCGGACCTTCTCAAAAGGGGTCTGAGCTCTGTAAAATTTTCCGAGCATTATATAATACAGTTGAGGTGTTTTCAGGGTTAATGTATCGTTAATGTACGAATATATTTAACCCGGAGTTAAGAAATTTAATCCAAACCAAGTTCGGATAAGTATTAATGAAGTCGGCCAGAAACCGCGATCAACCGCGATTGACCGCGATGAACCGCGACTCACCGCGATCGGCCGCGATCGCGGTAATGCCTTTTGCTGAGCAGTGTCATCTTCCTCGCGTGGCGGTTACTGTAGCTCTGTTTTTTTGGCTCGATTGGGATATTTTTGGGCAGGCCAAGTGGCCCTTCGCCTTTGTCCCCTTGTCTCCTTGGAGGTGGTCGGATTTGGGCTATAAAAGGAGGTGAAACCCGGAGCTAAGAAGCTCTTCTTCATCCTCTTCTTTCTTCCTCTGTTTTTCTGTCCACCATTGTTGAGCAGTTTTGGAGCTTCGTGTGTGGGAGATTTCGAGTGTCTCTTGAGTTGAGAAGGTACTCTTGAGTGTTGTGAGAAGCTTTGAGGTGTTGGGAGATCGAACCATAGACAAATCGAAGACAAACAAATCGGTTTGGGTAAGAAATTCTCCATTGTTGTCTCGCGAGCTAGCCACTGTCACAACACGAAAACCGCGACCGACCGCGACCTGCCGCGATCGCGGTATTGGCGTCCGAGTTGTGTGTTTTGTGGTTTGGCTTTGGGCTTTTCTCGTTTCCTTTGATTTCTTTTTGTAGTCTTTTAGATTCATATATAAGTATGTTGAATCTAACTTAGGGTCTTGTTATGGGCCATTTCTTAGGGATTTATTATCCAAGATTTGCTCCAGTTTCAGATCCAGGAGCCCGTTGTCTCTAAGCTTTGCTTAAGCTTCTGCGGATTTAGGCAAGTGGCGGTTCGCTCTTGCTCATCATTCCATACTTCAATTAATTATCAATTGTTTGTTGTTAATTAATTTGGGATGATTTCTTGTTTATGTTGGGAACAGTTTTGATCAATTATTTGATAAAAGAAGTGTTGTTATAATAGGTTGTATATTGCTAGATACAGCGCTATTATGTTCATAATGGTTTTGTTGTGGATTTTAAAGGTAAACTTCATATAAAAAGGTTATAATAGGTTGCATATACTGTTAGTGGCAACGCTATTTTGATATACATATATATAGATTGTTAGATCTATGATGTTGGCCTTGATGGCTTTGATTTGATATGATGTTGACTGTGTTGAACTGTTTAGTTAACACGAGTATTCGTAGGGACGATGGATGGAGGTCTAGTCATTTCTTGATAATTAAATGGAGAAAAGGGCATTGAGACCCTAATACCATTGGTGAGTCATGACTAGCCTCTATACTCGGGTATAGAGGTGGTGCACTTAGCTAGTGTCACAAATCTAGGGAGTATTCCCAAGGATCTCTCGTCTCGGGACGAGCAGATCATAAAAGTTTGTAACATGATGTGTGTGTGTTGACATTTAATAAGATACGTGCAATGAGTATGCACATAATGAAAATGCCTTGACCTTAATATAAAGTGCCGTATGAGTAAGCACTTATTTAAAATGTTTGGCGAGTATTGCAGCTAGGCGCTAGTGCAGCTAGGAAAGCTCGTCTTAGTTGTAGATCGCTCGAATGCGATACTTGTATGATGTGTTTGTGTGTATATTATAAATTAAGTTTTCCAACATTTGTCATATTTTCCTTTAAGGCTCATTTCATTTGGAGTCTTCTTTTGGGAGTGATTGCTGTGAGACTCGGTCTCCAGAATCTTCTCTTGTTCATGCCTGTTGATATATTCTAGTAGGAGTATGATGGTTGACTAGCGTACTCGGTTATTATTCGAGGAACGACGAGTCTAACCTAATACGACTGCTTCGAACCACTCTGCTTTGTACCCTTGCGTAGTCTTTCATTAGACTGACCAACCGTTATATTCCTTGTATGGTTGGCTGGTGTCATCCGTCCGATTCGGCACATCAGGTATGTTGCAGATCTAAGAAGGCTAGAACGACTATGAAGATGAACGGTGTTTTGTTTTCGACAAGTTGTTTTGTCGCTTTGTATTTAAAAGATTTCCGCTGTGCTATTTTGTATTTTGTTTATAAGTCTTCCGTTGTAAATTCTGATTTTGTATTTCCGACGTCAGTTATGACGTCGGAAAAGCCTGGGGTGACTTCGGGGTTTACGTCCGGGGTCATCGGCAGTAACGCTTTCAAATGGGGTTAAATTTGGGGGTGTTACACGTGCTCTGTTTTATTTGTGTTTATTTTTGTTTGTTTCTTTAATTAACTTTTCTTATTTTTTGCTTCTTCAGGAAGATCAACTCCAACGTATATGGTTTCTCTAATCAGTGGAGGAAAGTGGAGGTGCGAGAATGAGATTTGGATTTATGAAGGAACAAAAAAGGCGAAGGGGATGATGGTTAGTGAGAAAATCGATTATGAACCACTGAAGATCAAGATTGCAGAAAAACTGGAAATTGATCTTACCAGGTTCGACTTGAAGATGAGTTACATGTCTTTACAAAATCCGCACTTTCCTCCCTTTGATATTTGCGATAAGGATGATGTAGAAGCATACATCTTTTTGAACATGACAAATTGTAAAGACAGAGTTTGGCCAATTGCTTTGCATTCCATTGTGCAACCAAAATCTGGAGTTTCAAAAGAAAAACCTAAATTAGTTCCAAAAGAAGAAGAAGAGATGATCGATGTTCCATTAAGTGCACCTCAACCTGTATCCCAGCCTGGAAATGATGGTGCATCTTTTACTCCTATACTAAGCCAAAAAAGAAAGTCGGACCAGATGTTGAGCGACATATTAGATGCTGATCTTTTAGAAGATGAAATAGGAGTGGAGGGGATGCATGTCCGGATGTCTGTGAAGGGTGGAGAGAAACAGAATGTTGACACTGTTACAAAGTGGTTTTGTAAGAAAGCCAAGACAGTTGAGGTTGTGTCACTAAGCAGTGACGATGAAGAGGAGGATGTTGTTATTTCTGCAACCAAGCATAAAGGTTGTGACCTTGTCAACCTTTCCGAGGAAGAAGAGGAATACATTGAAAAGGTTGACAACGTTGAGGAGGTTGATATTGGGAAGCCTGAATATCTGGATGCTATTGATGAAGCCGAAGAGAGATATTACCGTTCTGAAGTCCCTACTGACTTTCAAAATTTGGTGGATGTAGAAGAAGTGGAGGACAAGTCGAAGTCCAAGACAATCAAGTGTGGAGATATGTTTCAAACCAAGAAGGAGCTTCAGCATTCGTTAGCCGCATATGCTATGGACAATTGTGTAGAAATGCTTGTGAAGAGGTCTGATAAGACTTGTTATGTGGTGGAGTGCAAAAACAGAGGATGTTCATTTGGTTTTCGTGCTTCAGTGAAGATAGGTACTAGTGCGTTTATTGTCCGGAGGTTTGCTACAAACCATACATGTGGGATGCTGTCCAGGCACGATCACAACATGCATGCCACTGCCTCCGTAATTTCACAGAGTATTCTTGATAGGTATATATTGTTTTTGTTGAAGATTTTAATTTCAATTCAGACAGTTTTATGCAAAATGTCTAAAGACTATCTATTGGTGTTGGTGTAACAGGTTTAGAGGTCGCAAGGATGCACCAAGGGCAAGAGAGATACAAGCTGTCATGAAAGGCCTGGGAGTCGATGCCAGTTATCACAAAGCCAATAGAGCAAGAGTGCTAGCAGATGACATTATTCGAGGGACTGCCGAGGAAGGTTACAGTCAACTTCACTCATGGCTACATATGTTGAAAGAGGTCAATCCTGGCACGCATACAGCTATAATAACAGATTCTGAAAACCGTTTTAAGTACTGCTTCTGGGCCTTGGGTGCTTCCATCAGGGCTGTTCCCCGTTTGAGAAAGGTAACTTTATGTTTCTCCAACTTTATTGTTTGTCTTGATTATATAATATTACCTGGAGGGTAAACTGCAATTGGGTGACCGGTTTTATATGAAAATCAGGTGATTTGTGTTGATGGAGCACACTTAGGAGGGAGATTCAACGGACAACTTCTTCTAGCTACTGCCCAAGATGGAAACAGACAAATCTACCCCTTGTCCTTTGCTGTAGTAGACAGTGAGAATAAGGATTCTTGGTCCTTCTTCTTTAAGGAGTTGAAGAAAGCTGTTGTACCCGATAGCGTGGATGTGGTTTTTGTCTCTGGTCATCATTTGAGTATAAAAGATGCTCTGAAAACACAATACACTCTTGCTAGCCATGGATATTGCATTTATCATATGCTACAAAACTTCAAGCTGAAGTGCCGTTGGGGAGGCTTGCAAGACCAGTGGTTCAAGGTTGCAAAGGCGTACACGGTAGAAGAATATAGGACCGAGCTTGAGATCCTAAGAAATAGGGCTCCGGCTGTGGTAAAAGATGCTCTGAAAGTGCCCCTTAATCAGTGGTCAAGGGCATATTTCTCAACTGACAGGTTCAACATCATGACTACAAACAATGCAGAATGTCTGAACAATGTGTTTAAAGAGGAGCGTATGTGGCCTATTGTACCATTGTTTGATGTTATCTTGCATACCTTTGCCACCTGGTTCTGTGAAAGGAGGGAGTCGGCTGCTACGTGGGCTGAGGTAAGTACCAGGTCTGTGACCAAAACCATGGATCAAAGGTATACGGCTTCTGTGACAATGAGTGTCCATAGGCTAAGTGATATTGAAGCAGAGGTGACAGATGGAAGGAATAAGTACGAAGTGAATATTCGCCGACTAACTTGCCAATGCAATGTCTTTCAGAAAGATCGAATTCCATGCACACATGCTATGGCAGTAGCAAAGGATAGGGGTGTTGATGTTACTACTCTGGTTACTCACTTCTATAGCAATAACAGTTTGAAAGAAATTTACAAGGAAACCATCCATCTGGTCCCCCCACGCAAGCAATGGGATGTTCCATTATCCGTATCGCAAATCGCATGTTTGCCATCACCATGGAAAAGGGGCGCTGGTAGACCAAGGCAGAATAGATACAAGGCTAGGTGGGAGAGACCCTACAAACGTGTGTCCAATAGATGTGCAAGATGTGGGCTGACTGGTCATACTTACCAGAGGTGCTATCGGGCTGCAAGAGGAGGATCAAGGGTAAGACTATAGTGTGCTATCTTTCATAGTGTGCTATCTTTTATATTCCAGTTATGAACAATGCTATTTTTTTTGGTATGGTTTTGGTAAGCTTAATATGACCAATAAGAGATCTCAAACTCTTAAATGATCTCTTATAAGTCATATTACTTTACTTTTGTGTCTGTTACTTATTCCAGTGATGAACCATGGGATGCTTTATGCTTCTTAGTTAATGTAATACTATCTCGCCACCTTTGAATGTAAAACCTGTCACTTATTTACCTTTCCCATAAAATCGCCACAATTTCAAAAACCCGGTTTTGGTAAGCTTACACTTTCCCATAAAATCCTACAGCTTAAATAGTTCTAGACATAGATAGCTTACAAGACTCTTAACAACCGAGAGCTTACAACAGGCTAAGTGAAATAGACTTTAATTACACAAGCCATTACCACAAAAAACAAGTAACCTTCAGCACACGTTCAACATAGTTTGACGCCTTAACTCGACACTCTTCTTCATGACCGATAACACTCTTTACACCACCTTTAAGCCTTATCACTTCCTGCTGTAGCATTCCAAGCTCTGCCTCATATGCTGAAATTATACTCTCTTTTACATCCAATGCATCTTTCACCTGGATTATCTCATCTCTTAGCATAGGAATAAGTTCTGTTGCAATAGGACAAAGTGGAGGGTCATACCATTCCCAAAATCCACAACCTCTAACCTGCATTCAATCCAAAATACATGAAAACTGGATTCGTATCATAAAGTATTCAAAACACTTTTAAAACAAAATATTATGAATATTAGCAAACAAGCTAGATACGCACCCGGTTTACACATCTTATAAATCTCCTTCCCGGATTCTCGTTTGTCATAGAAGTGAAATATCGGCAGGCAACACCAGATGCACATCTGATCAATTTGGACTCCATTGCTGCTGTATTCCATCTCCTCATGAATAAACATGAGTTTAGGCTACGTCTTGTCTTCATCGGTAGTAATCAAAACATCTTTGTCAGAAGAGTTTCAAGCTACTTTGCCAAACCACATATTAGAGTTCACAAAATTTCAAGCAGAAACAAAACAGTAGCAAATACGGAATTCTGTAGCAAATCCACAATTCAATTCGTATTTTAGAACATACATTGAAACAAAACAGTAGCAAATACTTCCCCAAATTGAAACCCTAAATCATACCAAACTTACCTTTACATTCCCACCACTGCTGGATCCTTCCGAGTATGCCATGGGTTACGCCCTCGAGCTCTCTCAATCTCCACTCCCTGCGAAATACACCCTTTAATCGATTCTCGGAGTTGTATAGAGTTTTTGAAATGCCTCAATGAGCCATGGGAGAAGGATGAAGAAAATACGGTAGCTGTAGGATGAGGGTAAGAATTTGGGTGAGTTTAAAATTCATCTAAACCGGGTTTTGGAAATTGTTTTGACTAATCGCTTAATTTTAATCAAAACCGGGTTTTGGAAATATTGCTCTCCACCATTGAATTTAAGGTATAAACTTTCACTTATATTGTTTTCCACTGCTTGTCGAAACACAACACATTGTTCATGCATCAAAGTTGAAACACAACACATTGGATGAGAGAGATGACTTATACAACAACAGAATCAGAAGAGTTGAAACACAATACATTGTTCGTACATCAAATTTTCCCCAAAAACACAACGCAAACAAAACATTTTTCATGCATCAAAGTTGCAATCCAAACAAAACATTGTTCACACAATCTAGTGTTATGATAACACACTATTGTCCATAGTTCAACATTGTCTTCCACTGCTTGTCGAACATAGTATTAGCAATGTCGAATCTGTGATAGTCGATCGTATCATCTGAAATGAGGGAGAGATCATCACTTCCAAAACTCAACCACTCAATGTACTTCAAGGTGTATACTCCACAGTCACCACTGCAACAAAAAATAAGAAAGGTCAATTCTATGTTAATATTTTAGGTGGCGGGTAAAAAACAAACTGGAAGCAAGATATCTTACGCTCTTATGTTCTGTTCCAGATTGCCAACTCTTCCATTGTAAGTAAGAACTGAGACACCCCGGTGTGCATATTTCTTGGACAAAGGTTCGTGCTTGCTCACAAACTTAGGAAGATACTTGATAATGGGGGCGACTGCTTCTTCTATGACATGATCACGCTTCAGATTCGCATTGCAATCAAACACACTTAAGCTCCAATTAACCAGGTCAATTTGAATGGCAACCCAGTGGTTTGTGCCCACAAAAATTGGTGCATAGATGAAGTCCACCTCTTCCCATGAAAAATTGGAAGTTCACCTCTAAAGTATCGAGCGACGCGATCTGGAAATTCTGGTACTGCAACACCACCCATTTCACACTTGTGTTGGTCTTTGTAGTCTTCACACCATGTAGTGTCCATAATAGCCGCCTTATGATTCTCACTTGGGTTCTTCAGGAGCGCATCGCGAAGTATAATTAGGACCTCATCTAAGTGCTGGCAACAAAAATTTACAAAATCAATATATTGATAGAGTATGTGGACAAAATTTACAATTTTTTTAAAAACCGGTCACCCTTACCAAATTACCCCACCACTTAGTTGGTTCAATTAAGCTCTCCATGAAATCATTGTCAATGTATATTTTGCTAACTCCACGGAATTCTATAGGTTTGCAACATAAAGGACAATATAAGTACATAAACTTCATTGGATGAGAGAGATATAAGTTGGATATACATACCTTTCATCCTTGTACCACTCTATTACAGGAGTCATTTCCTTCACAGCTGGATTTTTTGTGATCCTTTTCCAAAAATTCTTACCCCTCACTTCCTTCTTCTTGTCCTTGTCCTTCTCATTGTCCTTGGCCTTTTGGTTGTTTTGTTTCTTAGATCTATAAGGGGAGAGGACTGAAGCAGATGGCTTCACACTACGCTTGGGGAGGTACCTTGACTTCTTTGGGGACTTCTTTGGAGATAGACCCACAGCCTTCTTCCTATTGCCGAAAACAACTTGGCCTTTGGCAAACTCTTGTTTCACATTCACAACCTCCTCAATACCCTCCTTCTCAACCTCTTCCTTACCAACCTCTTCCTTCTCATCGTTGTCAATGTCAACCTTACCAACCTCTTCCTTCTCATCTCCTTCCTTCCCAACCTCTTCTTTCCCAACCTCTTCCTTCTTTCCCGACCTCCTTCTCTCTAACTTCCTTCTCAATAAATGAACGGCTACTGCCCTAGAAACCTGGACTTCTGCTTCCTGGCTTTCCTGCTCTTCCCTTGGGGCATCTTCTACATCATCTGTGATAGTACTATCAACATTCGGTATCAACTCATCTTGCTCCTTAGGGGCATCAACATCATCATCAGGCATTCCATCCTTATCAGTTAGCTTCTCACTAATGTCAGCTACAACATCCATTACTATATCTCCAGTTCTTCTACCAACACCAACTAATACATAATTTTCCTCCAATTCCTGAAGTTACATTTACCACAAAAATATATATTACTTCAAAATAATGTGCATATTCCAATTTTTAAAACCTATAACACATTTCTCAAAATTTATAACCTGTCATGCTTCATTAATACACTCGACATGTACTTATGGCATACCTTATATATTTGTATGGCCAAACCAGAATTGTCTTGTATGGCCACATTTTCATCACTGTCTCTAGGGTTGTCATCTAGGTTCACATCATTATCCTTTGAATTTTTTTCAAATGCCTCACTAACAAATTCTTGATTATTCTCAATAATGGGCTCACTGTTTCCTCCTTCTGTTTCATTTCCCTGCAATGATAGAGAATTTTTAGTGTTATCTATCTAATTTAAGTTTCTTCAACTCCATATCCTGCCATACTTCTTTAAAATATCTATGAAAGTAGAAATCTTAAAATAATTGGAATGTCATACCTTAGTATCAACATCCATCAAATTATGATCTCCACTAACAGTCTTGTCACTACCAGCCTTTTCATCATCCTCATCCACACTAACAGCCTTGTCACTACCAGCCTTTTCATCCTCACTAACAACCTTTTCATCATTCTCATCCTCACTAACAGCCTTTTCACTACCAGCCTTTTCATCCTCATTAACAGCCTTTTCATCATCCTCACTTTTTTCATTGTCACTACCTTCACTATCACTTGCTTCAGTCTCAGAACCTTCTGAATCATCTATATAATCATCAACTCCATCAAACTCTTCACTATCACTATCACTTGCTTGAGCCTCAGACTTCTTAACCATTCTTTTCTTCCTCTTAGGAACCTTTTCAAAAACTTGGACATTGTTCCTCTCCAACCTGTCAATCCTCTCACATAGACCGTGTTCCATCTTAGCAATCTTGTTACACAACTGATTAATGATATCCATCATCTGTCTTGCATTTGCATCACCACTAACTTCTCCTTTGAAAGCCTCTTTCCCCTTGTTAGGCTCTTTCAGTTTGGCATTTGCCTTTCCCATAGCCATAGCCTCAGATACTATTTTGTCAAGGAAAGGGTCCTTGACTTCATCATGGAATCTGCAGGCACTTAACAAACTCTTCTCAGATTCATCAGGTATGAGAATAGGCAGGACCTTCAGCTTTGGATCAGCAAAACACAACTGAAGCAGTCCATGTTCAGGACATTGCTCTGAGTACCAACGAAGACCTCGGGGTATAGCTGTCTCATTTATCTTGGAAGCATACTGGACTCCAAAGCTTTGGACACATTCCCATATCCAAACCTACATAGACACAACTTTTTCATTATTCAAACTTGTATGAACTTTAACATTTCAAATCCAGACACCCTTCAAACAAATGTTTGCATGATTTCAGGACAAATTCCATATAACAATTCAATTCTTTGATTTAAAAGTGATCCAACAGTTTCTCAAACTTCAAATATTTACTAATTTAATATACCTGAAATACAACTGGCATTCCTTGAATGGTATAGGGAATCCTTGCATCTTCAGAGAGTAGCAAAGCTTTTTCAACAGTAAGCATTCTTCTGGCCAGAGATTTTGTCAAAGACCTGTGCAACTCTTCATATGCAACTCTTCCCCAAGGATAATCCCAAAACTTATCCATGTTATCCAGCAGCTTCACATGTTCAGCTTTAACTAGTCTCTTCTTATGTCCTCCAAGAAAAATACCTTCAACTATCAAAAGCAATGCCATCTTCAACTTGTAATTATCTAGCAGTCTATAATCCCTGAACCTCTCGTACAAGTCTTGCACTGAGGTTTTAGGACCAGCAGGACCACCAAAGAACTTCTCCATCACTTGTACATCTTTCTTTTTCTTCTTCCCAACTGATTCTGGTGGCATTTGACCACAATTTAAACCAGTTATCAATGCAAACTCCTTCATTGAAAACCTTAACACTTTACCACCTATCTCGTACCAGGTCTCCCACTTCTTTTTTGATTTTATTTGCTTAAAAAGAACAGTATGTACAGTTTGGGAAGAAAATGTAACCTGACGCAGCATTTTCATTACATTTCCAAAAGGGCTTGCAATTATCCTTCTCCAATCTGCACCAGTCAATTTGTTTTCAATATCACGCACGCATGAAAACCTACAGTTGATATTGATTCTTCCATATAAAGGGTCGCCTTTGTAGAACGCGTACTTAATCTACAATTGAATAACAGAACTTGCATAAGTTACGGACACAACGGTGTCGGGATATCAATAAACCCTAGATTGACAAATTGAAAAGGTCAACATTTCTGAGAGTTTTTTTTACTTACATCTTCCTTGAAAGCTAAAGGCTTCATGCTTTTCCACCTTTTCAAAAGAGCGACAACTTCCTTTTTCTTCACAGAATAACCGCTCTCTGATTTAGCCTTCTTCTTCTTTGTAGCTTTGGGTTTTGCCGATGGAGGGGTTTTCTTCGCCGCATATTTTCCCTTCCTCTTACCACCTTGTTCTTCTTCATCCACCTCTCTTTTTCTTTTCTTCTGCGGTGTCGCATCATTCGAAGCTCTGGTAACAACCATTCTCTTTTCTTTCTTTGTTTGGGCTTCAGGGAGGTTAGCAGAGGTTGACGGCGATTACAGAGCTCGCCGGAATTCGATTTCGGTGTCCGATGAAGAAGAGGAATTTTGGGGGGGTTGAAAATGGGTTGATGTTCTGATGTTCTGATGTTAAATGGGTGCAAAAATTAATGAGGATCTGATGTTAAATGACTTCAAATTAATGGGTTGAAAATGGGTTTACAATATTGAAATTTTGGTTTACCTGTTAGCACTAAATACGGTTGAAATTTTGGTTAATTTAGTTAAGCATCAGATTTGGCAATTAATTTGGTTAATTTTACAATTAATGGGTTCAAGTTGAAATTGGTTGAAACAATTTCCAATGGTAACCTGTTAACGGTCACATCATGACAAATCACACCCATTTTCCTTTTTTCTTTCATTCTGAAATACAATAAAATAAACATTACAATTTTGCAAAGAAAAGGTAATTGTAAATCCGAATTTATCTTTTCATTTTTGTACCCAAAATATGTGTTTTACCACTTTTGCCCTTATTTGGGTAGAAAATAGGGTATTCTTGCCATATCCTATAAAACAATACCCACTTTGCAAAATATGCCACCAAATTGGTATATTCGGTTACAATTTTTCTTAATTGTAATTTAAACCCAAATATATTAGTTTTCACCCGAAATAATTATGAATTAGGTTATAGGTCTCAAGATTAATTATTTTACCCAAAATAGTTACGAATTAGGATATAAATTTGTAATATAATTGTTATGGCCTTAAATTATATATCAGTTTATACACATACATAATAAATTCAATATGCACATACAATACAATCCAAATGCCCATAGTGTACAATCCAAATGCACATATGGTTCAAGGAAGTACTATTTCCCCGTCGAACTTGTGTTTGTCTTAGAAATTCAAAATGCACATAGTTTACACTCCAAATGCCCCTATAGTTCAACCAGAATATTTACTCCCGATAAACTTTTGTATGTCTTAGAAATGCATATATTACACACTCGAATTGCACATAGTATATATACTCCAAATGCACATAGTGTATAACAAATAGCACATTTTGGGTTATACGTGGATTTGGGTTATGGTAGATGTGTATTTGTATGTGCATTAATTTGGTTATTACTTGGATGTGCATTTGGATAAAATGTGTACATTTGGATATAATGTTATGTACATTTGGATACAACATGATGTGTATTTGAATTTTGTGAGATGTTCATCTAAGTCTAATGAATGTACATTTGAATTTAACTAGATGTGCATTTGGAGATGATTGGATGTGCATTTAGAAATGACTCGATGTGAATTTTTAAATTCTAAGGTAAAGAAAAGTTGACTTAAAAAATATGGTCCGAAAAAAATAATAATTTAAAATGTATATTATTTGGTTCTCAACATAAACTTTTGTTCTCGCCTGAGAAATTGTTCTCACTTGATCCTCCCCCTAAATATATATACATGAGTGCAAAATAATAAAAGCCCATTCACATATTTTTGGTTTGAATGCATATTGTTGAAACAATGTCGTTCCTTTGCATTTCATGATAATAAACATCATTAGGTGTTATGGTTTGCTTGTTCCTATGAGTTCTAGGATAAAAAACGAATTTGGGAACAGTGGAAACCAGGAGAAGCAAAAAAAAATTAGAGGAACAAAGAGCAACAAGCGAACAGAGGCACTGAGATAAATAGAGTGAAAGAAGCGAGCACAATGTGTAAAGAGGAAAGAATGGAACAATGCTAAGCAACGAACTATAACACCTCATCCAGACACCCAGGGCGCTACATGGTAGTAGACCACACCTGGGTCCGCTAGACCTAGCTTGACAACAAATTCACTAAATTGGACCTTCCAACAAAGATATGACGAGAAAAGAATGAAAACTATCCAACTTATATTAATAAGAAATATGTCAATGAAATCAACATGTATGCAACAACCAAAGTGGAACTCAAAAATCGATGCAGAAGACTGGAACTATAATAATATCTCAACTATTTCTAGGATCAATTAAAGGTTCCTAGACAACCAAATTAGCTCTAACGAACACAAAACAAACCGAGGAAACCATCATAAGGCACATCATGTTGACGTTGGCCACCATCATTCGGAAAGGGTCCCCCTGACGCGCCAAACACATCAGCAATATTACCTAAAAACGACAAAAAATATCACATTAGCTCGCAATTCTTATATGAACCCATAAAGCAGAAGAAAGCATGCAAAGCAAAACTGAAATACACGATATTTATTTGAACATATATAACTTTAGTAGTAGTAGGTAGTCAAGCTATCAATATACTCATACAAAGATGGACATTAACAGTACAAAAGTTCACAAGAATATTTACTCCCGATAAACTTTTGTATGTCTTAGAAATGCATATATTACACACTCGAATTGCACATAGTATATATACTCCAAATGCACATAGTGTATAACAAATAGCACATTTTGGGTTATACGTGGATTTGGGTTATGGTAGATGTGTATTTGTATGTGCATTAATTTGGTTATTACTTGGATGTGCATTTGGATAAAATGTGTACATTTGGATATAATGTTATGTACATTTGGATACAACATGATGTGTATTTGAATTTTGTGAGATGTTCATCTAAGTCTAATGAATGTACATTTGAATTTAACTAGATGTGCATTTGGAGATGATTGGATGTGCATTTAGAAATGACTCGATGTGAATTTTTAAATTCTAAGGTAAAGAAAAGTTGACTTAAAAAATATGGTCCGAAAAAAATAATAATTTAAAATGTATATTATTTGGTTCTCAACATAAACTTTTGTTCTCGCCTGAGAAATTGTTCTCACTTGATCCTCCCCCTAAATATATATACATGAGTGCAAAATAATAAAAGCCCATTCACATATTTTTGGTTTGAATGCATATTGTTGAAACAATGTCGTTCCTTTGCATTTCATGATAATAAACATCATTAGGTGTTATGGTTTGCTTGTTCCTATGAGTTCTAGGATAAAAAACGAATTTGGGAACAGTGGAAACCAGGAGAAGCAAAAAAAAATTAGAGGAACAAAGAGCAACAAGCGAACAGAGGCACTGAGATAAATAGAGTGAAAGAAGCGAGCACAATGTGTAAAGAGGAAAGAATGGAACAATGCTAAGCAACGAACTATAACACCTCATCCAGACACCCAGGGCGCTACATGGTAGTAGACCACACCTGGGTCCGCTAGACCTAGCTTGACAACAAATTCACTAAATTGGACCTTCCAACAAAGATATGACGAGAAAAGAATGAAAACTATCCAACTTATATTAATAAGAAATATGTCAATGAAATCAACATGTATGCAACAACCAAAGTGGAACTCAAAAATCGATGCAGAAGACTGGAACTATAATAATATCTCAACTATTTCTAGGATCAATTAAAGGTTCCTAGACAACCAAATTAGCTCTAACGAACACAAAACAAACCGAGGAAACCATCATAAGGCACATCATGTTGACGTTGGCCACCATCATTCGGAAAGGGTCCCCCTGACGCGCCAAACACATCAGCAATATTACCTAAAAACGACAAAAAATATCACATTAGCTCGCAATTCTTATATGAACCCATAAAGCAGAAGAAAGCATGCAAAGCAAAACTGAAATACACGATATTTATTTGAACATATATAACTTTAGTAGTAGTAGGTAGTCAAGCTATCAATATACTCATACAAAGATGGACATTAACAGTACAAAAGTTCACAAGCATATATCAACTCAAATTCCTCAACAAACATATCACATATCAAATCTATTAAACAATAATATCATAACACAAATCGATCTATAATTACATCGTCATTTAGATCATTCAACAACCATGTCATAACTTTGATCAACCACCAATCATGACACCCTCCGGCCTTAATCTCGGCACAACGGTCAGTGCGCAACTCTACTCGTTGTCCATTTCCAAATATTTAAATTTTAACCCCGGGTAAGTCTCTACTAGAGCACTTGCCAAAACATTTAACATTTCGAGAAGGAGCCCCACCTCACCGTATGGTTATACCTGGGGGTCAATTCCTCAACGACTTACGCCATGCCCATAACTATACTAGAGGAAACCAAATTGAAAACAATAATAAAATCATTTTAAAACACAATTACCAATTAGGGTCGTCTCCCAAAATACGGCTTCAGATACTCCGTCTACAAGTCTAGCGCATAGAAAAATTGAAAGCTAAGTAAGTCTAGAAGAACTTACCTCAAGGGAGAACTTCCAACACCAAAAACAAATAGTAGGAACGAACAAGATTAGGAACCTAATGAATAGAATTAAATCATAATTAATCCCCAAAGTACTTAGGACACCCAAGCACGAACACCTAATAAACAACTTAGAAATAAGCTAAGATCTTGAAGTTTTGAACGCTGCAGTTTTCTTATATATTCTCAAACAAATACATAACGACTTCTAAAAATTACATAACTAATTTTACCATAAACTTAACTTAATTATGTTTCTAATGTCATAAGTTTCATATCATTTTGAGTTCTAAATAATACTAAAAAATTTATAAAAATCAAAACATTTCAAGATCCAGCATATAACCCTAATTCACAATCTCCTCCGATTTCACCATCTTACAAATCCTTTAAAATTCTACCAAAAATACCATAATACGTACACTATATAACATAAACTTTCTAATGACTACTGCTGGGTTTCGTAACTCTTTATACACACTCAATCCAGAAATCCGAAAACACTGAATCAACTTCTTCAAATATTAATAATTTTTACAGACATGATACAAATCCTAATTTTTTGTATGATGTTCATAAAGTAGTCTAGTATCCTCTAAAAAAAATTCGGAATTTTTATAGAACTATAATTCAACAATACCTCCTCCAACAATTAGCTTTTCGTAATAACCCAAACAAGCTCTAAAACTAACCATCCAAATAATCCTAAATAACACAATTCAACATTCTACTAGCCTAATTATCACTAATTTAAGAAAAAAAAGTAAAAAAAATAAACAAAAGAGCACTGAAATCTTACCAAGGGATAGGTTGAAGTGTAACAGACACAAAACAAAGTCACCAAGGCCAAAACGTACGTACTGGTGAATTGGAATTTGATGAATTGAAGATCGTAAATGGAGCGTGCGGCAGCGGTTTAGAATGGAGGGATTTAGATTAGTGGTGAATTGGAATTTGATGAATTGAAGATTGTAAATGGAGCGTGGGGCAGAGGTGTAGAAGGGAGGGATTTAGATTAGGCAGATGATAGAAGTTTAGAGAGTATATATATATATATATGTACGTAGGTTTTGGTTACGGTTAGGTTAGGATTAGAGCTAATTAATATTAAAGAAAAGAGTATAATAGAATATACCTACTAATTATTAACGCATCATTAAATATAAATTATTAAATTAGTTATCTAAACTAATTATTATAAATTTCCAAATAAATTTTAACTCTATCAAACCTAACCTCAACGCTAAAGATAAAAATTACCTTAAGGATAATTTCGCAAACTATAGAACCTTATATTATATGAAAATTCTCTATATAACATAGTAAAAAAAACGAATATTACATATACCTCCTCTAAAAAAAAAAAATTCATCCCCGAAACTAAAGACAAGAAGTGAAATGATCATAATCAAAATTATAGAGTAGTTTCAAGACTTTAGAGGGTTTCACAGACACCCCTTCCAATAAACAAGCTCGTCCTCGAACCTCATTGAAATAATCAAATCCAAATGCTCTTGGAGCATCATACCATCAACTCATATCAACCATCCTCCATCAACAAGATCGACTGAATAGGCATAACATCATCAGGTATGTCAAAGTTCACACAACGATCAAGGAACTCATAACATCAAACAAACACACAACGAAATTAAAAACTTCCACAAAAGACTAAAATACCAACCGTCTATCCAAAAGCTGCCAATAAGCTAGGATATAACTCAGGATAATTCTCTTGTATACTCATCTCAGTCTCCCAATTGGCCTCCTCGACTCCACGTCGAGACCAATGGATCAATAATAATGGAATCTCCTTGTTTCACAACTTCTTGATTTGTCGGTCCAGAATCGCTATCGGCTGCTCAATAAAGGTATGATCGGGCTCAATTCTCAACTCATCATAACTGAGTATATGACTGGGGTCTGGTATATATTGTCTCAATTGAGACACATGAAACACTGGATGAACTCCCTCTAATGACGGGGGAAGTGCCAAACGGTACGCAAGTTTCCCAACTGTCTCTAAGATCTCAAATGGACCGAGTAGCGAGGAGTCAACTTTCCCTTAATCCCGAATCTCTGAACTCTCGAGTAGGAGACACCCTCAACCAAACATGTGCTCCCACCTCAAACTCCAAGGGTCATCGTCGCCTACCAATATATGACTCTTGACGACTCTGAGCTGCTAACATCCACTCTCTAATCAATGCTACTCTCTCTATAGTCTCCTGAATCACATTAGGTCTCTCACCGACCTTATCGGATGGGTCATCCCAACATAAAGGAGTCCGACATCTCCGACCATACAATGCATCATAAGGGGCCATCTGAATTGACATGTGCCAACTATTATTCTACACAAATTTCACTAACTCTAGGTGCTCCAACCATCCTACACCCCAGTCCAGAACACAAGCTCTCAACATATCCTCGAGTGTCTGAATCGTCCTCTTCGATTGCCAATCAAACTATGGGTGATAAGATGTAGTAAAGTGGAGTCTAGTGCCCAAAGCCTCGTGCCTCTGATACCGAAATCTCGATGTGAAATGACCATCTCTGTCAGATAAAATGGTCTTTCGAACCCCATGCAATCTCATGATCTGCCTCACAAGCATATAAACTAATTGACTCACCGGCCACGTATCCTTAATCAAAAGAAAACGTGCGGTCTTTGTGAATCTGTCCACCATAACCCAATATCATCATGCCCACGACAATTGCACAATCCCGTAATGAAATCCATAGATATATCCTCTCACTTCCACTCTAGAATAGGAAGTGGTTGTAGCCTTCTTGCTGGCCTCGAGTGCTCAATCTTGACCCGCAGACAGGTCTGGCATCTCGCAACGAACTTAGCCACATCGAGCTTGAGACACTCCCACCAAAAATGTTTCTTGAGATCCTTGTACATCTTACTTGACCTTGAATGGATCGAATAAAGTGTAGCATGAGCCTCTTGTAAAATCCTCTATCTGAGATCATGATCTCGAGGTACACAAATGCTCCCTCGATGTCTCAAAATCCCATCATCACGAATCTCATACTCTGAAGTCTCTCATTGGCGTACTTTTGACTTCTCCCCAAAATCATCAGACAAGATCTCTGCTTTTGGCGGATCTCCTCTACTAGAGTAGACTGAATCTCTAAGAGACGCAACTGGCACTGATATATCTGAATCAACACCTTAATCCCACTTCTAATTAAATCTTGTTATAAAGCTGGTTGAGTGGTAAGATGTGACAACATGCGCTCTTGGGTTGTTTTTCGACTAAACGCATCGGCAATAACATTTTCCTTGCCAGGGTGATATAGAATCTCCAAATCATAATCCTTAATTAGTTCCAGCCATATTCTCTGCCTCAGGTTCAACTCTCGCTGAGTGAAGATGTACTTGAGACTTTTGTGGTCCGTCAAGATCTGGCATGTCGTCCCATATATGTAGTGTCGCCAAACCTTCAACGTGTGGACCACAACTGCTAACTCCAAGTCATGGGTTGGGTAATTATACTCAGACGGCTTCAGCTGATGAGATGTATAAGCAATTACCCGATCCCTCTGCATCAAAACACAACCTAAACCCAGCTTCAAGGCATCACTACAAACTACATATCCCTCGGAACCCTATGGAAGAGCCAAAATAGGTGCAGAAGTCAACCTTCTCTTCAACTCTTCGAAACTCCGCTGACACGCCTCGGTCCAAACAAACTTTGTGGTCTTGCGAAGCAAGTTGGTCAATGGTTGGGTTATGCTAGAGAACCCCTCCACAAACCATCGATAATATCCCACTAGGCTAAAGAAGCTATGCACCTCCTGATGAGGGATCATCAGAGGCTTCACCTAAGACGCACACAAGCGGTGATGGTCCACTCACAAGAGCTCAAGCCAAGCGCATGCAAGAGGAGCTAGAGAACTTGGCAGGCCTTCATGTCTCAAGGGAACCCGCCCTAGTTGAGGACTTCGCCAAGCCATTGCTAAGGACCTTGGTTACCTTCTCAAACCAATCCATCATTGCTGGAGTGTGACCGTATTCTCCAGCCAAGAAGCCGTTTTTATTCACTTCATTTAAGTGTGTTTTGGACACTTTATTGGGCTTGTTTTAGGACTACTTTTTGGATGCCTTACTTAGGCCTTTTTTAGCTTGTTTTGGGCCGGCTCCCCCCGGAGTATTTAAGGCCAAGTTGTTGTACTTTGAAGGAACTTTTCAGATTTCAAAGAATGCAGAATTTTGGTTTCCATACATGGAAATGAGATCTCTCAAGGAGAGGTTTCTCAAGGTTGATTCGGTTTAGCTTGGTTGTCTTGCGTTGTGTCAATCTCTTTCGAGTTGTTCGTGCTCGTAGGCTTCACGAGCCTTCTTCTCGTGCTCTTTGGATCCATCCATTGTTGTGTGAGATTGTAGAAGGTAGGGTTGGTTGTGCATTTGGTTTGGTTCTTGATCTCTTCAAGGATCAAGGGTTTGTCCATTGTCATCTCCGGTTCTTCCTATATCCCTCTTGTTACTTGGAGCATTTGGTTAGGTTATTGGCATGCCCACCCCCAAGGGTTCTATCATTGCCCCCTATTCGGTTCTATCTTTTTCCTTTTCTTTGTGTGTGTGTCGTTTCCGCTTGCTAACCATTGTTGCATTTCGTGTGTCTTCCCTCTCCATCTTCAACCGAGTCACTTGGCGTCAAGATCGGGCACCCCGCGGCTGACCCCACATCACAGTGATATCAGAGCTCTGGTTTGACGCCAAGCCACCACCTTGGTTAGTCTTTTGAGTCTTCTTACCCTCTCTTTCTTGCCATCTCTTCATTGTGTTTCTCTTTGTGTTTTTCTTGCATTTGTTGTGTCTAGTTTGTCTTTGCTTGTTCTTGTGTCTCGTGGACTGTCGCCACCACCTTTCCACCACCACCAAGACCGCCGCTCCACAAAATGCCGGCAACAACCCCCCCCCAAAACCCTTACCAACGAGCCTTGCAAATCTGCAAAAAACGCCCATAAAACCCAGCTACAAATCCACACCAACTCTTACCAAAACCCAGCTACAATTTTCCCAAAAGAACCCAGCTATAACCCGCTTACAAAGCTGCACAAAAGCCAGCTACCCACCCCTAAAACCCTCACCAACTCCAGCCCCCAAAATCCTACCAAACCGTCCTTTGTTCCCTCAAGTCAAATCATCTTGTTTACTTCAAAAGTCAAAAGAAAAGGAGCAACCACTACTTGTATTTTATTTTGTTATTGCTGCACGTGACTACAAAAAAAAACGAAAAACAGAAAAAAAAAAAAAAAAAGGAAAAGAAAGGCATTGTGCATGCAACCCTTGTTCATTGTATGAAGATCTTGATTGTTGTTGATCATGTGTTGTTATCTCCAAGTGATTTGATCTCTACACGCCCCCAGCCCAAGCTTGATTCCATACTCAACTCGCCACCTCATTCATATCATCGGCCATTGTCCACAAATTTCATGAGTATTGGTAAGGCAAGCTAGAGTTACATTGCTTTGTTGAGTCTCCTAAACACTTGTCCTTGTGTCTTCCACCGTGTGTTTCCTTTGTTGTGTTTTGGTTCGTTGCTTGAGCCACTTGTGTTCTGTCGTTCTTGAGCCCAATTGTGTGTCTTTTTTGGGTCCATTTCCAAGCTTCCATACACACATTTAGCTCAACCAAACTGCCGCGCACCACATCTTAAGTCCAAGAGCTACTCATTGGAGGTTTAGTGCCGCCTAATTTCACTGAGGCTCATGTGAAGTTTTTGTCCCACTCAAGGCACGTTCACTTCCCAAAAGCTTGCATCGACATCAACAAGAGAGTGAGCGATCAAACACACGAGAGTAAACACTTGTGAGGATGTTTTGATTTCACTAACTCTAACTTGTTTCTTGGAGTTTATTGATCATGTCTCATACAGGAAGTCCATCACATGAAGGAGGGTCCGACACCGTGCCACCCGAGGTGTTCAACACGCTTAAGGCGGTGGAGGACAACATTGCCCTCTTGACCAATCGGATGGTGGCATTGGAGACAAGAGCGCCCGAGCCTGCAGCCGTGCCTCTTGGCACCCAAACTGAGCAGGGAGGCCCCTCCAACACCGAGCCCCTCTATGCGCGCCAAGTGCCCATAGCCGCCAACTCTCCCCGGCGTGGAGATAGGCCCAATGCTCCTAACCATTTTAATGGATTTCAGGGAATTCCAAGGCGTGCCTATCATGAGGAGCCAAGGCGTGTCTATTAAGAGGAAGAGGAGTTAGAAGATGATGAATGGGAGCAAGTGCCACATCGAGGCTTCCAAGGAAGAAGAGGCCGAGAGCAAGAGCAAGATGGTATACGCAAGATCAAGGTGAAGATCCCATCTTTTGAAGGAAAATGTGATCCCGACGTCTACATGGAATGGGAGACCAAGATTGAACAAATATGGAGTTGCCACAACTTTCCCGAGCACAAAAAGGTACAACTCGCAGCCCTTGAATTGAATGGTTATGCACTAATATGGTGGGATAACCTTGTGAAAGAAAAGAGGCGAGCCCTAGATCCAGCCGTGGCCACTTGGGAGCAAATGAAGGCCTTGATGAGAGCTCGCGTTGTGCCTCAACATCACACATGCGAGCTAAGGCAAAGGCTAGAGAATTTGAGGCAAGGATCCATGAGTGCCGAAGAGACCTACAATGCTATGCAAGTTGCAATGGTTAGGGCCAATGTAATTGAAGATGAAGAAACCACCATGGCTAGGTATCTTCGTATTCTCAATTCTTATTTGGCTAATGAAGTAGACTTGTATCCCTATGCCTCCATGACAGAATTGCTACACTTAGGCATCAAAGTTGAAAGAAAAACTAAGGCTAGAAACCAAGGAGGAAGAGTGACAAGCGGAACACCCAACTCTTGGAGGAATCCTACCCAAAACCAAGGCTACCAACCTTATGGAAGAGAGCCATCTCAAGCAAAGGACAAGGGACAATCATCAAATCCTTATTTGGAGCAAGGAGGGCCAAGGAGGAGTGCTCAGCCAAGCCCCTCCACGCCAAGCCTAAGGCAGCCAGTCGTGGCTCCTAATGCCCCCAAAGGGAGTGCTCCTAACCCTTCTCTTAGAGCTAGAGATATGATATGTTATAAATGCCAAGGTAGAGGTCATATGATGAAGGATTGTCCTAATAAGAGAACACTCATGATTAATCACCTAGGGCAATATGAATCTGAATCAGAATGTGATGAAAATGATGCTTGTGATGATGATGTTAATGTGCATGAATCTGGTTTTGATGATGAGAATGGAATTGAATATGAGCATGGTGCATCATTGATTGCTAGGAGAACTTTGCATGTGCAACCGGCTCCATGTGATGATAATCAAAGAGAAAATCTTTTCCATACTCGTTGTCTAGTTAAAGGCAAGGTGTGCAACATGATAATAGATGGAGGAAGTTGTTGTAATATAGCTAGCATTGAGTTAGTTGATAAATTGCAACTTTCTACATTTCATCACCCTAGGCCTTATAAATTGCAATGGATGAATGATTGTGGTGAATTGAAAGTTAACAAGCAAGTTAAGGTGACTATAACACTAGGACATTATGAAGATACTATTTTATGTGATGTAGTGCCTATGCAAGCTTGTCATATCTTACTTGGTCGTCCATGGCAATATGATAGGAAGGTTATGCATGATGGTTTTACTAACCGCCATTCCTTTACTTTGTATGGTAAAAATGTTGCCCTCAAACCTATGACACCATCTCAGGTTACGGATGAGTATGAGAAGAAAAGAAATAAGGAAAGGGAAGAGGAAAGAGTGAAGAAGGGAAAGGCTCCCCAAAAACAGCCCCCACCTACATCCAAGCCGAGCCAAACCCTTAACATCCAGCCCCCTACCGTCCTCTTAGCTTCCAAGAGAGAGCTTAAGGTTGAGTTCCTAGACCCGGATACCACACTTATGCTATTGTGCAAGGAGCTTAGCTTGTTGAGTGATGATCTTAAGGCCACCCTTCCTCCACGTATTTAGTCCATACTTGAGGAGTTCCATGATGTTTTCCCGGAGGAGATACCACCTGGCCTACCCCCTATTCGTGGCATAGAACACCAAATAGATCTCATTCCCAGAGGCACATTGCCTAATAGGACAGCCTATAGGATGAACCCTAAGGAAACCCATGAAGTCCAAACCCAAGTTAAGGAGTTGTTAGACAAGGGTTATGTGAGAGAGAGTCTTAGTCCTTGTGCCGTGCCCGTGCTTTTAGTGCCTAAGGAAGATGGCTCATGGAGAATGTGTGTGGATTGTAGAGCCATCAACAACATCACGGTCAAATACCGTCATCCCATCCCTCTCCTAGATGACATGTTAGATGAATTATATGGCGCCACAATCTTTTCCAAGATAGACCTTAAGAGTGGCTACCATCAAATTAGGATGAAGGAAGGGGATGAGTGGAAAACCGCTTTTAAGACTAAGTTTGGTCTTTATGAATGGTTGGTCATGCCTTTTGGGCTAACTAATGCACCTAGTACTTTCATGCGCTTGATGAACCATGTGCTTAGACATTATATAGGGAAGTTTGTTGTTGTGTATTTTGATGACCTACTTGTGTACAACCGCTCCCTAGAAGACCATGAAGCTCATTTAAGGGAAGTTCTCTCTACCCTTCGTGTAGAGCACTTGTATGCTAATCTTAAGAAATGTGAGTTGTGCACTAATAGTGTTACTTTTCTTGGCTTTGTAGTGAACTCACAAGGATTGCAAGTGGATGAGCATAAGATCCAATCCATTCCATTCAAGAGTGGCCAACACCCACCTCCATTGGCCAAGTGAGGAGCTTCCATGGATTAGCTAGCTTCTACCGGCGGTTTGTCAAGGATTTCAGCACCATCGCAGCCCCCTTGACCGAGATCACCAAGAAGCATAGTCCATTCAAATGGGGAGACCCCCAAGAAAGAGCATTCAACACCTTGAAAGAGAAGCTGACCCGAGCACCATTGCTAGCTCTCCCGGACTTCAACCGCCCCTTTGAAGTGGAGTGTGATGCTTTGGGCATAGGTATAGGAGGAGTTCTCATGCAAGAAGGTAAACCTATTGCCTACTTCTCTGAAAAATTGAAAGGTGCATGTCTTAATTACTCGACGTATGATAAAGAGTTATATGCTTTGTTTCGAGTGCTTAAGACTTGGCAACACTACCTATGGCCTAGAGAATTTGTTTTGCATACTGATCATGAGTCTTTGAAGCATTTTAAGAGTCAAGATAAATTGGATAGGCTCCATGGTAGATGGATGGAATTCATTGAAACATTTCCTTATGTGATTAAGTTCAAGAAGGGAAAAGATAATGTTGTTGCTGATGCCCTTTCTAGGAGACATGTTTTGTTGACCACATTAGACTCTAGAGTGCTAGGATTTGCATACATAAAAGAGTTATATGTGGATGATGCTGATTTTTGTGATGTTTATAAGCAATGTGTGCTAAAAGGTTCATTAGATAAGTATTACTTGTTTGATGAATTCTTGTTCAAAGTTGATAAAGTGTGCATACCTCGTTGTTCCCTTCGATTATTACTTGTTGAAGAAGCCCATAGGGGTGGATTAATGGGTCATTTTGGGAGGGACAAAACATATCACATGTTGCATACTCATTTCTTTTGGCCACTTATGCTTAGGGATGTTGAGCACCTAGTTAAGAGATGTTTGGATTGTTTGAAAGCCAAGTCTAAATTGAAGCCCCATGGATTGTACAGCCCTTTGCCTATTCCTATAGCCCCTTGGGAGGACATATCATTGGATTTTATTGTAGGATTGCCTAGGACTAAGAAGGGGAGAGATTTGATCTTTGTGGTAGTTGATCGTTTCTCTAAGATGGCGCATTTCATAGCTTGCCATAAGACCGATGATGCACCCAATGTAGCTAGCCTATTTTTTAGGGAAATAGTAAGGTTACATGGTGTACCTAGGACTATAGTAAGTGACCGAGATGTCAAGTTCCTTAGCTTATTTTCGAAGACACTTTGGAGCAAGCTAGAAACTAGGTTATTGATCTCTACCTCTAGTCATCCCCAAACCGATGGTCAAACGGAGGTGACTAATAGAACCTTAACCACAATTCTTAGAGCCATTATTAGGAAGACTCTTAAGGCTTGGGAGGAAGCTTTTCCACATGTAGAGTTTGCTTATAATAGGACAGTCCATTCCTCTACACAATTGACTCCCTTTGAATGTGTTTATGGTGTGAATCCTTTAACCCCAGTTGATCTTTCTCCCTTCCCCATGAAGGAGCGAGAAAGCTTTGATGCAGGTAAGCATTTGGATTTCATCAAGGAGCTACATGAGCGCACAAGGAACAAGCTTCATGCCAAGGCGGAGCACAACGCAGCCAAGGCCAACGAAGGGCGCCGCCGCTTGGTGTTTCAACCCGGAGATCTTGTGTGGGTACATTTGAGGAAGGAGCGTTTTCCCGAGAAGCGCAAATTCAAGCTTTCACCAAGAGGAGACAGACCTTTCAAAGTGCTACACCGTGTTGGAGACAATGCATATGTCTTGGAGCTACCGGATGATTATGGAGTTAGCCCCACATTCAATGTAGCCGACCTCACGCCATATCTCTCCCTGGATGAAGAAGGTGATTCGGGGTCGAATCCTTTCCAAGAAGGGGAGAATGATGAGGGATCATCCGAGGCTTCACCTAAGATGCACACAAGCGGAGATGGTCCACTCACAAGAGCTCAAGCCAAGCGCATGCAAGAGGAGCTAGAGAACTTGGCAAACCTTCATGTCTCAAGGGAACCCGCCCTAGTTGAGGACTTCGCCGAGCCATTGCTAAGGACCTTGGTTACCTTCTCAAACCAATCCATCATTGCTTGAGTGTGACCGTATTCTCCAGCCAAGAAGCCGTTTTTATTCACTTCATTTAAGTGTGTTTTGGACACTTAAATGAACTACTTTTTGGATGCCTTACTTAGGCCTTTTTGAGCTTGTTTTGGGCCGGCTCCCCTAGGAGTATTTAAGGCCAAGTTGTTGTACTTTAAAGGCACTTTTCAGATTTCAAAGAATGCAGAATTTCGGTTTCCATACATGGAAATGAGAGCTCTCAAGGAGAGGCTTCTCAAGGTTGATTCGGTTTAGCTTGGTTGTCTTGCGTTGTGTCAATCTCTTTCGAGTTGTTGGTGCTCGTAGGCTTCACGAGCCTCCTTCTCGTGCTCTTTGGATCCGTCCATCGTTGTGTGAGATTGTAGAAGGTAGGGTTGATTGTGCATTTGGTTTGGTTCTTGAGCTCTTCAAGGATCAAGGGTTTCTCCATTGTCATCTCCGGTTCTTCCTATATCCCTCTTGTTACTTGGAGCATTTCGTTAGGTTCTTGGCGTGCTCACCCCCAAGGGTTCTATCATTGCCCCCTATTCGGTTCTATCTCTTTCCTTTTCTTTATTTGTGTGTCGTTTCCGCTTGCTAACCATTGTTGCATTTCATGTGTCTTCACTCTCCATCCTCAACCGAGTCACTTGGCGTCAAGATCGGGCACCCCGCGGCTGACGCCGCATCAAAGTGGTATAAGAGCTCTGGTTCGACGCCAAGCCACCACCTCTGCCGAGCCACCTTCTCGGTTAGTCTTTTGAGTCTTCTTACCTCCTCCAACAATTAGCTTTTCGTAATAACCCAAACAAGCTCTAAAACTAACCATCCAAATAATCCTAAATAACACAATTCAACATTCTACTAGCCTAATTATCACTAATTTAAGAAAAAAAGTAAAAAAAATAAACAAAAGAGCACTGAAATCTTACCAAGGGATAGGTTGAAGTGTAACAGACACAAAACAAAGTCACCAAGGCCAAAACGTACGTACTGGTGAATTGGAATTTGATGAATTGAAGATCGTAAATGGAGCGTGCGGCAGCGGTTTAGAATGGAGGGATTTAGATTAGTGGTGAATTGGAATTTGATGAATTGAAGATTGTAAATGGAGCGTGGGGCAGAGGTGTAGAAGGGAGGGATTTAGATTAGGCAGATGATAGAAGTTTAGAGAGTATATATATATATATGTACGTAGGTTTTGGTTACGGTTAGGTTAGGATTAGAGCTAATTAATATTAAAGAAAAGAGTATAATAGAATATACCTACTAATTATTAACGCATCATTAAATATAAATTATTAAATTAGTTATCTAAACTAATTATTATAAATTTCCAAATAAATTTTAACTCTATCAAACCTAACCTCAACGCTAAAGATAAAAATTACCTTAAGGATAATTTCGCAAACTATAGAACCTTATATTATATGAAAATTCTCTATATAACATAGTAAAAAAACGAATATTACATATACCTCCTCTAAAAAAAATAGTTTCGTCCCCGAAACTAAAGACAAGAAGTGAAATGATCATAATCAAAATTATAGAGTACTTTCAAAACTTTAGAGGGTTTCACAGACACCCCTTCCAATAAACAAGCTCGTCCTCGAACCTCATTGAAATAATCAAATCCAAATGCTCTTGGAGCATCATACCATCAACTCATATCAACCATCCTCCATCAACAAGATCGACTGAATAGGCATAACATCATCAGGTATGTCAAAGCTCACACAACGATCAAGGAACTCATAACATCAAACAAACACACAACGAAATTAAAAACTTCCACACAAGACTAAAATACCAACCGTCTATCCAAAAGCTGCCAATAAGCTAGGATATAACTCAGGATAATTCTCTTGTATACTCATCTCAGTCTCCCAAGTGGCCTCCTCGACTCCACGTCGAGACCACTGGATCAATAATAATGGAATCTCCTTGTTTCACAACTTCTTGATTTGTCGGTCCAGAATCGCTATCGGCTGCTCAACAAAGGTATGATCGGGCTCGATTCTCAACTCATCATAACTGAGTATATGACTGGGGTCTGGTATATATTGTCACAATTGAGACACATGAAACACTGGATGAACTCCCTCTAATGACGGGGGAAGTGCCAAACGGTACGCAAGTTTCCCAACTGTCTCTAAGATCTCAAATGGACCGAGTAGCGAGGAGTCAACTTTCCCTTAATCCCGAATCTCTGAACTCTCGAGTAGGAGACACCCTCAACCAAACATGTGCTCCCACCTCAAACTCCAAGGGTCATCGTCGCCTACCAATATACGACTCTTGACGGCTCTGAGCTGCTAACATCCACTCAATAAGCAAGGCTACTCTCTCTATAGTCTCCTGAATCACATTAGGTCTCTCACCGACCTTATCGGATGGGTCATCCCAACATAAATGAGTCTGACATCTTCGACCATACAATTCATCATAAGGGGCCATCTGAATTGACATGTGCCAACTATTATTCTATGCAAATTTCACTAACTCTAGGTCCTCCAACCATCCTATACCCCAGTCCAGAACACAAGCTCTCAACATATCCTTGAGTGTCTGAATCGTCCTCTTCAACTGCCAATCAAACTATGGGTGATAAGATGTAGTAAAGTGGAGTCTAGTGCCCAAAGCCTCGTGCATCTGATACCGAAATCTCGATGTGAATCGACCATCTCTGTCAGATAAAATAGTCTTTGGAACCCCATGCAATCTCATGATCTGCCTCACAAGCATATAAACTAATCGACTCACCAGCCACGTATCCTTAATAAAAAGAAAACGTGTGGTCTTCATTAATCTGACCACCATAACCCAATATCATCATGCCCACGACAATTGCATAATCCCGTAATAAAATCCATAGATATATCCTCCCACTTCCACTCTAGAATAGGAAGTGGTTGTAGCCTTCTTGCTGGCCTCGAGTGCTCAATCTTGACCCGCAGACAGGTATGGCATCTCGCAACGAACTTAGCCACATCGAGCTTGAGACACTCCCACCAAAAATGTTTCTTGAGATCCTTGTACATCTTACTTGACCTTGAATGGATCGAATAAAGTGTAGCATGAGCCTCTTGTAAAATCCTCTATCTGAAATCATGATCTCGAGGTACACAAATCCTCCCTCGATGTCTCAAAATCCCATCATCACGAATCTCATACTCTGAAGTCTCTCATTGGCGCACTTTTGACTTCTCCCCGTAATCATCAGACAAGATCTCTGCTTTTGGCGGATCTCCTCTACTAGAGTAGACTGAATCTCTAAGAGACGCAACTGGCCCTGATATATCTGAATCAACACCTTAATCCCACTTCTAATTAAATCTTGTTATAAAGCTGGTTGAGTGGTAAGATGTGACAACATGCGCTGTTGGGTTGTTTTTCGACTAAGCGCATCGACAACAATATTTTCCTTGCCCGGGTGATACATAATCTCCAAATCATAATCCTTAATTAGTTCGAGCCATCTTCTCTGCCTCAGGTTCAACTCTCGCTGAGTGAAGATGTACTTGAGACTTTTGTGGTCCGTCAAGATCTGGCATGTCGTCCCATATATGTAGTGTCGCCAAACCTTCAATGCGTGGACCACAACTGCTCACTCCAAGTCATGGGTCGGGTAATTCTGCTCAGACGACTTCAGTTGATGAGATGTATAAGCAATTACCCGATCCCTCTGCATCAAAACACAACCTAAACCCAACTTCAAGGCACCACTACAAACTACATATCCCTCGGAACCCTATGGAAGAGCCAAAATAGGTGCAGAAGTCAACCTTCTCTTCAGCTCTTCGAAACTCCGCTGACACGCCTCGGTCCAAACAAACTTTATGGTCTTGCGAAGCAAGTTGGTCAATGGTTGGGCTATGCTAGAGAACCCCTCCACAAACCATCAATAATATCCCACTAGGCTAAAGAAGCTATACACCTCCTTTACGTTCTTCGGAGGTACCCATGATACCACCACCTTGATCTTCATCGGGTCAACTTTCACTCCTTCAGCCGAGACCACATGACTTAGAAATGTGACCTCGCTCATCCAAAAGTCAAATTTGGAAAGCTTAGCGAACAACTGGTGCTGCCTTAGAACTCCTAATACAATCCTCAAATGGTCATTATGCTCCTCACGACTCCAAGAGTAGACTAAGATGCCGTCAATGAACACCACTATGAATCGGTCTAAATACTCGATAAAGATCCGATTCATCAACTCCATGAACACAACTGCCGCATTCGTCAAGCCGAATGGCATCACTATAAACTCATAGTGCCCATATCTAGTCTGAAAAGCAGTCTTTGGAATATCCTCATCGCGAATCCCCAACTGGTGATATCCAGATCTTAAATCAATCTTGGAAAACACCACTGCCCCTTCAAGCTGATCCAACAAGTCGTCAATGCGTGGAAGCAAGTACTTGTTCTTGATGGTGATCCAATTTAGTTCTCGATAATCGATCCACAACCTCATCGACCTATCTTTCTTCTTCACAAATAGCATTGGAGCTCCCCAAGGTGATGGACTTGGCCGAATATAACCCTTATATGCCAACTCTTTCAGCTACGACTTCAACTCTTGCATCTCCATCGGTGCCATCGATATGGGGGTCGGGAAATCGGTCGTGTCCCCGACTCCAAATCAATGAAGAAATCTACCTCTCTTTGAGGCAGAAATCCTGACAGCTCATTAGGGAACACATCCTCAAACTCCCGTACCAATGGTATCTCAGTAAGTCTCGGGGTCTCCTTGTTCTCCTGGAGGGCATAATACCGATAACCGACACATCCCTTGTTCAACAGCTTGACTACTGTCATAGCACTAATCACCGCCCCAGATTTCTCAAGATCACGTCCTCAGAATACATGTTGGGTCATGTCATCAAGTGTTACAGCCACTGTACGACTGTTTATATCAAGGACTTCTCTATATCTTGTCATCCAGTCCATGCCTTGAATCACATCATCATTTGGCAGTTCCATCAAGATAGAATCTACCAACCAATCCCGATCTCCTATACGAATCGGGCACTGTAGGATCTCTCTATCTCCATCCACTTTACTACCATCAGGTTGACCCACAACAAACGACATACAAATAGAACATGTCAAATGCAATCTATCTACACATGATGCAATAATAAATAAATGGTAGCGCCAGTATCAAAAAGAATCTTCACCGGTTCAGACCGGATCCAAATCGTACCTGTAGTTGTAGGTGCATTGGGCTCATCGGTCCTCCTCAACTCGAACACTCAGGGTAGGTTAGTTCCTAAGTTTCCAGCTTCATTTCCACATCCTCGGCCGTGACCCTATTCTGGATGAACAAAAGTCTGAGGTGGTCTAAATCCTCATGTTTCCCCTGGAGCTGTAAAGAACCCTGACACTGAGCAACTCCTTTGTTGCGACAAAAAACAGCCCGATGTCCCTTTTGCCTACAATTATGGCAATTGATCGGCAACTTGTTACAAGCACTCCTCAGATGATCTGAACTACCACAATTAAAGCACCGCCTTTGTCCATAAAAAACCCCAGGATGAAGAGATTGGCTTTGCTAACCCTGAGACTATCCTTTTTTTTGTCCTTTGTTTCTGTGTCCCTGTGGAGAGAAACTCGACTTCCCATCACTTCTGAACTCTGACGGCGTTTTCCGCCTCTAACCAATTCCTTGAGTAGCATTTGGACGCATGTACTGCGTGTTGGCCATCTCATATACCATAGATTTATTTGTATATCCTCTCAGTGAGGAGCACCAGAATCCAGCCAAATACTAGTGGATATATGGTCTAATCCTCTTAGAAAATGCATGAATACATTGCTTTTCTGATTTCACAACATCAGCTACACACGTAAGTTCCTTCTTGAAAAATATGGCAGCCTCCGCAACAGATGCACTGTTCCACTCAACATTATAGAAATCCCAAACTCGAGCATCCCTGACAGCACTGGGACAATACTTGTCCCTCATCATCTCTGATAACTCCTCAAAACTCACCTCATGATCCATAATCTGTAAGGACCCCCAGTCAAAAGCATTATCCCTATGCAAACTCTGAGCTAGCGACACCTTTCGATCCTTTGGTGCCTTGATCGTGTTAAGAGTAGAGGCGACCTGTCTCAACGACAACTCCACATCCTTCCCATGATCTCACGTGAAGAAAGGAAGCTTCAAGTAGCAAAACTCAAGAAGCCATCTATCCGGACTCAAGCCCCTCCGATCTCTCTCAGGTTGGACTGACACCTCATATCTCTCTTGGGCCGGCGGGGGTAGTCTAGACACTATTGGAACCCTAGGAGCAGGTGCTAGAGGAATTGGTGCCCTAGAACCTGATGCTTGAGGAACAACACCAGAAGGAGTCAGTACCTAACTTTCCCCATAGATGTTTTGCATGAAGGACAAAACATACATCCTAGACTAAGGTATGCAACTTGGGTATCCCAATAGGTGGAACCGATGTAGGTTGCCCTGATTTAGCAGCACTCTGGACAACATCACCATGAGAGGCACCTTGTCCTTGATGGACACTCAAAGTTGGTCCTTGACTCTCAACAGTCCCTTCGATTTGGGACTCTGTAGCGACTCCTCTTCCCCTTCCTCTTCCACTACCTCTTCCTCGTGCCATAGCTGAATTGCACAAAAACATTACTAATTACCTGCAAACCTAATAAAATCTATCTAGGAAGGCAATAAAATAAAGCTTACAAGGTTTCACTCATCTAATGATGGCGTCTCAACGTGCCTTTCTACCCGGCATGCAAAACTCCCTGTAAAAGCAATTTTCAAAAAGTTTAAAGCTCGAGCTTAGTTGTAAATTTTAAGTTGGACCTCTTATGCCTGACAACAAATTCACTAAGTTGGACCTTCCAACAAACGCATGGCGAGAAAATGATGAAAACTATCCAACTTATATTAATAAAAAAAATGTCAATGAAAATCAACATGTATGCAGTAACCAAAGTGGAATTCAAGAAGCTATGCAAAAGACTGGAGCTATAATAATATCTCAACCATTTCTAGGACCAAATAAAGGTTCCTAGACAACCAAATTAGCTCTAATGAACTCAAAACAAACCGAGGAAACTATCCTAAGGCACATCGTGTTGAGGTTGGCCACCATTATTCGGATAGGGTCCCCCTGGCGCGCCAAACACACCAGTAACATTGCCTAAAAACTACAAAAAATATCATATTAGCTCGCGATTCTTATATGAACCCAACAAGCTGAAGAAAGCATGCGAAGAAAAACCGAAATACGGATATCTATATGAACATATATAACATTAGTATTAGTTGTAACACCCCTTACTTATGTCGGTAGTGCCACACGCTAGTGACTTCAGACGTTACTGTCCAAAGTCACCCTAGGCTTTAATCGGAACAGATAAGCTTAAATAAGTATATTAAATAACGAAAGATTTAACAGCAGAAGACATTTTAAATGAAACTCAACCTTTTATTAAAAGACCTTTCGTTAAATGAGGATGACGATTTTACAACAGAGTTAAATTACAGCGGAAGACTTTTATAATAAATCCTATTACATGACTAGGTTATAGGAATATATATTCAAGTAATACTTAACAACCTTAAAACACTGTCACTTAAATCTTCAACTGCAAGCCTCTTCTTCGATTGGTTACTTCAAGTCTTCGGGGACCAACCACTGATGTGCCGTATAGGACGGATGACACCAGCCAACCATGCAAGGAATAAAACCCGGTTGGTTAGTCTAATGAAAGACTATGCAAGGGTACAAACAGAATGGTTCAAGTGATCGTAACCGTTTACTATCATTTTCCATTGAATAATAACCGAAGGAACGATACATAACCCGAAACTTTCATGGAATTATAAAAGAAGGTATGCAATGAAAAGAAGACTCCAAAGGAAATGAGTCTTTATAGGAAACGTATGACAATTGTTTGGGAACGTTAAGTTTTCACACACAAGTTTTAAAACACGACCTTGATTATTTGGGTCCACGACCAACCTCACCGTGTAATGCCAATCCAGATTGGAAAGAGGACTTACTCTAAGAAGAGTCCGGGCGGTTTCCACGTTCTACTCCTCGCCCGATGGTATATTAATTATGTGCATAGCCGCACTTATCTTATTTACTTCCAAAACGCACTTTAACGTTGAAGCTTTTAATTTCACATCTCGTAATGAGACATTGGGAATAAACCCCTTAAGATTGGGAATACATCTCGAAGATTGGCACCAGCTGAGTGCACCACCCCTATATTCGGATAGGGGTAGGTCATGACCAAAAGAGTGTTTGGGCACTTACTTTCTAACACCAAAGTTATAAAGAAACGACGAATCCTCGTAAGGAATTAACGTTCCTACGAATACTCGTGCTAAACTAGCATTAAGTTCACATTTAAATCCACACCAAAACTCATTACAGTAATATCATTCCAAACTATATAATAGCGTTGTTTCTAGCAATATATACAACCTATTATAAAGTCATATTTTAACATATCGTTTAATTAAATCTGTTCCCAAACAGAAAGCAATAACTTTTATCCCCTCTTAATTAACAATCAATTAATTGATAATCAAGGAAAACATGGAATAATGAGCAAGAGCGAACCGCCACTTGCCTTAATTTAGACAAATCGAAGATGTCGAGTTCCGAGATCTGGAAACTGGAATCTGAATACGGATTCCTATGACGACGTCGTGACAACAGACGGAACCCTAAGTTAGATTCGATACAAACAAAAGGGAAAAATAGCCAAAGTCGTGGCCGTGGATGCCCAAGCCACGATCGCGCTTGCTAGAGCAAGCCGCGGTCGCGGTTTGTATATCCGCGGTCGCGGAATTCTGGGCAGAGCCACGGTCGCGAAATTCATCCCCGCGGTCGCGGATCAACTTTTCGACGCGGCTCCAACTCGACTTCGAGGCTTACCGACGACGAAGACGATAACTTCTTGACTCGGGCGAAGGCTCACTACGACCACCACCACTCCAAGCTTCCCAAGGCACCTCCGATGACCACTGATAGGTGCCATTTCAGGCACCTTAACTAGTTATTATTGACATGATTTAGATGGAGTTTCAATGTAGATTTAGGCTAAGTCTGTAATCCAGAAGAAGAGTTAAGAAGTGAAGATATCATAGGATTTACAGCTTAATGAAGGATGAAGAAGATGGAGGAGAAGATCTGCTCAGGATTCATGGAGGAAGGTGCCATCACTTGGTAGTACAGAAGAGCAGAAGATGAAGAACTGAAGAAGCGGTCTTTGCCGCCCCGTGCCACAAGCCATCGCGACACCGATTTCCGGCCTTTTCAAATTTGGCGCCGTTGCCGGGGAGTCAAATACTCTGTTTGTGATTATTTGTGATTGACTGCGGTGTGGATCTATCTTACGGTCCGCACCTTTGCTACTGATTCATTACTTGTTGAAGTTGATACAGAGACAGGTACGACTGGCTCAGACACTCCGACAGTTGACTGCGCCAGATCTAATACAGCAGCCATTGGCTGTAATCATTCCACCCCTTGCAGATGGTGTGACATTTGAGCTCAGAACAGGAGTTATACGGTTGCTCCCGAGATACCATGGACGAAGTGGAGAGGATCCCATTATTCACTTGGGTAAATTCCACAACGTCATTATGAGCATTAAACCAGCCAACGTCACTGAAGATCAGATTAAAATGAGAGCCTTTGGGTTCACTCTTAAAGACGATGATGAGGACTGGTATTATCATCTGCCTGGCGGAAGCATAGATTCATGGGCTAAGCTACAAAAGGCCTTCCTCGCACAATATTTCCCACCCAAGATGGCGAATGCCTTGAAAAGGGCGATTGCCAGTATTGAACAAGGAGAAGAGGATACCCTTTATGACTATTGTGAGCGGTTCAAACGACTTTGCTATAGTTGCCCGTTCCATGGTTTTGACAAGAAAGCTCTAGTACTCTATGTTTACAATGGGCTGCTGGATGATGAAAGAAGAATCATAGATGCTACTTGTGGTGGTAGTATCTTGAATATGACCCCTGATGCAGCCATGATTAAACTCCATGATATGGCTGAGAGCACAAGAGATTTTGATGAAGCCCCAATGACCAGAGGAGTTAATAATGCTGTCAACTCCAATGATGCACATCTAATGCAAGAAATTGCTTCATTGAAAGAGGTTATTGTGAAGATGAGTACAAAAGAAGCACCCCAACACCACAATGCTTGTGAAATTTGCGTTGACCCATTTCACAACACCAACGCTTGTCCCCAACTTCAGGATGCCACTATTGCTGAAGTATACGCTGCTGGAGGTTACAGGCCTATTAGACCTCGACCTGATCAACAACAGCTACAACCACCACCACAACTTCACTTTGATGAGCCACCAACTGCTCCCCAAGCTAGTAGCTCCCCTTCAGCTGAAGACTTGATCAAGGCCTTAACAATGCACTTCACAACTCATGTACAAACAACTGCGGCCAGCATCAAGAGCATGAAGGAGACAGTGGTTCATTTATTAGATGTGGTCACTAGGTTGGACAAAAGGGCCGCAAAAGAAAGTGTAAATGCAATGACCCTCCGAAGTGGCAAGGAATTGCATGTCGCTCCTACTGCTGAAAAGGATGACAGGGCAGAAATTTACGATGGGCAAGTTCCACCGCCCCGCGGCGACACCCACCGCGACCCGGCGGCATCTCCCAGTTGTCCTGAGTCAATACCACTGCCCCGCGGCCAAGAGCACCGCCCCGCGGTGCAAGCCCAAATCTTGATCATGATGAAGAAGAGGACTCCTATGTTCGTCCAAATTTTCCTCCTCTTGGTTCTGAAAAGCCCCCTGCCCCCTTTCCGGAGGCACTAAAGGAAAGGAGAGTAATCGACGACAAGGATCTTTTCGACACCTTCAGTAAGTGTGAGGTTAACATCCCCCTCCTCAAGCTTGTAAAGAATGTACCTAGGTACGCTAAGTTTTTAAAGGAGCTATGCACCATCAAGAGAAATCAGAAGCTGAAGGGCAAGGAAAAAGTTAAGGTCAGCGAACGCGTATCCGCTGTATTCCAGAGGCGTATGCCAAAGAAATGCGGCGATCCAGGTATGTGGAGCATTCCTTGTATTATTGGTGACACTAAATTTGAAAGAGCTATGCTTGATCTTAGTGCCTCCATTAATGTTTTGCCCTATTCCCTCTATGAATCTCTTGGACTTGGACCTCTGCAGGAAACAGGAATTGTAATTCAATTAGCTGATAGGTCTAGTGTCTACCCTAGAGGAGTAGTAGAGGATGTTATTGTTATGGTTGATAAATTGATTTTCCCTGCAGATTTTTTTGTTTTAGATATGGAAACGGATACAAAGGCAACTCATATTCTGTTAGGTAGACCATTTTTGAAAACTGCTAAGACTAAACTTGATTTGCAAAGTGGGACACTTTCTATGGAATTTGATGGGGAGAAGGTGGAATATAACATATATGAAGCTATGAAACACCCCAATGAAGACCACTCCTTATGCTCCATTGATGTGATTGACTCTATTGCACAGGATGTATTTGATATATCTGGTCCTGATGAGTTGATGTCCATTGTTGAGAATAATTTGGATTTGTCCCATGAGGAATACTCTTTACCATCTAACATGCAGGAAATCATAGCTCAGATGGATGCGTATGGTAAGTTTCCTATAGATCCTTTGGGCGTTTGCCCCAATTTACTAAATCCAAGCGAGAAGCTTGTTCCCTCTGTTGTACAGGCCCCCGAGATTGAATTGAAGCCGTTGCCAGATCACCTCAAGTACGCCTTTCTTGGAGCCAATGACACTCTGCTAGTCATTGTGTCTAGTAAGCTTTCTGAAGACCAAGAAATAAAGCTGTTAGGCGTGCTCAGGGAGTACAAGACTACAATTGGATGGACCATTGCAGACATAAAAGGGATAAGTCCCTCGACTTGTATGCATAGAATTTTACTTGAAGATGGAGCCAAGCCATCCAGGCAGCCACAGAGAAGACTCAATCCTCCAATGATGGAAGTGGTCAAGAAGGAGGTGCTGAAACTCCTCAAAGCTGATATGATCTTCCCTATTTCCAATAGCCAATGGGTAAGTCCGACCCAGGTTGTCCCTAAGAAAGGAGGCATCACTATAGTGGAGAATCAACATGGGGATTTGGTTCCTACAAGGACCACTACAGGATGGAGGGTATACATTGACTATCGTAAGCTGAATGCGGTAACTCGAAAAGACCATTTTCCCCTACCTTTTATTGATCAAATGCTAGAACGCCTTGCTGGATGGCCCTATTACTGTTTTCTAGATGGGTATTCAGGATACTTTCAAGTGGCTATAGCACCAGAGGACCAAGAGAAAACCACATTTACATGCCCCTTTGGCACTTTTTCATACCGTAGAATGCCATTCGGTTTGTGTAACGCACCCGGTACATTTCAACGATGTATGGTTAGTATCTTCTCTGAATATGTTGAGAAATTTATTGAGGTATTTATGGATGACTTCACAGTGCATGGGACTAGCTTTGATTCATGTTTGAACCATTTGGCACTTGTACTTAAAAGATGTGTTGAAACCAATTTGGTTTTGAATTTTGAAAAGTGTCATTTTATGGTTGAACAAGGTATAGTGCTCGGTCATATTGTCTCTGCTAGGGGTATTGAGGTCGATAAGGCAAAGATTGATGTGATTCAGTCTTTGCCTTATCCTACTAATGTGCGTTCCTTTTTAGGTCATGCAGGTTTTTACCAAAGATTTATCAAGGACTTTTCTAAGAACTCTTCACCCCTATGCGAGCTATTGAAGAAAGCGGTGACCTATTAGTTCAGCGACAAGTGTAAGAAGGCGTTTGATTGCTTAAGAGAACGCCTGACAAGTGCACCTACCATTCAGGAACCTGACTGGTCTCGCCCGTTTGAGATCATGTGTGACACCAGCGACTATGCGGTTGGAGCGGTTCTAGGTCAGAAAGTGGGACGTGTCTCCCATGTGATTCATTATGCCTCCATGACTCTGAATGGAGCTCAGAGGAACTACTCCACCACTGAGAAGGAAATGCTGGCAGTTGTCTTTGCCCTGGAAAAATGCAGGTAATATCTTTTGGGAGTGAAGGTGATCATCTACATAGATCATGCTGCCCTTCGTTACCTAATGACGAAGAATGAAGCAAAGCCAAGATTAATCCGATGGGTTCTCCTCCTCACTGAATTTGATGTTGAGATATGAGATAAAAAGGGAGCAGAGAACCTAGTAGCTGATCATCTGAGTAGGCTCGTACATGAGGAAGATAAGCCCGGAGCACAAAGCCCCATTCACGGAACTTTTCCAGATGACACACTATTTATGATCAAAGGAATTTCGGGTAGCGCCCACCGCCCCGCGGTCTCCACTACCGAGACCCAGCAATCTGTAGCCAGTGTGGAACTGGAGACTCCACCGCCCCGCGGTGACACCCATCGCGACCCGGCGGCATTTTCGCTTGAGAACCAGAAAAGCTCACTGCGGCCCGCGTCGATAGCACCGCCCTGCGGCAACATCTCCGGACTCACACTTTTCTCTGTAAGTACCTCTGAACCCCCTCCTCACATAGCCGAGACCGTCTTCGGACTCCGCTCTTTCAGACCATGGTACGCAGATATCGTGAACTATTTGGTTCGAGAGGAACTACCCCCGAATTACACTAGAGCTCAAAAGGCGAAGGTACGAAGAGAAGCCCATCACTATGTTTGGGATGATCCTTACCTATGGAAACATTGTGTCGATCAGGTAGTGCGCCGATGTCTTCCGGACAATGAGGTACAATCTGTCCTTAACTTTTGTCATTCTCATGCATGTGGGGGTCATTTTGGAGCAAATAGGACTGCTAGGAAAGTATTGGATGCAGGATTTTATTGGCCACACATCTTTCGGGATGCCTACGCCTTTTATAAATCATGTGACCGATGCCAAAGGGTTGGAAATATCTCCAGGAGGAATGAGATGCCGCAATCATCATTAATCTTTTGCGAGGTCTTTGATGTTTGGGGCATTGACTTTATGGGACCCTTTCCTAGCTCTCAATGGAATCTCTATATATTGCTTGCGGTGGACTACGTTTCCAAGTGGGTGGAAGCGAAAGCCACCAGGACTGATGATTCTAAAGTTGTGGTAGGTTTTCTTAAGGAGAACATTTTCTCAAGATTTGGGATACCCAAAGCTTTAATTAGTGATCGGGAAATCCATTTCTGCAACAAGACAGTGACTGCCCTGCTGAATAAGTATCATGTCACCCAAAGAGTCTCCACGGCCTATCATCCTCAAACTAATGGGCAGGCCAAAAATTCCAATAGAGTGATTAAATCTATCCTGGAGAAAACAGTTGCAGCTAATCGGAAGGATTGGAGTTCTAAACTTAATGATGCACTGTGGGCATACCGCACAACTTAAAAAACTCCAATAGGAATGTCTCCTTTCCGGTTAGTATTCGGAAAAGCATGCCACCTCCCTGTAGAGGTCGAACATAAAGCGTGGTGGGCAATAAAGAAATGCAACATGCAACTGGATGAAGTGGGAGATTTCCGGAAGCTGCAGCTGCAAGAACTAGAGGAATTGCGCCTTGAGTCTTATGAGAACTCTGTTAGCTATAAGGCGAAGACCAAGCAGTGGCATGACAAGCACATCTTGAGAAGAGATTTCAAGCCAGGGGATAAGGTCCTTCTATTTCAATCTCGGCTTAAGCTTTTTGCTGGAAAGCTGAAATCCAAGTGGACGGGTCCTTATGAAATTGCTGAAGTACACCCCCATGGCGCCATTGGATTGATTAACCCCACGACAAACAACATTTTCAACTTTACTCTGACCAAAGTCTAGACGAGTCTTTCCTAGCTACACTACTCACCTGAGATATATTAATTGTGTGCGACAATGGCACTTATCTTATTTAATTCCAAAACACGCATCACGTTATAAGCTTTTATCATGATCACCTCGTCCCGAGATGAGAGACCTCTTGGGAGCAACTCCCAAAATATATGACACTAGCTAAGTGCACCACCCCTATACTCGGATAGGGGACGGTCATGACCAGAGAAATGGTGTTAGGTCATCCTAACCACCAGGTTATAAAGAAACGACTATACCTCGCAAGGTACTAAGTAGCGTTCCTACGAATACTCGTGCTAACTAAACAGTTCAAGCACACCATAGTCCATATCAATACCATCACGGTAGTAACAGATATAATAGCGTCGTTCTAACAATATACAACCTATTATAATATCATGTTTTAATCATATCCTTTATCAAAACTGTTCCCAACGAAAACAGTAATTCATCCCAAATTAATTAACAATTGATAATTAATATAATTATGGAATGATAAGCAAGAGCGAACCGCCACTTGCCTTAGATCAGACGAACGTTCGAACGATGATGGTTTCTGGGTCCGGAACGGAGACAGAACTCGGATTTCAGATCCCTACGGAACGACCCATAATGAAACCCTAAGTTAGATTCGACAATAAAATATCCGAATCTAAAGAAAGACGAACCAAAGCGAAGGAACAAAGCCTCGCTCGAGACCACAACACTCAAAGCCACACCACGAGCCCAACCCACCGTGGGTGCGCCGGCCTTGACCGCGGGTGCGGTGGAGGTGCGGTGGAGGTTGCGGTCACGTAACAGTGACGACACGACGAGAGGGAAAAAGCTCACCGGGGAAGACGACGGGGCTCGACTCGTGGTGGCTCTAACTTCTGGATTCCTTAGACTTCCAAAGGACTACTTTGAGAGCACCACCACTTCTAACAAGAGCTCCGACAAAGGCTTCGAGATTCCGGCGAGAGCTTGAGCTTTCCGGCGTCAATGGAGATAAGAGATTTGAGAGGGAGAGAGCTCGGATTGGAGTGCTCAACACAACTCCAGATCTCCTCCTTTTATAGAGCCCAGCAAGCAGCACACAAGCAAGCAGGTGCGTCGATCAAGCAGTTGCGTCGCCCGACCAGAAATGACAAGCAGCTTATTTCAGACACGACGTCTGAAGTCCGGCGCTACAGAAAAATCATCATGGCACCGCGGGGTGCGGTGGCCTTACCGCGAGTGCGGCGAGCCTCCCCAGACCGCCTTACAGAATTGGCCTTCACCGCGGGGTGCGGCCACTTGACCGCGGGTGCGGTCAAGGCCAAATCTGGGCCCTTTTGTCCTCTTTTGTCCGAGTTAAGTACGGGTACGAGTTTTTAACCCCGGGTTAAATATATTCGTACCCGGTTAATATCTTTGCACCCGAATGAGTATTCTAAGTCCCGAAAATACGTCGAATGTATTTTATACTACTCAGGAAAAAATATTACAGAGATCAAACATATTACAAAATGTCTTAACTTCTCTGAATTTGATCCGACTTGTAATACGGGAGTTGGAATAATTACCAAAATGCCCTTACAAAAATGAGGGATATTACAACATCGAATGTATATTCCAAGGCTCAGGGAATTATTACAGACATTATGCGAGTTACAAAAATTCTGAACTTCTCCGAAAGCGACAGGATTACAGAACGAGGGTTGGGAAAATTACCCAAATACCCTTACTAAAATGAGGGGTATTACATCACTACCCCCTTAAAATAGTTTCGACCCCGAAACTAGCATTGCTAACTAATGGAATCGGGTTTATTACTAACCTTACTACGTGAACTTAATATCCTTAATCACTTTATCCTTGACGTTGTTCCTGGGAAAACAATCTGTCTCCTCAATCACACCATTATTCCACATATCTCCATATGTTACACTTGTAGCAACTCGTAACTACATGCACAAAGTCATAATTATCTTATTATCGTATCCTCCAAAATCATTGCAACAGACTTGCTATACCTTAAGCATGAGAATACACGTTTCTCCTTCCACTTTTCCATTTATAATTTCTCCCAGAGTACGTACCTTATATGCCTTATAATCCATTATCAGATCTTAGTGGTCCTTGAGACATCGCATTTTCTAATTCCTTTAAGTGTATACCCCACAATTTCATTACTCATCATCATCAGGTTTGGCCCTTATGCCAATTCTAACTTGGTATCCTTTCGGTAGTGATTTAGCTTATTCCTTTAATCATCCTGTAATTTAAACCTTTAAGGTTCCTTAACTTTCTCCAGGCGTAATCACAACACCTTTATTCCTATGTTCCCCAAAACGAATCACATGAGATATTACCCCTTAAGGTATCATCCTGAAAAATGATTCATTACCAACCGCATCAGTCACTTCTATCATAATCCTTTAACAGATTCGTACGAGTAAGCTTGTTACCTTACTCCTTAGGCGCACATAGACAATTCTCTCCACTAAATCCTTTAATTTATCGGAATCATCAACATAAACTATCCTTAAATTGTAATATGTACATTTAAGTGGTATCTTCCTAACACAGTAACTTCACAACTTAACCTTCTCCAAAGAATTGCACCAGTACGAACTGTGTTTCTTGTGTTCACCATCTGCTGATGAACCATAACGTTAATTTAGGACTTTTCCAACTTGATCATGACACTTTAGTCAAATACGTTATGATACAGGTTACAAGGGTCCAAACTAATAACTTTATATTAGTCTGACTAACCCTCCACTGTTAACTACAGAAACAACTATCCCTAAGAATAAATCTAAGGAATAAGTAACACTCGAAGCTTGCAGAAGTTTGAAAACCACTTATTATTAAACCTTATACCTTCAAACTTTATATATTAACTTTAATAAAATAATTATTTAAGAAAAATTAGTTTCGCAAACTAGTGATATGATTTTCGCAAAACTCTTACTAAGACAAAATCACACTTTTAGAGTTATAATCATAAACTACCGTTTGGTTGCTTATACACAGCATTTAAAACCAACTATAAATAACTTTTGAAGCCCAAATAGCTAAATCATAATTTAAATTGAATTCCAAGAGGTAATTAAACTTTTAAAGTAAAAATTTTAGATTCTGAAAACTCCTTCTTAAAGGAAAACAGGTTGGAAAGGAAAACAGGTTGGAAATATAAAAAAAATTGAAAATTCTCAAACCTTACAATAGGCCAAGAATTTTAAAAACCATTGCTCTGATACCATAATTGTAACACCCCTGATTTATATCGGTAGTGCCACACGCCAATGACCTCGGACGTTACCGTCCAAAGCCACCCTAGGCTTTAAACGGAATAATTAAACTTAAATGCGTATATATATTAAATGAAAGATTAAACAGCGGAAGACATTTGTATGTGAAACTCAGCTCTTTTATTAAAAGACCTCTCATCAAACGAGAGTAGCATCTTTACAACAGAGTAAAAATTTCAGCGGAAGACTTATAAATTACACAGCGGAAGACTTTTAAGAATCAACCTATAACATCTCTAGGTTATAAAGATATATTAAAGTAATATTTAACAACTTAAAATACTGACACTTAAATCTTCGTCTACAAGCCTCTTCTTCTTCGACTGGTTTCTTTGACTTCGGGAACCAACCACTGATGTGCCGTATAGGACGGATGACACCAACCAACCATGCAAGGAATAAAACCCGATTGGTTAGTCTAATGAAAGACTATGCAAGGGTGAAAACAGAATGGTTCTAGTGATCGCAACCGTTTACTATCATTGTCCCTCGAATAATAACTGAAGGAACGATATATAACCCGGAATTTCCACGGAATGATTAGTATTTAGATATGCTCTGAAAGGAAGATTCCAAAGGAATTGAGTCTTATGGAAAAGTATGACAATTGTTTGGGAACGTTACAGTTTCATACAAGCGTTTAAAAATGACTTGATCATTTGGGTCCACTACCAACCTCACTGCATAATGCGAATTCATATTGGAAAGAGAACTTACTCTAACCGAAGTCGAGGCGAGTTTCCAAGTTGTACTTCTCGCCCGAGGGTTCATTAATTATGTGCCTACCCGCACTTATCTTATCTTAATTTCAAAATGGATATTCATGTTAAAGCTTTTTAATATGATCTCGAGTAACTATGAAAGTTTACGATATCGAGTGACTACGAAGGTTTACGATCTCGAGTGACTACGAAAGTTTACGATCTCGAGTAACTATGAAAGTTTATGGTCTCGAATGACTACGAAAGTTTATGGTCTCGAATGACTACGAAAGTTTATGATCTCGAGTGACTATGAAAGTTTACGATCTGGAAAGCATTTAAGGGCTGGGTCCACTAATACTGAGTTATAAAGAAACAATTAATCCTCATAAGGAATTAACGTTCCTACGAATACTCGTGTTAATCTAGCATTAAAGTTTACATTTAAATCCACAACAAAACCATTACGGTCATTAACAAGTATAACAACGTTGTTTCTAGCAATATATACAACGTACTATAATATCATATTTTAATCACGTTATTTATAAAATTCTGTTCCCAAACAAAAACAACAGTACACTCCGATTTAATTAACAACTAAAAGAAATTGATAATTAATGGAACATGAAATGATTAAGCAAGAGCGAACCGCCACTTGCCTTTGTCTAAACAAACGATTGAGCGACGACGGGTTTCTGGGTCCGGAACGGGAACGGAAGTCGGATTACAGATTCCTACGACGACGACCCACAATGAAACCCTAGGTTAGATTCGACAATAAAATGATACGAATATAAGAAAGAACGAACAAAATCGAAAGAACGAAAGTCCCGCCCGAGACCGGATTGTCCAAGGCCACGATCGCGATTGCCAAGGCAATCCGCGGTCGCGGCAGGGACTCCGCGGTCGCGGCCGTCGAGGACTTCATCCGCGAGTGTCAAAGACAGCGGCCGCGGATGCGGCCGACCTTGTCACTGCCGCGGTCGCGGTAGTTCATGTCCGCGGTCGCGGCCATGAACTCCGGCGACCCAAAACGGAGAAAACTCACCGGCAACGACTCGAAAGGGCTCAATACGAGGGGGCTTCGACTCCTGACCTCCTTGCGCCTCCAAAGCACCACTCCAAGGCCACCACGACAACCAACGAAGGCTCCGGCGAGGGCTTGAAACTCCGGCGAGCAAGAAAATCGAGAGAGAGAGAGAGTGAGGAGATCTGGTTTGAGTGCCAAAAACCTCCCAGAATCAACCTCTATTTATAGCCAAGGAGAGGAGGCCAGCCCCGACCAGATCGACAGCGAGTCAGGCGATCAACAGCGGCACGAACGATGAGGCTCGAAAGACGAAGCGTCGCTGGCGTGTTGCACTTTTCCGCGGTCGCGGAAAATTCACCGCGGTCGCGGAAAATTCATGAGCCAAGCTTCGCTGTGCCTTATTATTCCGCGGTCGCGGAATTGCCCTTTTCGCGTCTGTTTGCCCGGGAAAAGGTTTGGCGTGGGTTTAAATCCCGGATTATATATATTTGATCAGTTCTATTTTGTAGTTCATATCTGGGGGTTATTACCAGGTTTGAGGCGCCATTTGGATGGATTTAGAGCACAATCGTGGATTATGGAGTTGGAGTGGAGAAGTGAAGAAATCATGAGATTTATAGAGGTTTGAAGTGTATTGAAGAGTAGAAGAACAATGTGCTGAATTCAAATGGTTCGTTATCTCTACTCAGATGTCCAAATGAAGTGATTCCAATTCGAGGAGTTATATCTTGAAGTCTACTGAAGGTCCTCAAAATATTAGCGCAATCCGAGTTGAGAATAAAAAGTTATGGCATTTTTACGGAAGTGTCACAGAAGCTGAAGAAGACACCGTCACCGCCTCCCCGCGGTGGACACCCCGCGGTGTAACTAGACGCCCGCGCCAGAATCCACCGCGACCCGACGGTGGATCTCAGAGAAGGAACTGACGCCCCGCGGTGGAAGCCGCCGCCCCGCGGTGGACTTGTTAACGCATCGCGGCCAGCGATATATAATTTCCTATTTTTCAATTTCGGATTTTCTATTTCTATTATCTTGTTTCCTTTATTATTTTTTAGGTCAAGTTTATTTCGTTAGCCTATTTAAGATCCTTTCCAGGTCTTAGATAGGAGACTCATTTTTCATTCTACCTCTAGGGTTTTAACCCATGGAGAACTAAACACGTTTGTTTCGCTAGACGATTGAAGCATTGCAATGGATTGGTTGTGAGATTTCTATTCCTTGTTCTATATCTTATTAAGTTGGTTTAATTCTCTTGAGCATATTGTCTATTGGTTTGTGTTGATTTATCTAGAGTAGCTAACTAGGTTTATCGATATTTATCATAGTGCTAGGATTTGCATATAGCAGAATGCGAGTGCATATCTAGTAGCAAACACAATTGTTACATATAGTGGAATACGAGAATGCAATTGTGAGAGAGAGTTATTTGCATGTTAAGTAGTAAGGTTTCTTCTATTTGCATGTATCCTATATCCTTGTTTGAATGCTATTGCTTTATTGATAGTAAGGTTTTCTTCTATTGATATTGTGGTAAGTACTATCAACAACTGTCTGAATTGGTAGTTAATTACGATCAGGATGGGAACGACTATAAGATTGTGAAAAGAACTTGGAAAAATAGTTATCAGTGATCAACCAGTTTTATCTGCAGTGTGGATATTTGTCTAGTGGAATACTTCCACACATCATACTTATTCTTTCTCTAAAGCTTGCATCCTTGTTACTCTGCGATCATACTAAAAACCCCCATGTTACTTGTCGGTTACACGTCTTTTGCATGCTAATCAACACTCAGAAAGATCACTTCCTCCCTGTGGGATTCGACCCTTGCTTGCCTCTACTACTTGTTTAGGTTTGTTAGGTTTTATTTTGACCGGGTTTAGGACGACTAAAAACCCGTCCGTCAATATTTGTACCCGAACAAATATTCTAAGCTTCCAAAATACATCGAATGTATATTCCAAGGCTCAGGGAATTATTACAGAGATTATGTGAGTTACATAAATTCTGAACTTCTCCGAAAGCGACACGATTACAGAATGAGGGTTGGGAAAATTACCCACATACCCTTACTAAAATGAGGGGTATTACACTTACAACTAAGAAAGTTGTGGCCACTGGAAAGAGGGAAGGTGGTCTTTACAAGTTTCATTCTGGTGATTTCCAGCCAAGCCAGTCAGATGATGACTTTGCCGTTGTTAACAGTGATTCCTTGTTTCATTTTGCTTTGACCAATGCGTGTAATAAAGGCAGTACAATGGATGTTTTACATGCCAGACTTGGACATGTTTCTTTGTCCAAAATGAAACATATTCCCTTGTTTGAATGTTCCAATTTGAGTCATTTTGACTGTGACATTTGTGTGCTTGCTAAGCATCATAAGATGCCATTCCTTGAAGTGTTTCCCTTGCTTCTAAGAATTTTGAGCTTATTCATCTTGATCTTTGGGGTCCTTATAGGACACCAACTTATGGAGGTGCTAAGTACTTTCTTACTACAGTTGATGATCATTCTCGAGCCACTTGGACATTCCTTATGAATAACAAGGAGCAAGTCTTCAGTTTGATAGTTCAGTTTTTGGCTTATGTGGACACACAGTTTGGTGTTCGGGTTCAGAAAATCAGATCCGATAATGGTATAGAGTTTATGTAGAAAGTTGTTGTTGATTTGTTCCTTAGGAAAGTTATTGTGCATCAGAGGTCTGCACCTGGGGTCCCTGAACAGAATGGGTGTGTCGAGCGAAAACATAGGCACTTGGTTGAAATGGCTCGTGCTTTGAAACTTCATGCTGCCTTACCCCCTATGTTTTGGGGAGATTGTATTCTTGCTGCTACATATTTGATCAATCTATTACCTTCTTCAGTAACACTTTGGGAGACACCTTACTTTGCTTTATATGGGAGACAACCAGATTATGCCTTTTTGAAGGTCTTTGGATGCCTTTGCTTTGCTCTCACACCTAAATCTCAAAGAGCCAAGTTCGATGCAACTGCTAAGTAGTGTGTTTTCTTGGGTTATCCATCCGGGCAAAAAGCTTATAAGCTCTATGACCTCTCTACTAAAAAGGTATTTGTCTCTCGTCATGTTAACTTTAGAGAAGACTCTTTTCCTTTCAAACTTTCTTCTCAGTCTTCTCTTCTTCCTCCCTCTTCTCAATCTTCCTTACCTATTGTCACTGCTGATATTGGTGACTCTATTTCTTTCCCTGTTCATCCTTCTCCTACTCCTCAACATGTTCCTTTATCCCATCCTTCTCCTTCTCCTCTACATGATATGCCTTCTCCTAGGTCTTCTTTTTTCCCTGCTTCCTCTTCTTCTTCTCTCCCTTCCATCCTTCCTCATGTCTCCTCACCTGTTCCTCTGCCTCGTACAAGCTCTCGGCCAACTAAGCTTCCATCCAAACTTGATGACTTGGTTCTTGGTCATCTTTCCACTCGAGATGGCATTTCAGATGGCTCCTTTTCCCAGGCTTTTCACATTGTTTCTTCTCAGGATTTTCATGACTATTCTCCTGAATATGTTCAATCTCTTTTCAATGTGTTCTCTGTTTTTGAACCTTCCTCATTTGCTAAAGCTAAGCTGGATCCTGCTTGGGTCACTGCCATGAACACTTAGCTATCTGCACTTGATCACAATCACACCTGGGAACTTACCTCCTGGCCATAAGGCTATTGACTCCAAGTGGGTTTATAAAGTGAAGTTTAAACCCAATGGCGAAGTTGAGAGATTTAAAGCAAGACTTGTTGCTAAGGGCTATAACCAAGTTAAAGACAAAGACTACAAACATACATTTTCTCCTGTTGCCAAGTTCACTACAGTTTGTGTTCTCCTTGCTCTGGCTGCTGCTAAGTCTTGGCCTCTGCATCAACTGGATATTAACAACGCGTTTCTTCATGGTTTCTTGGATGAAGAGGTGTATACAATTCCTCTACTTGGTTATTCCAAGGCTTTACCAGGGCAAGTATGTCATCTTCGTCGTTCTCTTTATGACTTGAAGCAGGCTAGCCGACAGTGGAACATTGAATTAGCTAAGCACTTGTTTCAGTTGGGCTTCACTCAGTCTAAACATGATTATTCCTTGTTCATCAAAAACTCTTCTGGTCTGTTGACTGTTGCCTTGGTATACGTTGATGACATGCTCCTCACTGGTGACAATGCTTATGACATTCAAGCTACTAAGGCTTCCTTGGATACAGCTTTTACCATCAAAGACTTGGGCTTTGCTCGATATTTTCTGGGTCTTGAAATTGCCAGAACCATGGATGGCATTCGCCTTAATCAACGCAAGTATGTGCTTGATCTCTTAACATAGGCTGGTCTTTTGGAGTGTAAAGATACCTCTTTTCCTATGCAGATAAATCTCCATCTTCAACCTGATGTTGGTGATTTAGTACCTGATCCTGAATCCTATCGCATGCTTATTAGTCGTCTCTTGTATCTCACTCTTTCCAGGCCTGACATTTCTTACAATGTCTAGCAGTTGAGTCAGTTTCTGGCTTCCCCACGTGTTCCTCATCTGCAGGCAGCCCTTTACTTGCTTCGGTATCTCAAGGGCATTGTGCATTGTTCCTTGTTTTATCCATCTACTTCTCATTTGGACTTGCTTGCTTATTCTGATGCTGATTGGGGCAGTTGTGCCTTTACCTGCCGATCTCTCACTGGATACTGCATTTTTCTTGGCAAGTCCTTAGTCTCATGGAAGACTAAGAAGCAGAAAACCGTTTCTAAATCATCAGCGGAGAGTGAGTATAGGAGTATGTCTCAGACTCCTAGTGAACTAGTCTGGTTGGAGGGTTTGCTCAAGGATATCACTGTGGATGTTCCACTTCCCATTCCTTTACACTGTGATAATACTGCGGCTCAGCAGCTGGCGGCTAACCTAGTCTTCCATGAGCGAACCAAACATCTCTGGATCGACTGCCATTACATTCGAGATCTTGTTCAATCCGGCTTCATCTCCACGATTCATGTTAGCTCCAATTTGCAGTTGGCTGACATTTTGACTAAAGCACTGGGCACCTAGCAACATCTCTTTCTTTCTCGCAAGCTTGGCGTTGTTCTCCCCAGTCCAGCTTGAGGGGGGTGTATGGGAATAAGTGGCATAACTTAGTCACTGACGTGGCATAGTAGGTTGTTAGAGTTTGTTACGTCTTGTTAGTTTGTTGTTGCTGGTTAGATTAGCTGTATATATAGTGGTAAGCTCCATTAGTGTAGTAAGCTTTTGTAAGCTCGATATTGACTCAGTAATCAAACACATTTTCCAGATCTCTTCTTTGTTCTTTTCGTTCATCTTGTTGGTTTGCTTGACTCTGTTCTAGATTCAGAGTCTTAACATAATTGCAATAAAACATTCATCACTTTCTTCTTATTGAAAGATAAAATGAACTCTAATGCAATGGGAAATGGCCAATGTCAGCTAGCAGCTCATGCATCAGTTGCAATCAAAGAGCTACAAACTAAAAACATCAAAAAATTCAAGTTTATTTCTGTTTGACTGACCTGTGAGCACAGAGTAGCGCAGCGGGGCCGGGATACTCCTCGAGGTTCCACCAGTAGCTAGGGCACAAAGTGCCACAACAAGCACATATAATACATTATGCGACTTGATATCACAGTGGAGGACGCCGAGGTGGTGGCGAGCGAAGACGCCATGGAGTAGGGTGGCAGCTTGTGTGCGATTCGGCTCCGATAGGGAGAGGATGGGAAGAGATGGAGAACGAGATGAAGGCATGAGGCAAAAAGGAGAAATGAAGAGTGGGATTGATCTAATGAAGAATGTCTGATCTCCAATGCATAATCCATCATCCCAATGTTAGACTGACTCAAAATTAACACTCATCTTTATGCCTTTTTTTATTGTTTGTGAACATTATGTTGAAGCTACCGCACCCCGCGGTGGGACCTGCTGCACCTCGCGGTGACGATGCTGTTTCTCGAGAAAATTCTGGGGACACACCGCACCCAGCGGTGGAGGCTGACCGCACCCGCGGCGGATCTCCTGGAGATGCCAAAGAGCCTTACGTGGACACCTACGTTCATCCATACTTTCCTCCTCTCGGTTCCGAAAAGCCACCCGCCTCTCGGTTCCGAAAAGCCACCCGTCTCTCAGTTCCGAAAAGCCACCCGCCCCATTCCCAGAGGCACTTAAGGAGAGACGGATCATCGATGATAAGGATCTTTTTGAGACATTCAGCAAGTGTGAGGTAAACATCCCTTTGCTTAAGCTTGTTAAAAGTATTCCCAAGTATGCTCGTTTCTTGAAGGAGCTTTGCACGATAAAGAGGAATCAAAAGCTTAAAGGGCAGCAGAAGGTCAAGGTGAGCGAACGTGTCTCAGCGGTGTTTCAACGGCGTATGCCCAAGAAGTGTGCTGACCCAGGTATGGTAAGCATCCCTTGTATCATAGGTGACACTAGATCCTAAAGAGCTATGCTTGATCTGGGTGCATCTATCAATGTTTTGCCTTACTCTCTTTATAAATCACTTGGATTGGGACCTTTGCATGAAACAAGAGTTGTTGTGCAACTTGCTGATAGGTCTAGTGTATACCCTAAGGGAGTGTTGAGGATGTTTTGGTCATGGTTGACAATTTGATATTCCCTGCTGATTTCTTTGTCCTAGATATGGAACATGATATGCATGCTCACTAGTGGAAAAAACACTTGTTGAGGCGCCCTTTTAGAGGCGGACCTATAAAAAAACGCCTCAACAACGTCCTATGCAATCAGTTTTTCAGGTTTTTGAGGCGGATAATTATTTTATACGCCTCAAAAAATTCTATTGAGGCGGGCAAAAATTTATACGCCTCAAAAAGTTTCCGAAAAATTATTCCCGCTAAAGTATTAGAGGCGGGCCGATTAAAGGCCCGCCTCTAATGGTAAGTAATTGAGGCGGGCGAAAATGCCCGCCTCTATTAAGTTTTGTTGAGGCGGGCCTCCATAAGCCCGCCTCAACAAACGTATGCAATAGAGGCGGGCATTAGGAGGCCCGCCTCTATTGCCTCTTTCTCAGCCATAACGTTGGACTTATAGAGGCGGGCATAAATAGGCCCGCCTCTATAAGTCTACCCTAATATACTTAATTAAAACATTCAGCTTCTCCGCGCGCGCTTCGTTCACCAGAACATTCACCTCTTCGCTTCGTTCAGACTTCGTCTCCTCTCCTCTCGCCGAGCACTCGGTTTCACCAGAACTCCGACTTTCTCACCCGATTCCTCTGGTGGGTAAGCGTTTCTCTAATATGCGTTTCTCTGTATTGTGTTTAAAGCTTGTACGAATTTGTTTATTTTTGTGTTTAAAGGCCGTGCATTGAAGGTGTTTGATGAAATGCCCCTATGAATATGCGTTTGTCTAAGCAGATTTTTTGATGAAATGCCCCTACGAATATGCAAATCCTAATGTACTGATTTCTAATTTGTGTATTTTGTGTTTAAAGCTTGTACGAATTTGTGTATTTTGGTCAACTTGCTCGTGCATTGAAGGTGTTTGATGAAATGCCCCTATGAATATGCGTTTTTCTAATATGCGTTTCTCTATATTTTCTGTCTCATAATCTATGTATTATACTGTATTGAAGATGTAATATACTAGAGGATCACATTTTTACGGTTTATTTAATTAGGGAAATTACATTCTGCAGGTTGTTAAAGGCATTGTCTTGAAGGCTCGATATTGGGTCAAGGTAATACTTCTACCCTAATTCCTTAGGCCCTTGGCGGTATAGAATTCATAATCTAGGCCCTTGGCGGGATAGTTGAGTTTGTATTTTTTCTTGCTTAGTTGCTTATTATTATCTATTTAGGCCCTTGGCGGGATATAATTCATAATTTAGGCCCTTGGCGGGATAGTTATTAGAAATGATATTAAATCTTCCTTGTTTTGCATTTATTACTAGAAATGAGTCGTCCTTGGATGTACGGTGACCATACTACGACAGAATACTTGAGTGGGGTTGAGGAGTTCATTAGATGTGCTTTAGCACACCAACGGAGTACGAAAGCCGAAAAAATCTATTGTCCATGCCGTGATTGTAAGAATATAAGGCGGTTAGATGGTATTGATGAGATTGAGGATCATTTATTTCGTCGTGGTTTCAAACAAGATTAACATATTTGGTTTTGGCATGGTGAGAAAATACTTGATCGTCCAAGTTCTAGTGTCAATGAGTTTGATGTTCGGGTAGACACTGATGATAGTGATGATGATATTGCTGAGAATAATGAGATGGATGATGATGATGACCAAAAAGATGATGAAATAAATGGGATGATGGATGGGGTGAGAGATCACTTGAACGAACGACCTCAGATGTTCGAACAGGTATCAAAGGCTGCAGAGACTCCCTTGTATCCCGGGTGTACAAAATTTAGCAAGTTAGAGGCTGTGTCAATACTTTACAACTTGAAATGTGCTTCTGGTTGGACTGATGGAAGTTTCAACACCTTATTGGAATGGTTAGGTGAATTTTTACCAGAAGGCACTGACATGCCTATCTCTACTTATTATGCCAGGAAATTGATGTGTCCCTTAGGCTTAGAGGCCGTCAAGATAGATGCTTGCCCAAATGATTGTATGCTTTACAGAAATGAACATGAAAATTTGAATGAGTGTCCAAAGTACGGTGCATCTCGTTACAAGCGTAAAGGGGTAAATTCGGCTAAGAGGGGGCCAGCAGCTAAGGTTATGTGGTATCTTCCGATAATACCTAGGTTTCAGCGTTTGTTTTCGATAAAGAAGGAAGCCAAAAATCTGAGGTGGCATGCGGAAGGGAGAAAGAAAGATGGACTCCTTAGACATCCTGCTGATTCTCCTCAATGGAGAAATATTGATAAGAAATATTCTGAATTTGGTGATGAGATTAGGAATCTGAGACTTGCTTTGTGTACAGATGGTGTGAATCCGTATGGCACTCTAAGCAGCCAACATAGCACATGGCCGGTTCTTCTAGCGATTTATAATCTTCCTCCATGGTTGTGTATGAAGCGCAAGTATATCATGTTATCACTCCTCATCTCCAGGCCTAAGCAACCTGGGAATGACATAGATGTGTATCTGGCTCCACTTGTTGATGATTTGAAATTACTGTGGAATAAAGGTGTTCCAATGTTCGATGCATACACCAACTCAAACTTTACCTTGCGAGCTATGGGTGAACAACACTAACGGGGTGAAGCAAGATGAAATTTATCCGGGTTTGACATTGGTAAACTTTGACCGATTAAGTGATAGTGACGAGCCATTCATCCTAGCATCACAAGCTAAGCAGATTTTTTATGTGGTAGACAATGTTGATCCTAGATGGCGTGCAGTTGCCCAAGGTAAAAGACATATTCTGGGTATTGATGATGTTGTGGATGAAGAAGAGTATGACGAGTATGACGACACACCCTTGTTATCAACTGTTGTTCAACCATTACCCGAGGAGGAAGATGCAAATACTACTAATCACATCCGTACGGATCATAGGGAGGCAATATGGGTTACAAATCACAAATGAATAAGATGAGGTAATTTATTTACAAATCACAAATGAATAAGATGAGATTTTTTATGTGGTAGACAATGTTTATTTTTATATGTACTCATATGCTTTTTTTTGATATGTACTCATGAAATCATGATCTAGTTTTTTGTGTATGAGCATTTCCGGTAACATTGTCTTCCTTGGATTTTTAATTATAGCTTGTTCTCTCCTCTTAGGAAGTTCATTTTCATGTGACAATGCAGGAAGGCTCCGAGGCATTTCCGGTAACATTGGGGCTACCTGCTGCCACTAGACGTTGTTCGTGAGCAATGGGCACAGTATTTTACATCGAAGTATTTATTATCGGATTGAACTTGTTTGTACTTGTCCTGTATACTGTTGTTGAGAATCTGACTGTACTCTGGTGAAATTTGTTATATTATTCTGTGAATGAAATCGATTTGTTGTGTTGATGTATATTATTCTGCAAATCTGTGTGTATGGTATTTCAACAATTCGAGCCTGACTCGGCCGAGTTCTGGGTCGAGTTAGGCTCGAATTGTTGAAATACAATAAACCGAGCCTGACTCGGCCCATGACTCGGCCGAGTAATCGGCCGAGTCAGGTTCGAATTGTTGAGGCTTTTAGAGGCGGGCCTATGGAGGCCCGCCTCTAAAAGCCACTTGTAGAGGCGTATATAGCCCGCCTCAAAAAGCTTCCCTACTTGTTGCAGCCCCCTCAGTTGCGACGATCGGTGTTCGCCGCAATAAGTGCCAAAAGGCCCGCCTCTAAAAGGGTTTTTTCCACTAGTGGCCGCACCTATTTTGTTAGGAAGGCCATTCTTAACAACTGCTCGGACTAAGATTGATTATGTAAGTGGGACACTTACTATGGAATTCGATGGAGAGGTGGTTGAATTTAACATTTATGATGCTATGAAACACCCCGTTGATGACCACTCTTTGTGCTCTATTGATGTGATTGAACCCATTGTGCAAGATGTGTTTGATATTTCTGGTTCGGATGAGTTGCAATCCATTATTGAGAATGATATAGATGAGTCCCACACAGAATATGCTTTGTCAACTAACATGCAGGTGGTCCTATCTCAGATGGATGTGAACGGTAAGCTTCCTATTGAACCTTTGGGCATTTGCCCCAACTTGCTAACACCGAGCGAGAAGCTTGTTCCTTTTGTTATACAGGCTCCCGAGAGTGAACTCAAACAACTCCCTGGTCATCTCAAGTACGCTTTTCTTGGAGTCAACGACACTTTGCCAGTCATTGTGTCTAGTAAGCTTTCAAGGGAGCAAGAGGATAAGTTAGTGGACACATTGAAGGAGCACAAGACTGCACTGGGATGGACCATTGCTGACATCAAAGGGATTAGTCCCTCCATGTGTATGCATCGGATTTTGCTAGAAGACGACGCCAAGCCATCCAGACAACCACAAAGAAGGCTTAACCCACCTATGATGGAGGTGGTGAAGAAGGAGGTGCTGAAACTCCTTCAAGCTGACATGATCTTCCTTATCTCCGACAGTCAATGGGTCAGCCCCACTCAGGTTGTCCCCAAGAAGGGAGGGATCACAGTGGTTGAGAATCAACAAGGAGAGTTGGTCCCTACAAGAACTCAGACGGGCTGGAGAGTCTGCATTGATTACCGTAAGCTGAACGCGGTAACTCGAAAAGACCACTTTCTTTTACCTTTTATTGATCAAATGCTAGAATGCCTTGCGGGGCACCCCTACTATTGTTTTCTAGATGGATACTCAGGGTATTTTCAGGTGGCCATAGCACCAGAAGACCAGGAGAAGACTACTTTTACATGTCCCTTTGGCACTTTTGCATACCGCAGAATGCCTTTTGGACTATGTAACGCACCCGGTACTTTTCAACGATGTATGGTAAGTATCTTCTCTTAGTATATTGAGAATTTCATTTAGGTATTCATGGATGACTTCACGGTACATGGGGATAGCTTTAATTCATGTTTGAACCACTTGACACTTGTGCTTAAAAGATGTGTTGAAACTAACTTAGTTCTCAATTCCGAAAAGTGTCATTTCATGGTAGAAAAAGGGATTGTGTTAGTTCATATCATCTCTGCTAAGGGTATTGAGGTCGATAAGGCGAAGATTGATGTAATTCAGTCTTTGCCTTATCCCACTAACGTGGGCGAAGTTCGTTCCTTCCTAGGCCATGCAGGTTTCTATCGCACGTTTATCAAGGACTTTTCCAAGATCTCATCGCCCTTATGCGAGCTGCTGAAGAAAGAGGTGACCTTTGAGCTGAATGAGGAGTGCAAGAAGGCGTTTGATTGTTTGAAGGAATGCCTGACAAGTGCACCGATCATCCAGGCACCTGATTGGTCTCGACCGTTCGAGATAATGTGTGATGCCAGTGACTATGCAGTTGGAGCAGTTTTGGGTCAGAAAGAGGGAAGGGCCTCTCATTTGATTCACTACGCTTCAATGACTCTGAATGGAGCGCAACGAAACTACTCCACTACTGACAAAGAGATGCTGGTTGTGGTGTTCGCCTTGGAGAAATTCAGGCAATATCTTTTGGGAGTGAAGGTGATCATGTACACATATCACGCCGCCCTTCGTTACCTAATGACGAAGAAAGAAGCAAAGCCGAGATTGATTCAATGGGTTCTTCTGCTGAGTGAGTTTGATGTGGAGATAAGAGACAAGAAAGGAGCAGAGAACTTGGTGGCTGATCACCTGAGTAGGCTTGTGAATGAGGAAGACAAGCCAGAGAAACAAAATCCCATCCATGGAACATTCCCGGACGACACACTCTTCAAATTGGAGGTTCTGGAGAACCACAGCACCACGCGGCCAGAGCACCGCACCCACGGTGGGAGTGCAGAAGAAACAGCCATGTTTCTGGAGAGTCGACCGCACCACGCGGTGGGATGTATCGCACCCCGCGGCGGCGATGTTGTTTTTGTCGAGGATTCTGGAAGGGAACCGCACCCCACGGTGACACTGACCGCACCCGCGGCGAAGGGGACATAAAGAGTTTTTTGTGCTGTCAGCGTCTCTTCGCTGGAGTCTTACTTCCACAGGTCCGTTCTCGGGATCCGTTCTTTCCGACCATGGTACGCCGACATTGTGAACTACTTGGTTCGTGGGGAATTCCCACTGAATCATACCAAGGCGCAATGGGAGAAGGTGCGAAGAGAAGCTCGACACTATATTTGGGACGATCCATATCTGTGGAGACACTGTGTCGACCAGGTAATCCGTCGATGTCTTCTGGATAACGAGGTACAATTTGTCCTTAGCTTTTGTCATTCTGAAGCATGTGGGGGTCATTTTGGTGCGAACAAAACTGCTAGGAAGGTGTTAGATACAGGTTTCTACTAGCCCCACATCTTTCGGGATGCATTTGCATTTTGTAAAGTGTGTGATAGATGTCAGAGGATGGGTAATATTTCTAGGAGAAATGAGATGCCACAGTCGTCTTTGATTTTCTGTGAGGTCTTTGATGTGTGGGGTATTGATTTTATGGGACCCTTTCCTAGTTCTTTTGGGAATCTTTATATTTTGCTTGCGGTGGACTACGTTTCCAAATGGGTGGAAGCGAAGGCCACCAGGACTGATGATTCTGAAGTTGTGGCAGGTTTGGAATCCCCAAAGCTTTGATTAGTGATCGGGAAACCCACTTTTGCAACAAGACTGTAATCGCCCTGCTGAAGAAGTATCATGTCACACAAAGAGTTTCCACTACCTATCATCCACAGACCAATGGGCAGGCTGAGGTGTCCAATAGGGAGATCAAGACCATTCTTGAGAAGACGGTGGCACCCAATAGGAAGGATTGGAGTGTGAGGCTTAATGATGCATTGTGGGCTTACCTCACCGCTTTTAAAACTCCAATTGGAATGTCTCCTTTCTGGCTTGTATTTGGCAAAGCTTGCCATCTTCCTGTAGAGCTGGAACATAAGGCATGGTGGGCGGTGAAGAAGTGCAACATGCAGATTGATCAGGTAGGAGAGTTCCGCAAGCTGCAGCTGCAAGAGTTGGAAGAGTTACGCCTTGATTCATATGACAACGCTGTTATCTATAAGGCGAAAACCAAGACATGGCATGACAAGAATATCTTGCGGAAGGACTTACAACCAGGCGATAAAGTCCTTTTGTTTCAATCTCGCCTGAAACTCTTTGCAGGAAAGCTTAGATCGAAGTGGATAGGACCCTATGTTATTGCTGAAGTCTACGCACATGGTGTTGTTGATTTAATCGAGCCAAAGACTCAGAAGACATTCAAGGTTAATGATCAAAGGTTAAAACCTTACCATGAGGGTTTCCACACCGAGGTAATTGATGAGATGGCTCTTGAGGAGCCAAGTGCTGAAAATGAATAGACAAGAGTCTATGTCGAGCCAACGACGTAAACCAAGGTGCTGCTCGGGAGGCAACCCGAGGTATTGTTTTCTTTTTCTTTCTTTTGTCTTTGCATTTTCATGGATTATCTAGGTAGTTCGTTTCTGTTTTCTTTCGTTTTCTCCTGCGTACTAACGTACAGGTACGAAGAATAAGATGCAAAGGAGTTCTAGAGAGCTCACCGCACCCGCGGTGGGCACCCCTTTATTTTCCCTTGCCCTAAAAAAAAAACTCCTTTCTTCTTCCTCCTCAAACACCTAGCCCCCAAATCTCATTCCCCTTTTGCTTCCCAAGAACCCAACACCCAAATCCTTCAAACCTTCTCAACTTTCACCAAATCTCCACCATTCCCTCCAAAATTTCACCATCCCCTCCACAAATCCACATCCCCACACCCAAATCCACCCCTTCTTTCAACCAAATTTCACCCAAGAACCCCATCTCAAACCCCAAACCTTACAAATCCTTAACCACCACCGCACCTCCCTCGATCCACCGCACTCGCGCCGGCTTCACCTTCTCCAAGCCGAGTCGACCCCCATCGAGACACAACCCAAGCCACAGGACCGACCACATGGGTTCGCATACTTGAAGGCTCGCATCGTATTCGCCACTTTGAGAATCGCCCAGCGCCAGAACCGCACCCCATGGTGGAGCCCTGACTGCACCCGCGGCGAGGCAACAGAAAGCAGAAGAATCCCACCGCACCCCGCGGCACTGTCCACCGCACCCCATGGCGGCTTGTCAAAAGGGGATTTTCGTGCTTTTTACTGTGAGTCCCTCCTTCTCTGTCGTTTTCAACACCGTAATTCGATTACAATGTCGAGAGCAAGGAAGGTCGGGATGACCCCTAAGGAGAAAGAGAAGTATGAAATCGTGTAAGTGCATTGTGTCCTCCCGACAAAATTTCTGGATAGGGGCACTTTAGAGAAGTTGGGGCTGCTTAAGTGCACAACGCTTTGTTTAGAGCATGCGGGGCTGGGGAGGTTTATTGATCGATATGCCCCCTCTTATGACAATTTATGCAAGCAATTTATCGCCATATTCCGGTGCACCATGGACGGCGAAGCGCTTATTTCTTTGTCATTCAAGTATGAGGGGAGGGAGTATTCTGTGACTGCTGGGGAGATGAGAGATGCTATTGGGGTGACTAGGCCCCCGAGTGATGATTGGAGACAGGGCACCACTGAGGCTGCATTGTGTGATTTTTTGGAGGCAACAACTGGACTGCCTTACTATATGGGTGATGAATACGGCAATAAGTTCACTCACCCTTGTCTGCGGCTGTTGCACAAGCTGATGATAGGGACCTTTATGGGGCACAAGGAGGATAACAAGGTGCCCCTCAAGGATTTGCATTGGTTTTACAGTGTCTTACCCCAGGCGGCATTGGTCCCCGACTGGGTACAGATCATCCTCGGCGCACTTCAGAGGATCCGAAAGGGTGAGAGGAGAGATATTATTCAGGGTGGTTTGATCACCCTCATTGCAGAGAAGGCTTTTCGGGTCGACCAGATTGAGGAGCCCATCCTTTCACATGTCTTTGATGTAAATCTGCTCGGGAAGTGCAATATGCTGAAGGTGATGAAGAAGCAGCCATTTTGGTGCTCTTATACTGACAAGAGCCACCTCCTGGCATTGCCGAGGTCGCTACCCTATGGTCCCGCACTTAGTGATTTCTTCCTCCCTTCTGACCCGTTCACCCCACCAGTGGGGTCGGTTGCTACAGAGATCATGGAGTGTCCTCCCCAGCCTCGACGAAGGCGGGCTACCGCGGGTAGCTCGAGTCAGGCGGCCGCTGATGATGATAAGGATGACGAGGAGATGCCTGCTGCAGGCCAGGGACCACCGCCCATGGACCCCTGGCAGGACATGATGTACAGACAGATGAAGGCTATGACGCTGCAGCGCAGCACTGGCAGCAGGGATTCGATGGCCGTTTTGAGGGTTTCCAAACCCAGTTATTTCAGAGGATGGATCAACAGGACCAGAGGATCCAGCAGCTGGGTGAGCAGCAGATGTAGTTTTTCGGCCAGTTTCCATACCCGCCCGGACCACCACCATATCAGTGAGTTCTCCTTTCTTTTTCCCATTATTATGATTGTCTTCTATTTTCCACATTGAGGACAATGCGTACTTCAAGTATGGGGGAGGGAGAAGACTCACTAGTTATCTTTATGTACAGTTTTATTGTTTCTGTGTACAGTTTCTTTTGACATTGCATTGCATTTAGTTTTCAAAAAAAATAAAATTGAAAAAGCCAAAAAAATGAGAAAAAAGGCAACCAAAATCTTGGGATGAGTTGAAAACCCGAAAGGGCGACTCAGGTAAATAGCAGGTAGTCTGACCAGCACTAGGCTGGGGCAAAAATAGACTGGAGTGATGTGAGCATACGTGAGAACATCTAGAAAAATGAAATGAGTGGCTAGGTGAAAACCTGAAAAGGCGCCTATGCAAGATGAGTGAAAGAAAAAAAAATTGAGAGATTATTAGGATTCTTCATCTTGGCGTTGGCGACATATAAAGGGGAGTCATAAGGAGGACTCGGGTAGACCACTTTTGGAGGAATAAGGTGATTAGATGGAGTTAGGATTAGATGAGTCTTGCATCACTTATTTTTGGTTGTTTTGGAGCGTATTGTTGATATGTTGTAACCACTAGTGTCAAGAACTGAACTCATTGAGGATAATGCGTACTTCAAGTATGGGGGAGGGAGTAGACTCAATAGTTATCTTTATGTACAGTTTTATTGTTTCTGTGTACAATTTCTTTTGACATTGCATTGCATTTAGTTTTTAAAAAAAGCAAAAAATATTCCGCCACTCGTGAATATGATGGGGAAAAGCGCAAAAATTGTCGTTGTCGTGTTAACACCAAGTTTGATATACAGTTTTATTGTTTCTGTGGCAGACGCTGTAGGGGGTTATGGACCTCCAAGACCTCGGCATGATCCCTACTCCAACACTTATAATCCGGGATGGAGAGACCACCCAAATTTCAGATGGAGGGATCAACTGAATCCACAACAACAACCTCAGCCTAGACCCCCTTTTGTACAAAGGCCATAAGGTCCACAACCTGATGCGTCTCCTTCAACTGAAGATATGCTCAAAGCTTCGACGAAACATTTCAGCACTCACGTTCAAGCTACGACGTCGAGTATCAAGAACCTAGAGACGCAGATGGGGCAGATGGCTGAGGCGATCACAAGGATTGATGCACAGACTTCGTGGAATCTACCATCTCAAATGGTAGTAAACCCGAGGGAAAACATTAGCGCTGTAACCCTCCGAAGTGGAAAGCAATTGCCTGTCGCTCCTATTGCTGAGAAGGACGATTCAGGAAAAGGGGAGTTTCTGGAGGACCACCGCACCCAGCGGCAAGAGTACCGCACCCACGGTGAGAATACAAAAGAGGACCAGAACATTCTGTTGAAGACACCGCACCCAGCGGTGGAACCTTCCGCACCCCGCGGTGATGATGCTGTTTCTCGAGAAAATTCTGGGGACAAACTGCACCCCGCGGTGGAGGCTGACCGCACCCCGCGGTGGAGGCTGACCGCACCCGCGGCGGATCTCCTGGAGCTGTCAAAGATCCTCACGTGTACACCTATGTTCGTTCATACTTTCCTCCTCTCGGTTCCGAAAAGCCACCCGCCCCATTCTCAGAGGCGCTTAAGGAGAGAAGGATCGTCGATGATAAGGATCTTTTCGAGACATTCAGCAAGTGTGAGGTAAACATCCCTTTGCTTAAGCTTGTTAAAAGTATTCCCAAGTATGCTCGTTTCTTGAAGGAGCTTTGCACGAAAAAGAGAAATCAAAAGCTTAAAGGGCAGCAGAAGGTCAAGGTGAGAGAACGTGTCTCAGCGGTGTTTCAACGGCATATGCCCAAGAAGTGCATTGACCCAGGTATGGTAAGCATCCCTTGTATCATAGGTGACACTAGATTCGAAAGAGCTATGCTTGATCTGGTTGCATGTATCAATGTTTTACCTTACTCTCTTTATAAATCACTTGGATTGGGACCTTTGCATGAAACAGGAATTGTTGTGCAACTTGTTGATAGGTCTAGTGTATACCCTAAGAGAGTAGTTGAGGATGTTTTGGTCATGGTTGACAATTTGATATTCCCTGTTGATTTCTTTGTCCTAGATATGGAACATGATATGCATGCTACACCTATTTTGGTAGGAAGGCCATTCTTAAAAACTGCTAGGACTAAGATTGATTATGTAAGTGGGACACTTACTATGGAATTCGATGGGGAGGTGGTTGAATTTAACATTTATGATGCTATGAAACACCCCGTTGATGACCATTATTTGTGCTCTATTGATGTGATTGAACCCATTGTACAAGATGTGTTTGATATTTCTGGTTCGGATGAGTTGCAATCCATTATTGAGAATGATATAGATGAGTCCCACACGGAATATGCTTTGTCAACTAACATGCAGGTGGTCCTATCTCAGATGGATGTGAACGGTAAGCTTCCTATTGAACCTTTGGGCATTGGCCCCAACTTGCTAACACCGAGCGAGAAGCTTGTTCCTTCTGTTGTACAGGCTCCCGAGAGTGAACTCAAACAACTCCCTGGTCATCTCAAGTACGCTTTTCTTGGAGTCAATGACACTTTGCCAGTCATTGTGTCTAGTAAGCTTTCAAGGGAGCAAAAGGAGAAGCTAGTGGAGACATTGAAGGAGCACAAGACCGCGCTGGGATGGACCATTGCTGACATCAAAGGGATTAGTCCCTCCACATATATGCATCGGATTTTGCTAGAAGACGACGCCAAGCCATCCAGACAACCACAAAGAAGGCTTAACCCACCTATGATGGAGGTGGTGAAGAAGGAGGTGTTGAAACTCCTTCAAGTTGACATGATCTTCCCCATCTCCGACAGTCAATGGGTCAGCCCCACTCAGGTTGTCCCCAAGAAGGGAGGGATCATAGTGGTTGAGAATCAACAAGGAGAGTTGGTCCCTACAAGAACTCAGACGGGCTGGAGAGTCTGCATTGATTACCGTAAGCTAAACGCGGTAACTCGAAAAGACCACTTTCCTTTACCTTTTATTGATCAAATGCTAGAACGCCTTGTTGGGCACCACTACTATTGTTTTCTAGATGGATACTCAGGGTATTTTCAGGTGGCCATAGCATCAAAAGACCAGGAGAAGACTACTTTTACATGTCCCTTTGGCACTTTTGCATACCGCAGAATGCCTTTTGGACTATGTAACGCACCCGATACTTTTCAATGATGTATGGTAAGTATCTTCTCTGAGTATATTGAGAATTTCATTTAGGTATTCATGGATGACTTCACGGTACATGGGGATAGCTTTAATTCATGTTTGAACCACTTGACAGTTTTGCTTAAAAGATGTGTTAAAACTAACTTAGTTCTCAATTCCGAAAAGTGTCATTTCATGGTAGAACAACGGATTGTGTTAGGTCATATCATCTCTGCTAAGGGTATTGAGGTCGATAAGGCAAAGATTGATGTAATCTAGTCTTTTCCTTATCCTACTAACGTGCGCGAAGTTTGTTCCATCCTAGGCCATGTAGGTTTCTATCGCAGGTTTATCAAGGACTTTTCCAAGATCTCATCACCCTTATGCGAGCTGCTGAAGAAAGAGGTGACCTTTGAGCTGAATGAGGAGTGCAAGGAGGCGTTTGATTGTTTGAAGGAACGCCTGACAAGTGCACCGATCATCCAGGCACCTGATTGGTCTCGACCGTTCGAAATAATGTGTGATGCCAGTGACTATGCAGTTGGAGCAGTTTTGGGGCAGAAAGAGGGAAGGGCATCTCATGTGATTCACTATGCTTCCATGACTCTGATTGGAGAGCAACGAAACTACTCTACTATTGAGAAAGAGATGCTGGCTGTGGTGTTTGCCTTGGAGAAATTCAGGCAATATCTTTTGGGAGTGAAGGTGATCATATACACAGATCACGCCGCCCTTCGTTACCTAATGACGAAGAAAGAAGCAAAGCCAAGATTGATTCGATGGGTTCTTCTGCTGAGTGAGTTTGATGTGGAGATAAGAGACAAGAAATGAGCAGAGAACTTGGTGGCTGATCACCTGAGTAGGCTTGTGAACAAGGAAGACAAGCCAGAGAAACAAAATCCCATCCATGGAACATTCCCGGACGATACACTCTTCAAAGTGGAGGTTCTGGAGAACCACCGTACCCCGCGGCCAGAGCACCGCACCTGCGGTGGGAGTGCAGAAGAAACGGCCATGTTTTTGGAGAGTCGACCGCACCCCGCGGTGGGATGTACCGCACCCTGCGGCGGCGATGTTGTTTTTGTTGAGGATTCTGGAAGAGAACTGCACCCCGCGGTGACACTGACCGTACCCGCGGCGAAGGGGACAGAAAGAATTTTATGTGCTATCAGCGTCTCTTCGCTCGAGTCTTACTTCCACAGGTCCGTTCTCGGGATCCGTTCTTTCCGACCATGGTACGTAGACATTGTGAAATACTTGGTTCGTGGGGAATTCCCTCCGGATCATACCAAGGCGCAACGGGAGAAGGTGCGAAGAGAAGCTCGACACTATATTTGGGACGATCCATATCTCTGGAGACACTGTGTCGACCAGGTAATCCGTCGATGTCTTCCGGATAACGAGGTACAATCTGTCCTTAGCTTTTGTCATTCTGAAGCATGTGGGGGTCATTTTGGTGGGAACAAAACTGCTAGGAGGGTGTTAGATGCAGGTTTCTACTGGCCCCACATCTTTCGGGATGCATTTGCATTCTGTAAAGTGTGTGATAGATGTCAGAGGATGGGTAATATTTCTATGAGAAATGAGATGCCACAGTCGTCTTTGATTTTCTGTGAGGTCTTTGATGTGCGGGGTATTGATTTTATGGGACCCTTTCCTAGTTCTTTTGGGAATCTCTATATTTTGCTTGCGGTGGACTACGTTTCCAAATGGGTGGAAGCGAAGGCCACCAGGACTGATGATTCTAAAGTTGTGGCAGGTTTTTTGAAAGAGAACATATTCTCCAGGTTTAGAATCCCCAAAGCTTTGATTAGTGATCGGGGAACCCACTTTTGCAACAAGACTGTGACCGCCCTGCTGAAGAAGTATCATGTCACACAAAGAGTTTCCACTACCTATCATCCACAGACCAATGGGCAGGGTGATGTGTACAATAGGGAGATCAAGACCATTCTTGAGAAGACGGTGGCACCCAATAGGAAGGATTGGAGTGTGAGGCTTAATGATGCATTGTGGGCTTACTGCACCGCTTTTAACACTCCAGTTGGAATGTCTCCTTTTCGGCTCGTATTTGGCAAAGCTTGCCATCTTCCTGTAGAGCTGGAACATAAGGCATGGTGGGCGGTGAAGAAGTGCAACATGCAGATTGATAAGGTAGGAGAGTTCCGCAAGCTGCAGCTGCAAGAGTTGGAAGAGTTACGCCTTGATTCATATGACAACGCTGTTATCTATAAGGCGAAAACCAAGACATGGCATGACAAGAATATCTTGCGGAAGGACTTCCAACCAGGCGATAAAGTCCTTTTGTTTCAATCTCGCCAGAAACTCTTTGCAGGAAAGCTTAGATCGAAGTGGATAGGACCCTATGTTATTGCTGAAGTCTACCCACATGGTGCTATTGATTTAATCGAGCCAAAGACTCAGAAGACATTCAAGGTTAATGGTCAAAGGTTAAAACCTTACCATGAGGGTTTCCACACCGAGGCAATTGATGAGATGGCTCTTGAGGAGCCAATTGCTGAAAATGAATAGACAATAGTCTATGTCGAGCCAACGACGTGAACCAAGGCGTTGCTTGGGAGGCAACCCGAGGTATTGTTTTCTTTTTCTTTCTTTTGTCTTTGCATTTTCATAGATTAGCTAGGTAGTTCGTTTCTGTTTTCTTTCGTTTTCGCCTGCGTACTAACGTACAGGTATGAAGAATAAGATGCAAAGGAGTTCCGGAGAGCTCACCGCACCCGCGGTGGGCACCCCTTTATTTTCCCTTGCCAAAAAAAAAAAACCCTCCTTTCTTCTTCCTTCTCAAACACCTAGCCCCCAAATCTCATTCTCCTTTTGCTTCCCAAGAACCCAATACCCAAATCCTTCAAACCTTCTCAACTTTCACCAAATCTCCACCATTCCCTCCAAAATATCACCATCCCCTCCACAAATCCACATCCCCACACCCAAATCCACCCCTTCTTTCAACCAAATTTCACCCAAGAACCCCATCTCAAACCCCAAACCTTACAAACCCTTAACCACCACCGCACCTCCCTCGATCCACCGCACTCGCGCCGGCTTCACCTTCTCCAAGCCGAGTCGACCCCCATCGAGACACAACCCAAGCCACAGGACCGGCCACATGGGTTCACATACTTGAAGGCTCGCATCGTGTTCGCCACTTCGAGAATCGCCCGGCGCCAAAAGCGCACCCCGCGGTGGAGCCCTGACCGCACCCGCGGCGAGGCAACAGAAAGTAGAAGAATCCCACCGCACCCCGCGGCACTGTGCACCGTACCCCGCGACGGTTTGTCAGAAGGCGTTTTTCGTGCTTTTTACTGTGAGTCCCTCCTTCTCTCTCGTTTTCAACACCGTAATTCGATTACAATGTCGAGAGCAAGGAAGGTCGGGATGACCCCTAAGGAGAAAGAGAAGTATGAAATCATGAAAGTGCGTAGTGTCCTCCCGACAAATTTTCTGGATAGGGGCACTTTAGAGAAGTTGGGGTTGCTTGAGTGCACAACGCTTTGTTTAGAGCATGCGGGGCTGGGGAGGTTTATTGATCGATATGCCCCCTCTTATGACAATTTATGCAAGCAATTTATCGCCACATTCCGGTGCACCATGGATGGCGAAGCGCTTATTTCTTTGCCATTCAAGTATGAGGGGAGGGAGTATTCTGTGTCTGTTGGGGAGATAAGAGACGCTATTGGGGTGACTAGGCCCCCCAGTGATGATTGGAGACAGGGCACCACTGAGGCTGCATTGTGCGATTTTTGGGAGGCATCAACTGGACTGCCTTACTATATGGGTGATGAATACAACAATAAGTTCACTCACCCTTGTCTGCGGCTGTTGCACAAGCTGATGATGGGGACCTTTCTGGGGCACAAGGAGTACAACAAGGTGCCCCTCAAGGATTTGCATTGGTTTTACAACGTCTTACCCCAGGCGACATTGGTCTCCGACTGGGTACAGATCATCCTCGGCGCACTTCAGAGGATCCGAAAGGGTGAGAGGAGAGATATTATTCAGGGTGGTTTGATCAACCTCATTGTAGAGAAGGCTTTTCGGGTTGACCAGATTCAAGAGCCCATCCTTTCGCATGTCTTTGATGTAAATCTGCTCAGGAAGTGCAATATGTTGAAGGTGATGAAGAAGCAGCCATTTTGGTGCTCTTATACTAACAAGAGCCATCTCCTGGCATTGCCGAGGTCGCTCCCCTATGGTCCCGTGCTTAGTGATTTCTTCCTCCCTTCTGAACCGTTCACCCCACCAGTGGGGTCGGTTGCTACAGAGATCATGGAGTGTCCTCCCCAGCCTCGACGAAGGCGGGCTACCGCGGGTAGCTCGAGTCAGGCGGCCGCTGATGATGATAAGGATGACGAGGAGATGCCTGCTGCAGGCCAGGGACCACCACCCATGGACCCCTGGCAAGACATGATGTACAGACAGATGGAGGCTATGACGCTGCAGCAGCAGCACTGGCAGCAGGGATTCGATGGCCATTTTGAGGGTTTCCAGACCCAGTTATTTCAGAGGATGGATCAGCAGGACCAGAGGATCCAGCAGCTGGGTGAGCAGCAGCTGCAGTTTTTCGGCCAGTTTCCATACCCGCCCGGACCACCACCACATCAGTGAGTTCTCCTTTCTTTTCCCCATTATTATGATTGTCTTCTATTTTCCACATTGAGGACAATGCGTACTTCAAGTATGGGGGAGGGAGTAGACTCACTAGTTATCTTTATGTACAATTTTATTGTTTCTGTGTACAGTTTCTTTTGACATTGCATTGCATTTAGTTTTCAAAAAAAGAAAAAAAAAGAAAAAGCCAAAAATATGAGAAAAAAGGCAACCAAAATCCTGGGATGAGTTGAAAACCCGAAAGGGCGACTCAGGTAAAAAGCAGGTAGTCTGACCAGTACTAGGCTGGTGCAAAAATAGACTAGAGTGATGTGAGCATACGTGAGAACATCTAGAAAAATGAAATGAGTGGCTAGGTGAAAACCTGAAAAGGCGCCTAGGCAAGATGAGTGAAAGAAAAAAAAATTGAGAGATTATTAGGATTCTTCATCTTGGCGTTGGCGACATAAGAAGGGGAGTCATAAGGAGGACTCGGGTAGGCCACTTTTGGAGGAATAAGGTGATTAGATGGAGTTAGGATTAGATGAGTCTTGCATCACTTATTTTGGTTGTTTTGGAGCGTATTGTTGATATGTTGTAACCACTAGTGTCGTGTTTTCTCGTACTTCCTGAGACCTTAGAGCATGATTGAAGGAGTGAGTCTAGTCTTTAGCTTACTCGGGACGAGTAAGGTCTAAGTATGGGGGAATTTGATAGGTGATATATTGTATAGCGCATGGTTATTAGCATGATTTAGATGAGTTTTAGGTGTGTTCTGGTGTTAACTCTGTGATCCGGATGAGAAGCCAAGAAGTGGAGAAAGCATAGGATTTACAGAGTTCTGAAGCACATGGAAGAGAGAAGCTGAGAGAGAAGACGTAGGAGTTCTGGAGAACCACCGCACCCCGTGGTGACACTGACCGTACCCGCGGCGAGAAGGTCATAGAAGAAGAGCTGGACACTGGAAGACCACCGTACCCCACGGTGGGTGTTGCCGCACCCGCGGTGACGACGCGCTGAAGATTTTCCGAGTTTTTATTTCCCATTTTATTTTATTTCCGAGACTTTGTTTCCAAGTTTGTTATTTCCTTTTAATTATTTCTGGACTATTTGCCCTAGTTGCCACCATTCTTAGTTTTACTCTCACAAACCCTACTGAGTTCTGGTGTGGACCTATCTTATGGTTCACACTCGTGCTACTAATTCACCCCTTTTTGATTTTGATCCAGAGATTGAGAGAAATTTTTCCCAGGATCGCAGAGTCAACCGTAGGTTTTTGACAACCCTGCATTTGAGATGGGTGACGCAGATCGAACGTTGAGGCAGTTGACAGCGCCCAACCTGTAACAGCAACCCTTGGCTGTGACTATTCCTGCTGTAGGAGAGGGCGTAAACTTTGAGTTGAAGCCGGGGCTGATTCATTTGCTCCCAACCTTCCATGGGCATAGTGAAGAGGACCCAATCAAGCACATGGATAAATTCCACACTGTCTGCATGAGCATGAAACCGGCGAACGTCACTGAGGAACAAATTAAGATGAGAGCTTTCGGGTTTACCCTCAAAGACGCTGCTGATGACTGGTATTCCCATCTGCCTACTAGAAGCATAGACACGTGGAACAAACTGCATAAGGCATTTCTCGAAAAGTATTTCCCTGCAAAGAAGGAAAATAGTTTGAAAAAGGCTATAAGTAACATCGAGCAGGAGGCTGACGAGACCCTTTATGAGTACTATGAGCGGTTCAATAGACTTTGCTCAAGTTCTCCGTTCCATGGGTACACCAATCAAGACCGGGTGCTTCATCTTTACAATGGTCTGCTGGACAGTTAAAGGAGGATCGTTGACGCTGCATGTGGTGGCAACATTCTAAACACAACACCGGCGGCAGCTATGGAAAAGATTCAAGAGATGGCAGAGGGCACAAGAAATTTCAGTAGAACTTCTACCAAGAGAGGAGTCAATGCTGCTGACTCTAATCGCCCTGCGTATGAAAGTGATATCACTGAGTTGAAGGACATGGTAAGGAGACTTACGCTGCAAGGAACTCCTCAACAACTCAAACCATGTGGGGTTTGTGTTGATCAATTCCACCCCACCGATGCATGTCCTCAATTACAAGATGATTCGAATGCTGAGGTGAACGCTGTAGGGGGTTATGGACCTCCAAGACCTCGGCATGATCCCTACTCCAACACTTATAATCCGGGATGGAGAGACCACCCAAATTTCAGATGGAGGGATCAACCGAATCAACAACAACAACCTCAGCCCAGACCCCCTTTTGTACAAAAGCCACAAGGTCCACAACCTGATGCGTCTCCTTCAACTGAAGATATGCTCAAAGCTTTGACGAAACATTTCACCACTCACGTTCAAGCTACGACATCGAGTATCAAGAACCTAGAGACGCAGATGGGGCAGATGGCTGAGGCGATCACAAGGATTGATGCACGGACTTCGGGGAATCTACCATCTCAAACGGTAGTAAACCCGAGGGAAAAATTAGCGCTGTAACCCTCCGAAGTGGAAAGCAATTGCCTGTCGCTCCTATTGCTGAGAAGGACGATTCAGGAAAAGGGGAGTTTCTGGAGGACCACCGCACCCAGCGGCAAGAGTACCGCACCCGCGGTGAGAATACAGAAGAGGACCAGAACATTCTATTGAAGACACTGCACCCAGCGATGGGACCTGCCGTACCCCGCGGTGACGATTCTGTTTCTCGAGAAAATTCTGGGGACACACTGTTGTGCTCTGGCACACGCCAGGATCCAAAACAGTACAAGGTGAAGGGCGTTGAGATTATGTTTTGTGTTTCTTTGTGGAAGGGAAAGATATAACTCTTCTAGACAGATCTAGACGAGTTTGGGATATAACTCATCAAGTATGACTTGAAGAGTTTGGGATAAGCAACTCATAACCCTCGGATGAACTCACCAAGAAATATGAGAAGATATTGATTGACCATGGATGTACGATTTGGAGAAGGTGAAGGGTAGAAAGGCTAAGAAGTGAGACCCAGACGAGGACCCAAATGTACTCACCCATATCAAACAACCTTCTTTGGATATACGCACCAAAGGTTGTTTTGGATATACGCACCAAAACAAGAACTTTAAGCATTCATGGATATACACACCAAGAAGCCATCATTCAAGTTTAAGCAAAGGGATGTTTACCTCACACTTGCTGAATGTCTCGAAAAGATCCTTATCATCGACGATCCTTCTCTCCTTAACCGCCTCTGGGAATAGGGCGGGTGGCTTTTCGGAATCGAGAGGAGGAAAGTATGGACGAACGTAGGTGTCCACGTGAGGCTCTTTGGCAGCTCTAAGAGATCCGCCGTGGGTGCGGTCAGCCTCCACCGCGTGTGCCAGAGCACAACATTTGGTATCAGAGCCATTCAAGATGAAGGGAATATTCGTGCTCGCCTAGGCCCAATGCCTACTTCCCCATGAGTTCTTCGCAAGCAACGACAACGAAGATTCGAGGACGAATCTCTTTGAAGGGGGAGAGGATGATGTGACTATGGGAACCACCATTTTTGAAGAAGATCAAACACTTATCCAAAAAAAATGGTTCGAAACTTGGAAGGAGTCAAAACCGAAGAATCTATCTCGTCGACTTCTTCTCAGTATTCTGGCCATATCCGGAGCTACGAAAGTCCAATGGAGGCCCATGAGTAGTCATTGGAAAGCTAAGGAAATTATCTACAATTCTGATGTGAAGGTCTTCCTCAAATTCGGGTCAACAAAACAGCTAAATTGAAGAGAATCCAAGGCACTAGATTAAATAGCATTCCTTTTATGCATTTTTACCATGTATGGCATTACTTTCAAGGCAGGCCGTTTTAGTACTTAATTTGGACGTTTATTTGCTAATTAAATCAGGCTTTGAAAACCTTAGAAATTAGCTTAAGGGGCCGGCCATAGGATCTATAAAAGGCCACCTCTTCCTTTTGACATTGCATTGAAAGGCTAAGCCTTATAAAACATTAACTAAAACATTTAACCGGCCATAGGATCTATAAAAAGCCTTAGAAATGAGCGAACGTGTCTCAGCGGTGTCTCAGCGGTGTTTCAACGGTGTATGCCCAAGAAGTGCGCTGACCCAGGTATGGTAAGCATCCCGTGTATCATAGGTGACACTATATTCGAAAGAGTTATGCTTGATCTGGGTGCATCTATCAATGTTTTGCCTTACTCTTTTTATAAATCACTTGGATTGGGACCTTTGCATGAAACAGGAATTGTTGTGCAACTTGCTGATAGGTCTAGTGTATACCCTAATAGAGTAGTTGAGGATGTTTTGGTCATGGTTGACAATTTGATATTCCCTGCTCATTTCTTTGTCCTAGATATGGAACATGATATGCATGCTGCACCTATTTTGTTAGGAAGGCCATTCTTAAAAACTGCTAGGACTAAGATTGATTATGTAAGTGGGACACTTACTATGGAATTCGATGGGGAGGTGGTTGAATTTAACATTTATGATGCTATGAAACACCCCGTTGATGACCATTATTTGTGCTCTATTGATATGATTGAACCCATTGTGCAAGATGTGTTTGATATTTCTGGTTTGGATGAGTTGCAATCCATTATTGAGAATGATATAGATGAGTCCCATACGGAATATGCTTTGTCAACTAACATGCAGGTGGTCCTATCTCAGATGGATGTGAACGGTAAGCTTCCTATTGAACTGATAAGCACTACTTTGTAGGGCGTAACTAAGAGTTGTTAGAGGGTTATTGGTGCCATTCGGGTAGATTTCGACACATTCTTGTGGCATGGTATTTGGGGGCGAAGTCTGGTGTTTTTGGAGTTGTATGAGCTATTTTGGATATCATAGGAGACACTGAGGAAAGAAGCCACCAAAAGAAGACGCAAAGGAAGTGAAGACGAGAGGTTAGGAGGCAAAGCCAAAGAGTGAAGGCCGAGCATTAACCGCGACCACGGGCAAGGGTGCCGCGATCGCGGTTCCTCGGGCAAGTCGAGAGTTTTCCGCAGGCGCGGAGGAATGTGAAGAGCGCGGAGCCACAAGAGGCCGTGATCGCGGTAAATGGGCCGCGATCGCGGGTCGTCGACGCTGGAAGTTCTGACTTTTCCCGAGTCTATCTTTTCTAATTTCTTTTCTTATTTTTCCATTTTATTTCATTTCTTTTCAGTTGGGCTAGGTCATTTGTTAAGCCCACCTATATATACTCTCTTAGTTTTAGGTTTTGAAAAGGAAGAGACACTCATATAAGGCTTTAGTTTTTACATCATCGTTGTTTTCTCAAGACTATGGAAGGCTAAGCACTTTTGCTTAGTTTGGCAATGGAAGCTTATGTTTCGATTATTGGTTGTGAGGTTATGTTCCCTTTCTTAATTCCTATTGATCTATATCTCTTCTCTTAAGCAGAATATCATTGAATAATTATTGATTTGTCTAGACAGGCCATCTAGGTTTATTGATTGTTACTCATATTGCTATGACTAGGAAACTGTTGGGCTAACGTCCTGGTCTAGAGTGGCAAGCATAGGTTTTATTTGCTTTGGTGAATTTTATCTATGTAGAGATTTTATTACATGTTGAATGCTTCTGGTTGAGGTGTTATGTGTATCCTGGCTAATTCTTATGTTTATTGCTGCCTTTGGGTTGAATCACTAGTGGTGCTAGGGTTATTCATTGGTAAGGGTTCTTAGGGATGGTTTCCTTATTAATCTACACAAGATCGGGACAGGAATAATCATAGGAAAGAATTGGAAGTAATCTAGGATCAACCAACCAAAACTTAAGTGGAAATTGTCTGGCTAAGTGTTTTCTCACATTTGATTGCATACTATTTATTCTGTTTTATTTTCTACTTGATTAAAACCTCAAAAAAAAACCCTTTGTTACTATTGTTCGATTGGTATTCAATTTGTGACATGAATATAGACGCTTGTGATTCTCTTGGGATTTCGACCCTTGCTTGCTTACTATACTAGTTTGAAAGTTGAGGTTTACTTTGATTTGGCATAACGACCTTAGGCCACGTCAAATTTGGCGCCGTTGCCGGGGAATCACTGTCTGTTTTCTTGTATATTAATTGAATATTGATCTTTCTAGGGAACCTATCTTACGGTTCCCTCTAACATTACTAACTTTTCATTGACGAAGTGCAATTCAGAGTAGATAATTATGTTGGAGAACTCTATCTATGGCGCAAGAAAGTATGACATTGTTGGAGAACTCTAGCTATGGTGAGAACACACTGCTGGCACTCACCCAGACACTTCAAGCATTAACACAAGCGGTGATTCAAGCCGGTGCAAACAACGCACAAGTAATGAAAGAGGGATTCTCTCAGCTCTCCCAGCAAAATTATACTATGCACCAATCCTCTCAGCAATCTATATTAAGCTTGGGTGCATCAATGGAGCGGCTGACGCAATGGATACCTGCTATAGCAGAATCTTAACCCAAGGGCAATGCTGCCCAGCGGCATGTTGAGGAGAAGGCAGAATTTGGAAAGCTCCCCGCAGAAGAGAAACCGCGACCGCAGGAGGAGTGCTTCAAGAATAGTATTCTACCTGACGCGGTATGTTCTCCTAAAATTGAAGAGGAGATGGACGAGGACAGGGACTATGAGCCTCAAAACTACACTCAACATGAATGGCCCTTGCTGGAGTCCCAGATTCCCATCACACCTCCCCCCGAGGCTCTCAATGGAAGCAAGCTAGAAGCTCCTTTGGTCACACTGGCCAACAGCATCCCTCGTTGTGCAGATACTGTGAAGGCGAGGCGGAATATAGGAAAGAAGCCGAAGGTGAAGCAAAAGAGTGAGGTTGCAGGCCAGATGTCGGATTACCTCATACTAGACACGGGGCAGGATAGGCGTGCAACCTCTGCAATGCTGGGAAGAGAATTCTTGAAGATGACAACTGCGGTCATGGATACGAAGGGTGATCCGCTCACAATGAAAGGCAGAAGGAAGGGGGTATAGTCGTACCTGAAGAGGCACCCCCCAGATTTGGAACCAAGAAGGGTGGTCGTTGTAAGCGACCCGAGATGAATAGAGAGCACCATGTCGAGCCATGACAGTAACCAAGGCGCTGCTCGGGAGGCAACCCGAGGTAAGACTTTCAACTTAGTTTTTCTTTCAGAAGCTTAGTTTTCCCTTGTTTTCGAAATTTTTGCTCTGTTTTTGTTCGACTAAACCACGCAGAAAAGTCGAGAAGAAACCGCGACCGCGGCATAAAACCCGCGATCGCGGTCGGAGAAAGTCGAGCAAAAACCGCGATCGCGGCATAAAACCCGCGATTGCGGCCCCATGGCGCGCCGCGAATTAGGGTTTAGTATGACAAGGAAAAAAAAAGAAAAAAAAACGCGATCGCGGGTACTGTTCACCCGCGATCGCGGGGTTACTGTTCATCGGAAAAAAAAATTGTATTTTATCCGTGATCGCGGCCTTCACTGCCGCAATCGCGGTTCCTCACGGTGTTCCTCCCATGGCGATTCTTCCACGACGGTTCCCTCCTTTATGGCGGTTATTTCCACGGCGGTTCATTCATGGCGGTTCTGAAGCGGTCTTTCTTCACCATGTTCGCGAGCAACAACCGGTGTACCCTTGATCCATCCATTGTTGTTGTTCCCTGCGGTACGTCTTCACCTGTGCGTCACTACCTGTGCATACTGAGTTCGGAGTTCCAGCATTCCATGATCTATCTCTTGAGAAGTTCGACTGTTGAAGTGGTGATGAAATTTATGGGGATCCCTACATCCCTGAGTACCTTCCTGGCGTTATTGACGAAGACTACCACCCCGGCGTACGCTTAGTGAGTTCTTCCTTTCTTCCCCTCATATTTTTCTTTGTCTTCCATACATTGAGGACAATGCATGATTCAAGCATGGGAGAGTAGAAAGTACTTGCTATCTATCTTGTAAATTAGTTTCGATTTCAGCATTGTTATTTCCATTCAGCATTTTCCATTGTTCGCATTCCCTTTAAAAAAAATAATTTTTTTTTAGAAAAAGTCAAAAAGCAAAAAAGACATACATGGAAATCCTGGGACAAGTCGAAAACCCGAAAGGGCGGCTTGGGTAATAAGCAGGTGGCCCGGACCAGCGCTAGGCCGGAGTAAAAAAGTGTCACTCTGTCTGAGTGACGTGAGCATATGTGAGCACCTCTATGAAAAAAATACGAGTGGCTAGGATGAAAACCCAAAAGGGCTCCTAGGCAAAATGAGTGAAAAGAAGATGAGTGATTTTAGGATCTCATTTTACTTGGAGGGGCGACATAAGAAGAGGAGACAAAGAAGGATTGTTGGGTAGGTCACTCTGGGAGGCATAAGGAGTCATAGATGGAGGCTAAGATTAGAGGTCACTTTACACTATTGGATGTCCGGGCTAAGCTTGGGGGAAGTACTCTGCTTGCCCCTTAAGCTTATTGATGGAGGATGTGTTGTGAATGAGATTGGTGCCAGGAGCTTTGGCATGGGTTAAGCGCAACTCTTAGTACATTGTGTTTGGAGAGATGCTTCCTGAGGCCTTGGGTGTTTCATTGGAGGAGTAGGCTCATTATTAGCTTACTCGAGGGCGAGCAAGGTCTAAGCATGGGGGAGTTTGATAAGCACTACTTTGTAGGGCGTAACTAAGAGTTGTTAGAGGGTTATTGGTGCCATTCGGGTAGATTTAGACACATTCTTGTGGCATGGCGTTTGGGGGCGAAGTCTGGTGTTTTTGGAGTTGTATGAGCTATTTTGGATATCATAGGAGACATTGAGGAAGGAAGCCACCAAAAGAAGATGCAAAGGAAGTGAAGACGAGAGGTTAGGAGGCGAAGCCAAGGAGTGAAGGCCGAGCATTAACCGTGACCGCGGGCAAGGGTGCCGCAATCGCGGTTCCTCGGGCAAGTCGAGAGTTTTCCGCAGGCGCGGAGGAATGTGAAGAGCGCGGAGCCACAAGAGGCTGCAATCGCGGTAAATGAGCCGCGATCGCGGGTCGTCGACGCTGGAAGTTCTGACTTTTCCCGAGTCTATCTTTTCTAATTTCTTTTCTTATTTTTCCATTTTATTTCGTTTCTTTTCAGTTGGGCTAGGTCATTTGTTAAGCCCACCTATATATACTCTCTTAGTTTTAGGTTTTGAAAAGGAAGAGACACTCATATCAGGTTTTAGTTTTTACATCATCATTGTTTTCTCAAGACTATGGAAGGCTAAGCACTTTTGCTTAGTCTGGCAATGTAAGCTTAAGTTTTGATTATTGGTTGTGAGGTTATTTTCCCTTTCTTAATTCCTATTGATCTATATCTCTTCTCTTAAGCAGAATATCATTGAATAATTATTGATTTGTCTAGACAAGCCATCTAGGTTTATTGATTGTTACTCATATTGCCATGACTAGGAAACTGTTGGGCTAACGTCCTGGTCTAGAGTGGCAAGCATAGGTTTTATTTGCTTTGGTGAATTTTATCTATGTAGAGATTTGATTACATGTTGAATGCTTCTGGTTGAGGTGTTATGTGTATCCTGGTTAATTCTTATGTTTATTGTTGCCTTTGGGTTGAATCACTAGTGGTGCTAGGGTTATTCATTGATAAGGGTTCTTAGGGATGGTTTCCTTATTAATCTATACAAGATCGGGACAGGAATAATCATAGGAAGGAATTGGAAGTAATCTATGATCAACCAACCAAAACTTAAGTGGAAATTGCCTGGCTAAGTGTTTTCTCACATTTGATTGCATACTATTTATTCTGTTTTATTTTCTACTTGATTAAAACCTCAAAAAAAAACCTTTGTTACTATTATTCAATTGGTATTCAATTTGTGACAGGAATATAGACGCTTGTGATTCTCTTGGGATTTCGACCCTTGCTTGCTTACTATACTAGTTTGAAAGTTGAGGTTTACTTTGATTTGGCATAACGACCTTAGGCCATGTCATGAACCTTTGGGCATTGGCCCAAACTTGCTAACACCGAGCGAGAAGCTTGTTCCTTCTGTTGTACAGGCTCCCGAGAGTGAACTCAAACAACTCCCTGGTCATCTCAAGTACACTTTTCTTGGAGTCAACGACACTTTGCCAGTCATTATGTCTAGTAAGCTTTCAAGGGAGAAAGAGGAGAAGCTAGTGGAGACATTGAAGGAGCACAAGACCGCGCTGGGATGGACCATTGCTGACATCAAAGGGATTAGTCCCTCCACATATATGCATCGGATTTTGCTAGAAGACGACGCCAAGCCATCCAGACAACCACAAAGAAGGCTTAACCCACCTATGATGGAGGTGGTGAAAAGGAGGTGTTGAAACTCCTTCAAGCTGACATGATATTCCCTATCTCCGACAGTCAATGGGTCAGCCCCACTCAGGTTGTCCCCAAGAAGGGAGGGATCACAGTGGTTGAGAATCAACAGGGAGAGTTAGTCCCTACAAGAACTCAGACGGGCTGGAGAGTCTGCATTGATTACCGTAAGTTGAACGCGGTAACTCGAAAAGACCACTTTATTTTACCTTTTATTGATCAAATGCTAGAACGCCTTGCTGGGCACCCCTACTATTGTTTTCTAGATGGATACTCAGGGTATTTTCAGGTAGCCATAGCGCCAGAAGACCATGAGAAGACTACTTTTACATGTCCCTTTGGCACTTTTGCATACCGGAGAATGCCTTTTGGACTATGTAACGCACCCGGTACTTTTCAACGATGTATGGTAAGTATTTTCTATGAGTATATTGAGAATTTCATTGAGGTATTCATGGATGACTTCACGGTACATGGGGATAGCTTTAATTCATGTTTGAACCACTTGACACTTGTGCTTACAAGATGTGTTGAAACTAACTTAGTTCTCAATTCCGAAAAGTGTCATTTCATGGTAGAACAAGGGATTGTGTTAGGTCATATCGTCTCTACTAAGGGTATTGAGGTCGATAAGGCGAAGATTGATATAATTCAGTCTTTGCCTTATCCTACTAACGTGCGCGAAGTTCGTTCCTTCCTAGGCCATGCAGGTTTCTATCGCAGGTTTATCAAGGACTTTTCCAAAATCTCATCGCCCTTATGCGAGCTGCTGAAGAAAGAGGTGACCTTTGAGCTGAATGAGGAGTGCAAGAAGGTGTTTGATTGTTTGAAAGAACGCCTGACAAGTGCACCGATCATCCAGGCACCTGATTGGTCTCGACCGTTCGAGATAATGTGTAATGCCAGTGACTATGCAGTTGGAGCAGTTTTGGGGCAGAAAGAGGGATGGGCCTCTCATGTGATTCACTACGCTTCCATGACTCTGAATGGAGCGCAACGAAACTACTCCACTACTAAGAAAGAGATGCTGGTTGTGGTGTTCACCTTGGAGAAATTCAGGCAATATCTTTTGGGAGTGAAGGTGATCATATACACAGATCACGCCGCCCTTCGTTACCTAATGACGAATAAAGAAGCAAAGTCGAGATTGATTCGATGGGTTCTTCTGCTGAGTGAGTTTGATGTGGAGATAAGAGACAAGAAAGGAGCAGCGAACTTGGTGGCTGATCACCTGAGTAGGCTTGTGAACAAGGAAGACAAGCCAGAGAAACAAAATCCCATCCATGGAACATTCCCGGATGACACACTCTTCAAAGTGGAGGTTCTGGAGAACCACCGCACCCCGCGGCCAGAGCACCGCACCCGCGGTGGGAGTGCAGAAGAAACGGCCATGTTTCTGGAGAGTCGACGCACCCCGCGGTGGGATGTACCGCACCCCGCGGCGGCGATGTTGTTTTTGTCGAGGATTCTGGAAGAGAACCGCACCCTGCGGTGACACTGACCGCACCCGCGGCGAAGGGGACAGAAAGAGTTTTTTGTGTTGTCAACGTCTCTTCGCTCGAGTCTTACTTCCATAGGTCCGTTCTCGGGATCCGTTCTTTCCGACCATGGTACGCCGACATTGTGAACTACTTGGTTCGTGGGGAATTCCCTCCAGATCATACCAAGGCGCAACGGAAGAAGGTGCGAAGAGAAGCTTGACACTATATTTGGGACGATCCATATCTCTGGAGACATTGTGTCGACCAGGTAATCCGTCGATGTCTTCCGGATAACAAGGTACAATCTGTCCTTAGCTTTTGTCATTCTGAAGCATGCAGGGGTCATTTTGGTGCGAGCAAAACTGCTAGAAAGGTGTTAGATGCAGGTTTCTACTGGCCCCACATCTTTCGGGATGCATTTGCATTCTGTAAAGTGTGTGATAGATGTCAGAGGATGGGTAATATTTCTAGGAGAAATGAGATGCCACAGTCGTCTTTGATTTTCTGTGAGGTCTTTGATGTGTGGGGTATTGATTTTATGGGACCCTTTCCTAGTTCTTTTGGGAATCTCTATATTTTGCTTGCGGTGGACTACGTTTCCAAATGGGTGGAAGAGAACGCCACCAGGACTGATGATTCTAAAGTTGTGGCAGGTTTTTTGAAAGAGAACATATTCTTCAGGTTTGGAATCCCCAAAGCTTTGATTAGTGATCGGGGAACCCATTTTTGTAACAAGACTGTAACCGCCCTATTGAAGAAGTATCATGTCACACAAAGAGTTTCCACTGCCTATCATCCACAGACCAATGGGCAGGTTGAGGTGTCCAATAGAGAGATCAAGACCATTCTTGAGAAGACGGTGGCACCCAATAGGAAGGATTGGAGTGTGAGGCTTAATGATGCATTGTGGGCTTACCACACCGCTTTTAAAACTCTAATTGGAATGTCTCATTTTCATCTCGTATTTGGCAAAACTTGCCATCTTCCTGTAGAGCTGGAACATAAGGCATGGTGGGCGGTGAATAAGTGCAACATGCAGATTGATGAGGTAGGAGAGTTCCGCAAGATGCAGCTGCAAGAGTTGGAAGAGTTACGCCTTGATTCATATGACAACGCTGTTATCTATAAGGCGAAAACCAAGACATGGCATGACAAGAATATCTTGCGGAAGGACTTCCAACCAGGCGATAAAGTCCTTTTGTTTCAATCTCGCCTGAAACTCTTTGCAAGAGAGCTTAGATCGAAGTGGATAGGACCCTATGTTATTGCTGAAGTCTACCCACATGGTGTTGTTGATTTAATCGAGCCAAAGACTCAGAAGACATTCAAGGTTAATGGTCAAAGGTTAAAACCTTACCATGAGGGTTTCCCCACCGAGGCAATTGATGAGATGGCTCTTGAGGAGCCAAGTGCTGAAAATGAATATACAAGAGTCTACGTCGAGCCAACGACGTGAACCAAGGCGCTGCTCGGGAGGCAACCCGAGGTATTGTTTTCTTTTTCTTTCTTTTGTCTTTGCATTTTCATAGATTAGCTAGGTAGTTCATTTCTGTTTTCTTTCGTTTTCGCCTGCGTACTAACGTACATGTATGAAGAATAAGATGCAAAGGAGTTCTGGAGAGCTCACCGCACCCGCGGTGGGCACCCCTTTGAGTTGAAGCCAGGGTTGATTCATTTGCTCCCAACCTTCCATGGGCATAGTGGAGAGGACCCAATCAAGCACATGTGTAAATTCCACACTGTCTGCATGAGCATGAAACCGACAAACGTCACTGAGGAACAAATCAAGATGAGAGCTTTCAGGTTTACCCTCAAAGACGTTGCTGATGACTGGTATTACCATATGCCTACTGGAAGCATAGACACGTGGAACAAACTGCATAAGGCGTTTCTCGAAAAGTATTTCCATGCAAAGAAGGCAAACAATTTGAAAAAGGCTATAAGCAACATCGAGCAGGAGGCTGACGAGACCCTTTATGAGTACTATGAGCGGTTCAATAGACTTTGCTCAAGCTGTCCGTTCCACGGGTACACCAATCAAGACCTGGTGCTTCATCTTTACAATGGTCTGCTGGACAGTGAAAGGAGGATCGTTGACGCTGCATGTGGTGGCAACGTTCTAAACACAACACTGGCAGCAACTATGGAAAAGATTCAGGAGATGGCAGAGGGCACAAGAAATTTCGGTAGAACTTCTACCAAGAGAGGAGTCAATGCTACTGACTCTAATCGCCCTGCGTATGCAAGTGATATCGCTGAGTTGAAGGACATGGTAAGGAGACTTACGCTGTAAGGAACTCCTCAATAACTCAAAGCATGTGGGATTTGTGCTGATCAATTCCACCCCACTGATGCATGTCCTCAATTACAAGATGATTCGAATGCTGAGGTGAACGTTGTAGGGGGTTATGGACCTCCAAGACCTCGGCATGATCCCTACTCCAACACTTATAATCCGGGATGGAAAGACCACCCAAATTTCAGATGGAGGGATCAACCGAATCAACAACAACAACCTCAGCCCAGACCCCCTTTTGTACAAAGGCCACAAGGTCCACAACCTGATGCGTCTCCTTCAACTGAAGATATGCTCAAAGCTTTGACGAAACATTTCAGCACTCACGTTCAAGCTACGACGTCGAGTATCAAGAACCTAGAGACGCAGATGGGGCAGATGGCTGAGGCGATCACAAGGATTGATGCACGGACTTCGGGGAATCTACCATCTCAAATGGTAGTAAACCCGAGGGAAAACATTAGCGTTGTAACCCTCCTAAGTGGAAAGCAATTGCCTGTCGCTCCTATTGATGAGAAGGACGATTCAGGAAAAGGGGAGTTTCTGGAGGACCACCGCACCCAGCGGCAAGAGGACCGCACCCGCGGTGAGATTACAAAAGAGGACCAAAACATTATGTTGAAGCTACGCACCCCGCGGTGGGACCTACCGCACCCCGCGGTGACGATGCTGTTTCTCGAGAAAAATCTGGGGACACACCGCACCCCGCGGTGGAGGCTGACCGCACCCGCGGCGGATCTCCTGGAGCTGCCAAAGAGCCTTACGTGGACACCTACGTCCGTCCATACTTTCCTCCTCTCGGTTCCGAAAAGCCACCCGCCCCATTCCCAGAGGCACTTAAGGAGAGAAGGATCGTCGATGATAAGGATCTTTTCGAGACATTCAGCAAGTGTGAGGTAAACATCCCTTGGCTTAAGCTTGTTAAAAGTATTCCCAAGTATGCTCGTTTCTTGAAGGAGCTTTGCACGATAAAGAGAAATCAAAAGCTTAAAGGGCAGCAAGAGGTCAAGGTGAGCGAACGTGTCTCAACGGTGTTTCAACGGCGTATGCCCAAGAAGTGTGCTGACCCAGGTATGGTAAGAATCCCTTATATCATAGGTGACACTAGATTCGAAAGAGCTATGCTTGATCTGGGTGCATCTATCAATGTTTTGCCTTACTCTCTTTATAAATCACTTGGATTGGGACCTTTGCATGAAACAGGAATTGTTGTGCAACTTGCTGATAGATCTAGTGTATACCCTAAGGGAGTAGTTGAGGATGTTTTGGTCATGGTTGACAATTTGATATTCCCTGCTCATTTCTTTGTCCTACATATGGAACATGATATGCATGCTGCACCTATTTTGTTAGGAAGGCCATTCTTAAAAACTGCTAGGACTAAGATTGATTATGTAAGTGGGACACTTACTATGGAATTCGATGGGGAGGTGGTTGAATTTAACATTTATGATGCTATGAAACACCCCGTTAATGACCACTCTTTGTGCTCTATTGATGTGATTGAACCCATTGTGCAAGATGTGTTTGATATTTCTGGTTCGGTTGAGTTACAATCCATTATTGAGAATGATATAGATGAGTCCCACACGGAATATGCTTTGTCAACTAACATGCAGGTGGTCCTATCTCAGATGGATGTGAACGGTAAGCTTCCTATTGAACCTTTGTCGTTGTAGTATAGTGGTAAGTATTCCCGCCTGTCACGCGGGTGACCCGGGTTCGATCCCCGGCAACGGCGCCAAATTTGACAGGCCTAAAGTCGTATGCCTAATCAAAGAAATCCTAAAGTACCTACTAAAGAGTATAGCAAGCAAGTCAAGGTCGAACCCAAGGGAATCAGGTTATCAATTCTTGTGTCTTTCAAGTCACCAACTAGGAACTAGGGGGGAGGGGTTGTATGATTTTCGAACCAAGTAATTAAAACGAAGCAAAGCAAAGGATGTGAATATGATGGAGAAAAGCGCCACACCTGACAAAGATCCACACAACAAGAGATATGGTTGATCACTGAATTCTATTAATCTCAAGTTCTTATCTTTCCTTTAGTTGTTCTTATCCCGATCATATGTAACTATTAGTTCTACCAGCCCTAATAGTACTTATTACTAAGTCAAATCCGAAAACCTTCAAGACTCAACAAAGAAATAGCATTCAACCAAGGATTCAACAAGATACATGCAATAGAAACAACCTGTTACTATAAGCATGCAATTAACTCTCTCTCACGATGAACACTCGCAACCCGCTTATGTAAATCGTGTTTGCTACTAGATATGCAACCCGAACCCGGAATTGACAAGTCCTAGCTGGATAATATCAATAAACCTAGGTGATCAGTCTAGATAAATCAATAAGATTCAATAAACATTCAAGCGCAAGAGAATTAATACAACTAGATAGGAAATCGAACAAGAGTAGAAAACTCACAACCAATCAATTGTTGGCTTCAAAACGTCAAGTGCAACAATGGAGGTTTAGTTCTCCATAGGGTTTGTGAGTTACAACTAAGAACGGTGGCAACTAGGGTAATCTAAACAAAGTCTTAGAAATAACCTTAAATACTAGGGCAAATAGTCCAGAAATAAATAAAAGGAAATAACAAACTTGGAAACAAAGTCTCGGAAATAAAATAAAACGGGAAATAAAAACTCGGAAAATTTTCAGCGCGTCGTCACCGCGGGTGCGGCAACACCCACCGCGGGGTGCGGTGGTCTTCCAGTGTCCAGCTCCTCTTCTCTGACCTTCTCGCCGCGGGTGCGTTCAGTGTCACCGCGGGGTGCGGTGGTTCTCCAGAACTCCTACGTCTTCTCTCTCAGCTTCTCCTTGCATCCTTCGCACCGCTCCTCAACTCTTCTCTTCCATGTGCTTCAGAACTCTGTAAATCCTATGATTTCTCCACTTCTTGGATTCTCATCCGGATCACAGAGTTAACACTAGAACACACCTAAAACTCATCTAAATCATGCTAATAACCACTAGATGCGCTATACAATGTATTACCTATCAAATTCCCCCATACTTAGACCCTACTCGTCCCGAGTAAGCTAAAGACTAGACTCACTCCTCCAATCATGCTCTAAGGTCTCAGGAAGTATGAGAAAACACAACACTAGTGGTTACAACATATCAACAATACGCTCCAAAACAACCAAAACAAGTGATGCAAGACTCATCTAATCCTAAAATCAACACCCCACACAATCAAACATAAATGAGAGCAGAGTACTTCCCCCAAGCTTATCCCGAACACCATAGAGTGAATAAGTTCTAATCCTAGTCTCCCATCTATCTTCTTATACCTCCTAGAGTGACCTACCCGAATCCTCCTTATATCACCTCTTCTTATGTCACCACGCCAGGTAAAATGATGATTCCTAAAAATCACTCTTTTTCTTTTCACTCATTTTGCCAAGGCGCCCTTTCGGGTTTTCACCAAGCCACTCATTTCATTTTCCTATAGATGGGCTCATATATGCTCACATCACTCTTGACCAATTGTTACCCCAGCCTAATACTGGTCCAAGCCACCTGCTTATTACCTAGGCCGCCCTTTCGGGTTTTCGACCTATCCCAGGATTTCTATTTTAAGCCTTTTTTCAAATTTTTGGCTCTTTTCATTTTTTTCTTCTTCTCAACGACATAGCAAGTATAGAACCCTCCCCCATACTTAAACATTGCATTGTCCTCAATATAATGAAAGACAAAAGAATAAAAGCATAGGGAAGAGCAAAAAAATAACTCACAAACGCCGCTGAGTTGGCTTGGAGACGTACGTTATTGCTGGCGGTAAAACAATGAACGCTCAGGTCTCTGGTGTTGTGCGGGGTCTTCTTAATCAATAATCTTCTCCTACCGTGAAACCAAAAGGAAACCACTTTGGTGAATAGTGGTATATCAAAGAATTTGGGGCTGCACGGCCTTCAATGAACACACAAAATAGGCCCAGATGTGTTCGTGGTGTGGGCCATGGTGTTCCTCCTCTTCAACTGTCGACTGTAGGGCCATCATCGTTGCCAAATAATGTGTGGGGCGAATGTCTGCTCCTTGACAACATGATGCGCACCTTCTCCATGGGGAACTCCGGACAGCTGGCCTACGGTAGAACTCTTTTTTGTTGTTTTTTTGATTTTTGATTTTTTTTTTTTTAGAAAAACAGAAAGTAAAGGGGTGCCCACCGCGGGTTCGATGAGCTCTCCAGAACCCTCCATTGAACCTTTTCTTTTGTACCTGCGTGTTAGTGCACAGGCGAAACGAAACAAAAACAAACTACCTAGCTATGAAACCACAAAGATAAGAGAAAGGTTTGAAACCACAAAAAAAACAATACCTCGGGTTGCCTCCCGAGCAGCGCCTTAGTTAATGTCATTGGCTCGACATGGGACTCAGACAATCTCAATCCACAGCATCAGGTTCCTTAGGAACCCTCTCATTTGGCACCTCCTTTTTGAACCAATCATGGAAAGGTTTGAACCTTAGACCATTCCTCTTCTTCAGCGGCTCCTCCACCTTGACCTTCTTAGTCGCCTTCCCCCCATACTTAGATCGATCAGGGGGGCGTTTAACCTCCGACTGTTCATTCTGCACAACAAAAGGAAAAGGCTTCTTGCCCTGTGGAGTCAATAAAGTGGGGCAACTGCCCAAAAGAGAAGTGGGAGAATCACCCTTCTCATCCAATAAAGTCGTGACTTCCTACAGATTAGAAGATACAGGAATATCGACAGGCAAGTCAACTATGGGATCCTCTATTATAGGTTGCAATTCATCCAAAGGGTTATGACTCATTACATCAACAAAGTTTAAAGAGGTATTAATGACAGGTTTCGTATCATATATGTTATATTCAACTCAATCCCCATCAAATTCCATAGTTAATTTCCCACTTCTGACATCAATTGTGGTATTTGCGGTTTTCATGAATGGTCTACCTAACAGCATATGTGCACCTGTACCACCACCCATATCAAACACATAAAAATCAGTGGGAAAAATCAGCTTATCTACCATAACAAGGACATCTTCAACAACCCCTTTCGGGTAGACATTGGTTCCATCAGTTAATTGAATAACTAGCCTAGTGTCCTGTAATAGTGGCAGACCAAGAGACTCATAAAATGACAATGGTAAGACGTTAATAGCTGCACCAAGATCTAACATAGCTTTATCAATCTTTGTCTCACCAATGATGCAGGGGATAGAAAACATACCTGGATCACTGCACTTCTTGGGCAGGCACCTTTGAAACACAGCAGATACTTGCTCGCTCACCTGGACCTGCTTCTTTTGCTTCTGCTTCTGTTTCCTCTTGATTGTGCAAAGTTCCTTCAAGAAACGAGCATATTTGGGAATACTTTTAACAAGTTTGAGTAAAGGGATGTTTACCTCGCACTTGCTGAAAGTCTCGAAGAGGTCCTTGTCGTCAATGATTCTCCTCTCCTTAAGCGCCTCTGAGAATGGGGCGGGTGGCTTCTCAGAACCGAGAGGAGGGAAGTATGGACGAACGTAGGTGTCCACGTAAGGTTCTTTGGCAGCTCTAGGAGATCCGCCGCGGGTGCGATCAGCCTCCACCGCGGGGTGCGGTGGTTCTCCAGAACTCCTACGTCTTCTCTCTCAGCTTCGCCTTGCATCCTTCGCACCGCTCCTCAACTCTTCTCTTCCATGTGCTTCAGAACTCTGTAAATCCTATGCTTTCTCCACTTCTTGGCTTCTCATCCGGATCACAGAGTTAACACCAGAACACACCTAAAACTCATCTAAATCATGCTAATAACCACTAGATGCGCTATACAATGTATCACCTATCAAATTCCCCCATGCTTAAACCTTGCTCGTCCTCGAGTAAGCTAAAGTCAACCTACTCCTCCAAATTCAACCCCAAGGCTTCAGGAAGCACAAGAAAATATGACACTTTAGCTTACTCGACATCTGACTTTAATTCTATTGAGAGATTATTAGGATAGACTCCCGCATTGGTGAAAACCCGGCAACGGCGAGATTATTAGGATATACTTTAGTTCATACTTTGCTTTGTTTTAATTACTTGGTTCAAAAATCATACAACCCCCCCCCCCCCCCTAGTTCCTAGTTGGTGACTTGAAAGACACAAGAATTGATAACCTGATTCCCTTGGGTTTGACCCTGAATTGCTTGCTATACTCTTTAGTAGGTACTTTAGGATTTCTTTGATTAGGCATACGACTTTAGGTTTGTCATCCCCATGGCGCATCTCACTAGTATTTTTTTTATACTTGGTTATTTTATGCGTCTTGATGTTTAAGAAAATATTTCTATTTCTAGCAAATTCTTATTTTAGTATGTTACGTCTTGGGTTTTTATGTGTTTGACAAAGCCCAAGCCCATTAGGTTTTCTTTTACTCTTGTTCCCTATAAGTGTACTCGATTGATGATTCAATAAAGTTAAGTTGAGTTTTAGTTTATGAAAGTAGAGGCGATCTCCTTATAAACCCTTGGATTCCCCAATACGTCTCAACCGTAACTATCGGTTTGATCATCCGAGGCAATCACATTTTCCTCTTTTAAGCCATAACGTTTGCTTGATCCTTCAACCAAGATCATCACGTTCGTCTTTTTCCAGCTCGAGTTCACCATTACGGATGAGGCTAAAGTCGTTATTCCTATCAAAGAATCCTAAAAACCTAACTAAGTATAGCAGGCAAGTAAGGGTCGAACCCAAGGAAATCAAATGAACTATCTCTATGTAAGAAAGCAAGTTATCAACTAGGAACAAAGGGGGGATTGTTGTTTGATTTCTAGAATTACTAATGAATTAAAGCAGGGATTGGTAAAGATTGTTGTAAATATGATTGTGAGGGTATTTCACCTAACAGATATCCACACTTCAGTATTATAGGTTCATCATTGATTATCTCAAGTTCATTCAATCCTATGATTGTTCCTATTCCGATCTTAGGTATATTAACATGTCAACTAGCCCTGAAAATACTAACTATTAAACAATTAAGAAACTATCAAGATTCAATTTAACAACAGCAGTAAGCATAGGAATTAAGCAGGATACATGCAACATTTAACAACTAGTCAGTATTCAACATGCAATCAATTCTCTTCACAATAAACATTCACAACTAGTTCATGCAAATCGTGGTTGCTACTCTAGATAAGGAATTTCAACTAGAAATAACCAAATCCTAGCAATAGAAAATTACTAACATCAACTAGTTGCACAGGCTAGCGAAATCAGCAAGATTCAATAAAGATAAGTTCAAAGAGAATTAATACAACCCAAAGGAAATAGAACAAGATTTATAACCTCACAACCAAATCAACTGAAGGCTTCAATCATCACGCGAAACAATGGAAATTAGTTCTTCATAGTTTTCTCAAAACTCTAGGGAAAATAATGAACGATGATAAAGTGATAATGAAAAGTCTTCTCTCAAAGAAGGTTAAAAATCTACTTAGCAAAACCTAATTCCTAAAAGATAACGATAACAATCTTCTAAAAATAAAACAAACGAACTAAAAGGAAATAAAATAAACTAAAGATCTCGGACGAATTGTCGACACGCTCCGCGCCTGGGAAAGGACCCGCGACCGCGGCCAAGATCCCCGCGATCGCGGTTTGACACTTTTCCGCATCCTGCTTCTGTTGTCAATCCGCGCCCGCAAAAATATTTCCGCTCTCGCGGTTTTGGCTCTGTTGCGACTCCATCTGCTCTTCCGCGCTCGCGGCCTTCACTCGGTGGCTTCATACTCCTAATGCTTCATTACTTCACCAAAATCCTCCATTAAGCCACTTCTTATCTACAACTCCATTCTCACAAATTGTCTCCTAAACCCACACAAATGGTACCTAATATCCTAGTAACAGCTCATAGTTACGCACTACAAAGTAGAGCGTATCAAATTCCCCCATGCTTAGACCTTGCTCGTCCTCGAGTAAGCTAATAGAAACCTACTCCTCCAATGAAATACCCAAGGTCTCAGGAAGCACACCAAAACTATCTCCACTAAGAACTGTACCTACTCATGAATCTCCAGGGCACCAACACAACAACACAACACCAGCTTCAAGTAAAGCATAGTACTTCCTCCAAGCTTAACCCGAACACCATAGAGTGAATGTGACCATCTAATCTTAGCTTATGTTTGTGATCTTTGGCTTTAGGTTTTATTATTTAAACCTAGTTCCAATAGCCTTCATTCATCATCTAGATCATCACGTTTTAGCATTCAGCAGTTTTCCCTTTGAAGTTTATTTGTTTTCAAGAACTATGAGGAGCTAAGCACCCTTTGTTTAGTCCGACGATTGAAGCCTTCAATTGATATACGGTTGTGAGATTCAAATTCTATTTCTTTTCCTTTGAATGTATTGACTCTCTTGTGCTTCATCCCATTGATTATTATTGATTTCACTTGTTGGACGCAACTAGTTGTTATTGGTAATTGTCTATTGCTAGGGTTTGGTAATTACTGTTTGAGTTACCTAATTCATGTGTAGCAACTGCAATACTCTGAGAACTGTTTGGGACTAGTTTATTGTAGAGAGAATTAATTGCATGCAATAGTATGACTGTTTGCTACTCTGGCATGTATCTATCGAAATTCCTGTGCTCATTGCAGCTATAGAATTGACGCGTGAGGTTTTCATAGTTTTTTAATAGTTAGTATTCTCAGGGTCTATTTGTCCTATTTATAACTCATGAAAAGGAATAGGAACATTCATAGGAAGGAATTAGAGAGAATCTAGGATCAACCAATCAAATGAATGGTGGATATTTGTCTAGCTAAGTACTTTTCCCAAATTGATTACATCTTTGCTTTGTTTTACTTTACTTTGTTATTTACTTTGCAAACAAATCAACAAAACCCCCCTTTGTTACCTTTGACATACACTTGTGCACTTAGAAAGATCACTTCCTCCCTGTGGGATTCGACCCTTGCTTGCCTTTGCTACTATTTTAGGTTTGTTTAGGATTATTTTGATTAGGTGATACGACTAAAACTTGATGTCAAATTGGTGCCGTTGCCGGGGAGGCAAGTTTTGTTTTTCTTTGTGTGTGTTTGTGTGCTAATTTTTGGTGTGGACCTATCTTACGGTCCACACCCGTGCTACTGATTTTTGTTTTCCCTTTTTGATTTTGATACAGAGATGGATAGATTTCCCCATTTCCGGCAGAAGCCGCAATATGACCCATACTCCTACGCATACACTCCAGGGTGGAGAGATCACCCAAATTCGAGTTATGGGTACCAACATTACCCTCCTTACGGTCATGATTACCAAGAGTTCTACCCAGAGCCACAGTCGTTCTATCAGCAGGGTACTCCACACCAGTATTATCCAGCCTACGAGCATCACTCACCAGTGTCTGATTCAAGTGCCTCCATGTCTGATGTGGAGATGCTCTAGAACTTGGAACAACAGATCAAGCTATTGGCTCAAGCAACGAGCAGAATGGAGGCCATGACATCGGCGCTATCTCACCCAGTAGTGCACCAGGAGGAGGATGCCTTTTCGATGGCCATACGAAGTACTGAGGAGCTGCTTGTCGCCCCCTTAGCTGAAAGGGAACAACAAATTTGTGAGACGGGAGCAGAACACAGTGAGATGTCTGCAGAAGAGAACCCGAGACCGCGGGAGATGTATCTCGACCGCGGTTTACCCAAGGAGTTGGGCCTTCCAGACGATATTTTGGACCGCGAGGTGCTGTCTGAAGAAGAGTATTTTTTGGGACGGGAGGAATTCAGCGACCACGAGGAGGAGAGCCGCGACCGTGGACTGGCCACTAAAGCAGATGAAGAAATCGACACTTTTCCGCGACCGCGGATGGAATTCCGCGATCGCGGAAAATCCGCTGAAGACGAATAGTTGTTCGAGAATATTTCGCGACTGCGGACACCAAGCCGCGATCGCGGAAACGACCCTGCGACGCCTGTTCCTCTCGGAAATGCCCCGATAACCCCCGACCCTCTCGCGGCTGCCTATGATGAGTATGTGCATCCCAACTCCTCTCCACTTGTTTCGCGGCAACCCGTCACACTCTTCCCTGAGGCATTACAAGATACTCAAAGGCTAAAGAACAACAAAGAACTCTATGAAACCTTCATTATCTGTGAGGCAAACATCCCTTTGCTCAAACTGGCAAACAACAACCCTCGCTGCACAGAATTTTTAAGGGTATTGCGCAAGATCAAGAAGAAGCCAAAGGGGAAGCACAAGAAGGAAACCGTGGTACAAATGGCAGTTTTCTACACGCTAGATACGGGGCAAGACACACATGCCGCCCTTGAGATGTTGGGTAGGCCGTTTTTGAAAATGGCAAGTGCATTCATTGATGTAAACAGCGGTCCACCACCATGAACTGCAGGAGAATGGGGGTAAAGCTAAACATGGAGTATACAAAGAGACACCTCCCAGATCTAGACCCCATGAGTTCAGTTGTTGTGAGCAACCCGAGTTGATGTGGAAGAGTTCAGTTGCTGTGAGCAACCCGAGCCACGACAATAACTAAGGCGCTGTCCGAGAGGCAACCCGAGGTATGTATTTCTTTTCTTGTTTTTTCATTCCTTGTTTTAGTTATTTGTGTTTTTGCTTTTGTTTTGTTTGCATTCAAACTAACCTGCAGGATGGAGGCCCGAACCATATTGAAGACGGTGTTAACCACCACTGTAAGTCCTCATACTGCCCTGCACTAAAAAAAAAAGTTCTACCGAAGGCCAACTGTCCGAGTTCCCCATGGAGAGATGGTGCGCATCATGTTTCCACGGAGGAGACATTAGCCCCACACTTTATTTGTCAACGATGATGGCCCTACAATGGACAGTTGAGGAGGAGGAACACGAGAGCCCCCACCACGATTACATCTGGGCTCCACCATGTGTTCGTTGAAGGTCGTGCAACCCCGACATCTATGATATTCCACTACTCACCACAGTGGATCTTTTTGGTTGCACGGTAGAAGAAGATTATTGAGTTGAAGACGCCCGCCAACACCAGAGACATGAGCTTTATTGAGTTATACCTCCAGCAACAACGTACGTGTCCAAGTCAGCTCAGCGACGTTTGTGAGTTAATTTTTTTGCCCTTCCATGTGCTTCTATTCTTTTTGTCTTTCATTACATTGAGGACAATGAAATGTTTAAGCATGGGGGAGGATTCTATACTTGCTATGTCGTTGAGGAGAAAAATAAAGAAAATGAAAAAAGCCAAAAAAATTAATAAAAGGCAAAAGAAAAATCCTAGGATAAGTCAAAAATCCGAAAGGGCGGCTTAGGTAATAAGCACGTGGCTTGGACCAGCATTAGGCTGGGGTAATAATTGGTCAAGAGTGATGTGAGATATATTGTGAGCCCATCTATTGAAAAATGAAATGAGTGGCTTGGTGAAAACCCGAAAGGGCGCCTTGGCAAAATGAGTGAAAAGAAGAAGAGTGATTTTTAGGATTCCTCATTTTTCCTGGCGTGGTGACATAAGAAGAGGAGATATAAGGAGGATTCGGGTAGGTCACTATGGGAGGTATAAGAAGATAGATGGATGCTAGGATTAGATTTTTATTCACTCTATGGTGTTCGGGATAAGCTTGGGGGAGGTACTCTGCTTTCCTTTTAGCTTAGTTTTGTGTGGTGATTTGTTGTGTTATGTGTCTGTTGTGTTGAGCTTATTGTGTTGGTGCCTTGGAGTTTCATGTTAGGTGCAATTCTTAGTGGAGAGGATTTTTCTATGCTTCCTGAGACCTTGGGGATTTGATTGGAGGAGTAGGTTTATTTTAGCTTACTCGAGGACGAGCAAGGTTTAAGCATGGGGGAGTTTGATCAGCTCTACTTTGTAGTGCTTATCTAGGAGTTGTTACCGGTGTTTAGGGTGCCAATTGTATGGATTTAGAGCACAACTGTGGAGTATGGAGTTGAGGAGAAGAAGTGTGGATTTGGTGGTCGGGAGAAGCTTAAACGAAGATATCCAGAAGACGAGGAGTAGACCACCTGAGGAGACCAAGGAAGATGAAGAAGAAGCCACACAAAGGAGAGAAAAGGGAAGAGCCGCAACCGCGGATGAGTGCACAGGCCGATCGCGGAGAAGTCGAGACGCGGAGCCAGAATTGCTATTTTCCGCGACCGCGGATTATTCTCCACTGCGCCCGCGGAAAAACCCATCAGCGCCAGAGGTCGAGAGCAAAGTTTTAATTTTCGCGATCGCGGAATGGCACGATAGTGGCCCCAAGTGGTTTTCGTCCGAAGTTTTCTATTTTATTTTATTCCCTATTTATTTTATTTCTTTATTCCATTTAGGTTATTTTGTTTCCTTTTAGATTATGTTTGTGATCTTTGGCTTTAGGTTTTATTATTTAAACCTAGATCCAATAGCCTCCATTCATCATCTAGATCATCACGTTTTAGCATTCAACAGTTTTCCCTTTGAAGTTTATTTGTTTCCAAGAACTATGAGGAGCTAAGCACCCTTTGCTTAGTCCGACGATTGAAGCCTTCAATTGATATACGGTTGTGAGATTCTAATTCTATTTATTTTCCTTTGAATGTATTGATTCTCTTGTGCTTCATCCCATTGATTATTATTGATTTCACTTGTTGGACGCAACTAGTTGTTATTGGTAATTGTCTATTGCTAGGGTTTGGTAATTACTGTTTGAGTTACCTAATTCATGTGTAGCAACTGCAATACTCTAAGAACTGTTTGGGACTACAGTACTACAATAAAGGGCTAAGTAAGCGGTCAATAACCGCTACATTTAGTCTAAAAACCGCTTCATATTATCTATTGCAGCGGTTTTCGACCGCTTCATCTGCTCGCATTGCATTAGGTCTAATGAAGCGGCTTTTATGAGCTAATGTAGCGGTTTAAACTATTGATGATAAACCGCTTTATTAGGAACAAAAAAACACTGACTTGGAATCTAATGAAGCGGTTTACTACCACCTCTATTGCAGCGGTATTTTACCTATTGCAGTGGTTTTATAAATAAATTACAACGGTTTTTAAATCTATTGTAGCGGTTTACAATTTCTATTTTTTACTCTTACTTATCTTTTGAAGCGGTTTTGATGCCTATTGCAGCGGTCTTCGTACATTTTTAGAATTGTTTTTGGAGAGGTTTTCTATATTTGTGGATATATATATATCTGTAATTGTTTTTTGTGAAATATATATATATATATATAAATTTCTTGTTCACAAAGAAGAAATAAATAATGCCATCAAGTGATAATCTTCATTCATTAAACAAGAAACTTATGCTAACAAAATTCCAAGTTCATAGCTTGCCCAATTGTTTGTTATACTTAATACCAAGTCCTATTGTTCTAACATACCTAAGTCCTAGCTAGGGCTGTAAATATAGAGCAGTCAATCCTATATAACTAATGCTCATATCTTCTTGATTGTCCACTGAAATCAAAACCCTGCAAAAAAAAACTAATGTTAAATTAATTCAAACAATGCAAAAGGAAGTAACAATAGTGTACTAGCGAGCAAAAACAAATACTACTCATAACATGGGAAATCTCACAAACAAAACCCACTTTCCTAATCCGAACCCAACTTGTGTCATCATCTATTGAGTATGACAGTGAATATAACTCAATTGCTCTTGTGGGTGTTCACATCTTAACAGTAAAAAATGGTTCCTACTTGTAACAATTGACCGTGCACTGCAGAACAACTTGTTAAGGAAAAGAAGGAAACTTCATATAAGAAAGGAGTCAATTTGCATTTTGGGTGAAATGACATCAATCTAAGGGTGTTTAAGGTAAGGCATGGATTAAGTAATTTTTGTTGACTAGGTCTTATAATAGTCTAGTTGATAAGTCATGTTAAGGTAATTCATAGGGTGATAGCACGGTAATAAGGATGCCCTTATAACGCATCATTGTCATGTAAAAAATTGCCTAAATCTGTAAAATAAAATCCCTTAAAGGCTGATGATAGTCTATCAATATCAGACAACTTGTGTATAGCTATAAAATTTGTACACTTTAAACATGGGGAGTGTGACACTGACTTGGGAAGTATGAGGACGGGAAAAAGAAGAAGAAAAGAATACCTTACCAAATCAAGTAGATATTTAGCATCAAGGTTGTTGAATATAGAATTCCTTTGACCGTTAACCAACTCCAACATCAAAACTCCAAAGCTATAAACATCAACCTTCATTGATAGATCTCCATATATTACATATTCAGGAGCCATATATCCACTATAAATGTTCTTTATCAAATAATATCAGATAAAAAACCCAAGAAAAGAAAAGTGAGATAATAAATAGGATAGAAACAGGGAAAAAGACGTACTTGGTGCCAACAGCACGTGTGTTTACAAGTGATGCATCCTCAAGGAAGAGTCGGGCCATGCCAAAGTCAGCTACCTCTTTTCTACTGGGCTCTGCACTAAGGTTGATCAATATAACTATAACTTTCCAACAAACAGTAACTATATATATACACAAGTACACAGCTCAAACAACCACCAAAACCGAGTTCAAATTTAGTGCAAAATATACACAGTACCGGATGCGCAAAACCAAAAAAAAGCTAGATTAGTTTTTCATAGTAAATCAAGCAACAATTACATTATTTCTTCATACAAAGAGATGCTTACCGAACTTCCTACTTTATCTTTCAAGAGAAGGTAATCATCAACTAGACTCTGAATAATATCTTTCACTAATTGACTAATCACACCTTTCTTAGGCCCCAACTTCTCAAGCTCCTTGAGCTAAATTTTGCACACGATAATGTCATCAGAAATGCTGAATCCCATGACAGTTGCATGAGCAAATTAAGGTAAAAGAGATGCAAGCCATCTACAATGTATAATGAAAGCAACAATCATACTTCGTAGCTATGACACTATGTTTGAACTAAACTATTCTGCTAGACTGATATTTCCAAGTAAGAAACACTTCAGTAAAGGACTAATTCCAAAATCAAATGATCCCATGCATTATATAGACAACATGCATTATATAGACATCAACAGTGACCGAACTAACACTAACACAGCATAAAAGGCACATTTGAACAATATGAGGATACCACTGGCAGAGTTTGTCAAATGCACTATCAATGTTTCCACTCCTGATTAGCTTCACGGTTGGATAAAATCAAAGAGATATTGAAGGGGGAAAAGTTAGTACACAAAAAAAAGGCAATGATAACCATAAAAAGGAGAGGTACAATGCAAACATATTTCACACGTTATATATGTGAAACTGAAAGTGCAAACACAAGAAAGTAAGAGGTTCTATGTCAAGGAACATATGGATATAAGATCTAATTATAAATGAAACTGAAAACTGTAACCAAGTATTAAAATATATAAAAGCATAAACCATAATCACAGGAAATGCAGATAGCAGCATGCTTGAATCGTGGAGTGCACTATAAGCTAGAAGAACACTGCTTTGTACTATGGGAGAAGGGATAAAGCTTCCCGGAACCATATACGGAATTCAGTTCACTTGATAGATTGTACACAGTAGAATAAATATGGGTCTCCAGTTTTATGATTCAAGAATTAAAGCGCGATCCTTGTCACACTGGTATAAATAATATCTTTGAAAAATAGCCAAAGATAAATAACTACCTGACGAAGAGTCTTTCTCTGCCTTAAAGCATACAAGATATCTTGCTCAGCAAACCCATTTTCTTGGGTTGTGGTGACAGGAGGTACAGAATTTTTATTAGCCAAGTCAAATGAATTAAGTGTCTCTTCATAGCCATAATGTAGCAAGTAGGAATGAACAATCTTGCAAGGCCCAAAACCAAGGAAGACAACATACAATATGGTGAGTCTGAGGAGACATAAGCAGAGATCTTTACAATACGAAATTGGCTATAACGTTTTATATATATATCGGAATCAAGATCCGTAAAGTTCCTCGTACTCGTGATAGAATTCCTCATCTTATAATCTCAGCCACAAATTCCCAGAATTTACGAAATGTGCCCAGAATTTTTCAGCAAGTATATGAAATGCCCCAAATCTCAATCTAACCATTTCAAGCTTCAAATCAAATCAACCTAATGCATCCAAAGCATCCATTAACCTCTAATTAAGAACCAATTACACCTAACTTCATCAATTGAACATAAACACCTAAATTTATCAAGCTAGGGTTTAAGAAAATTGGGAAAAACTCACACAAGCCTTAATGGAGTGAATTGGGTTCACAAAAGGGATGGTGGAGGTCCAAGGGATGCTTCCCGGCCACGACCAGCTGGGGAGGAGGCCGGAGCTGCTGTACGGGTGGCCAGCTATTGGCCGTTGCACAGAGAAGCGTGTTGTGCGACTGGCTGTAGGGTGGCTCGACTAGGAGGACCGGTGGGGAGCAGGTGTGCGTGAGGTGGCGGCCTTCTTCGGCGACGGGAGCTGAAGGCTCGCAAGGAAGAGGACGGTGTGGAGAGGGCAACCCATGGCTGCTCTTGCGGGAAGGTTCAAGCGCGGGGGTTCAAGAAAATAATAATATGGAGCCGGAAAATTTAGAAGCGCGCTAAATAAAAATCTCCACTTCAACAACCGCTGCAATAGGTATTAGCAACCGCTGCATTTGACTGTGTATAGATGAACCGCTGCAAAAACCGCTGCTTCAAGCTAAACAGCTAGAAAATCGCTGCAAAAACTGCTGCAACTTGAAACCGCTTCCAAAAACCCCTTTCATTTGCCTAAACCGCTGCACCTAACCGTTGCATTAGTTCAATATTGTAGTAGTGCTAGTTTATTGTAGAGAGAATTAATTGCATGCAATAGTATGACTATTTGCTACTCTTGTATGTATCTATCGAAATTCCTGTGCTCATTGCTGCTATTGAATTGACGCGTGAGGTTTTCATAGTTTTTTAATAGTTAGTATTCTCAAGGTCTATTTGTCCTGTTTATAACTCACGAAAAGGAATAGGAACATTCATAGGAAGGAATTAGAGAGAATCTAGGATCAACCAATCAAATGAATGGTGGATATTTGTCTGGCTAAGTACTTTTCCCAAATTGATTACATCTTTGCTTTGTTTTACTTTACTTTGTTATTTACTTTGCAAACAAATCAACAAAACCCCCTTTGTTACCTTTGACATACACTTGTGCACTTAGAAAGATTACTTCCTCCCTATGGGATTCGACCCTTGCTTGCCTTTGCTACTAGTTTAGGTTTGTTTAGGATTATTTTGATTAGGTGATACGACTAAAGCTTGATATCAACTAGCGACAACGACAACGAAGGGTTTGGGTTCGATTGTTGGTGTGATGGGAAGCGATTGGGTGGCGATGGTGTTGCGATGGCGGAAGCGATTAGATGGAGGGATAGATGACTTGAAAAGACAAGTCTTTGGCCGTAGCGTCGGCAGCGGGGTGAAGGGAGATGCGAAGGAAGACTTGGCTTGAGGGTTCAAGCGATGCCGTAGCGTCGGCGGCGGAGTGAAGGAGATGCGAAGATAGAGGGTGACGTCCGATCAAGGGTAGGAGGATAAACACTCTACTAAAGCCTTGATTAAAATTGAACGTAAACAAAACAATAACAATGTTTGAACTTAAATACTAAAGGCGAGAACTCGGATGGGCCAAGTCGAGCCTAGTTGGCTAGCCCATGCAAGCATGCAAAGGCACACACCCTAAACATAGAAATAACTATAAATAGAAAGTATCTAAAACAAGCATAATACTAAAAATAGTAATGTCTCAAAACAATGCCAAAACAATGGCAAATAAACCTCTAAGTGTCAAAACCCGGTGGCGGCGAGAGCATGGGCGCAGACAAGGCGAGCGACGATGACGATGGGTCGATGGGCTCGACAGTGGGTGCACCCGGTGCCGGCTGTGATGGGCTTGTTTCTCCGATGCCGATGGTGGCGAGGACGACGAGTCTGGGTTCGGTGTCTGGGCTTCCTTGGCTAGCGATGATGCGTGCGACTAGGGAGTGCACGGCATCGGCGATGGCCTTGGACCTGGACCTTGTCACTGGGCCCTCTGAGCGGAGGCTCATGGCGTTCTCCTCGTCTGTGGCCGTCATGGGAGGTGGGATCACATCACCTTCCCCCACTTGGCTGTGAAGCATCCCCGCTTCACCATCATCGAACTCAGGCTCAACACATGGAATCAAGTCCTCTACGTTGAAGGACACATGGACTCCAAAATCTGGTAGGAGCTCGAGTTGATATGCATTGTCCCCTATGGCCTTGATCATGCGGAATGGACCATCTCCACGTGGTGCCAATTTGTGCTTGAGCCGCGAGGGGAACTTCTATTTTCGCAAATGCACCCAGACGAGGTCTCCGGATGCGAAAATGACGCGGCGGTGGCCAGTGTTCTTCTACGAGGAATACTGCGAGGCCCTTCTCTCCAGTTGTTCCCTAATCCGGTGATGGAGCTCTTGCACCTGCTCGGCGCGATTGGCGGCAGAGACGTGCAATGGGTCTCGGAGTGGGCGCGGCGACAAATCCAGCGGCGTCAATGGGTTCATGCCATACACCATTTCGAACGGTGTCAACTTGGTCGCCGTGTGCCTGCATCTATTGTAACAAAATTCGACAAGTGATAGTATGTCCTCCCAACGCCTAGGGTTGGCTTTAAGCATCGTGCGAAGGAGGGCTCCTAGGGTTCTATTCGTCACCTCCGTTTGGCCATCGGTCTATGGGTGGTAGCTAGTGGAAAATAGAAGCTTAGTGCCTAGCTTACCCCAAAGTGTTCTCCAAAAATGACCAACAAACTTAGAATCCCTATCACTAACAATGGTACGAGGGACTCCATGAAGATGCACCACATGCTCAAAGAATAAATCTGCAATCTCACTAGCACTATGGGTTGTCTTACAATCTATAAAATGTGTCATCTTAGAAAACCTATCTACGACCACAAAAATAGAGTCTTTACCTCATCTAGAGAGGGGCAAATGATCAGCGCTACTTTGTAGGTGTTGGAACCTTGGCGTTCCCTCTGGTTTTGATGATGATAAACACCATTAGGTTTTATGTTTTCTTGTTGTTCCTATGAGTTTCAGGTCTTATGAAAGAATAAGGGAACAATGAAAAACGCATGAAGAAGAGAAAGCAGAGAAGAGCTAAGGAACGTTGTGGAAACAAGGAACTGTTACGCGGAAGCAAATTGGAAATCTGACAAGCGTGGTTCCTATACAAGGAAACCTCTATATATGGAAACAGCATCTGTGGAACGATGAGGAACGCAGATTAATGCCAGTTGTTCCCAGATAGACTCAATTATACAAGGAAATGAGATTTTGAGTTTTGCTTGGAGAAGAAGAAGAAGATAATGAGTCTTAGGAAAGTTTATATAAGGAAACCATGTGTTTATAGTCTGATAAACTTATTTGGTAACGAAATTATTTGTTGTTACCATATATGTGAATTGTTAGATATTTGGTAATAGGATTTTTGTTAGACCATATATATAGATGAGATTTGCCTTGAGGAAAGGCATCTCAGCTATAACCATCAAGCATACCAAGGAACTCTTGTGAGAACTGAGATCGAAGGTCTAAGGCAAGGTACGGGTAGTTCTTGCTAAAGGTCTTGTTTTGTTCTTGTGTCGTTAGGAGTTGATTGCACTCAAGGTCTTTAACCTAGGGTATAGGTGGAGATAAGACTTGTGAGATTGTACAATTCTTAATAATGCAAGTATTTGTTTTTGGGAAATTACTTGTTACTTTGAATCTTTATATTCCGTTGTCCAGGGAACAGTCATATCGTTTCCTGTCTAACACACTACGATTCAACAATTGGTATCAGAGCAGGTTTTCTCTAGATTGTGTGTTCTTTTCAGATTCACATGTAACAATGGCTTCCACTCATGAAGTTGGGCTTGGGAACAACAAACCTCCGTTCCTACCTATCGGTGGAAAGTTTCAACACTGGAAGGACCTCTTCACAGACTGGTTGAAGAGTAATGACTACCAATGCTGGAGAGTCATTGAGGTTGGTGAAGAAAAGGTTGTTGAAGATGTAATCAAAGGAATAAAACCTTGGAGCCCAGATGATTTCAGAATCATGGAGAAAATTTCTAAGGCTCGTATATTTATCAACACCGCTATCAACATTGAAGATGCATCCAAGTTACACTCCTGTGCACCTACAAAGAATATGTGGGCAGCCTTGGAACAGATGTACATGGGAAGTTTTGATCTTAGAGAGCTTGATCATTTCCAAGCAAAGAAAGACTTCTATAACTTCGCCATGATCGATGGTGAGACTGTTTCCTCTTATCAATCAAGATTTGAGGAAATCAGCACTAGACTTGCTGCTCACGATGTCGGTGAAAAGGAAATACTTCCCAAGGAGAAAATTTTCATCATTATCGATGGAATTCCTCCAAGGCATAAGATGACTAAAGCAATTCTCAAGGAGAATCCTAATACTCTCAAACTCACACTTCATGAAGTATTTGGGAAGATTAAAAAGTATGATGAAGAAGACAAATATGTTAAACCTAAAGGCATTGCCTTGATGGTTGAAAAAGCTTTTGAGATGATAGAAAACAACAAAGATGACAACTTGGATGGTGTAGATCCAGAAACTGCTCTTCTCACCAAAGCTATGCGAACTCTCTATCGCAAGGGTAGATCATTCAGGAATGATGGGAACAATAGTGAGAAACGAGACATCAAGGATGTTACTTGCTTCAACTACAAGGAAAAGGGTCACTATGCTAATAAGTGCCCTAAAGGGAACAACTCAGACAACAATGGTGAAAATTATAGGAACGATAAAAAGAAGGCTTTCGTTGCTGTCTGGGGAGATGATTGTGTCAACTCTGATGATGACAAGCCAGAGTCATGGGGGAACAACAAAATGTGTGCAATGACTCTGAAGTCATCAAGTGAAGAACAAGAGGTAGATCCTGAAACTTTCTTTGAATCTCTTGTCAATTTTGATAAAAAGTCCTTGATCTCTCTTATCAAAAGCATGTATAATGAGAATCTTAAAACCCAAAACAACCTAAGTAATGCTGAGGATAAATGCATTGAATTGAATGAATCCTTATCTAAAATTGCTAGTTCCTCTGTTGTTCCTTATGTTAGAAGTGATGTTACTCACAGTGAACCTAGTTCCTTTAGCACTGTTAAAGCTCAGATTGATAAAATTCACTCTATCTTAGTTGAGCAAAAGCTTAAGGAAGAAGAAATTACCTTTGTTGCGCCCAAGTATGGTCTGGGGTACAAAGGAAAAAAAACAAGAGAGTGAGGAACATGAGTTAACCATACCTGAGCTTAGAGAGTTAAAAGATAGGAAACTTCAGAGTACTAAGGATAGGAACTTATACCTAGAAGAGCGTGTGAAAACTCTGGAGAGTGGGTTAAGTGAAAATCAATCATGGTACCAAGGTCAACCTGCCCATAAGATGTATCTCATTCAATCCCAGGGAAATTTGCCTAGTACACCTGACCCAGTTAGAGCCAAGCAACGTAGGATTCCTATCCCAAACCGAAAGTACACCTTGGGAGACTTATAAGATTTGCTGGCATTATGGGAACATCGGCCATGTCGTGAAAAGTTGTGCTAAGAAACAAAAGTTCACTGAAGAGCACACTCAGTGAAGGAACAGTAGAAGTAACAATGTTGATTTGAATAATTATGATGCATCTCCTGACATGTGTAATGCTAAGCCTAGAGAATATCATTTTGTCTCTAAACGACCAGGTAAAGCCAAGCTTGCCTGGGTCACTAAACACTAACTCTCTTAATGCAGGATGAAGTGAGGGGGAACAACAGGTGGTTCATTGATAGTGCATGTTCATGCCATATGACAGGAAATAAAGATCACCTCACCTCACTTCAACAACACTCTAAGGGAACCGTTTCCCTTGGAGATAAACGTTGCAGAGAGATAGTGGGAACAGGAGAAGCCACCTTGAACTCAAGCATCAAAATAAAACAGGTTAGTCTGGTTCATCAACTTGGTTTTAATTTGTTAAGTGTAGCTCAACTTTTTGATCAAGGAGACAACGAGACTGTGTTCACAACCAAAGATTGCTACGTAAGGAATAGAAAAACCAAGGAGATCGTATTGAAAGGTGTCAGGTTCAACGATGTGTACATTGTTGACACAACATTCAAGCCCTCAAGGGAACTATGCTTTGCGTCTCTAGCTGAAGAGACAGAACTGTGGCACAGAAGGCTTGGACATGCAAATTTACAACTTATTCACAAACTCCACAAGAAGGAACTGGTTAGAGGGCTTCTAAATGTCAAGCCTGAGATCCATGGAGTCTGTGAAGCATGTGTAAGAGGGAAGCAAACACGTTCCTCTTTCAAGAGCAAATTGGATGTTACCACTTCTCGTCCTCTGGAACTGATCCATATGGATCTCTATGGTCCCATGAGAATAAGAAGTCATGCAGGGAACAGGTATGTGTTTGTTATTGTTGATGATTACTCTAGATTTACATGGACAATCTTTCTCTCTTCCAAGGAACAGGTATTCGAAACATTTGAATCCTTCATCAAGGGTGTGGAAACCAATCTGGGACACAAGCTAAGCTCCATCTGATCCGACCATGGAATGGAGTTTGAGAATTCCATGTTTCTTGATTACTGCAGGGAACATGGGGTCTCTCATAACTTCTCGGCTCCTAGGATACCACAGCAAAATGTAGTGGTCGAGAGGAAGAACGGAACATTGGAGGACATGGCTAGAACAATGCTCATAGCAAGCAACCTTCCTCGAATCTTCTGGGCTGAGGTGATCAACACTTTATGCTATATCCTTAATCGTGCCATGCTTAGACCATTGTTAAATAAAACTGCTTATGAACTAATCAGGGAACGCAAGCCCAATGTTTCCCACTTGTGTGCCTTTGGTTGCAGGTGCTTCATTCACAATAATGGAAAAGACAACTTGGGAAAACTTGATCCAAGAAGTGATGAAGGAATCTTTCTGGGATATGCTAATTCAAGCAAAGCTTATAGAGTCTACAGCAAGATAACCCGGAAGATTGAAGAGAGTATCCATGTTGTCTTTGATGAACACTCAAAATCTGTGAGTGATGATACCAACTCATAGTTCCCTGATGATCACTTTCCACGTATGCAACGTGAAGACTCAGATGATGAAGGTGATAATGGGAATCACCGGGGTAATCCACGTATAGGGTACAGTGCCCCCAATGCTGGTGGGAGCACTAGTAGTTCTCTTGGAGCTTCCACGCCTAGTGACGATGACACCCCTACGACACCAGCACCTGATGTTCCCACAACAACAACTCCAATCGTTGATGCTGATGTCACCACTGTTCTCAATGGAACTTCTGGTGGTGATACTTTGGATGCACAAATCGTGCAAGATGGCCAAGCGAGTGGTGATGTCGTAACAATTATTGAGGAAGAACTTGTGGATGTTGTTGAAGGAACAGTCTCTGAGGTAGCCACTACAATTGTTGCTGACGTTCCTCCCTCTTCATCCTCAACTACAACAACAAATATTGCCCTTCCTCCTACTCCTCCACCGCCGGAATCCAAAAATGTCTGGACCAAGAAGAATCACCCAGTTGATGCTCTTCTCACACCATACGAACAAAGAGGTTCACGCTCTCAACTATATGACTTTTGTGCTTTCTATGCTTTTATCTCTTTTGTAGAACCAAAGAACATCAAAGAAGCACTGAAAGATCCAGATTGGATAGTTGCTATGCAAGAAGAGCTACATCAATTCGAAAGGAACAAAGTCTGGAGACTTGTTCCCCTTCCAAAGCACAAACATGCTATTGGCACTCGGTGGGTTTTCAGAAACAAGCTCGACGATTCTGGAACTGTGACAAGGAACAAGGCGAGACTGGTTGCTCAAGGCTACAATCAACAAGAAGGGATCAACTATGATGAGACATATGCTCCAGTATCCCGCATTGAAGCCATTCGACTTCTCATCGTATATTTCGCTTTCAAAGGATTCATGTTATATCAAATGGATGTCAAAATAGCATTTCTCAATGGTTATCTTCAAGAGGAAGTTTATGTGAAACAACCCCCAGGCTTTGAAGACATGGAACATCCTGAATATGTGTATGCACTGGACAACGCACTGTATGGGCTCAAGCAAGCTCCCAGAGCTTGGTATGATCGGCTGGCACAGTTCCTTCTCTCAAATGGATATAGACGTGGAGCAATTGACAAGACATTGTTCCTCTTAGAACACAAAGGTGAGATTCTCGTAGTTCAAGTCTATGTTGATGACATTATCTTTGGTTCCACTAACCCTGCCCTTGTAGAAAAGTTCAAAAATCTCAAGAGCAGTGAATTTGAGATGAGCATGATTGGGGAACTTTCCTTTTTCCTCGGATTACAAGTTTCTCAATCCTCTGAGGGAACAAGAGTACATCAACAAAAATACATCAAGGAACTGTTGAAGAAGTATGGTATGGATAAAGCTAAACCTATTGATACACCTATTTCTCCTAACACTCGTCTTGATGCAGACTTGAATGGAAAAGATGTAGATGCTATAATGTATAGAGGCATGATTGGTTCCTTACTTTATCTAACGGCAAGTAGGCCAGATATTATGTTTAGTGTGTGCCTTTGTGCTAGGTTTCAAGCAAATCCTAAGGAGTCACACCTAACTGAGGTCAAGAGGATCTTGCGATACTTGAAAGGGAACGACAAGCTCTGTCTTTGGTATCCAAGGAACAGTGGATTTGAACTTGTAGGTTTCAGTGATGCTGACTTTGCTGGTCACCTTGTGGATCACAAAAGCACATCAGGGACGGCACAGTTCCTTGGCCCATGTCTTGTCTCTTGGGAATCAAAGAAACAAAATTATGTTGCCCTTTCAACCGCCGAAGCTGAGTACGTTGTTGTTGCCGCTTGTTGTGCCCAGGTATTATGGCTCAAACAACAATTGGAGGATTTTGGTATGTCTCTTGGCATCGTCCCTATTATGTGTGACAATACTAGTGCTATCAACATCTCCAAAAATCATGTTCACCACTCACGTACTAAGCATATTGATATTCGTCACCATTTTCTTCGTGATAATGTTGAGAAAATTTTCATTAGAATGGATCATTGCAGGACAGAGGAACAAGTTGCAGATATCTTCACCAAAGCACTGGATAGAAAACCCTTTGAGTATTTGAGAATGCTCCTTGGGATGATCTCTCTAAATTGAGGAACTCCACTTCCACTATTCCCTCAGTGATTGGCTAGATCGATCATTTTTAAACAAGGGAACAGTTGCTTTGTCACATGTTATTTGCAAATGACTTGTTTATTATTCTTGCTATGTGCTTTGTGTTACACCACATCAAAAATTTCTTGCAAACTCTATTCTTGATCATATGTGCTTTATTTTTACATGATAACATCTTCTTTCAAGCCCAAAGCAACCGATTTGATTATCTGCACCCTCATTACAAGCCAAAATGATAATTGGTTGCACTGCCGTTCCTAGCTTGGATCCAGGTAAACGTTCCCTATGAACTTCTCTTTATTTACCATATTTTACTGGGAATCATTATCTGGATCGTCATTGTTCCCTACCTGTATTTTTGTTTGGATATATCTTTGCAATTTTGTGTGAACCCATTAAAATATTCAAACTAGCCTTTCTATCCACTCAAGCAACTCAGAGTCATCTGTATGGCACTCTGCCTAAGGGGGAACTGCGAAAGGAATAGTGAATGGGAACAACTTGCTAAACGTTGAGAGTTGCAAGTGAACGTTGCTCTCTGTGCCGCTTGCATTCAATGGTGATTTGATAGCTCTGCAGCGAGGAACAGTGTGATTGCGAGAAACGAGAAGAAAATGGATGTTACCTGTAGAGAGAGAAAATATTTGGTTGCCGTTTTAAAAGATGTCAATGGCGGGATTCCGGGTAAGCCAATCCTCGCCTTTCCTTACTTATTGTCTTCCCAAATATCTTGCCTTCTATAAAACATAACCCTCACCATAACCCGACTCACCCACTGTTTCACATATTCTCTCTCCATCACCCAAATTTCCTTCTCTTTGCTCTTTGACGTTTTTCAAACCCTAAATCATCATCTCTCCTCTCTCCAAACATAACCACATCATCATGTCTACTCCCACATCTTCTTCTACCCCCGCCATTGACGTCTCTACTTTCACTGAGGAGCAACTCAGTGCTCTCAAGCACTCAATTGAGGTGCTCCAGGCTGCTAAGACTCCGCAATCCAATGCCACCACCTCCATTGCTGTTGTGGTGGAAATAGCCAAAGAGGCCACCTCCTCAATCGCTGAACTTCATGAGGAACAACCTCAAGGGGAACAACCATCGGTGGATCAGGTCCAAGAAACCGATGCCTCCAAGGAGATGGTGACCGTCACTGAGCCAGAAGACGAAGTTAACTCCCCTCCTAAATCAAAAGAAGCTGAAGAGGAGGAGGCCATGGCTGCTGTAGAGGTCGATCTAGGCCTTCATCCTCTGAAAACTATGGAGCCCAGTCGCAAGCGCAAACACACGATTGGCTCTGAGGATGATAAGGGCCCAGATGTTGAGTACTTAGGGGAACAGCGAGCGTCCACCGACTTTTCCACCCCAACTAAGTCTGCCGCCGGTGAGACTACTCCAAGTACTCTAAAGGAACGTCTGCGATCTGCAAAGAAGATCGAGGCCAAGACTGAGCCCAGGAAGAAGGCTAAGCTGGAAGAAAAATCTATTGATGGGAAAAAGATCATTCCCCACCTCCTTATCCCAGAAGGGTTCCTAGTCGCCAACGGCTTCGAAGATGTCTTGGAGCGACTCAAATTTCAAGGTTGGGAACACTTCCTTTCCAACCGTGTCATGGCCAACCCTGACCAAATCAGGGAGTTCTACCGTTCCTTCCAACTCAACACTACCGCCACTATGGTGGGAACATCGTGGATCAACGATGAAGATCTGTCCTTCACTGTGTCCAAGGTTGCTCGACTGTTGTCCATCTTTGCTGAAGGGTTTTGCGAAATCTCTGGTGAGAAGAACACAGATGCTTTGAAAATGGCCAAGGAGGCTAGTGCTGAGCGGCTTTTCAAATCCAAAATTCCAGCCACTCATGTGTCTGCTCTTACTCTGTCTCAGCGAATAGTGCATCACATCATTATGAAGGCTGTCGTTCCTAGGCAGGAGAAGAGAAACACAATCACTGTCATCGATCTGCTGCTGTTGGACAGGTTTTGGTACATGGAGAAGATTGATCTTCCTAGGATCATTCTACAACACATGGCAAAATGCAGTGCCAAGACTCATTCCCTTGCCTACCCCAATGTCATCAAGCTGATTCTGCAAGCAGAAGGGGCTTACAGAGCAGAAGGCAAAGTTCCCCTGGTCACCGAACTGGATATGGTGAATGTGAACAAAATGAAGTTTCAGGGAGACAGCAAGGGAACTCTGCATGTATCTGATATTTTGAAGCGGGAAGCTGGAGAGGGAACATCTAAAGGTGCCTCTGTGCAAAGCCAGATGTTGACTGAATTTCGCAAAATCAAGAACATCCTTTCACTGCTTCTTGAGTATTTTCTCAACAAGGACAAGGCCCAGAAGGAGGATTCTGAGTCTTGAGTGGACCCCTCTTCTCTTCGATTTTTCATATGTTATCTTGTTTAAGTGTTTGCATTTTGATCTTTTTGTGTTTGTTTGTCAAGTTGTCTTTTTTGCTTTGTAATCCATTCCCTGCTTGATATATATGAACTTTTCTTTTGCTTTTGCCTGCTGCCTTAGTTATGTTGTTCCACTGTTTACTTTTGATCCTTTGATGATGCCAAAAGGGGGGGAGTGTGGAAATTGTGCAATAACTTAGTTATGAGAGGTAACAGTTTACATTGTTCCTAATTCTTTATGAATTTCTGGGCGATGCTAGTGTTGAGGGGGAACGATGATGCAACTTGAAGGTATGAATTGCAATTATTCATTTTACATAAAAATTTTCATATACATTTAAACTGAGATACATGTTGATTAATATTGCCTTGCTTATTACTCTGTGTTGATCGAACAATTTTTTAAATGGGTTTGTCATCACCAAAAAGGGGGAAATTGTTGGACTCAATTATACAAGGAAACGAGATTTCGAGTTTTGCTTGGAGAAGAAGAAGAAGATAATGAGTCTTAGGAAAGTTTATATAAGGAAACCATGTGTTTATAGTCTGATAAACTTATTTGGTAACGAAATTATTTGTTGTTACCATATATGTGAATTGTTAGATATTTGGTAATAGGATTTTTGTTAGACCCTATATATAGATGAGATTTGCCTTGAGGAAAGGCATCTCAGCTATAACCATCAAGCATATCAAGGAACTCTTGTGAGAAATGAGATCGAAGGTCTAAGGCAAGGTACGGGTAGTTCTTGCTAAAGGTCTTGTTTTGTTCTTGTGTCGTTAGGAGTTGATTGCACTCAAGGTCTTTAACCTAGGGTATAGGTGGAGATAAGACTTGTGAGATTGTACAATTCTTAATAATACAAGTATTTGTTTTTGGGAAATTACTTGTTACTTTGAATCTTTATATTCCGCTGTCCAGGAAACAGTCACACCGTTCCCTGTCTAACACACTACGATTCAACAGTAGGGTTTAACTAGGAGTTGTTATCGGCGTTTTGGGTACCATTTGGATGTGTTTAGAGCATAATTGTAGAGAATGGAGTTGAGGAGTAGAAGTGTTGAATGAGTGGTTTTGAAGAGCTAAAATGAAGGGTTAAGAAGATGGAGGAGAAAACCACATGAGAAGACCGAAGAAGGAGCTGAAGAGAAGCTATAGGATCTTTTCCGCGGTCGCGGAAGTCACCGCCGCGGTCGCGGAATGAAGGCGAAGACAAGAGCCAACGAAGATCCGCGGTCGCGGAAGCCCTTGCCGCGGTCGCGGAAAAACCGAAGACGCGAGAGCTTTACAGTAACTTTTTCGCGGTTGCAGAAATCCTTCCACGGTAGCGGAAGACTATTCATCAGACGCGCGCGAGAAGTTTCATCCGAAGATTTTGTTTTACTTTATTTCCTTTTCTTTTATTTCGTTAGTTTATTTTATTTCCTTTTAGATATTATTTCCTATCTTTAGTTTTAGGTTTTGCTAGGGTTTATAACCTAGTTTCCTAGCAGCCTCTTTTGATCATTCAGACATTATTGAGTTTACGTTCAGTTTCTCCCTTTTTGGTTTTTGTGTTTCAAGACTATGAAGAACTAAGCAACTTTTGCTTAGTCCGACGATTGAAGGCTTCATTCTCATTTGATTGTGAGATTATAACTCTATTTCCTTTCCTTTGATTATATCTCTTTTCTTTGTGCTTATTCCTATTGATTCTTGCTAATTTGACTGGCCTGATCATCTAGTTGATATTAATAATTGTCTATTGCTAGGGTTTGGATATTTCGAGTTAAAATCCCTTATCTTGTGTAGCAAACATGATATTCTAGGACTAGTTGGACTAGTTTATTGTGAAGAGAATTGATTATGTGTTAAATACTGCGAGTTGTGGTGTTACATGTATCCTGGTTAATTCCTATGCTTCTTGCTGCTATTGTTCTAAATCTTGATAGTTTCTTGTGCGTTCAATAGTTAGGGTTATCAGGACTGGTTGGACTGATAACTATTTCATAATAGGGACAGGATTATTCATAGGAAGGAATAGAGATAATCTAGGATCAATCAATCAAATGAATGGTGGATATTTGTCTGGCTAAGTATTTTATCACCAATTGATTACACCCTTTGCTTTGATTTACTTTGTTATTTGCAAACAAACCAAAAACCCTTCTTTGTTACCTTTGGCATACACTTTTTCACTTTGAAAGATTGCTACCTCCATGTGGGATTCGACCCTTGCTTGCCTACTATACTTGGTTAGGTTTTTAAGGATTAGTTTGATAAGGCATAACGACTTTAGCCCCGTCAAATTTGGCGCCGTTGCCGGGGAGGCAAGTTTTAATTTTTCTTTGTGTTTGTTTGTGTGCCAATTTTTTTGTGGACCTATCTTATGGTCCACACTCGTGCTACTGACTCTCCATTGTTAGATTTTGATACAGATATCGAAAGAACACTTTCCAGCCACCGTGTAGCAGCCCGTATGCAACTAGAGATGGTTGAGGAAGCACCGACTTTGAGGCAGCTGACTGCCCCAAATCTGCAGCAACAACCGCTTGTTGTGTAGTTCCCTGAATTGGCTGATGGCGTAAACTTTGAGCTAAAACCTGGGTTAATTCACTTACTACCCCACTTTCATGGGATGAGTGGAGAAGATCCCAACAAGCACCTTTCAGAATTCCACGCTGTCTGCACCAGCATGAAGCCACGAGGCGTTACTGAGGACCAGATCAAGCTGAGGGCCTTTCCTTTCTCTCTAAAGGATGCGGCCAGTGACTGGTTCTATTATTTGGCCCCAGGAAGCATAGACACATGGGCTAAGATGAAGAAAGCCTTCCTGGAGAAGTACTTTCCTGCGACCAAGCTCAACAGCCTGAAGAGGAGCATCAGCAATATCGAACAGCAGCCTGCTGAGACGTTGTACGGGTACTACGAGAGGTTTAAGAGGTTGATTTCTAGCTGTCCCTATCATGGGTATTCTGACCAAGACCTCGTACTTTATTTGTACGGTGGCCTTCTTGACGGCGAGCGTCGGATGGTGAATGCAGCATGTGGAGGAAATATTTTGAATAAGACGCCAACTGCAGCATTTGAGATTTTCTTTGAGCTATTTGAGGGCTCAAGACAGTTCAGCAAGAGGGAGAGCGCCCAATCAGTCAAGGCTACAGACTCTCAGCCATCATCCTCACTACTTTATGAGATGGCTGAGATGAAAGAGATGATGAGGAGATACATGATGAAGGGTGGCCAGTAGCAACTCAAGTCTTGTGGGATATGCTATGACACGATGCACCCTACGGATGCATGTCCCACGCTGCAGGAACCCACTGCTGAAGTGAATGCTATAGGAGGTTTTGGTCCTCCTAGACCAAGATATGACCCGTACTCCAACACGTACAATCCAGGATGGAGAGATCACCCCAATTTGAGATACGGGAATCAGCAGAACCCTCCTCAAGGCCAAGATAATCAAGAGTATCACCAGAGGCCACCACAGTTCCTACCGCGCCCACAACAATTTCAGCAGCCTGGGGGTCAACAACAACAACAACAATTTAGAGCTCAATATGACCCAAGACCTCAAGGGCATAGCTCAAGTTCATCTATATCCGGTGATGGCATGATCAATTCTCTCACCCAAAGCGTATCGACGTTGGCTAGCACTGTGACCTCGATGGGGTCACAAATTCAAACTGTGATCCAGCAACATAAGACTCTCGCTCAAAGTGTCACAACGTTGGCCAACACTATGGTCCAACAAAATCAAGAGATGCGGTCAAGTATTCAGAACTTGGAGAAGCAAGTGGGGCATATCTTCATCACAGTGAGCAGACTGGAAGCTCGGGACTCGAAAAAACTACCATCTCAAACGGTAGTAAACTCGAGGGAGAACGTATGTGCCATCACGCTGAGGAGCGGAACACAAGTAGATGAAGCTCGTGGCCACCAGAATAAAATCCGCGACCGCGGAGATGAAGGCCGCGACTGCGGAATTGCTCCTGGAGCCGAGACGAAAATCGGAAATTTTCCGCGACCGCGGACAGATTTCCGTGATCGCGGAAAAGTTCCTGGGGAAGGAGAAAATTTTGACGAAAATCCGTGACCGCGGAAAACTCCCTGGAGACCTATTTTGCTTAAACAAAGAGTCGCGACCGCGGACCCCAAACCGCGATCGCGGTTTGCCCGCTGATGTCCACAATGATTATGTTCACCCCAACTTTCCTCCGCTCAGTTCATTAAAGCCACATGCGCCCTTTCTTGAGGTTCTAAAGGACACCAGAAAACTGGAGAACGACAAGAAGCTCTTTGAGACCTTCAGCAACTGCGAGGTAAATATCCATTTGATCAAACTCGTTAAAAGCATTCCTCCCTATGCAAAATTCTTGAAGGAGCTGTGCAAGATAAAGAAAAAGAAAGCGGTGAAAGAGAATAAGAAGGTCAAAGTCAGTGAAAACGTCTCCGCTATGCTGCAAAAGCGGGTGCCTAAGAAGTGCAGTGACCCAGACATGTTCACTATTCCCCACAAGATAGGTAGCACCACGTTCGACAAAGCCATGCTGGATTTGGGTGCATCTATCAATGTGTTGCCTCTTTCACTGTATGAATCTTTAGAGGTCGGGCCATTACAGAAGATTGGGATAGTGATCCAATTGGCGGACAATTCCTATGTGTATCCCAAGGGAGTTGTGCAAGATGTACTGGTAGAAGTTGATAAATTGATTTTCTCTACGGACTTCTTCGTGATGGATACAGGGCAAGACAAAAACGCAGCCCCTGTGATGCTGGGAAGGTCGTTCATGAACACAGCAAATACCAAGATTGATGTGAGTAGTGGTTCACTCACAATGGAGTTTGACGGGGTAAGGGTCGGTTTCAACATAGACGATGCAAAGAGACACCCTCCTGATGGTAACCCCGAGTGTTCAATTAATGTGAGCAACCCAAGTTGAGTTGGAGAGCACCAAGTCGAGCCATGACAATAACCAAGGCGATGCTCGGGAGGCAACCCGAGGTAGGAGGTCCGAGCCAAAATTGAAGACGGTGTTCAAATACGCACCGGAAACTTTTCCGCGGCCGCGGAAATACCACTGTAAGTCCCCTTTCGGGAAAAAAAACGAAAAAGATAAAAAAAAAAAAAGTTTTACCGAAGCCCAGCTGTCCGACATTCACTTAGTGATCGGTGCGCATCATGCTTCCACGGAGGAGACATTCGCCCCATATTTTTAGTTGGCACCGATGATGGCCCAACATTAGACAGCTGACGAGGAGGAACACCAAAGCCCACACCACGATTACATCTGGGCTCCCTTTCTGTGTTCATTGAAGGTCGTGCAACCCCGTTTTCTTTGATGTACCACTACACCTTACAGTGGATTTATTTGGTTGCATGGTAGAGTTTGATTATGAAGACGCCGCAACACCAGCGACATGTGCTTTTATTGATATACCGCCAGCCCCCACATCCACATCCAGGCCACATCGACGACAGTTGTGAGTACTTTTCTACTCTTCCATGTGCTTCATCTTTTTATCTTTCATTACATTGAGGACAATACAATGTTTAAGCATGGGGGAGTGATCTATACTTGCTAGTCGTCTGAGGAGAAAAAGAAAAAAAAATGACAAAAATAAAAAAAATGACAAAAATAAATCCTAGGATAAGTCGAAAACTCGAAAGGACGGCTTAGGTAATAAGCAGGTGGCTTGGACCAACATTAGGCTGGGGTAATAAGAGGTCAAGAGTGATGTGAGTTTTTGTGAGCCCATCTATTGAAAAATGAAATGAGTGGCTTGGTGAAAACCCGAGAGGACGCCTTGGCAAAATGAGTGAAAAGAAGAAGAGTGATTATTAGGATTCCTCATTTTTCCTGGCGTGGTGACATAAGAAGAGGTGATATAAGGAGGATTTGGGTAGGTCACTTTGGGAGTTTTAAGAAGATAGATGGAGGCTAGGATTAGATATTTTTATTCACTCTATGGTGTTCGGGTTAAGCTTGGGGAAAGTACTCTGCTTTCCTTAAAGCTTGTATATTGTGTTGATTGTGTCGGTACTTGGAGAATCATGATTAGGTGCAGTTCATAGTGGAGATAGTTTTACTGTGCTTCCTGAGACCTTGGGGATTTGATTAGAGGAGTGGGTTTCTATTAGCTTACTCGAGGACGAGCAAGGTTTAAGCATGGGGGAATTTGATCAGCGCTACTTTATAGGGTTTAACTAGGAGTTGTTACCGGCATTTTGGGTACCATTTGGATGTGTTTAGAGCATAATGGTAGAGAATGGAGTTGAGGAGTAGAAGTGTTGAATGGGTCGTTTTGAAGAGCTAAAATGAAGGGTTAAGAAGATGGAGGAGAAAACCACATGAGAAGACCGAAGAAGGAGCTGAAGAAAAGCTACAGGATCTTTTCTGCGGTCGCGGAAGTCACCGCCACGGTCGCGGAACGAAGGCGAAGACAAGAGCAACAACGAACATCCGCGGTCGCAGAAGCCCTTGCCGCGGTCGCGGAAAAACCGAAGACACGAGAGCTTTACAGTAACTTTTCCGTGGTCGCGGAAATCCTTCTGCGGTCGCGGAAGACTATTCATCAGACGCGTGCGAGAAGTTTCGTCTGAAGATTTTGTTTTACTTTATTTCCTTTTCTTTTATTTCTTTTATTTCGTTAGTTTATTTTATTTCCTTTTAGATATTATTTCCTATCTTTAGTTTTAGGTTTTGCTAGGGTTTATAACCTAGTTTCCTAGCAGCCTCTTTTGATCATTCAGACATTAATGAGTTTACGTTCAATTTTTCCCTTTGAGTTTTTGTGTTTCAAGACTATGAAGAACTAAGCAACTTTTGCTTAGTCCGACGATTGAAGCCTTCGTTTGCATTTGATTGTGAGATTATAACTCTATTTCCTTTCCTTTGATTATATCTCTTCTCTTTGTGCTTATACCTATTTATTCTTGTTGATTTGACTGGCCTGATCATCTAGTTGATATTAGTAATTGTCTATTGCTAGAGTTTGGATATTTCGAGTTGAAATCCCTTATCTTGTGTAGCAAACATGATATTCTAGGACTAGTTGGATTAGTTTATTGTGAAGAGAATTGATTATGTGTTAAATACTGTGAGTTGTGGTGTTGCATGTATCCTGGTTAATTCCTATGCTTCTTGCTGCTATTGTTCTAAATCTTGATAGTTTCTTGTGCGTTCGATAGTTAGGGTTATCAGGACTGGTTGAACTGATAACTATTTCATAATAGGGACATGAATATTCATAGGAAGGAATAGAGATAATCTAGGATCAATCAATCAAATGAATGGTGGATATTTGTTTGGCTAAGTATTTTCTCACCAATTGATTACACCATTTGCTTTGATTTACTTTGTTATTTGCAAACAAACCAAAAAAAACCCCTTTGTTACCTTTGGCATACACTTTTGCACTTTGAAAGATTGCTACCTCCCTGTGGGATTCGACCCTTGCTTGCCTACTATACTTGGTTAGGTTTTTAAGGATTACTTTGATAAGGCATAACGACTTTAGCCCCGTCAGTAAACCCGTGATGAAATTCATAGAAAGGTCTTCCCAGGGGGCACTAGGAATGGGCAAGGGCGTGTAGAGGCCGTGTGGGCTTGACTTGGCTTTGGCCCTTTGGCACGTCACACAACTTCTACAATAGCGGGTCACCTGGTGGGTCATCTTAGGCCAAAAGAAGTGTTCTCGAAGCGTGGCCAAGGTTTTGCTAATCCCAAAATGTCCACGAGTGTCTTGTGCTTCCTGGATCAAAAGGAGCCTAATGGAGGACCTAGGGATGCATAGGCGGCCAGCCTTATACAAATAACCCTTAGAAAGAAAATAAGACTCAAACTCACGTAGTCTAAGGCAATGCTCGAATATAGGTACAAAGAAAGGATCAATAGCATATAATTCCTTAATCAAAGCAAAGCCTAGAATCTTAGTTTGCACATGAGTCAAGAGAATGTACCTGCGAGAGAGAGCGTCGGCCACAACGTTCTCTTTTCCCTTCTTGTGAACCACGACATAGGGAAATGTCTCAAGGAACTCCACCCAACGAGCATGGCGTCGGTTGAGGTGGGCTTGGCTCTTCAAATAGCTCAAGGCTACGTGGTCACTGTGGATGACAAATTCACGTGGCCAAAGGTAATGTTGCCAAGTCTTTAGCACAAGTATTAGGGCATACAATTCCTTGTCATAGGTGGGGTAGTTGAGTTTGGCCCCCGTGAGCTTCTCACTGAAATATGCTATGGGCCTCTTCTCTTGGTGTAGCACACCACCAATGCCTATATCTGAGGCATCACACTCCACCTCAAAGTGCTTGGCGAAGTCGGGGAGCTGGAGCAAAGACGCCTGGCACAAGGCCCGCTTCAAAGTCGTGAAGGCCTTCTCGTGGGCCTCAAGCCACAAGACAGTGCTTCCCTTCTTCGTAAGCTCGTGCAAAGGCGCGGCAATGGAGGATAAGTCTCGCACAAAATGCCTATAAAAGCCTGCGAGGCCGAGGAAGCTTCGCACCTGGGTCGGCGTCGTCGGCGTGGGCCAGTCTTTGATGGCCGTGATCTTCTCTTCGTCGACGCACAAGCCATCACTACTCACAACATAGCCAAGAAAGTTGGTAGAAGGGGAGCAAAAGCTCCACTTGCCAAGATTGGCGTATAATCGCTCACGTCGAAGGCAATCAAGCACAAGGCGTAGGTGAACGACGTGCTCCTCAAGGTTGCGTGAGTACACAAGTATGTCATCGAAATAAACGATAATAAACTTGCCAAGGAAAGCTCTCAAGACATGGTTCATCAAGCGCATGAAGGTGTTGGGCGCGTTGGTGAGCCCAAATGGCATGACAAGCCACTCAAAGAGCCCATACTTGGTCTTGAAGGCGGTCTTCCACTCATCACCTTCCTTCATCCGAATTTGGTGATAACCACTCTTCAAATCAATCTTGGAGAAAAGTGTAGCGCCATGGAGCTCATCAAGCATGTCGTCCAGGCGTGGGATCGGGTGCCTATACTTCACTGTAATATGGTTTATGTTACGGCAATCAACACACATTCTCCATGTGCCATCTTTCTTGGGCACAAGGATCACAGGCACAGCGCAAGGGGAAAGTGATTCCCTCACGTAGCCGCGATCCAACAACTCTTGTACCTGGCGCTGCAGCTCTTAGGTCTCTTCTGGGCCAGCACGGTAAGCAGCGTGATTGGGCAAAGAGGCACCAGGCACCAGGTCAATTTGGTGCTCAATGCCCCTCAGTGGAGGTAGCCCTTGTGGCAACTCGCCGGGGAAGACGTCGTCGTAGGCGGCAAGCAATGCGGCGATGGAAGGCGGCACTGACGCGGTGCTCGACGACTCTGGGATGCATGGAGTTGGCACAAGCAGAAAACAAGGGACTTTGCCGTTTGGGCTGAAAAACATCGGATCTAGCTTTCCACGCCTGATTGATTTAATCTTCTGCGAACAGATATGTGTCACCGTTGAGGCATATGTTGATGATATCGTAGTAAAGAGCAAGCGGGAAGATGACCACGCAGATGATATTCGCAAAGTATTCGAGACCCTCCGGAAGCATGGCAGGAGCCTGAACCCGGAGATATGCGTGTTCGAAGTGAAGGCGGGGAAGTTTCTTGGCTTCCTAATAAGCTCGCGAGGAATCGATGTCAATCTTGAGAAAGTGGAGGCAGTGTTAAAGATGTCTCCTATGTGAAACCCAAAAGAGGTACAACAGTTCATTGGGTCTGTGAACTACCTTGGCAGATTATGCTCGAAACTCGTGAAAAGATGGCTACCATTTTTCTCTACCCTCAAGATGCCGGAAGATTTCACGTGGACACTTGTGTGAAGTAGCTTTTGCGGAACTAAAGAAGCCTCTAGCATCACTACCGACTCTACCCTCTCCGATACCAGGTGAAGACCTCCAGCTTTATCTTGCGGCCAGCTCGTGAGCGATCAGCGCGGTTTTGGTCTGTGAGCAGGAGGTTCCCATCTATTTTGTAAATAGAGCACTCATCCCGGCTAAGACAAGGTATCCTCCAATCGAGAAAATTGCGTTGGCCATTTTCATGTCCGCTAGAAAGTTGCGTCCATATTTCCAGGCCCATCCAATTCAAGTACTCTCTGACCTCCCTCTACAGAGATTGATCCACAGACCGACAATGTCAGGAATGCTTACCAAATGGGTCATTGAGCTTTCAGAATTCGATATATATTACAAGTCGAGGCCCGCCATCAGAGCATTGGTGCTCGCGGACTTCACCGTCGAGGTAAGCTTCAGAGAGTTGAGCGTCGAAGGGCTGTTAGAGGACCAATGAAATATGTAGTTTCTGGATATACTTCTCAGTGAAGCAGAGCCAGACAAACCTTGGGAGTTCTTAAAAAAAAGGCAACAAATGGACAGATGAAATTAATATATCTTTTTTCCATGAACAAGGAAAAATAAGAGTGATACTATTTTTACATGTAACAAGTAACAACAACAATGATCTTGAACAACTATTCCTGAGATTGAAAATTGGAGTGTTTGCTCAGGATGTCTCTGAAAGTAATCAGTATCTTACTCCCAAAAACAAAACAGCAGAACAGAACATTCCTCAACAGTCAACATTAATGTCTTGCTCTGGTTGTAGTACTATATACTCTCTCTTTTCACGAAGCTTCCTCAAGCATGTCAAGGAACCCTTTGTGATTTTGCTCTTTGGGGAAGGCTAGGTTCAGATTAAGGCCATCATTTGTTGTTGCAGCTTCAAATCTCACCCAGAGCTCCTTCTTCAACGTGTTTTCACCAGGGCGCCTTCCTTTGTATGTTGTGCTCTAAGGTTCCTTCCACATTGGTGTGCTTTCTACAATAGGATTAGGAGGAAGTCTTCTTCCACAACTCACTGAAAAATAACAAGTTGATCAGCCATAAAGGGACTGGAAAATAGAGAGGAAAAAAATGTAGATGTAAAGAAGCCCTTACCAAGGGTCATATGCTGGTTAAAGACACCAGACAATTCTTCAAATTCATCTTCCTTGAATGGCTTATCACCCAAGAGATCATCCTTAAATGATTTATCATCTGATGGATCCATGAGAACACATGTTTTGGGTGGTGACACACACCATGCTGGTGATGCATCTGATGCTTTCTTTCCATTGCCTACACTAAATATAGGGTTTAAGATGGAGCTTGAGTATTTCAGACCCATATCTTGTGAAGCTTCGCTACCAGAGGACTCATCTTCGAGTAACTCACTCAGCAATTGTTTTCCGAGTGGAAAAGGGGTTGACTTGTAAACTTTGTCAAAGTTCCTATTAGAGAAACCACTGTTAGGTTCCTGTTCCCTGTAAATTCAATCAACCCAGTCACATTATCTTATGTTAAAAACAACACTAATAAGTTGCACGAAAATACCAAATTTCTTACCTGAATCCCGGCATGGGAGCACAGATAAAAGTCATACTGGATTGGATGACAAATTGTAGTGTCCACAACCGTGCCTGGAAGTATGTTGCCACTTCTGTCTGCCATGTTACGATCAACAGGAAAAAGGCGGGTTGATATGACTATGCTCATGGCCAGTGAAGCACCAACCATTCAAGAGGAGCCCATATTGCCAAGTGCCGAGGACAAGGCAAACCCTAATTACGAGCCGGCAAACCCTAATACCGCGGCGGACCACATGGCGACTTCACCCGGCAATCCTCCACTTCTCTCGGACACCAAGGCTCCCACAGCTCCCATGGAGTCACCCCAGATCAATGGAGCCCAAAGTGCCGAGCCAATGCAACCTTTGTCGAGCCCCAGGTCAAGCCCTAGAATTGCGGCCGCACGAGAGGAGGGGAATAGGCACGAGTCCACACCTGGCACAATCACTCGAGCCTGAGCTCTCCTGCTGCATCACCAGCTCAAGGGAGGTCCAGTGGCTCAAGGAGTGTCGAGCCAAACCGAGCCCAGCCTGTTCCTATGCTTGGAGGCCTCTCCGGGTTTCTCGGAGCCGGCGGCCACGTCCGGGTTAAAAGCCCAAATGAAGCCCAATTGAATTCCGAAGTGTTTCCGGTTTTAATCTTGTGGTTTTTAAACATTATTAGACTTTATTTTTAATTCCCGAAATGCCTATTAGTGGAGTTTAGAAGATGGGCACGTGATTAGCCTTAGTGGGTTAATTTAGTGATTTTCTTTTAATTTTCTTAGTAACCGATTGCTAGGGTTACTTAGGCAAACATTTGGCTTTGTTGTTGGACACGTTGAATTGAATGAAAATCAGAAGTATTTTCAATTTTCAAAAGCTTTCTTTTGTTCTTCAACTTGTGAGTCAAATCAAGTTGTTTTGCCTTGAGAGATTCGAGTGAGTTGCATCTCAAATTTCCCTCGGTCGCTTTGCTTTGTCTAGTGCGTTATATCTAGACTTAGGAGAGTGCTTATCCATCACAATCATCATCCATATCAATCGTTCCCATCGTCACCCACCTTGAGATCCACTTTTGCCGAAAAGTGCCATTGTCTTGCTTCCTTGGAGATCGTCCGGTTTCTTCCACAACGAGAGCAAATTCTTGCACCGAGGCTTCATAGATCCGAGGGCATAACATTTGGTATCAGAGCTACGTAAGTATTTGCTCCAAAAATTGGATTTAAATCTAGAGAAAAATCGGAAGTTTACTTGCTCTTCAATTTCGTGCCTTTCATCATTGCATGTGTAGTTGTTCTTAGGTTTTCTTGTTCTTTCTTTCTTGTTTGATTGAGTTCGTATCTTTGAGTCTTCATAGGAGGAAGAGGAGTCGAGATTTGCAGTTTTCTTGAGTCTAGAACAGCCGTGAATTCCTAGGAGAGAGTTGTTAGCATTTTCCTAGATTTTAGGGTTTGTTTGTTCAAGTTGTTGCATGATTTAAAATTCAAATTTTCGACTTCTAATCTGCACTATCCAGCCGTGCCCTAACTAGTTCATATAGATAGGTAATTTTGAGTCATTTTGTATTTGTATTTGGCATTTAATCAACATAGGGTTATTCTTGTGCAAACCGAAGCAATTTAACTCATATTTGCGTAGGAAAGGTTCTTGAATTCCTAATTGTTGATTCCGATTATCATTTCTGTATTTTCAGTTTGTTAAGTTGTTGTTTTGTTCAAAAAAAAAAAGAGACGAAAGATCAAAAGAAAAACAAAACCGGAAGAGTCAAGCCATAAAAACAAAGAAAAAAGACTTGGCTTGGAAAAGTGGTTGTTCAAAGTTTGATATCTTGTGTTGAAGTTGTCATTCCTTTGTTTAGTTTGTGAAGTGCTCATTGTTGTTATTCGGCCAGATTGTTCACTCAACTTTTATAAGGGAATTTCAAGGGCTAAGTACTTGCATTGTGTTGTGAAAGTTGTGGACTTAGCACAAGGACTAACTTAAAGTTGTGGTGCACTTTTATCTTGTCTTTGGAGTCAATTTGAGCATCTAGACAGCCCTACCTCAGCCTAAAATTTTGAGCTAGTAAAAGTTGCGAATTTTCTTTGGTTTAAACCGAATTTGTAGCTTGCTTACTAGTTTTGAGATCATTTGTTTTTCTTCCATCGTGTGGGTTATTGTGCTTGGATTTTCTTGTGTGTAGGAAGTCATGGTGAGAGCCAAGGACAAGAACGTGGCCTCGGAGGATCCTAAGGAGGGATCGGAAGTTACTTTGGAGACCCTATTCTTGGCTATCCAATCGTCCAAGGAAGAGGCCGAAGAGCGAGCTCGCCAAGCCGAAGAGCGAACTCGCCAAGATTTGCAAGCCTTGCGTGATGAGCAAGCTGCCTTCATGAAGTCCATGGAGGAGAAGTGGGGGCTGTCCCACAGTCCATCACCGAGCCAATCTCAAGGCGCACCCCATGGGAGTGGCGCCCAAAATCTGCCATTGGCCGAGCCATCACTTGGCAATCAAGGGGTCCAAGTGACCATACCACTCTTAGCCCAAGACTTGGCGGGTATCTCCTTGCGTGAAAGGTTTCATCACCCTCCACTGAATGTAGCTACGTCAAGGGAAGGGTTCGGTTTGCCTCCTAATCTCTCATCTTCTTATCTTGTACCTAGCACTACTAGTATTCCTCCTTTGTGCACTAACATGGCAGGACCAAGTACCATCCATAGAGAGGAGCCAAGAGGGATGTCGAGCACCATCCATAGAGAGGAGCCAAGAGGGGTGCCGAATGAATACAATGGGTACCAAGACCCGGGAAGGAGGATGGCTGGAAGAGGAGGCATGGGCCGAGGCCAATACCAAGGTGGGAGGATGCCTTATGTTCCCCAAAGAGGATTCGGAGGTTATGACGAAGACTTTGGCGGCCATCGTGAGGAGTATGCATATGACCAACAACGGCCTCATGGGATCAAATTGGAGGTACAATCTTTTGGTTTGCAATGTGACCCGGAGATCTATCTTGATTGGGAGCAAAAGACCGATCAAATTTTTAGGTACTATAACTACTCAGAAGCTCAACGAGTAGTTATAGCGACTAAAATTTGAGGGTTTTACTTACCAATGGTGGCTTGGGGACAAAGAGGAACGAGAGTACCTCGGAAACCCTCAAATCACTACTTGGCAATCCCTCAAGCAAGCTCTCCGAGATAGGTTTGTCCCGAAAGATTTTTCGGATAGGGTGCATGAGAGGTTGGAGTTGTTAGAGCAAGGGAATAAGACCCCGGATGAATTCTATATGGAGCTAAAGACCTTGGTCTTTAGGTCTAGACTTAGGGTTCCTGAGGGGTATCTTATTTCTAAGTTTATTAATAACCTTAGCCCTGAGCTCCGAGCCATAGTGAGCAAGCAACACTTCTCTAGAGGGACCCCTATAGAAGAAGTGCTTCATTATACTAATCGTATATATAAAGCACTCCATTCAAGGCGCCCCCAAGCTCAAAGCTCACGGCCTTGGCAAAATTCATCAAGTGGTTCAAAGGGGCCACAACCTATGCCAAGACGCTTAGAACCCACTAGGAGTGACAACTCAAGTCACCCTAGAAGAGAGGCCCCTACTCCGGATCAAACCCAACGAAAGGAGGGAGAGACCCGAGCTAGGGATCTTAAGTGTTTTAAGTGTCTCGGTCATGGCCATTTTACCAAGGATTGCCCCTCAAAAAGGCAAGTTCTTCTCAACACTATAGGGGACATTGAGTCCGAGGATGAATGGGAAGAACTTGTTAAGAATGAGGATGGTTTAGAGGAGTTGCATGTTGTGGCCGCCGAGGGTGAGTGCTTTTTGGTCAAAAGAGCACTAACCATCTCGGAAAGTCCTAGTGCACCTAGTCAACGTGAGACTCTCTTTCACACTAGGTGCACCATTAAGGGAAAGGTGTGTAGTGTCATCATTGATGGTGGCTCTTGTTGCAACTTGATTGATCAAGAAGTGGTGAGTAGATTCAATCTATTGACCACTTCTCACCCGCAACCCTACACACTTTGTTGGTTGAATTCCGACAAGCCCCTTAAGGTCAAGGACCAAGCCACCGTCCAGTTTGCTATAGGAGAATATGTGGATGAGGTTGTATGTGATGTTTTGCCCATGACCGCATGCCACCTTCTCCTAGGCCGACCATGGCAATTTGATAGGGGTGTCATCCATCAAGGGGTGACAAATGAGTATTTTTTTATCATGAATGGTAAAAGAATCACTCTACATCCTATGATGCCCCATGAAATCATAGTTGACCATGTGGCTAGGGAGCAAAGAAAGGCCGGCCAACACATAGAGCAAAGCCAAGGTAAGAAGATGGCAATTGGAAGCAAAGGTGGTGCTTCGCATCATATGCTCTTGGCCAAGCCTTTTATGCCTACATTCATTGCATGTCCTCCACCTTTCATTACATTTTATGAGACTAACCCTACTAATGAGGAGGATGTGGTGTTGCATAGGTTTTCTAGTAGTTCTATTGTAGGTCAAGGAGGCGTCCCACATAAGGAAAGCCACTGTATGGAAGGAGATGAAGACCTTGACGAGCTGGTTTCGAGGTCGAATCCCTTTCAAGGGAGGGAGGATGATATGACTATGCTCATGGCCAGTGAAGCACCAACCATTCAAGAGGAGCCCATATTACCAAGTGCCGAGGACAAGGCAAACCCTAATTACGAGCCGGCAAACCCTAATGCCGCGGCGGACCACATGGCGACTTCACCCGGCAATCCTCCACTTCTCTCGGACACCAAGGCTCCCACAGCTCCCATGGAGTCACCCCAGATCAATGGAGCCCAAAGTGCCGAGCCAATGCAACCTTTGTCGAGCCCCATGTCAAGCCCTAGAATTGCGGCCGCACGAGAGGAGGGGAATAGGCACGAGTCCACACCTGGCACAATCACTCGAGCCCGAGCTCACCTGCTGCATCACCAGCTCAAGGGAGGTCCAGTGGCTCAAGGAGTGCCGAGCCAAACCGAGCCCAGCCTGTTCCTATGCTTGGAGGCCTCTCCGGGTTTCTCGGCGTCGGCGGCCACGTCCGGGTTAAAAGCCCAAATGAAGCCCAATTGAATTCCGAAGTGTTTCCGGTTTTAATCTTGTGGTTTTTAAACACTATTAGACTTTATTTTTAATTCCCTAAATGCCTATTAGTGGAGTTTAGAAGATGGGCACGTGATTAGCCTTAGTGGGTTAATTTAGTGATTTTCTTTTAATTTTCTTAGTAACCGATTGCTAGGGTTACTTAGGCAAACATTTGGCTTTGTTGTTGGACACGTTGAATTGAATCAAAATCAGAAGTATTTTCAAGTTTTCAAAAGCTTTCTTTTGTTCTTCAACTTGTGAGTCAAATCAAGTTGTTTTGCCTTGAGAGATTCGAGTGAGTTGCATCTCAAATTTCCCTCGGTCGCTTTGCTTTGTCTAGTGCGTTATATCTAGACTTAGAAGAGTGCTTATCCATCACAATCATCATCCATATCAATCGTTCCCATCGTCACCCACCTTGAGATCCACTTTTGCCGAAAAGTGCCATTGTCTTGCTTCCTTGGAGATCGTCCGGTTTCTTCCACAACGAGAGCAAATTCTTGCACCGAGGCTTCATAGATCCGAGGGCATAACACGGGTGTGATGCCTTTTCTGCACAACTACAAACGTCAAGCGGGGTGCGTATCCATCCTCCAGGGATTGGCAGGCCTTGAGAGAGAAATATTAAAGGTGAGCCAACAAAAAATATGAAATGACGGAGTAAATGAAAATAGGTGGGCATGTGCGAAATTCTGGGTAAAGACTCTGAACTGCAGTAGACAAAATTCAGTGCGCACCTTTCTAATTGCAAGTACTTCATGCAACAGAACTTGAGCAAACTGCCCTTCATTGTTAAAATATTCCGTAATTTCTCTCTCAAGGCCTGCCCTAAACTTGAGCAAACTGACCCCATCCCTATAGAATTAGACCATGAAAAACATTGATTATTAGGAAGAAGCTGGCATATAAATTGTGTAAAATGCAGAATCATTGTTAAAATATTCACACCTGTAGAATATTATCCTGACAGGTTTCTTCCCAGTTGAATTATAGAAAGCAACAAGCAATTCCCTGCAAAATTTGAGGCCACAAAATGAATAAACCTTCCAATACTTCCATCATGTGAAATCAAAAACCAAGCGGGTAATTAACAGCTACATGTACCTTATCATGCCACCAGAAACTCTGCCCTTTTGTGGAGGAATTTCCTCAGTGTAAAGATCTTAAATAATTTCTTCTCGTACACCCTGAGCAGTAGTTTGCACGACCTTACATGAGACATTTTCAGGCACAGGGTTGTCAATACACAGGAGTTGTCTGTTTTAAGAAACTTTGGCGAATTCGTCTTCATCTTTTTGGCAACATGGGCTGGAGAATCCTCTGAAGTTTGTTTCTTCAACATACTTTCATGTTTCTTCTCATTGGCAATATTTACTGCATTACTAAAACAAGAAGGAAACACAACATCGCTGGAATTGAACCTTTGCAAGGCTACTGATTTAGACAAAGATTGGCCTTTGGAGGCTGCTGTTTTCGGCCTTGGAAGAGGAGTAAGTGCAAACAATTGTTTACCCATTTCAACTGTGCAGTTGGTTGCACGCCAGGACACAAGCGGGGAGGGAGAAACTAAACACTCCATTTTGCTCGGCTCTGGACTTTGAACTACTGATGGCAGCTAGAATCCTCAATACTTCATATAACACAATAACACAATAAGTCAATTATCAGATCATGTCGATGAAACGACACCGCCATAAAAATATCAAGCAGGTTGCCATTTTTATTGACGTGTTGATCGTCTGTTGGGGATGCAAGGACCTAAAAACACAAAGATACCAACTGAAGTTATGCACTCCACCCCAGTGATTCACTTGGTTTTTCTGCATCTTCTGGCGTTGATATAACTTGATTAACACATTTATACAGAATTTATGAAGCTAAATCCACCGATTTGGAAGATTAAGGGATCGAAACCGAGACAGCAATCAATACTTCCATTGAGGCATTTCATCAAATAGGTTGAGTGCATAACACAAAAACGGAGAGGAGTACGTGCATCAAGGGAGATATCCAACCCAATCCAACAAAATTGAAACAAACCTGGGTGTTGTTAAACTTATTGACGAAAACGCCTAATTCGGATTGTTGTTCGTCCAATAACTTATCATGACACCGAGGAGACGACTTATTTGTCCAACAACGCCATAGCATAGCTCGCCTATCAATATCTTCGCTTGGATCAACGAAAACTTCAATTGCAAAGATGTAAAGGAGGTCAGAGGAACCAACTCGTCGGAAAGAGACGAAAGAGCGGCTGATGAGTTCACGAGGCTACAATAGAAGACATGGAAGGAGGAGTGGGTGGGGGAGACGATGAATAGGAAAGGGAATGGAAAGAATGAGGGTTTTGTCAAATTTTGTTTAAATTACCATTATATCCCTAATCATTTAAATGAGACAAAATAGAGGATAAAATATCTGCCCTTGGATTAAAAAAATTGGACGGTGCTGATACATGTTCTTGTTTATATCATAAGAGTTGTGTTCATATGCTCTGCATAATTAACTTATAAGTTATGAGATCCAAACGGGGCCTTGGTCATTCGCGCACTCGGGCGTAAATGTCCCTCATCCGTCTCGATATTACCATCTTCAACCCTCAGCTGCAGAGAGTAAAAAAAGAAAAATGAAGCGCCGTTTGAGTTGTGGTTCGCACGGAGACCCTATAAATTCCAACAAAGTCTCTATCTTTGACCCCCTCTCCATTATCATCCTTCTTTGGCGTGCATGTCGGTGTGCTCACTCTCCCGATTTCCGTCCTCCTCTCCGTCTCCACTCTCTCTAGGTTTATCCCTCTCTTCATCGGAATCTCTTTCGTAGTTTCGCTGGTTATCCTCTTCGCTTGAACGATTATGTACCTTGTCTCTGTTTGTGATTCGATCATTCCACTCGACGCTGCGAATTCTCCTTTGGTTTTCTTGTCATTTTAGCGTTGTAAAATTTTGAAATTCGCCGGCTCTTTGTTACTTTGGTCGTCAAGTGCCCGATAGCTCCACCGCCACTACGCTTTCAATTTCTTTCACTTTCTATTCTCATTCTGATGTTTGATTGACTGCGGCGCAAACTCGTTGTTGTTGTCTTCTGCGACAATCGACATTGTTTTGACTTTAATCCGTAGGGGTTAAGCTTGTACTGTATTTGAAGTCCGATATATTTCGTGTTTGTTGTGTATATGTACTTATGCAGATTGACTAGGGTTGGCGATGGGTTTCAATTCAGTGTATCGGACTCTACAGGAGCTTTTTCCACAGGTATATCAGAATATTTGTGATTCGACAATCTATGTTACTAAATTCTTCAAGTTGAATTCGCCCAATCTTATATTGAATTTTACTTGTTTTAAGATATAACCCATGGAAGTTCCTTTTTGACTGGTATCTACGCTTTTGAAATTTCCTTTTACTTCTTTCAATGCGTAGTTAATAAATCTTTTTTCTGTTGCTGACTTTTCACTCCAATAGCTTATCCTTTCCCGTATAAGATACAAAAAGACAATGAGCTGCTGAACTGGTGAACTGGTAGCAATCCAATCAAGATCAACTGATGACTCTTCGACTCAATCAGTCATTCATGCATGCAAATGGAATTCCTTCAACCAACTGTTGTGAAATAATTTTGTAATATATTAACTTATTTTATTTAAGCCCGATGAGGTATAGATTTTTTTAAATTAACCTAGCGACTCTTAAATAAATATTTTATTGTTATAATTTTCATGTTAATACCATACATAATAATACAATTTTTTTTAAGAGTTAAAAAAACCATCTTGGTTCATTAGCAGCCGGTTAATTTTAAAATAATCTAGGCCTTAACGGGCTTAAATAATATAAGTTTAAAAATTTATTACAAAATTGTACAGGATCAGTTGGTTTACTCTAAACTTCATACACATTAATATTTTTATTTTTTTTTCCGCTGGTGCGCCCGCGTTTGGCGCATGCCATTGGGTGGCGTACGTAAGTCGGGTATTTCTTTAGTTAAAATATTGGTGCACTAGGTGAAGACGTTCGCCTTTATCAGGCGCACCAAACTGCGTGCGAAAAGGCAAAAAATCGCGTGCCTATAGCATCAGCCTATATTAGTGCCTGCTGTAGAATTATGTTATTGGAGGAGGGAGAACATTCTGTGTCAAATTTGAATTTCATTGTTTCTGAAATTCAGGAAACCTTTCTATATTGCTTTGTAGTAAATTTAAACATTCACTAGTTGTAACAAAATTAGTTTTTATTTTGTCCAAGTTTATTCATGATCGTGGCTTATCTTTATGAAAGATTGATATAGATCAAGAGGTCTGGGCTGATAACTTTGCTTTGAAACCATGATACTGCTATGACATCCACTATTGTATTGTGAAGGTTGATGATCGTCTACTGAAAGCAGCAGCTATTGAACATTCAAATGATCCAGATGGATCTGTGGAGTTCATACTGACGGAGGTTCTCCCATATACGACAGAACAATTTGGTGCTTCTAGCTGTACAACTCAGACTCCTGCCTGCCTGTCTTCAGGTGAATTCTCTAATTCACTGTTTGTTTCACTTCATGTTCTCATAATTGTAATATGAAATTTCAACTTTTATACTTGCAAAACTTTTTTCTGCCTAGTTTATGCTTTGCTGCACTTACATTATGTGTGAATATTCAATTGCTATAAATATGCAATGAATACTATTTGTATACAAACTATCTGTGTCCTAGGATGAAGTGATCCAACATTGACTCCTTCGGGTGCTGTTTGCAAATATAAATGTTTCAAAACTCAAAAGTTCAATTGAATTGAGATTTGAACATATTATTCGACATTTTTTGTAATGGTGAAGATCATCACAAATGTTTTCATTCCAGAACTTTATTGTTTGAAAGAGATTATTCTTCAGATCCTTAGCTACTACTGTGAGTTTCAGCGGACTTCATATCTTGCACACTTTCTCACTGGATAAAATGAATCATGATATCTATATATGTTTCTCATATGTTGCTGTTATTCGACCGCTATAGTGAGTGAGCTTTTTCGGTATCTTTTCTAGCATGTAACTGTTTGTACTGATAGAAGGTAACAATGCCTGTGGTTTTGCGGTTGAAAATGAGAGACACTGTGTACCAAGACTGTCTGTCTCAACATGTGCTAGTTCTTCTGATCATGCATCTACTTCTTATGTGGGGGAAGCTGTTAATGGATCAGGAGAGATGAATGAACCCCGTCATGGGGATGCAGCATGCTTGAATGAAGCAGTCCGTGGCTTTTCAGGTTCGACGTATTATAATGCAAAGGACATCCATGATGAAGTGACTGGGAACACCGGCGAAGCTGATATTGTATCAGGAGAGATTCATGAACCCTGTCATGTGGATCCAATGTGCTTGAATGGGATCTTCAATGGCTCTTTACAGTTGACATTAGGTAATGCAAAGGATATCAATGATCAGTTGAGTGGGAGCATTGGTAATGTTGCTGATGGAGCAGGTAGAATGAATAACATCTTCCATGTGGATACACAATGCGTGAACGAGGCAGTAAGCTCTTTAGATTCAACAATTTGTCATGCAAAGGACATGGGTGACCAGTTGAGTCGAAAAACAAGGACTGAACAATTGAAAGCATCAAGTTTATTTGTGGAAGAAGATGCCATAGCTGTTCAGGATGTATCCTTCAAGAATCTTTTAGTTTCACATACATCTGAAGAAGTTTATGATGGTGATTATATTTATAATCTGTCATCTGAAAACAATGGTCTTACGGATACTACTGCACCAAACAGAGAATTTGTCCTTCCCGACGCAAGCTTTTCCTCATTGGTATCCTCTATTGTACTGGAAAATGATCCTATTTCTAACAGCTTAAAAGAGTCCATCCTTGTTGACGATCAGAACAAACATTCAAGTTTTGGTAGGGGTTTATTGTGTGACTCAAATTATGTCGATCTGACTTCTCTCTCAGTTGAAGACCACAGATTGGAATCCATTGGCTGCTCTATTCAATCAGAAGTTCAGAGTAGCATGTTTGCTTTAGATGATAAAATTTCAGAATATAATGGAACTGCTAATGTTGCCTTCAGGGAAGTCCCTGATAGTGCCAACATTGAGGAGTCTTCTAGCGTGCACTCTGTGCTTACCAGATCTGGCCAACATTGCAGAACTGCCCTCCTTGAAGATATTATAGAGGATTCAAAAAGCAACAAGGTATGTTTGTGATAAGACGCTTTCTGTACACATGATTTTGTTTGAGATGCAGATGACTTGATTTAGAGCACTTAATCATTGAAGGAGTATATTCCTTATGAGCTTTTAGCACGTAATCATTGTTGGAGTATCTGATCACTGCTGTTGTCCTGCTAGCATTTCAGTCACAATACAAATTATCAATAGCAATGTCATCAAAGTATAAAATATCTCCATGATTTGTACCTATAATTCTATAAATCATCCAGGAAATTGTGATATGGAAAATAATTTATTTTTAGTTTATTTAGCATGCACCTTAAATCTAATTAGTTCAATTATGGTGCAGAAAACATTTTTTTCTGCAATGGAATCGGTCCTTAAGCTGATGAAGGAAGTTGAACTTGAGGAGCAAATTGCAGAACAAGCCAAGGAAGAAGCTGTAAAGGGAGGTTTTGAAATTCATGCTGAAGTAATAGAATTAACAAAGATGCTTAACCGTGCACGAGAAGCAAATGATATGGTAATATCTTGTTTAGTATAATGTTTTTTTTTGTTCATTTTGCGGAATGAATTTAACTATGGAAGTCATTCAATCTTATTCTTATGGTCAACATTGTAGCATTCTGGAGAAGTGTATGGGGAGAGGGCTATTCTTGCAACTGAAATGAGGGAGCTTCAATCTCGCCTTCTTGTTTTGTCAGATGAAAAAGACAATTCCCTTTCAATTCTTAATACGGTAAGCTAACAATTGTTGAACTTATCTACCTGGTTATTTCCTTAGATCCCCTCATTATAACATGTATGCCCTTTTTATGAAATGCTTGTTTGGAGATGATCCTGAATTTTCCATACCTTACTTACGCATGAATTTTCAATCTTGTGTGATACCTCCAGCTTTCACTAAAATAACTAGTAAAAGTCTCTTTTCATATTTTTGTATGCATGTTTCAGATGTTTGAAATTTGATTATTGAGTATTATTCTTTTCACTTTCCAAGAGACCAAATGAATGTCAATCTTGCAGTAGTTTTTACAAAGTTCATATGCTAAACTGAATAAGTATATACCTTAAAAAAGTCCTGAGGGGTTGGTCTCCGAAATATTGATTTTGTAGTTGCGACAAGCTCTTGAAACAAGGTTGGCTGCTGCTGAAGCAGAGAGAATAGCAGCTGAGCAAGAAAAATGTGAAAAGGAGGAATCTGCTCAGAGGGCTCTTGTCGAGCAAGAGCATATTATGGAGAAAGTGGTGCAAGAATCAAAGACATTGCAGAACGAAGCTGGAGAGAACGCAAAGGTACATGTTTTTTAATGAAATTTCGTACAACTAGGCATCTTCTCAAGGATTGTGGGTGGTGGCCTGAAGCACTATGCGTTGGGAAGTAATAGTTGTAACTTGTAATTTAATATTTGCATTTTTTGGCGTTATTTTAATTTTTCACTTCTCCCTGATCACTGCTGTTGTCTTGCTACAGCTTAGGGAGTTCCTTGTGGATCGAGGTCACGTTGTTGATATGTTGCAGTAAGTTCTTTTTCATTCACCTCTTTCTCCTGCAACTGTTCTTTCTCTCTTTCCTCGCAGGGGTGAGGGTAGTTATTATACGAACGTTGCACCTGTTTGTAGCTCCAGATTATTTTCTATTATGGGCACGGTCTTCGGTTGTTCTCTTACTATTTTAACTCAAAAATTAATAAAAAGACTGTCTTCCAACTGGTAAGCACTAAAAAAAAGTATGACGTAGCAGATTCCCTGAGCATGAATAAATGGGATTATCACAATCATGTTTAAATACTTGCGACATATAATATATGCATGTGATTATTGCCTTATAGTTGAAATTTATCGGAACAGAGTTTTTCTCACCCTGATACTAAGTGGAGAGTCTCAATAATATTCTTTCGACTTTGAAGGCTGATTCCTCTACAGTTGATTCAGTCATTTATTAGTAAATCACGGCTGAATGAGACATGTGTGCGAGACGTCTATCATGTATATGTATATATTGTAGTTCCTTTTGTTCTTTACCATGCTTCTCTGAGCACATTGTTACTTTCTCATCTTTGCAGGGGTGAAATCTGTGTCATATGCGAGGATGTCAAGTTGCTCAAGGAAAAATATGATGCCAAAGTCCCTCTCGGAGAATGTCTCTCCTCAAAGCAAACCAGCTGTATTCTAGCGTCTTCAGGGTGTTCTCTGAAGGGCGCAGGATCAGAAAAAGTTGTAGAGCAGACTGATTGGCCTTCATCCAATGAGTCCTTTCCGATACCTTCGGTTAGGCAGCTGTCAGAGTCCGATCAAAATGAGTCGGTAGAAGAGGGCTGGGAACTCTTCTGATGATGCGCGCCCCCTACCTATACGTTTGCAAGTTAGTTTTGTAAGTACTCGAAGTTGTGACTGAACGCAACGCGTCACACGCTGTTTATACAGTGGAACTTGTCAATAAGTGCAGCCTTGTTTTTGATGTGCATAGACTATAGAGTTCAATAGATCCTCGTTTGACCTCCAATGGTGGCACAACAGCTTATTTTGTAGTAAGAGGGCTCTTCTTGCTCATTATAACTCATCGGTAAGTGTTTTGAATTATTGTAGTGGCATCTCCCGGATTTGCAAGAGCCAGGTCAATGCTAATATTCATCAACTGTCGTGAATATGGGCTGATGGAAGGACCCTTAAACCATGATTTTCTCATGCATTTACCAGTTTCTAATTTTTTAGTATTTTTCCTTCTTTTTTCCCCGCAGGATTTCTGTTAATAACAGGTGTGCACACATACTTCAACAAGGTTGATCAACATGAACGGAGATCAAATTTTGTAATTGTTTAGCTGGAAACTGTGTATGATGGCACTTTTGTAACAAATTTTAGTTGTGTTCTGCAAGTTGTGACTTCAATATCCCAGTTTGCAGTACACTGCCACTAGCCAATTCAAGTTCTCAACAATCTCGTTCCATCAAATTCCCCTTGTTTCATTTCCTTCTCTTCAAAGAACCCTTCTAATTCAAATTGATACTGCTGTCATTTGCAAAATGACTGAAAGATAAATGAGTGCTGTGATCTTAACCTGACGTCCATAAAATGAATGCATCAAATCCTAGATACGTGAAATGGAGTCTTGGAATGGTTGTCTTGTTTATTTTCTAGAGTTCATCTTATGTGCTCTGAAAGTTTGCTGCAATCTCTGATTTATTGAGTTGCATATACAGCGTTTGAAGCTTAGCTCGTCAGCAAATTTATTTCCATTAGCTATATTCAGTATATATATTACAGGAGCACCTTGGTATCGGTTTTTCTTCTTAATTTCTTACAACTTTGCCGGAGGATTGACTGCCTTGGAGAGGTTAACCAAACCCGGCATTCATCTATCTACTTCTTCTAACTAATCGTATTCAAATTCATGAAACCAAAACCAACACCTAGCCCAAGATCATGAGCTTCTTCTTTTCATCACTTGAAAAGCCGCCCTGCCTAGTCTTCTTGCCAACATAGAAGGATCACGGTGCAGCGCCATATCAGATAAAGCCGCGCCTTCTGCTCCCTCATCCGCTTCGAGCACCTCCGCCAAGACCTCATCTTCAAACTTCTCATGGACGATGAGTTCGACGCTGCCATCTTCATATGCATATCTGGAAAGGGCTATAGCAGAAAGATCGAAACAGACGAGTTAACTCAGAAGGGTATTTTTCTGGGTTTGGGACTTTTGACTTGCAATGTCTGCTTGGAGGACTCATATTATATATGCTATTTATACATGGATCAAAACTGGGGTATTTATGGAAAATGTGAAGGGGGGAATTATGTGGTGTTTGGCAATTGAGAGGCCCATCTGATTGGGTTAAATTTGGGACATGGTGTGTGCCCTACTTGGGTTTTGTCTATGGCCCTTCTCTGGATAAGGATTCCTCATCAGCTTATTTCTGTAGAGGGTTGTTTTGTCTTTTGCTGAAATATACAATTCTGAATTAAACCGTCTAAAAGAGAGGACAGAGGGGGAATGCATGTAGATTTGTTAAAATGATGTGATTATCTGTATATTGTGTCACAATGATGGACATACATACAACATGTTACGGTACATGAGCTGTATTGTATAGCTGTTGTATCTAATTGCAGGAGAATACTGAAACAGAACACCATGTGTGGATCATTAAGATGAAATTTGCAACATCTCCTCAACTCCAATGTTTTATAAACCTTAACAAGCTAAGGAACATTTGTTGGATCAAGTACCTAATCTTTTTATGTGTTGGCAGGCATGGGATTTTGTCACAAATGTTCAAAAGTTGCAAGAATCTTTGATTTTGTGCAAATCAAACCACCCTCAAGAGATATGGTTTCCCTCCTAGGCAATTCTCCCTGCTGTGAAGGGTTTTGATGATTTGAAGGAGATGAGCTTTTCTACTAATAATTGAACTTGATCATTACTGTTTTAGTATATTAAAAAATCCAGTGTACACTGAATAGTTGTGAGATATTTTCCCCTGCCTAATCACTTCGGTATTTCTTGGCCTTTTCACACAAAAAATGGGACCCAATCATTCACTTGATGATATGTATAGGTCCAGTTTTATTTTATTTTATTTTTCAAATGCCCAACCAATATTGCTTGATTTAAACATGCTTACAGATTCATTAGTATTGAATTATCGGTTTTTCTAGTGTCTGTCCATGCGCAAATGCTAATAAGGTAAAATAGGAAATTTTCTTTAAAATATTCCTTAAAAGAAAATGGATAAATCCTTAATTAAAAAAATTAAACTAATAGCTAAAAAAAATTATTACTAAAAATGGAGTTCTTAGAGTGTGCCTATGGACACACACTAGAAAAAACCTTAAACTATTGATGGACATACACATACCAATACTGTGAAAGTCCGTGGGCCCATAGACTGGGGGTCGTGCGGACACGAGCGCATAGGCGCATATAGGCCAAGTACATAAGCCCAATGAGGTTCCATCCTAAAACCAATTGACAATAGGAGGAGTAGCCCATCAAGCTTATATACTAGGCAAATTATGTCACAACTTTAGATGTGGGACGTTTATATTCCAACACGCCCCCGCAAGTGCAACGGGCGGGCAATTGGTGATGTAACTCAGCCCTCTATGTCAGCTACAGAGGAGGAAGACTCCATGCGACTTCCACCTACGGGTCCGATCACCCGTTCCAGAGCGAAGAGTGTCCAAGCAGCGACACAATCCTTGGTGACCAGACTTGTAGCCAGTCACGGATAGATCACTACAGCGCCCGATCTTCTGTGTCTCGTCAGTTTAGCCGTGACTGACTCCTCTACAGTTACATCCAGTCCGATCGAGACATTACTTGTTTCATACGTTATATGAACATTATTTCTATTTTTAGTAGCTGCTATTTCTGGGTGGTTTCTATTTATGTTAAATGGGCTGCCAGATTTAGTAACTAGAGAGTCTGGCCCATTAGGTCAACTCTCTAGTATAAATATTAACTTTTGTCTTCATTTCCCATCACGTCGAAATATAGCTTTTGTTTTCCAGTCGAGTAATCTCCTGAAACCCGGGCCCCGACGTCAACAAAATTAACGAGTTCCTAGTCGAACTATCCTGACGCGTTAATTCGGTTACCCACTTATCCGCAACTAAACACAAACCCTAACCCTGATTCCCATACACATTCACGGCTGCCTCCATCCCACTTCACCCTTTCGGTCGCCGCCCCCTCACCACCACTGTTCCGCCGCACCTCCTCCGTCACCACCGCACCACCACCGAGCCGTCGGTCACTGTTCCGACCCCCCTACAGTCCACTGCCCCTCTTGTTTCCTGCTTCCGCTGAATTCATTCCTTTCCGAAGAGTTGTCTGCGCCCCAATACGCATTCATCGGATCCTTGACAACGATTTGTGGTCTTTCCATCGGACAAGGTCACATCAACTGGCATCAGAGCCTACGAATCGCGTAAGTCGTTCCAACTCTTCGTTCAATCACTCCACCGCTTCCGTAAATCAATTCCTGCATCAACAAAAAAAACCTAGATCTTGCTCTAGGAACCAAAAAAAAATCTTGCAATCTGAATCTGAAAAAAACAACAAAAACCCTAGGTCTGGTGGTTGATAATTTCGGCCATCATCAAAAACCAACAAAAAAAAAATTATTTCTGCACAGATCCGAACCCATTCACACGATTTTCTGCAATTTCATGTGTTTTTGCTTGGTTTTTGTTTGTGTTTGTTGTAGATCTGCTTGCATATAGGCTTTGATAGTTATTTGCAACTGTGTTTGCCTTGTTTGCGCCAACAATCTACATCTTCGCAATCTCCTTCTTTTCCCACTTGAATCACTGCATTTTTTTATTTTGCTGCTGCGTTCTGCTGAACTTTCTGTGCATTTCTGCTGGCTGTTCTGCTGTGTGATGTATGTTGTTCATGAATTTCTGCTGAAATTGTTGCGATTGTTACTGTTCACGGCTGAAGCAGTCCTACAGTCAAAAAAAAAAATTACAACAGCTGTTCGCTGCTATACAAAAAAAAAATCGAGACCACAGAAGCCAAAATAAGGCAAGTGCGTCTCTTCGCAGCAGGAAGGGAGAACCCGGTCTTGATTCTGGCACCTTCACATTACCGTCATCGCCAGTGATTCATTTACCGTCTTCTATATCTCTCTTTATATGGGCTGCATATCTTGGTTGACTGTGTTGTGCTTACTTCTGTGCTTATATCCTTGCATATGTACTTTCGACATTTTCTTTGCTGAGCATTGCCTTGATTTTGTTGATTGTTGTGTGAGTTGCCTTAAGCCTGCTCGTATCCGCCCACACGGCTAGCCAGATTAGTTTTCTGAGTGATTGCTTGTTGAGTTCGGTTCTGCTTACCTATTTGTTGTTTCTCTGTTGCTGTTGTTGTTCGCCTTGATCCTACGGTTTGCCATTTCTTGCTATCAGGTACCATGTCAGAAGGTGATACCACCCGCGAGACATGAACCGAGACTGCTGAACAAAAGATGATCCGAGAGTTGCTTGCTGACAAAAAAGCAAGAGAAGCGCAGATAGCCGAACTTCAGCGTCAGAATGCAGAGTACTCTCGCCAGCAAACGGTTTCGATCGCTACGGTCGCTTCTGATCAGGGCCATCTACAGGCAAATGATTTGAGCGCCCTAGCCCTGGAAAAGGCAAAGGGTAAAGCGTTGATGCTTCCCTCCACATCAAACCAAGGCCAGCTGAAACACCTGGCGTCGCAGAGAGAAAGCATGGTAGATCTGCGGCGTCGTCGACAACGACGGTCTGCACAGGTCGTGATCCGGGAAGACAACACTGCAGCTGCAGAGGCCGATGATGAGAGTTCCCAAGAGGAACAAGAGGACGATCAGGTTCATTCCAGTGGTCGGCATAGGCAAGGCCGATCACCGAAATTACAGCCTACTATAGGTCGCCCCCACCGCCAGCCGTCTGGTTCTCATCTGCAGCAGCGTCAACGTCAACAACGGCCATCCACTTATGTGCCGTTTGATATTGATGTTTTCCAGGATCATCAGAGTGTCTGCACTCCTCTTTATTCTGATGAGGATGATCAGTTTGATGAGTATGACCTTGAGGAGGATGAGGGTCAGTTTGGATATGCTAACGGATTTCATCCGCCTCTCCAGGATCCCCCTGAGCTTCAACACCAGCGGTCCAGCTATGTGCCGCCTCCTTTGCTGCCTCAGAATCAGGAGGCCTATTGGCACGCTGTCCAGCCCGGGCGCCACCAGCAGGCTCGCCAGTCTCAGCGCCCAGCTGTCGGCCCACAGCGTCCGCGACAACCTGCTCGCTATCCACCACCATATGGCGCTCGTCACGTCGAGCACTTGGCGGAGCCTACAACTCGGTTTCCGGACCGCCAGGCACATCCATCAGTCCAACGCCGAGACGTGAAGGTAAAAATTAAATACTTCTATGGCTTATATGATCCTTCTGTCTTTCTTGAGTGGGTGCAGAACACAGAGCACGTCCTATGCCATTTGACTATCCCTGAGCATGAGAAGGTAGATCTCGTGACTCTACATTTTGAGGGAGCTGCACGGACGTGGTGGCAACGTATTACGCAGCAACATTACCGGATGGGTTGGGCACCCATTACTGAGTGGCATCAGCTCGTGTACATCATGACTCGGAAGTATCTGCCTTCCACTTACAAGGAGCAGATGCGGACTGAGATCGCTCGTGCGCGATAGGGCACAGATTCGCCTCAGGAGTTCTTCGCTCGCCTCGAGGACATGTACTTCAAGGCTGGCGTTAGTGTTGCTCCGGGCACCTTGCGCATGAGGTTCATTACTGGGCTTAACCAGCCTATCCAGGATCAGGTTGACGTCCTGCCTATTCGGGACCTCAACAACGTCGTGCACACTGCGCAGAAGTTCTACCTCCAGCAACAGCGCCAGAGGTAGAGACCCTGGCAGTCCACGACATCTTCCAGGTTTGGTTCTAAACCCTTTCCTTCGGTTTCAGGCACTGACTCTACTCCTCCCTCTAGTGCGCCTAGACAGGACCGGAAAAGCACAGGTACTGCGTCTGCTAAAGCGACGCCGAGAGAAGCCCCGTCTGTTCTTGTTCGCCGCCCGCAACCACCAACTACAGAGGCCGCTCGTTCTGACAGAGCCCACGATGTGGAATGTTTCAGGTGTGGAGAACGAGGACATTACCAGATGAATTGTCCCAATGCCAAGAAGGTCCTCTTCTCCACCCAGTCTGTAGGATATGAGAGCTACGACGTCGATGAGGATGACGTTGAGGCGGACCCTGCAACTGTGTATACAGCCGATGCTGAGGGCTGTGTGGTCAACACTTCTGACCACCATGACGACCAGACCTACCACTTTGCCTTGGTCACACGATGCGTTCTGAGCGTCAAGGAGGGTGACCTGGCTGAGTAAAGGGAGAATTTGTTTCATGCTCGATGCAGACTTCAAAATGCATCGCTGAGCGTGATCATTGATGTGGGCTCTTGCTGCAACATCATCAACGAGAAGGTTGTCCGACACTTCAACCTTCCAACGACTCCACACCCCACTCCATATGGTCTACAGTGGATTTCAGATGGCTCGGGTAACAAAGTATCGCGACAGTGTCTTATTTCCTTTTCTATTGGTCCTTATAGCGATACTATGCTTTGTGATGTTACCGCCATGGACGCTATCCATCTGCTTCTGGGACGTCCATGGTTGTATGATCATCGCGTGCTTCACGACGGGTATGTGAATACTTACATGTTCAATTACCACGGGAGGCGCGTGACTCTCTTACCCATGAGCCCGCAGGGAATTTTACAGGACCAGGCCGAGCGCCAACGCTAGACGGCACTGGAGGCCGCCGGAATTCCGCCGGCAACGACATCCACCGCGGAGACCTCCAGACGACAACTCGGCCGAGCCCCCGACCGAGTTGTGGCACCAGAGGAGAACTCGGCCACCAACTTGACCGAGTTGTGGCCCAAGTCAGGGCACCAGACAACAACTCGGCCAGCAGCTCGGCCGAGTTCTGGACCGCGTCAGGACGGCAGAGCCCAACTCGGTCAGCAACTCGACCGAGTTGTGGACCGAGTCAGTGGAACATAACACAACTCGGCCCCTCACTCGGCCGAGTCAGCGTTTTCCGCTTCCCTTCTTGCGTCTTCGCCTTCTGCAGCTTCTGGAAGGACTTATGCGTTGTCCAGTAAGCGTTCTCCACCTGGTATTACTTTGCGCTCACCCTCTACAGGTTTCGGTGGTTTACCTTCTCCAGCAGCTCCTGCTGCGTCTACCTTGCGTGGAACCTGTGCACACCGAGTTCTTCTGGCGAATCACAGGGAACTCACACTGGGACTTCAAGGCTTCATTCCCGGTTTCCTTCTTATTCCTCGCCTTTGTGCCACTACTACAGTAGAGCCCGCACTCCCGCCTACTATTTTGTCTATTTTGCAAGACTTTGAGGATAATATGCCTGACGAGCTGCCACCCGGTCTGCCACTAGTGCGTGGTATTGAGCACCAGATCGACTTCATTCCTGATGCTTCTCTGCCGAACCGTGCTGCTTATAGAGCTTCTCCTGAGGAAACTAAGGAGTTACAGCGACAGGTCCAAGATCTTTTGGACAAGGGTGATGTGCGGGAAAGTTTGAGTCCATGTGCCGTTCATGTGATTCTGGTGCTGAAGAAGGATGGGACTTGGAGGATGTGTATGGACTGCCGCGCCATCAACCATCGATTCGAGGTGGAGTGTGACGCTTCCAACTTTGGCATCGGAGGAGTCCTACTGCAGGAGAGGTGTCCGATCGCCTACTTTTCGGAGAAGCTTTCGGGTGCTCAGCTGAACTACCCGACGTATGACAAGGAGTTGTACGCGCTGATTCGGGTTCTGAAGACTTGGCAGCACTATCTTTGGCCGAGTGAGTTTGTGATACACTCAGACCATGCTGTCCTGGCCTATCTGAAGAGCCAGGCGACCCTCAACCGCAGGCATGCTAGGTGGGTCGAGTTCATGGAGACCTTTCCGTACCTGATCATGCACAAGAAAGGTAAGGAGAATATGGTTGTCGATGCCATTTCTCACAGGTACGTGCTCATCACTCATCTCCAGTCTCACTTATTGGGTTTTGCATTATTCAAGGATCTGTATGCTGATGATGTTTTCTGTAAGGACATCTTTGAGTAATGTACAATCAGCAGAGAGCATGACACGTATTTCCTAGATGACGGGTATCTGTACAAGGCTGGGAAACTCTATATTCCTACGTCTTCTGTCAGGCACTTGTTGCTCCAGGAAGCACATGACAGTCGTGGCCATTTTGGGGTGTCTAAGACCCTTGCAGCACTTCGGGAACACTTTTTCTGGCCAAAGATGGCCCAAAGTGTTACCAGGTATTGCAAGAGTTGCGTGACATGCCAAAAGGCTAAGGCATGCTCCAGTCGACATGGTCTCTACACGCCCCTCCCGATTCCTACAGCCCCGTGGGAAGATCTTTCGATGGATTTTATCACAGGGTTACCTATGTCTCGGCGTGGTAGAGATTGCATTTTTGTCGTCGTCGACAGGTTCTCTAAGATGGCACACTTTATTGCCTGTAAGCTTTGTTATTAAAATCGAGATCCGGATCGTAAAATCGTGAGATTTTACGATCCAGTAGGAGGGGTCTGATTCGGATCGGGCTATAAAATCGAAAAATAGTAAAATCGTATTAAAATCATGTAAAATCGGCTTAAAATCGTAGGATCTTACGACCCTTATAAAATCTTAAGATCCTGTCTTTGTGGTTAAAATCGTGTAAAATCGTATTAAAATCGTATAAAATCGGCTTAAAATCGTAGGATCTTAAGATATTAAGATCATGTCTTTATGGTTATTTAAAGTAAAATCGTGTAAAATCGGCTTAAGATCATGTCTTTATGGTTATAAAATCTTAAGATCCTGTCTATTATGTATGAATTCTGAACTTTTGGTCATGTAATGTTTCATTTTATATTAGGAAACTTCCATTTATCGTACCTAAATTCTTGAATTTTTTATTTTATTTTTTATATTTTTAATATATTATTTTTAATAAGTTTATAAAATCTTACGATTTTACGATCCTATTTTACGATCCGATCCGCAGGGCCTTCCGTGATCCGTCCTAAAATCTCGATTTTTAATAACCTTGCATGTAAGAAAACCAACAATGCTACGGACATCGCTGGTTTGTTTTTTGAGCATGTGGTGCGCTTGCATGGTGTCCCTAAAACTATTGTTAGTGATAGGGATACCAAATTTGTAGGCCATTTCTGGAGAACCTTGTGGGGTAAGCTAGACACCAAGCTTCTATTTTCTACTAGCTATCACCCACAGACGGATGATCAGACGGAGGTGACCAACCGTACCTTGGGAGCCCTCCTTCAGACGGTTCTCAAGGCGAACCCACGAAGGTGGGAGGACTTACTTGCTACAGTTGAGTTTTCCTATAACAAGTCCAGGCACTCTGCGATGAAGCTGACTCCTTTCGAGGTCGTATATGGAAGGAACCCGCTGACGCCGCTGGACATGACGCCATACCCACTGCAGGACCAGGAGAACATTGCGGCTGGCAAGTTGGCTGAGCACATTCAGGAGCTGCACAGGAGGACACGCACACAACTAGAGCGGCGTGCGCTGCAGTACTCAGCCCAGAAGAACAAGGGCATGCGATGCTTGATCTTCGCCCTGAGCGACTTGGTTTGGCTTCACTTGCGGAAGGAGCGATTCCCTTCCGTCTGCAAGTCTAAGCTCGACCAACGGGGTGATGGTCCCTTCCGAGTCGGCAAGGCCATTGGCGCCAACACCTACCAGCTCGAGCTCCCGGACAAGTATGGGGTGCATCTGACGTTCAACGTCGCTGACTTAGCACCATATGTTGAGCCTGAGTATGATGAGGGTGAAGCGGGGACGCTTCATACTCAAGTGGGGGAGGGTGATGTAACCCAACCCTCTATGTCAGCTACAGAGGAGGAAGACGCCATGCGACTTCCACCTACGGGTCCGATCACCCGTTCCAGAGCAAAGAGTGTCCAAGCAGCGACACAATCCTTGGTGACCAGACTTGTAGCCAGTCACGGCCAGATCACTACAGCGCCCGAGCTTCTGTGTCTCATTAGTTTAGCCGTGACTGACTCATCTACAGTTACATCCAGTCCGATCGAAACATTACTTGTTTAGTATGTTATATGAACATTATTTCTATTTTTAGTAGCTGCTATTTCTGGGTGGTTTCTATTTATGTTAAATGGGCCGCCAGATTTAGTAACTAGAGAGTCTGGCCCATTAGGTCAACTCTCTAGTATAAATATTTAGTTTTGTCTTCATTTCCCATCACGTCGAAATATAGCTTTTGTCTTCCAGTCGAGTAATCTCCTGAAACTCGGGCACTGACGTCAATAAAATTAACGCGTTCCTAGTCGAACTATCCTGACGCGTTAATTCGGTTACCCACTTATCCGCAACTAAACACAAACCCTAACCTTGATTCCCATACACATTCACGGTTGCCTCCATCCCACTTCACCCTTTCGGTCGCCGCCCCCTCACCACCACTGTTCCGCCGCACCTCATCCGTCACCACCGCACCACCATCGAGCCGCCGGTCACTGTTCCGACCCCCCTATAGTCCGCTACCCCTCTTGTTTCCTGCTTCCGCTGAATTCATTCATTTCCGAAGAGTTGTTTGCGCCCCAATACGCATTTATCGGATCCTTGACAACGATTTGTGGTCTTTCCATCGGACAAGGTCACATCAATTGGCTAGACCCAGTTGACACTTGGACAAACGGGTGTGGGTGGGCATCTCAATATCTTTATAGCCAGACTCAATCAACCCAAGAAAGGGGCCCAGGACCGAATCAACTCTGATACCATGTGAAAGTCCGTGGGTCCATAGACTGGGGGTCGTGCGGACACGAGCGCATAGGCTCATATAGGCCCAGTACATAAGCCCAATGAGGTTTCATCCTAAAACCAATTGACAATAAAAGGAATAGCCCATCAAGCTTATATACTAGGCAAATTATGTCTCAACTTTAGATGTGGGACGTTTATATTCCAACAAATACCATACATGTAAATTCTACCTTCATATATATTTTGTTGTATATGCATTCAATCATAATCACCTCCAGTATATCAATATGCTTTACAACTTATACTAATAATTAGTCAATCGAATCTCTGTAGCAAATGATGTATAATACCGCCTATACCTAACCAATAGTTCAATTTGATGTCTTGGTCTCACATGTTAAAATATAAATTCAAACGGCAATATGTAGTTGTTAGGTAATTAAAAAAATACCTAACCCTAATGTAGTAAATTACGATTAGAATGTGTAAATGTAACAATAAGTTTGTGTTTGCTATGATGAACGTCAGATGCACCCCATACTTGTCCGGGAGCTCCCGTTTCAGCCTATATATAGATACATTTTCATTTGCATTTCTCTTGCACACTAAATCACAACATTCAACATGAACTATTCTAATCATGAAAGTGAGGAATGCAATTGGGCACAAGCACGAGAAGATGAAGATCTACAAGCACGAAGCGAACGACTCTTGGATGTCGGGTTCCGAAGACGAAGGAGACGATTGCGATTCGAGCGGCGATTTATTCACGGTTAGTGTTGGCTTAATTTTCATTTGAGTAAAACGTGTGTGTATAGGATTTCCCTATGTTTAAGTATAAGAGTAAATGCAAAAGCATAGTGTCTTCGCTCTTCACCTGTTCCGCTGTTCATGTCTCCCGCTCCCAGCAAAGAAAAGTTAGATTTTTGTTTTGTTTTGTTTTTATTTTTTTAATTCATGATTAATTGGATGCCATGTGTTTTTTTCTTTTCTTTTAAAAATTAAATAACAACAACTTTTTAGTTTTTTTTAAAAAAAAAACTTGATTTAACCGCATTTTAACGAGAGAGATAACAGAGAGTCATTTTGCGGACTTTTTAGAAAACTCAGGGTTACTACGCGGAATAGTCGAAACCTGTAGACACCTCGCGAAATTTGCAAAACCTGAGGATTACCTCGCGGAATTCCCGTTATAAAAATGAGAGTATTACCACTTGCACAAAAATATTCTTATGTCATTATATGAACTATCCAAAAGATAAGGTTAAGCTAGCGGGAAAGAGGGGCACGCCCCCCCGTCACCGCCCCTGGCAATAGCCTAAGGTTCAAATGCCGGCGTTGTGAATGGAGCAGGCTGGATAGGGGGTTGTTGCCAAAAAGGCACTCTGCAATACCCGAACCCGGATCAATCGGCTAGGGAGGGACCAAAATCCAAAAAATAGAAGATATTATCTCGAACCGGTTCAAGTCACTTGATATGTAGCGGACTTGTGTTTACCGCTGAAAAGGAAATATCCACAAGGTACTTAAATTCCCAGTTTCGATGAATGCGTTAACAGTAATACAAACAGAACAAATCAGAAGGACCCCTCCATTTTGCACCCGCACGTATCTGGCAGCTGGATATTCCAGCTTTCTTTGATTAGCCTGAAACTGAGCCCGCACCATGGTCTTTTGAATTATGTGTCAAGTTCTAGTGTTTTGCGTGTGTATATATCTGTATTTTATTTGTTTGTTTGGATGTTGACAAGAGAGATTACAACTTGACAGTCCACCAAGAACATTTGATCATAATCCATAAGCTGTGAATTAGGGTTTAATTGGCTTTCTTTTTGGATACATTTAATGGAAGTTCACATCATTAGTACGAAGTTTGATATATATGAAATGTCCATAATAGATACAGATTAGCCACAGTAGATGAAAATTCTGCATACATATATGCTTTCTCTTATGTATGTAATATGTTTTGCTTAAATATGCAAAATATATTGCTCATTTGGGAAACATATTCCAAACTGAAAAGTAGTCCAATTTGTGATCCAGTTATCTAGATGTTTTTAGGTTCTAAATCTGAAGTTATGGGAAAAAACTCAGCAAATATAATTAGATGAACGTACTACACAAAATATATCTTCATTGATATACTATACACCACTCTGTACCATTCATCAAGTATAGACAAAACTGTAATAAATTTTCCACTGAAAAGTATTATAAGTAATTATCACCGTTCTTGTTTTAACATATACATTTTTTATCGGCGATTTTTTTTATTCTTAGTTTTCGAATTAATGTGACATATTAGAGAGGTGAAATATGGAGGTAAATTATTTCATTTGAAGTTTTAAAGATTTTTGGTTTCGAATGTGACATATATAAGAGTTTCCGAAAGTGAAATATATAAGGTGTTTTCTTTTGTGGAAATTGTAAATTTGAAGGGTATTGGTGGGGATCACTGTCAAACATCGATGATCGAATACCCAAGTGTTCACGTGTGCTACGTTTGTCTACTAGCTAGCTAGTTATACAACAACTAATAATCAAGCACCAATGTTTTGAAAAAGTTAGTTAATGTTTAGGTGCATCTCATCCTAGTGTAAGCGGTAGCCCTCATTTTTGTCCTCTTTAACCTCTAGGGATTGAGCTCTCACCGTCACCACCTCCCCTTGGTCTCCTTTGTCATCATAGCGGTAGACATCCAACTTATAATCATGATAACTCTCCAAACTCTTCTCCTTTCTCTTTATCGCCTTTAAATATTTGAGCAAACACCTATATTGCCCAGAATTAATTGTTTCTCTTTATGAATTAAATCTAAACCAAAGTGATAGAGTAAGGACTAAGGTAGGGCGCCTTAACTTAGCTAGAAGGTGGCCGTCAATAAACAAATAATGTTGTCTTCTTTTCTAATCTTTTACCTCATTCTAAATATTAATCTAATTTATTATACATAAAAATTAGTGCAAGTTCGAAAAAGAATATAAGTGTAAACGTACGCTAGCCAGCTTAACCGTACCCAACATTCATTTTTTGTTTAAAAAACACCAATACTATATTTTTTCTTACCCTAATCTGAATTTATTTATCTCTCATATGGAAGCGGCAATATAAGGTATGATGTATATCTCATATCATAGTAATTGCTAAACTAATATATCTATATATGATTAACTTCATATGAGGAGTACCCTTAGGGTAAAACGTGAGGAGCATTCTAGGCCATTCATTTTAATATTACCATACACCCTACCATACTCAATCCCGGTCAATGGTCAGCGTTGACCGGTCAATGGTCAACGGTCAACGTTGACCGGTCAACGGTCAACGTTGACCGGTCAACGGTCAACGTTGACCAGTCAACGGTCAATAGTCAGCGTTGACCGGTCAACGGCCAGATTTATTTTATTTTTTTTATTTTTATTTTAAAAAAAATATTATTATTTAATTTTATTTTTGTTATACACGTTTTCATTATAAAATTTGTATGAAAAGAATTGAACAATTAGTTCTTAAAGTTGAACAATTGTATGTTTAAAGTTGCACAATTAAAATTCGAACAATATTAAATTTGAACAATTATATATGAAAAGTTGAACTATTGTATCTTAAAGTTGAACAATTTCACTTTTATAGTTCGACAACTGTGTTCGCTATGTATATAAATTTGAACAATTGTCTCTTAATGTTGAACAATTTCATTTTTTAAATAATTTTTTAGTTGTGCATGGCCGTTTTTCTATTTTTATTTTCCTACACATTTAGGATTTAGGGTTTATGTTTTGAACATTTTTTAGTTGTATTATGTTTATATTACATTATAAACAAAACTTCAAGTTTATTTGACAATTGTTAAAATTTTAATGAAGTATTGTCCAATCTATCTTTTGTTATAAGTTTGAATTTTCATGCAATTTAAATTGTTCAACTTTTCTGGTTCAGTTGTTCAACTTTATATATTGCTAAAAAAGTTGTTCAACTTGTATGATACAATTGTTCAAATTTAACAGAGAATTTTTCAATTTTTTTGAAACATGTTTATGAGGAAAGCGTGTAAGGAAACAAAAAAAATGTTTTATCCTGAAAAAAAATTGGCCAAAAAAACAAAAACCAAAACTAACCATTGCTTAGTCAAAACAAATGTGTAATTATAAAAATAAAATTGTTCAACTTTAAGATACAATTGTTCAACTTTTTTGGTATAATTGTTAAACTTTATATATTGTTCAGAAAACATTGTTCAACTTTTAACATACAATTGTTCAAATTTAATAGGGAATTGTTCAACTTTTTTAATTATAATTTTATGATAAAAACGTGTAGAAAAACAAGAAAAAAAGGAAGAAAAAAAATTTCCCAAAAAATAAAAATTGCTTAGTGAAACAGTCTAACCATAAAAATGAAATTGTTCAACTTTAAGATACAATTGTTCAACTTTGTTCGTACAATTGTTCAACTTTATTCGTACAATTGTTCAACTTTATATATTGTTCAAAAAACATTGTTCAACTTTTAACATACAATTGTTCAAATTTCATAAGGAATTGTTCAACTTTTTTGATTATAATTTTATGATAAAAACGTGTAGAAAAACAAGGGAAAAAAAGAAGAAAAAAATTTGCCCAAAAAAAAATAAAATTAAAATTTGCTTACTGAAACAGTCGTCTAACCATAAAAATGAAATTGTTCAACTTTAAAATACAATTGTTCAACTTTTTTGGTATAATTGTTAAACTTTATATATTGTTCAAAAAATATTGTTCAACTTTTAACATACAATTGTTCAAATTTAATAAGGAATTGCTCAACTTTTTTAATTACAACTTTATGATAAAAACGTATAGAAAAACATGAAAAAAAGGAAGAAAAAAACTTGCCCAAAAAAAATAAAAAATAAAAATTGCTTAGTGAAACAGTCGTCTAACCATAAAAATGAAATTGTTCAACTTTAAGATACAATTGTTCAACTTTGTTCGTACAATTGTTCAACTTTATATATTGTTCAAAAAAATTTGTTCAACTTTTAGTATACAATTGTTCAAATTTAATAGGAAATTGTTCATTTTTTTAGAAATAAATATTTGATAAAAATGTGTATAAAAACAAGAATAAAAAAATATATTTAAAAAAACAATTGGACAAAAGTCAATTTGACCGGTCAACGTTGACCGGTCAATGGTCAGATATTGACCATGGGGTGTGATTGTGTGTGAGAGGGTGTATGTTTGCTATGATGGATATATATATATATAGTCAGGCTCCAGTGAAACGGATGCTTACGGTGAAACGTGAGGAGGAATGAGAGCCAACCATTTTGGGACAATGGAAGGCTATGATGGAACATCCATCATAGCAAACATACATCATCTCACACACAATCACACCCCATGGTCAACATATGACCATTGACCGGTCAACGGTCAACGGTCAATGCATGTTGACCGATCAAACTGACTTTTGTTCAAATTTTTATTTTTTTTTAAAAAATTATTTTTAAAAAACTTTCTTTTTTTTTAGAAATATATTTTTTTATTCTTGTTTTTATACACATTTTCATCATAAAATTGTTTCTAAAAAAATGAACAATTTCCTATTAAATTTGAACAATTGTATATTAAAAGTTGAACAAATTGTCTTGAACAATATATAAAGTTGAACAATTGTACGAACAAAGTTGAACAATTGTATCTTAAAGTTGAACAATTTCATTTTTTATGGTTAGATGACTGTTTCACTAAGCAAATTTTATTTATTATTTTTTTTGGGCAAGTTTTTCTCTTTCTTTTTTTTCTTGTTTTTCTACAAGTTTTTATCATAAAATTGTAATTAAAAATTCAAACTTATAACAAAAGATAGATTGAACAATACTTCATTAAAATTTTAACAATTGTCAAATAAACTTGAAGTTTTGTTTATAATGTAATATAAACATAATACAACTAAAAAATGTTTAAAACATAAACCGTAAATCCTAAATGTGTAGGAAAATAAAAATAGAAAAACGGCCATGCACAACAAAAAAATTATTTAAAAAATGAAAGTGTTCAACATTAAGAGACAATTGTTCAAATTTATACACATAGCGAACACATTTGTCGAACTATAAAAATGAAATTGTTCAACTTTAAGATACAATAGTTCAACTTTTCATATACAATTGTTCAACTTTAATATTGTTCGAATTTTGATTGTGCAACTTTAAACATACAATTGTTCAACTTTAAGAACTAATTGTTTAATTCTTTTCATACAAATTTTATAATGAAAACGTGTATAAAAAAAGTAATAAAAAAGTAATAATAATAAAAAAAATTAAAAAAAATAAATAAATAAAAATAAAAATAATCTGGCCGTTGACCGGTCAACGCTGACTGTTGATCGTTGATCGTTGACCGGTCAACGCTGACTGTTGATCGTTGATCGTTGACCGGTCAACGCTGACCGTTGATCGTTGACCGGTCAACGCTGACCATTGACCGAGATTAAGTGTGGTAGGGTGTATGGTAATATTAAAATGAATAGCCTATAATGCTCCTCACGTTTCACCCTAAGGGTGCTCCTCATATAAAGTTAATCCTATATATATATATATATATATATATATATATATATATATATATATATATATATATATATATATATATATATACATAGTTAGCTTCATGTGAGGAGCACCCTTAGGGTGAAACGTGAGGAGCATTCTAGATCATTCATTTTAATATTACCATACACCCTACCACACTCAATCCCGGTCAATGGTCAGCGTTGACCGGTCAACGGTCAGTTTTTTTTTTAATTATTATTATTATTATTTATATTAAAAAATAATAATTTTTTTCTTAAATTTTTTTTATACACGTTTTCATTATAAAATTTGTATGAAAAGAATTGAACAATTAGTTCTTAAAGTTGAATAATTGTATGTTTAAAATTGCACAATTAAAATTCGAACAATATTAAAGTTGAACAATTGTATATGAAAAGTTGAACTATTGTATCTTAAAGTTGAACAATTTCATTTTTATAGTTCGACAACTGTATTCGCTATGTATATAAATTTGAACAATTGTCTCTCAATGTTGAACAATTTCATTTTTTAAATAATTTTTTAGTTGTGCATGGCCGTTTTTGCCATTTTCTATTTTTATTTATCTACACATTTAGGATTTAGGGTTTATGTTTTGAACATTTTTTAGTTGTATTATGTTTATATTACGTTATAAACAAAACTTCAAGTTTATTTGACAATTGTTAAAATTTTAGTGAAGTATTGCCCAATTTATCTTTTGTTATAAGTTTGAATTTTCATACAATCTAAACTGTTCAACTTTTCTGGTTCAGTTGTTTAACTTTATATATTGGTAAAAAAGTTGTTCAACTTGTATGATACAATTGTTCAAATTTAATAGAGAATTTTTCAATTTTTTAGAAACAATTTTATGAGGAAAGCGTGTAAGGAAACAAAAAAAAATAAAAAATGTTTTATCCTGAAAACAAATTGGCCAAAAAAACAAAAAACAAAACTAACCATTGCTTAGTCAAAACAAATGTGTAATTATAAAAATAAAGTTGTTCAACTTTAAGATACAATTGTTCAACTTTTTTGGTATAATTGTTAAACTTTATATATTGTTGAGAAAACATTGTTCAACTTTTAACATACAATTGTTTAAATTTAATTGGGAATTGTTCAACTTTTTTAATATAATTTTATGATAAAAACGTGTAGAAAAACAAGAAAAAAAGGAAGAAAAAAAACTAAAATTTGCTTAGTGAAATAGTCTAACCATAAAAATGAAATTGTTCAACTTTAAGATACAATTGTTCAACTTTGTTTGTACAATTGTTCAACTTTATATATTGTTCAAAAAACTTTGTTCAACTTTTGATATACAAATGTTCAAATTTAATAAGGAATTGTTCAACTTTTTTAATTACAATTTTATGATAAAAACGTGTAGAAAAACAAGAATAAAAAATATATTTTTTTAAAAAAATTAATTGTTAAAAAAAAAAGGACAAAAGTTAGTTTGACCGGTCAACGTTGACCGTTGATCATTGACCGGTCAATGGTCAGATGTTGACCATGGGGTGTGATTGTGTGTGAGAGGGTGTATGTTTGTTATGATGGATATTCCATCATAGCCTTCCATTGTCCCAAAATGGTTGGCTCTCATTCCTCCTCACGTTTCACCGTAAGCATCCGTTTCACCGGAGTCTGACTCTATATATACATACGCGAACTAGAGCATGATACCTTTTAATTTAGTCATTTTATCACCTTTTACGTGTTAGTCTCTCTTTTTTCACTCTATTTTAATATATCTATTATAAACCAAAGATTTATATAGTAAATCTAGCACTAATCTCTTCCAAATTTAACCCTAAATCTACCATAATTTGTTCCTAATTTAATTACATGTAAATCACAATAATTCAATCCAAAACTTTAAGAATAAGCCACCATTAATCTATTTGTTGTCGCCCTTGCGTGATCTCCCCCTAAACGCTACGCCAATACCTTGATTCCTAATTTAACGACAAATCAATTTACTATATAATACTACAACGAAACCTCTCTAATGCCACTTGTCTCTCTCAAATTAAGCCACATTATCTTCGCCATGTGCCATCACCACAATTTTACACGTAATTTTATATTAATTTTTAAAATCAAATTCATATATTCTTTCCTTCCAATTTCAGGAACAACTTTTTTTAGTATATCTATGATGTTTTGTATCTTAAATGTCTTTTTATATTATCCTAATTTTGTTTAGGTATCTACATTTTTTTATCTTCTAAAAATATATAGGGTTTAATTTTTATTATCAATATTATATAAATTTATTTTCCGTTAGGTATTATATTAACATATATGTGAAAAAATATACATGATTTAATTTGGTTTAATTTCATTTTTCATTTTTACTTGTGTAGGTAGTAAAAGCAATTCAGCTTTGGAGCCCTAGCTACAAAATTAATCAATATATTGGAGAGATTTGAAAAAAAGGATTATAGTATATTTAGTTCTAATTTATATTTTCTCATAATGATCGACATAAACTTTTTTCACATATCGTTCCAAAAGTTAGTTCCTTTTTATGAAATTATTTTCATTATAAATTTTAAAAGGTTGTGATCATTAAATCAACTACAAAAGTTATATTTTATGAAATCTTTTTCATCATAAAATATTAAGGTTGTAATCATTATATTAAAAAAATTATTTTCCGAACCATTTCTCATTATATAAATACTAAGGTTATAATCATTATATCAAAAAATATGTTGTAATTTTATCATTCAAGTACTACCTGTAGACATGTTAATCGAGTCAATGAAATCGGGTTCGATAATTTCAAGTTCGGGTTGAGTACATGTTGGATCAATTCTAGTTATATGTCAAGTCAGGTCAGGTCATTACAAGTTAGCAGACGGTTCAGATTGACTAACAGGGCAAGAGAGCCTTTTTTTTACTATCCATTCACTACTAATTATTATTAAGTAATTCAAAAATATTATAACTATGTAAATATAAATCAAAATATATTAAATTTAAAAATATTAAATTTTTATATAATTAAGATTAGTACAAATCATATTTTTATTTGTACTTTTTATTTATATTATATTGATTTAAAAAGTAATGAATTTGAAAAATGATAAAAGTATAATGAGATTTTCCAGGGATACTTAAATACATTAAAGTATTATATTTCATTTATTATATATATATCTTAATGTAATATTTTACTAATATTCATATTTACTTGTTAATCGGGTTGGGTTCGAGTCACACATTCTTGGGTTAGATTCGAGTTCGGTAATTTCGGGTTATTGAAGTTTTTGGTCTGGTTGGGTCGGTTTCAAATGTGGGGCGATCAAGTCGGTAATACATGTTTGATCATATATTGACAGCTCTAACTACATGCGATCTGTGTAAAGTTTCATTAAGATATATTATACTTTATCTATTTAGTAATAAGTGTCATTTTAGAATTTATATTTTCTTAATCAATAGTCATTATTTGGATATTTAAGGTAATATTTTAAGGGTTCGGTTCCGGTGAGGACGGTGCTTCATGATAGGATTGAGGATGTATGAGAGAAGAGGGAAAAATTAGAGGGAAAAACAAAAAAAACAGAGTGAACAGTGGCGGAGGCGCGCGCCCTTATAGGGAAAAGCTTCAATTCGGCCTTGCAGTACAATTGCCGAATTTTTCGCGTATAATTCGCGAATAATTCGGCAAAAAAAATTCCAAGTCAAAATTTTTTCCAAAAAAATCGATTTTGTGTGCATATCATATAACGTGTGTGTGCATATCAGATGCACTGTTGTGTGCATATGTAACTATGTGTGTGTGCATATGGTTTCTGAAATTGTGAATGCCTTTAACATAGTGTTTATGCTTAGAGGACTTGTGTGCACATCAAATAACCTGTGTGTGCACATCAATTATACTGCTGTGTGCATACTCCGTGTGTTCATATGGTCTCGGGTCGTGTGCATACCCGAAAACAAGTGTTGGTATGCACACATGTGTGTGCATACCAAATAACTTGTCGTGTGCACATTCATTATACTATCGTGTACAGACCCCGTGTGTGCATATGGTCTCAAGTCATGTGCATACATGGAAACAAGTGTTGATGCACACAAATCATGTGTGCATACCAAATAACCTGTCGTGTGCACATCCATTACATTGTCGTGTGCATACCTCGTGTGTGCATATGATCTCAAGTGTTGATGCACACAAACCATGTGTGCATACCTCGTGTGTGCATATGGTCTCAAGTGTTGATGCACACAAACCATGTGTGCATATCAAATACTCGTTATGTGCATGTCAAATAGACTATTGTGTGCATATCATCCACCTTGTTGTGTGCATATCCACTACGTGCATGTGCGTATCAAATATAAGCCTAGGAATCATGTGTTCATACCCAGAAAATCATCCACCTTGTTGGTTATATGTGCACACACACTTTTTCGCGTATGCACATAGATATGTATTTGATATGCACACATGTCTCTAGCATTAACAATTGTTCCCAGACATGCACACATTCTGAAAACCACATGCACACACCGAGCCTAACATATGCACAAATACGTTCTGACATATGCACACAACAGTGTATTTCATATGCACACAAAATCGATTTTTTTTGCAAAAATTCGAATTTTTGAAAAATATTTTCCTAAAAATTCGCGAATAATTCGGTCGGGCCGAATTTTTGGACGCGCTTGGTGCATCCTGAGTCCTGACACGGGGAGCTGTCCTCATTTGAACTTTTCCCATATTTTAATAATGGATTGTAATTATTTCTCTTATAAATTGGACAAGCCACCCATCCTCCTCCTATATGTCTTTAATTATGGTTAAGTTTGCATGATAAAGACAAATAAAATAACTAAACTTAGATATATTTTAGTCCTAAAAATGAAATTCTTATAAATTTGTGCCATCAACTAAAAATGACAGTTATCACTAAACACAATGAGTAATAAATATAACAAGATATTATATTAAAATACATATTTTAATAGTCAGTATTTTTGTTAGATACTTAATTATATTGTATATCTTAATTGTTTTAAATTGTTACTAATTTTATTAAAAACTACATTATTCAACATATAATTTTTCTATATGCTATTTTTTCTCTAAATACAAATTTATATAATTATAAAAATATTCGATTTAGACTTACATGGACAACTAAGCTAGTTAACTAATATGCTTTCAAAAAAGAAGTTAGTTAACTAATATATAAAATAGTGTTTTTGAACAAACTCCATCCAACATAGCAATAACCAAGAAATAACATTATTAAAAGTCTTTTTATAAGGAAACATTACTAAATAGTGAAGGTTAAAAGCCATTAAGTAATTTAAATACATAATTAAATAATATACATATTTTTCTGGGTGGAAATATGAACAATTTTTTTTGGTAATATGATCAGCTCCAAATTTGATGACAGGTAATAATATACATAATTAAATATACATAATATGTCCTGTTGATCAGCTCTACTTTGTAGTGCTTATTTAGGAGTTGTTACTGGTGTTTTGGATGCCATTTGTATGAGTTTAGAGCAAAACTGTGGAGTATGGAGTTGAGGAGAAGAAGTGTGGATATGGTGGTTTGGAGGAGCTTAAATGAAGACATCCAGAAGACGAGGAGTAGACCACTTGAGGAGACGAAGAAGAGTAGAAGAAAGAGCCACACGAAGGAGAAGAAAGGAGCTGCCGCGACCGCGGGCGAGTGCACAACTTGATCGCGGAGAAGTCGAGGCAACGGAGCAAAAAACAACATTTTCCGCGACCGCGGATTTTATTCCGCGCCCGTAGAAAAACCCTTCAGCGAGCCAAGTCGAGAGCAACTTTCTAATTTCTGCGATCGTGGAAATGCGCGGCAGCGAACCCGGAGTCCCACTCCGGAATTTTTGCTCGGAGTCCCACTCCGGAATTTTCGTCCAGAGTTTATTTTATTTTATTTATTTGTTTTCTTTTTTATTTCTTTTGGTCCGGTTATTTTTATTTTCCTTTTAGATTTTATTTCCTATCTCTTTAGGAAATTAGGTTTTGTAAACTCTTTATATTTTTTCTTTAGAACATTAGTTTGGTAAGTTGGGTGTTCCCTAAGTGGGGTTCTACCCCAAGTTGAGTTCTATCTTTCTTCATCTTTTCCCCTTTTTTAGTTTAGTTCTTTGTTTTGTTTTGTTTTTTTTTGCTAGACAATTGAAGCCTTGGTTTGAATTTGATATTGAGATGATTCCTTTACTCTTTCTATGACTGTTTTAATTCTCTCTCGTGCTTAATTTCATTGATCGTATATCGATTCCCCTTGATTTGTTGATTAGGATATCAAATAGATTGTTAATAGTAGTTCCCTCTAGTGTGACAACCTAGAGAAGATTAGTATTATGTTATTGGTTCCCCTTTTCTATACAACCTGTTGAGATTGTTATTGATCATACTACTAAGGATTGGAGGAGACTGGTTGAGAATCTTGATCCCTTAGTTTGTGTAGAGAATTGATTGTATGTTAAATGTTGACGGGTTGTTGAGTATTGCATACACCTATCTATTCCTGAATTCATTGCTGATGTTAGATTTATCTTGATAGTTTCTTGATTGTTTAATAGTTAGAGTTATCAGGACTAGTTGGACTGGTAACTATTTCAGAACATGGATTAGGACATTCATGAGGATTGAGAACTATAGATAATCAATGATTGATCAACCAAACTAAAGGTGGATATTTGTCTTGCCAAACTTTCTATGTTTGATTTATCGTTTTCTTAGTTAGTTTCATCCAAAACCCCCCCTTTGTCTTTGTTATCAATTGGTGAATGATTTTGCAAACAGGATATATAACTTGATTCTCTGTGGGATTCGACCCTTGCTTATCAGACTACATTAGTTAGGTTTTTAAGGATTATTTTGTTTAGGTGTCACGACAATACTCATCAAATTGGCGCCGTTGTCGGGGAATCTAAGGTACGTATTTTCTTGTTTGTTTGTTTACCGATTTGATAACAAGACACTATCTTTATCGTTTATTTTTCCTCTTTGTTGTGCTTTCGTATTTTTGTTTCGTGTTTCGACTAACACACAGGAAGAACGGAAGAAAAACCGCGACCGCAGCCTGGCCACCGTGGCCGCGGCAAACAATTCGAGAAGAATCCGCGATCGCGGAAATTTTTCCGCGATCGCGGCCGCCGCGGCGAATTAGGGTTTAGTAAAAAAAAAATCAAAAAAAAAAGCTCTACCGAATGCCAGCTGTCCGAGTTACCCCATGGAGTTGCCGCGACCGCGGGTGAGTGCACAACTTGATCGCAGAGAAGTCGAGGCAACGGAGCAAAAAACAACATTTTCCGCGATCGCGGATTTTATTCTGCGCCCACGGAAAAACCCTTCAGCGAGCCAAGTCGAGAGCAACTTTTTAATTTCCGCGACCGCGGAAATGTGCGGCAGCGAACCCGGAGTCCCACTCCGGAATTTTCGTCTGAAGTTTATTTTATTTTATTTATTTGTTTTCTCTTTTATTTCTTTTATTCCGGTTATTTTTATTTTCCTTTTAGATTTTATTTCCTATCTCTTTAGGAAATTAGGTTTTGCAAACTCTTTATATTCTTTTTTTAGAACATTAGTTTGGTAAGTTGGGTGTTCCCTAAGTGGGGTTCTACCCCAAGTTGGGTTCTATCTTTCTTCATCTTTTCCCTTTTTTTAGTTTAGTTCTTTGTTTTGTTTTGTTTTTTGCTAGACAATTGAAGCCTTGGTTTGAATTTGATATTATTCCTTTACTTTTTCTATGATTGTTTTAATTCTCTCTCGTGTTTAATTTCATTGATCGTATATCGATTTTCCTTGATTTGTTGTTTAGGATATCAAATAGATTGTTAATAGTAGTTTCTTCTAGTCTGACAACCTATAGAAGATTAGTATTATGCTATTGGTTCCCCTTTTCTTTCCAACCTGTTGAGATTGTTATTGATCATACTACTAAGGATTGGAGGAGACTGGTTGAGAATCTTGATCCCTTAGTTTGTGTAGAGAATTGATTGTATGTTAAATGCTGACGGGTTGTTGAGTATTGCATACACCTATCTATTCCTGAATTCATTGCTGCTGTTAGATTTATCTTGATAGTTTCTTGATTGTTTAATAGTTAGGGTTATCAGGACTAGTTAGACTGGTAACTATTTCAGAACAGGGATTAGGACATTCATGAGGATTGAGAACTAGAGATAATCAATGATTGATCAGCCAAACTAAAGGTGGATATTTGTATTGCCAAGCTTTCTATGTTTGATATATCGTTTTCTTAGTTAGTTTCATCCAAAACCCCCCCTTTGTCTTTGTTATCAATTGGTGAATGATTTTGCAAACATGATATATAACTTGATTCTCTGTGGGATTCGACCCTTGTTTACCAGACTACATTAGTTAGGTTTTTAAGGATTATTTTGTTTAGGTGTCATGACAACGCCTATCATAATACTATAATCTCCTCTACGCGTTACTTAATTACATAGACAAAAGGCTGCCAAGTGCCATTATTGGGTCAATTTCATTGAATTTTACCAAGATGGTTTTATAAAAAAAAAAAACAGCAACTTCGGTGGTGGCCTGGTGGTAAGGGGCAAGGAGGAATATGGGAAGGTCCCGGGTTCGATCCCTGTCGGCCCTCCTTCCTTGGATTAATTTTCAAGGTTCACCATGCTCCTTGCTACTAGGTCGAGTCGGTCGGCGCAAACCGGTTTACTGATTCATGGCCTTTGCCGGCTAGATCACGAGTCCGGGGTTTATCATCCCGCAAGAGGTGGGTTCCCTGTCATAAAAAAAAAATGGTACTTACGTGGGCCCAAACCCATGTGCCAAAGCATGACCATGTCTTGTTAAATAATAGAAGGGGGAGGAGGAAAGTCATATTTTTCCGCACTGTACACAAACTAGGTTATTTTCTCATACACAAAATAAAAGAAGTGGGCCAAAAGATTTTATCTTTCTCCTACTATCACTTGATACCTTGTTTTTTCGGTCAAGTCTGGATGGCTTCTTTGTCAAGGGCATAATAGCATGATTGGTGCAAGAAATAATAGTAATCTTATCCATATTATCTATTAGCTTAGTTTCCTTATAATATACGGGGTTTCGGTAAAATTTTATATTGATATTTTTTTAATTATTAAAAATATATTTATTTTACATTTAAAATTGTATTCAATAAATGAAAAATATATCCAATTAGTGACAGTATATATGAAATTAAGATAAATATGATATTATAAAGAAATATTTACTACTAAAAATACTAAAGATAAATGTAATTTTGTACATACATAATATATTGAATCAGGTCTTATACCTAAAAATAAATAAATTAAAAGGAATTTGAATAAAATGTGACTAATTAAATGAAAAAAATAAAAGAGAATAATCGGAAAAAAACTAATATATTCTATCTGATATGAAATTTATGGTCATATGTGAATAATCTATATATTAAAAAGAAAATCAGGATCACAACTAAAATATTTTATATAATAATAATAACAAAGGTAATTTAGTGATGTGACACGATATGGAGTAGATATGTGACAAAAAAATGACGTAGTGCAATGTCAAGACGAAAAATGGTCTTAGCAAGGTTTTACTTTAGTATTATATGGTAGATTAAAAATAAAAGCTTGAAACCAATCATATAAACGGGTAACCTTGTAAATTTAGAAATATAAAGGTTTGACAAATTAGTTAAAACATATTGCAACACCCTTGACTTACGATAGTGTCGCACGCTAGTGACCTCAGACTTTAATGTCCAAAGCCACCAAAGGCTTAATTCGAACAATTTATGCATAAAATAAATATTCAATAATAAAAGAGTAGTGAAATACTTTTGAAATAAATATCAAATCTTTATTAATATTCCCCTCGTAAATTGAGGATATAATTTTTACTAATGATATTGAAATTACAGCTGAAGACTTTAAATAAATCCTAATTACATGACTAGGTTATAACACTTTCACCTATTATATTAATGAGGAAATTAAATCTTATATTCAAACAACCTTAAAAATTCTTCAAAACTAAACTTTAACTGCAAGCCTTCTTCTCTATCTCGTTACTTCTAGACAACATGAGTAAGTTGACTGATGTGCCGTATGGAACAGATGACACCAACTAACCATGCAAGGAAAAAGAGTGGTTGGTTAGTCTAATGAAAGACTACACAAGGTTATTTTATGTGAGGATGGACAAAAGAGACATACACCAAGAGAACACCAGATAACAAACTGATATATATAGTTAATGAGGAAATTACAAGAGCGAACCACCACTTGCCTTAATTAGATTCGACAATGAATCTAGACGAGTCGACTACCGTTGATTTGCTTTCCGAGAACTTGAATTATGCTCTTTGACAACTCTAACAAGTTTTTGGGTCCACACGCAATCAAATGAATAACGATATGACTGACAAAATAATTAATATCAATTAATTTATTTTGACGAACTCAAGTAATTAAATTCAATAATTTTTTATGAATTTAGTCATAAAAATGACAACTGAATTTTTCTAAAGATAAATACGAGTAAAAGTAGGCCGATACGACTGACAAAATAATTAATATCGCACCCATTTTTTAAGCTTCGCACCACTTTTTTGGGCGCAACCAGGTTGCGCCCAAGATGTCAACCGGTTTTTGTTGAACCGGTTCATCATTGAACCGGTTTAAATGTAAACCCGATCATCTGTTTTTTTTTTAAATAAAAAATATGAACCGATTGAAATATAAAAAGAAGAAAAAGAAAAAAAATTTAAATATTTTGATTTAAGAAATAAATTAAATAAATTTAAAATATTTTTTAATTTATTTAATAAATATATAATTTAATTGTTTACCCAGAAAAATATGAAATTTGAATTTACCTTGGCGCTACTACGCAGCGCCCAAGTAAATGTTAATAAGAATTCGGTGCTATGAAGTAGCGCCATCTCATCTTCCCCATCTTCGATATCTTCTTCCCCGATATCATCTTCAACCGGCTTCGATGGAGATGGCGGCGAGCGGAAGCGGCGACAACGGTGGCGAAAGGGACAAGCGGCGTGAGGAGAAGGCCGCCGAGAGCGGGCCAGATCTAGGAAAAATTTCAGATCCGAAGGCTTCGATGGAGATGGCGGCAAGCGAAAACGGGGACAGCGGCGGCGATAGGAAGCGGCGACGACGTGAGGAGACGGCGGTCGAGAGCGGGACAACGGCGGAGGGGGTGGCCGATTTAGGGTCAGATCTAGAAAAAATTCCAGATCCCGAATTTGCGGCGGATTGGGCGGCGTGGGTGGCGGCGGCTGACGCGGAGGACGCGGCGTGCGCGGCGGCGAGTGCGGCGGAACAAGCGACAGGGGAGACAATCATCGATATTCCGGTGACGACGAGTGGCGAGTTTCTGGTCGGGGCGGAAGCGAATGTGGGGTCAGAAAATGGATTGGACGTTGCCGCGGTCGTGGGTGCAAGTTGGAGAAGCGAGCCGACCCAGACTGCCATGAAAATACATTCGTCGGGAACAAGTTGAGGTACGTATTTTTCCTTATTAAATTCCATATTTTATAATATATATAATTAATTTGTTATTTTATTAGTTGTAGGAATTGTTAGATTTGTTAGAAAATTTTAGAATTGCATAAAAAAAATTAATATATTATTAGAATAAATTTATGTAATTATATTTAAATTTAAATACAAATGAAAAATTAGTATATTATTAGAATAAATTTATTAGAATAAATTTGTTATTTTATTGAATTTCATATTTAATATATTAGAATTGCATAAAAAAATTAGTATATTATTAGAATAAATTTATGTAATTATATTTACAATTAAGTAAAATTAATGAAATAGAATTTGAATAAAATGAGATGAATTAGATAATTTTATTAATGTATTGGAAATGTTAGTATATAATTTTAATAGGTTGCGTAAAATTAGTATAATATACGAATAATTATATGAAATTAGTGAAGTATACGAATAATTGTATGAAATTAGTGAAGTATTGAAATTAGTGAAGTATTTTAATAGTGAATAATTAGTCAAATGTAATGGAATATTACAATAAGTGTTGGTAATATATGCAAAAGAGTAGATGATTATATACAACAAATTTTATTAGAATTTGTAAACAAAATTTGAATTACATAAAATAGATTTTTAATTTAAATTAGATATTTATATTAAATTAAATTAGAATTTTAATTAAATTAGAATTTTAGGTAAAAATAAATTGTAATTTTGTAGCAATTTGAAATTTGTATAAATTAGACAAATATAATGGAATATTAGAATTTAAAAATTCAGCAAAATATTAAGTGGTATAATTAAGTTAATTTTGGACAATTATTTGAATAAAACAGGATGTAGTCGAAAGAATCAAACGAAAGATACAGGGGGGTCGTAGGGTGGAATCTCAACCCGTGACAGCTTTTGGTCGTGATAAGCACTACTTTGTAGGGCTTAACTAAGAGTTATTAGAGGGTTTTATTGGTGCCATTCGGATAGATTTAGACACATTCATGTGCATGGTGTTTGGGGGCGAAGATTGGTGTTTTGGTGGTGTTTTGAGCTTATTGGAGTACATTTGAAGATTCGGGATATGGAGCTACCAAGGAGTATGGAGTTAGAGAGGAGAAGTGTGGATTTGGTGGTCTGGAGAAGCAAATTGAAGATATCCAGAGGAAGAGAAGTTGACCACTGAGGAGACGAAGAAGAACCAAGGAGAGAGTCCACACGAGAGTAGAAGAACAATGTGCTGAATTCAATTGATTCGTTCTCTCTACTCAGATGTCCAAATGCAGTTATTCCAATTGTAGGAGTTAGATCTTGAAGTCTACTACAAGTCCCCAAAATATGAGCGCAATCCGAGTTGGGAATCAAACGTTATTAAGTTTTTACGAAAGTGGTGCAGAAGCTGAAAATCGAGCATTAACCGCGATCGCGGGTCTTGGGCCGCGATCGCGGGTCATCAGCGCCGAAAGCTGCGTCTTTTCCTGAGCTTATCTTTTCATATTTCTTTTTCCCTTTTTCTTATTTTTAATTTAGTTAGTTTCTTAATGGGCTAGGTCATTTTGTTAGAGCCCTATAAATACTTTCTTTTAGCATTAGGGTTGACATCTTCCACACTTTAGTTGCAATTTTCATTCATCGTTGTTTTCTTTTCCATGGTGATTTTTCCACGGCGGTTCATTCATGGCGGTTCTGAGGCGGTCTTTCTTCATCATGTTCGCGAGCAACAACCGGTGTATCCTTGATCCATCCATTGTTGTTGTTCCCTGCGGTACGTCTTCACCTGTGCGTCACCACCTGTGCATACTGAGTTCGGAGTTCCAGCATTCCATGATTTATCTCTTGGGAAGTTCGACTGTTGAAGTGGTGATGAAGTTTATGGGGATCCCTACATCCCTGAGTACCTTCCTATTGACGAAGACTACCATCCCGACGTACGCTTAGTGAGTTCTTTCTTTCTTCTCCTCAATTTTTTCTTTGTCTTCCATACATTGAGGACAATGCATGATTCAAGTATGGGGGAGTAGAAAGTACTTGCTATCTATCTTGTAACTTAGTTTCGATTTCAGCATTGTTATTTTCATTCAGCATTATCCATTGTTCGCATTCCCTTTTGAAAAAGAAAAAAAAATTAGAAAAAGTCAAAAAGCAAAAAAAAAAAAGACATACATGAAAATCCTGGGACAAGTCGAAAACCCGAAAGGGCGGCTTGGGTAATAAGCAGGTGGCCCGGACTAGCGCTAGGCTGGGGTAAAAAGGTGTCTGAGTGACGTGAGCATATGTGAGCACATCTATGAAAAAAATATGAGCGGCTAGGATGAAAACCCAAAAGGGCTCCTAGGCAAAATGAGTGAAAAGAAGAGGAGTGATTTTAGGATCTCATTTTACCTGGAGGGGCGACATAAGAAGAGGAGACAAATAAGGATTATCGGATAGGTCACTCTGGGAGGCATAAGGAGTCATAGATGGAGGCTAGGATTAGAGGTCACTTTACACCATTGGATGTCCGGGTTGAGCTTGGGGGAAGTACTCTGCTTGCCCTCAAGCTTGTTGAGTTGTGGATGTGTTGTAGATGAGATTGGTGCCAGGAGCTTGGCATGGGTTAGGTAACTCTTAGTTGGAGGATATGCTTCCTGAGACCTTGGGTGCTGCATTGGAGGAGTAGACTTTCTTTTAGTTTACTCGAGGACGAGCAAAGGTCTAAGCATAGGGGAGTTTGATAAGCACTACTTTATAGGGCTTAACTAAGAGTTATTAGAGGGTTTTATTGGTGCCATTCGGGTAGATTTAGACACATTCATGTGCATGGTGTTTGGGGGCGAAGATTGGTGTTTTGGTGGTGTTTTGAGCTTATTGGAGTACATTTGAAGATTCGGGATATGGAGCCACCAAGGAGTATGGAGTTAGAGAGGAGAAGTGTGGATTTGGTGGTTTGGAGAAGCAAATTGAAGATATCCAGAGGAAGAGAAGTTGACCACTGAGGAGACGAAGAAGAACCAAGGAGAGAGTCCACACGAGAGTAGAAGAACAATGTGCTGAATTCAATTGATTCGTTCTCTCTACTCAGATGTCCAAATGCAATGATTCCAATTCGAGGAGTTAGATCTTGAAGTCTACTACAAGTCCCCAAAATATAAGCGCAATCCGAGTTGGGAATCAAACGTTATTAAGTTTTTACGAAAGTGGTGTAGAAGCTGAAAATTGAGCATTAACCGCGATCGCGGGTCTTGGGCCGCGATCACGGGTCATCAGCGCCGAAAGCTGCGTCTTTTCCTGAGCTTATCTTTTCATATTTCTTTTTCCCTTTTTCTTATTTTTAATTTAGTTAGTTTCTTAATGGGCTAGGTCATTTTGTTAGAGCCCTATAAATACTTTCTTTTAGCATTAGGGTTGACATCTTCCACACTTTAGTTGCAATTTTCATTCATCGTTGTTTTCTTTTCCATGGCGATTTTTCCACGGCGGTTCATTCATGGCGGTTCTGAGGCGGTCTTTCTTCATCATGTTCGCGAGCAACAACCGGTGTACCCTTGATCCATCCATTGTTGTTGTTCCCTGCGGTACGTCTTCACCTGTGCGTCACCACCTGTGCATACTGAGTTCGGAGTTCCAGCATTCCATGATTTATCTCTTGGGAAGTTCGACTGTTGAAGTGGTGATGAAGTTTATGGGGATCCCTATATCCCTGAGTACCTTCCTATTGACGAAGACTACCACCCCGACGTACGCTTAGTGAGTTCTTTCTTTCTTCTCCTCAATTTTTTCTTTGTCTTCCATACATTGAGGACAATGCATGATTCAAGCATGGGGGAGTAGAAAGTACTTGCTATCTATCTTGTAACTTAGTTTCGATTTCAGCATTGTTATTTCCATTCAGCATTATCCATTGTTCGCATTCCCTTTTGAAAAAAAAAAATTAGAAAAAGTCAAAAAGCAAAAAAAAAAAAAAAAGACATACATGAAAATCCTGGGACAAGTCGAAAACCCAAAAGGGCGGCTTGGGTAATAAACAGGTGGCCCGGACCAGCGCTAGGCTGGGGTAAAAAGGTGTCTGAATGACGTGAGAATATGTGAGCACATCTATGAAAAAATATGAGCGGCTAGGATGAAAACCCGAAAGGGCTCCTAGGCAAAATGAGTGAAAAGAAGAGGAGTGATTTTAGGATCTCATTTTACCTGGAGGGACGACATAAGAAGAGGAGACAAAGAATGATTGTCGAGTAGGTCACTCTGGGAGGCATAAGGAGTCGTAGATGGAGGCTAGGATTAGAGGTCACTCTACACCATTGGATGTCCGGGTTGAGCTTGGGGGAAGTACTCTGCTTGCCCTCAAGCTTGTTGAGTTGTGGATGTGTTGTAGATGAGATTGGTGCCATGAGCTTGGCATGGGTTAGGTAACTCTTAGTTGGAGGATATGCTTCCTGAGACCTTGGGTGCTGCATTGGAGGAGTAGACTTTCTTTTAGTTTACTCGAGGACGAGCAAAAGTCTAAGCATGGGGGAGTTTGATAAGGACTACTTTCTAGGGCTTAACTAAGAGTTATTAGAGGGTTTTATTGGTGCCATTCGGGTAGATTTAGACACATTCATGTGCATGGTGTTTGGGGGCGAAGATTGGTGTTTTGGTGGTGTTTTGAGCTTATTGGAGTACATTTGAAGATTCGGGATATGGAGCCACCAAGGAGTATGGAGTTAGAGAGGAGAAGTGTGGATTTGATGGTTTGGAAAAGCAAATTGAAGATATCCAGAGGAAGAGAAGTTGACCACTGAGGAGACGAAGAAGAACCAAGGAGAGAGTCCACACGAGAGTAGAAGAACAATGTGCTGAATTCAATTGATCCGTTCTCTCTACTCAGATGTCCAAATGCAGTGATTCCAATTCGAGGAGTTAGATCTTGAAGTCTACTACAAGTCCCCAAAATATGAGCGCAATCCGAGTTGGGAATCAAAAGTTATTAAGTTTTTACGAAAGTGGTGCAGAAGCTAAAAATCGAGCATTAACCGCGATCGCGGGTCTTGGGCCGCGATCGCGGGTCATCAGCGCCGAAAGCTGCGTCTTTTCCTGAGCTTATCTTTTCATATTTCTTTTTCCCTTTTTCTTATTTTTAATTTAGTTAGTTTCTTAATGGGCTAGGTCATTTTGTTAGAGCCCTATAAATACTTTCTTTTAGCATTAGGGTTGACATCTTCCACACTTTAGTTGCAATTTTCATTCATCGTTGTTTTCTTTTCCTTTGAAGTTTTCACCATGTCTATGAGGAGCTAAGCCTCTTTGGTTTAGTCCGGTAATGGAAGCATGAGTTTATTCATCTGGTTGTGAGGTTTTGTTCCTATCTATTTATTCCTATTGAGTTATATTATCTCTTCTAAGCTTATTCCATTGGATTTCATTAATTGCACTAGCCCGCGCAACTAGTTGTTATTGGTGATTTTCATATTGCTAGGATTAGGAAACTGTTGGGCTAACGTCCTATTCTACTGTAGCAACTACAATTTACATGCTCTGGTTGAAATTGTTTTATTGTAGGGAGAGATAATTACATGGTAAATGCATCTGAGCGAGCATTCTGTGTATCCTGGTTAATTCTTATATGCATTGCTGCCTTTGGGTTGAACCTTTAGTGGTACTAGGGTTATTCATTGGTAAGGGTTCTTTGTGGAAGGTTTCCCTGTGAATTTACATAAGATCGGGACAGGAATAACCGAATAGGAAGATAGGACTTAATCTATGAACAACCTTTGAATGACTTATGTAGACATTACTTGGCTAAGTGTTTTTCTCTCTTGATATTTCATCCATTCTACTTTGTTTTGTTTGTTTTGTTTGCAACCAACCAACTACAAAACCCCCTCTTGTTACTATTGCATGTGAACAACACATAGATTAATCCCTTCCTCCATGTGGATTCGACCCTTGCTTGCCCTAACTACTTGTTTAGGTTTGCTAGGATTTATTTGATTAGGTGATACGACGACTATATCCCCCTATCAGGTCGTAAGTGCCGAAACCTCCTAAACCTACGTGGTCGTAAGCACAAGAGTAGAATCCCGTTCCAATAGCGGATCCCGTTATTGGAACGGTATCCAGTCCGTTAGAGGATCCTCATCCTGACGTGTGTTCACCTCCGGCTTCGCAGAGTCACGTCTATGACATGGGCGATTCACATATGGGGGATGCGTTTGCCAAGACAGAGGAGATTGCGGGCGAGAGTCCTCATTTGGACGACGTCGTTATGGAGGATGTCCCTCCCGCCCCGCAGGAGCACGTTCCCCCTCCCCGTCCCGCTCCCAACAACCCGTTCTCCCTCTCGCTGGCAAGGGTCCACCTGTCGTGGAGCTCGCCTCGTACGGGCTTGAGTTGTGCGATGTGCTTCGGAGTTTCGAGACTCACATTGCGCATCGGGTTTGGCACGCCTCTCCTCCACCTGTACCGGCCCTCGTACGGCGTTTGAGGGCTTATACTAGTCCGACCGACTTCAATGACTGGAGGAGATACATTCCGAGAGAGGTGGTTGACGGGAGTTGGTTTTGGCTCGCAGAGCAGTCCGGATTGGCTGGTCTCTGGGACTTTCAATTCAGTAGGGTCGACCACATTCTTATATCAGCGTTCGTTGAGAGGTGGCACCCTGAGACAAACAACTTTCATTTTCCGTGGGGCGAGATTACGATCACGCTTCACGACATGGAGAGGATCCTGGGGCTGAGCATAGAGGGGTTTATGTGCCGCATACCTTTAGTCTCTATGGATGTCGAGCCGAAGAAGATTGATGAGGCGTTGAAGATGTTGGGGCGGCAGGTTTTCAGGTATATGTACGGTGTTTAGGATAGAAAGATGCAGATGGAGGTTAGAAAGGGTCGGGTTTCTTCCAACGATTTTTTTGAGCACTTGCTACACATGATACGGGAGGGCGACGATCCCCAGTCGATAGCGGCGGGATACCTATGGCACACCATGTCTTGCAACATTTTCGTGGATAAGTGCACAAACCAGCTGATGGTGAAGATGCTCCCGTTGTTCGAGGATTGGGACCGTGTCGTCAGCACAACTTGGGGGACCGGGGTGCTTGCCTGGTTGTATATGAACCTTGGTGAGGCTTCTCGGGGGGAGGTCGCTGATAGGCGTTGTCGTGTCACCTAAACAAAATAATCCTTAAAAACCTAACTAATGTAGTCTGGTAAGTAAGGGTCGAATCTCACAGGGAGGAGGTAATCTTTCTAAGTGCAAAAGTGTATGCCAAAGGTAACAAGGGGGGTTTTATTGGTTGTTGCAAGTAAACAAAGTAAATAACAACAAAGGTTGTAATTAATTGGGAAAAAGTACTTAGCCAGACAAATATCCACCATTCATTTGATTGATTGATCCTAGATTATCTCTATTCCTTCCTATGATTATTTTTGTCCCTATTCTGAAATAGTTACCAGTCCAACTAGTCCTAGAATATCATGTTTGCTACACAAGATAAGGGATTTCAACTCGAAATATCCAAACCCTAGCAATAGACAATTACTAATATCAACTAGGTGATCAATCCAGTCAAATCAATAAGAATCAATAGGAATAGGCTCAAGAGAAAAGATATAATCAATAAGAATAGGAGCACCCAGATCTAGCATAGCGTTTTCAAACATGGTGCCTCCTATCTTGCATGGAATAGTGAACATGCCTGGATCACTACGCTTCTTGGGAAACCGCTTTTGCAGCATAGCGGATACATTCTCATTGACCTGGACCTTCTTTTTCTCCTTCACCGCTTTCTTCCTCTTTATCTTGCACAACTCTTTCAAGAATTTGGCATAGCAAGGGATACTTTGGACAAGTTTAATCAAAGGAATATTTACCTCGCAGTTGCTGAAGGTCTCAACCAGTTCCTTGTCATTCTCCACCTTTCTGGTGTCTTTCAATGCCTCAGGGAAAGGCGGAAATGGCTTTTGAGAACCTAGAGGAGGGAAATCCGGCCTTTTGTAAGTATCTGCAGTGTCAGAGGGAAGGCCGCGGTCGCGGTTGCTGGGCAGCGACCGCTGCTGTGCTTGAATTGAGGATTCAGCCGCGTTCTCTTTTGTTGAGGCAAAGCCGCGGTCGCTGCTTTCTGGCCGTGATCGCTGATGTGCCAAGACTTCATTATTTGCAGAGTTGTCAGGAGAAGGGGCAAGGCTGCGGTCGCTGATTTCTTTCTGCTGGGCTCAAATTTCCTCCACATATATTCCGCTCCTCAGTGTCATGGCACATACGTTCTCTCTCGGGTTGACTATCATTTAGGATGGTAGTTTTCCCGAGTCTCGGGCTTCCAGTCTGCTCACGGCGATGGAGATTTGCCCCACTTGCTTCTCCAAGTTCTGAATGCTTGACCGCATCTCTTGATTTTGTTGGACCATAGTATTGGCCAACGTCGACATATTCTGAGCTAGAGACTCCTGTTGCTTGGTCACATCGCGAATTTGTGACCCCATGGTGGTCACAGTGCTAGCCAGCGTCGAAACGCTTTGGGTGAGACAATTGATCATGTCATCGCTGGACATAGATGAACTGGAGCTCTGGCCTTGGGGTCTTGGGTCATAGGGAGCTCTAAATTGCTGTTGTTGACCCCCAGGCTGCTGATATTGTTGGAGCGGTAGGAACTGTGGTGGCCTCTGTTGATACTCTTGATTTTCCAGGCCTTGAGGAGTACTCTGCTGATTCCCGTATCTCAAATTGGGGTGATCTCTCCACCCCGGATTGTACGTGTTGGAGTACGGGTCATATCTTGGTCTAGAAGGACATAATCCTCCAATAGCGTTCACCTCAGCAGTGGGCTCCTGCAGCGTGGGACATGCATCGGTAGGATGCATCGTGTCATAGCATATCCCACATGATTTGACTTGCTGCTGGCCACCCTTCATCATGTATGTCCTCATCATCTCCTTCATCTCAGCCATCTCATAAAGTAATGAAGAATTGGGCTGAGAATCTGCAGCCTTTACTAATTGGGCGCTCTCCCTCTTGCTGAACTGTCTTGAGCCCTCAGATAGCTCAAAGAATACCTCAAACGCTGCAGCAGGTGTCTTATTCAAATTATTTCCTCCACAGGCTACATTCACCATCCGACGATCGTCGTCAAGAAGTCCATCGTACAAATAAAGTACGAGATCCTGGTCAAAATATCCATGGTAGGGACAGCTCGAGATCAGCCTCTTGAATCTTTCGTAGTACTCGTACAACGTCTCAGCAGCCTGTTGTTCAATGTTGCTGATATTCCTCTTTAGGCTATTGAGCTTAGTTGCAGGAAAGTACTTCTCCAGGAAAGCTTTCTTCATTTTAGCCCATGTGTCTATGCTTCCTGGGGCCAAATAATAGAACCAATCATTGGCCGAATCCTTCAGAGAGAAAAGAAAGGCCCTCAGCTTGATCTGGTCCTCAGTAACGTTCCATGGCTTCATACTGCTGCAGACAAAGTAGAACTCGAAAAGATGTTTATTGGGGTCTTTTCCACTCATCCCATGGAAGTGGGAGAGTAAGTGGATCAACCCGGACTTCAGCTCGAAATTTATGCCATCCGCTAGCTCAGGGAATTGCACAGCCATCGGTTGCTGTTGCAGATTTGGGGCAGTCAACTGCCTCAACGTGGGTCCTTCGTCAGCCATCTCGAAACAAGGATTGTCAAAACACAAAGCTTTGTTTGTCCTGCGGTTCCTAGAATGGGTTCTCTCAATTTCTGTATCACAAACTAGAAGTGGAGAGTCAGTAGCACGGGTGTGGACCATAAGATAGGTCCACACAAAAATTGGCACACAAACACACACAAAGAAAAATCAAAACTTGCCTCCCCGGCAACGACGCCAATTTGATAGGCGTTGTCGTGACACCTAAACAAAGTAATCCTTAAAAACCTAACTAATGTAGTCTGGTAAGTAAGGGTCGAATCCCACAGGGAGGAGGTAATCTTTCTAAGTGCAAAAGTGTATGCCAAAGGTAACAAGGGGGGTTTTGTTGGTTGTTGCAACTAAACAAAGTAAATAACAGCAAAGGTTGTAATTAATTGGGAAAAAGTACTTAGCCAGACAAATATCCACCATTCATTTGATTGATTGATCCTAGATTATCTCTATTCCTTCCTATGATTATTCATGTCCCTATTCTGAAATAGTTACCAGTCCAACTAGTCCTAGAATATCATGTTTGCTACACAACATAATGGATTTCAACTCGAAATATCCAAACTCTAGCAATAGACAATTACTAATATCAACTAGGTGATCAATCCAGTCAAATCAATAAGAATCAATAGGAATAGGCTCAAGAGAAAAGATATAATCAATAAGAATAGGAATAGAATTATAACCTCACAATCATATATCAAATGAAGGCTTCAATCGTCGGACTAAGCAAAGGGTGCTTAGTTCTTCATAACTCTAGAAACTCTAAACTTCCGTAATAATGAAAAGATGATCCCCTGCTGTCGTTCCTAATAGAAGACTAAATAGACTTAGAAAACCTAAAAACCCCAAAAGATCATAATCGTAATCTTTTGTTTCTGAAAATAAAATAACCGAAATAAGGAAATAAAATAAAATAGGAAAATAACAATCTGGCGCCACATAAGGAATTCGCCCAAGATAGCACTGGCCGCGACCGCTGCCAAGAAACCGCGCCCGCTGCCCATGCTCCACAATCTCGCTCTCGCTGCTTCTATCGCGGCCTCCTGTTGACTAGCCGCGATCGCTGCCATGTACCGCACCCGTGGCCTTCTCTTCTCTGCACTCTAACAAGCTTCTACACGGCCGCGGTGGCTGCTTACTCTTCCTTGACTCCGTCTTGGTTCCGCGACCGCGGCGGTGAATTTCGCGACCGCGAAAAGCTTCCTGTAGTAGTCTTCCAACTCCTTCTTCATCTCTTCCGTCGTCTTCTCTTGTGGCTTGTCTCCATCTTCAATATATCTTCATTTCATCCTCTCCAAACCACCATAATCATACTTCAACTCCTCACTCCATACTTCCACAATTGTTTTCTAAATATCTCTAAATGGTACCCAAAACACCGGTAATAACTCCTAGTTAAACCCTACAAGGTAGCGCTGATCAAATTCCCCCATGCTTAAACTTTGCTCGTCCTCGAGTAAGCTAATATAAACCTACTCCTCCAATCAAATCCCCAAGGTCTCAGGAAGCACAGAAAAATCATCTCCACTAAGAATTTCACCTAAACATGATTCTCCAAGGCACCAACACAATAAACACAACACACAACATACAAGCTTAAAGGAAAGCAGAGTACTTCCCCCAAGCTTAACCCGAACACCATAGAGTGAAATAAAAATATATAATCCTAGCCTCCATCTATCTTCTTATGCCTCCTAGAGTGACCTACCCAAATCCTTCTTATATCACCTCTTCTTATGTCACCACGCCAAGAAAAATGAAGAATCATAATAATCACCCTTCTTCTTTTCACTCATTTTGCCAAGGCGCCCTTTCGGGTTTTCACCAAGCCACTCATTTCATTTTTCAATAGATGGGCTCACATAAACTCACATCACTCTTGACCTCATATTACCCCAGCCTATTGCTGGTCCAAGCCACCTGCTTATTACCTAAGCCGCCCTCTCGGGTTTTCGACTTATCCCAGGATTTTATTTATGTCTTTTTTCAATTTTTGACTTTTTTCATTATTTTTTTCTTTTCTTCCTCAGACGACTAGCAAGTGTAGAACACTCCCCCATGCTTAAACATTGCATTGTCCTCAATGTAATAAAAGACAAAAAAATGAAGCACAGAGAAAGGCAAAAAATAACTCACAACCGTCGCCGAGTTGGCTTGGACCTGGAAGTTGTTGCTGGCGGTAAAACAATGAAAGCACATGTCGCTGGTGTTGCGCCGGTCTTCAAACTCAAACTCTACCATGCAACCAAAAGGAATCCACTATAAGGTGTAGTGGAATATCAAAGAAATCGGGGTTGTACGGCCTTCAATGAACACAAAAATGGAGCCCAGATGTAATCGTGGTGTGGGATCTGGTGTTCCTCCTCCTCAGCTGTCGAATGTTGGGCCATCATCGTTGCCAAATAAAAATGTGGGGTGAATGTCTCCTACGTGGCAGCATGATGCATACCATCTCTCAATGTAAAACTCAGATAGCTGGCCTTCGGTAGAACTTTTTTTTTTCTTCGATTTTTCATTTTTTTTCCCTTTCTTCCAGGTCAGAAGACTTACAGTGATATTTCCGCGACCGCGGAAAAGTTACTGGTGTGAGAAACACCGTCTTCAATTTGGCTCGGTTCTCCTACCTCCATGTTAGTCTAAAAACAAAACGAAACAAAATGAAACAAGCAATAATAAGAACTAGAAAGGAAAAGACAAGAAAATAATTTCATACCTCGGGTGGCCTCCCGAGCAACGCCTTAGTTATTGTCGTGGCTCGACTTGGTGCTCTCCCACTCAACTTGGCTTGCTCACATCAGTTGAACACTCGGGGTCTATATCAGGAGGGTGTCTCTTTGAATCGTCTATGCTGAATCTGACCCTCACCCCATCAAATTCCATTGTGAGTGAACCGCTGCTCACATCAATCTTCGTATCTGCCGTGTTCATGAACGGCCTTCCTAGCATCACAGGTGCTGCGTTTTTATCTTGCCTCGTATCCATCACAAAGAAGTCCTCGGGGAAGATTAGCTTGTCAACTTCTACCAGCACATCCTGCACCACTCCTTTTGGATACACATAGGAATTATCCGCCAATTGGATCACAATCCCTGTCTTCTCTAATGGCCCGACCTCTAAAGATTCATGAAGTGAGAGAGGTAGAACGTTGATAGAAGCACCCAGATCTAGCATAGCGTTTTCAAACATGGTGCCTCCTATCTTGCATGGAATAATGAAAAAGCCCGGATCACTGCGCTTCTTGGGCAACCGCTTTTGCAACATAGCGGATACATTCTCATTGACCTGGACCTTCTTTTTCTCCTTCACCGCTTTCTTCCACTTTATCTTGCACAACTCTTTCAAGAATTTGGCATAGCAAGGGATACTTTGGACAAGTTTAATCAAAGGAATATTTACCTCGCAGTTGCTGAAGGTCTCAAACAGTTCATTGTCATTCTCCACCTTTATGGTGTCTTTCAATGCCTCAGGGAAAGGCGGAAATGGCTTTTGAGAACCTAGAGGAGGGAAATCCGGCCTTTTGTAAGTATCTGCAGTGTCAGAGGGAAGGCCGCGGTCGCGGTTGTTGGGCAGCGACCGCTGTTGTGCTTGAATTGAGGATTCGGTCGCGTTCTCTTCTGTTGAGGCAAAGTCGCGGTCGCTGCTTTCTGGCCGCGATCGCTGCTTTCTGGCCGCGATCGCTGCTGTGCCAGGACTTCATTATTCGCAGAGTTGTCAGGAGAAGGGGCAAGGCTGTGGTCGCTAATTTCTTTCTGCTGGGATCGATTTTCCTCCACATATATTCCGCTCCTCAGTGTCATGGCACATACGTTCTCTCTCGGGTTGACTATCGTTTAGGATGATAGTTTTCCCGAGTCTCGGGCTTCCAGTCTGCTCACGGCGATGGAGATTTGCCCCACTTGCTTCTCCAAGTTCTGAATGCTTGACCGCATCTCTTGATTTTTCTGGACCATAGTATTGGCCAACGTCGACATATTCTGAGCTAGAGACTCCTGTTGCTTGGTCACATCGCGAATTTGTGACCCCATGGTGGTCACAGTTCTAGCCAGCGTCGAAACGCTCTGGGTGAGAGAATTGATCATGTCATCGCTGGACATAGATGAACTGGAGCTCTGGCCTTGGGGTCTTGGGTCATAGGGAGCTCTAAATTGTTGTTGTTGACCCCCAGGCTGTTGATATTGTTGGCGCGGTAGGAACTGTGGTGGCCTCTGTTGATACTCTTGATTTTCCAGGCCTTGAGGAGTACTCTGCTGATTCCCGTATCTCAAATTGGGGTGATCTCTCCACCCCGGATTGTACGTGTTGGAGTACGGGTCATATCTTGGTCTAGAAGGACAGAATCCTCCAATAGCGTTCACCTCAGCAGTGGGCTCCTACAGCGTGGGACATGCATCGGTAGCATGCATCGTGTCATAGCATATCCCACATGATTTGACTTGTTGCTGGCCACCCTTCATCATGTATCTCCTCATCATCTCCTTCATCTCAACCATCTCAGAAAGTAATGAAGAATTGGGCTGAGAATCTACAGCCTTTACTGATTGGGCGCTCGCCCTCTTGCTGAACTGTCTTGAGCCCTCAGATAGCTCAAAGAATACCTCAAACGCTGCAGCAGGTGTCTTATTCAAATTATTTCCTCCACAGGCTACATTCACCATCCGACGCTCGTCGTCAAGAAGTCCACCGTACAAATAAAGTATGAGATCTTGGTCAGAATACCCATGGTAGGGACAGCTCGAGATCAGCCTCTTGAATCTTTCGTAGTACTTGTACAACGTCTCAACAGCCTACTGTTCAATGTTGCTGATGTTCCTCTTTAGGCTATTGAGCTTAGTTGCAGGAAAGTACTTCTCCAGGAAAGCTTTCTTCATTTTAGCCCATGTGTCTATGATTCCTGGGGCCAAATAATAGAACCAATCATTGGCTGAATCCTTCAGGGAGAAAGGAAAGGCCCTCAGCTTGAGCTGGTCCTCAGTAACGTTCCGTCGCTTCATACTGCTGCAGACAGAGTGGAACTCGGAAAGATGTTTGTTGGGGTCTTCTCCACTCATCCCATGGAAGTGGGAGAGTAAGTGGATCAACTCGGACTTCAGCTCGAAATTTATGCCATCCGCTAGCTCAGGGAATTGCACAGCCAGCGGTTGCTGTTGCAGATTTGGGGCAGTCAACTGCCTCAACGTGGGTGCTTCGTCAGCCATCTCGAAACAAGGATTGTCAAAACACAAAGCTCTGTTTGTCCTGCGGTTCCTAGAAAGGGTTCTCTCAATTTCTGTATCACAAACTAGAAGTGGAGAGTCAGTAGCACGGGTGTGGACCATAAGATAGGTCCACACAAAAATTGGCACACAAACACACACAAAGAAAAATCAAAACTTGCCTCCCCGGCAACGACGCTAATTTGATAGGCGTTGTCGTGACACCTAAACAAAGTAATCCTTAAAAACCTAACTAATGTAGTCTGGTAAGTAAGGGTCGAATCCCACAGGGAGGAGGTAATCTTTCTAAGTGCAAAAGTATATGCCAAAGGTAACAAGGGGGGTTTTGTTGGTTGGTGCAAGTAACAAAGTAAATAATAATAAAGGTTGTAATTAATTGGGAAAAAGTACTTAGCCAGACAAATATCCACCATTCATTTGATTGATTGATCCTAGATTATCTCTATTCCTTCCTATGATTATTCCTATCCCTATTCTGAAATAGTTACCAGTCCAACTAGTCCTAGAATATCATGTTTGCTACACAACATAATGGATTTCAACTCGAAATATCCAAACTCTAGCAATAGACAATTACTAATATCAACTAGGTGATCAATCCAGTCAAATCAATAAGAATCAATAGGAATAGGCTCAAGAGAAAAGATATAATCAATAAGAATAGGAATAGAATTATAACCTCACAATCATATATCAAATGAAGGCTTCAATCGTCGGACTAAGCAAAGGGTGCTTAGTTCTTCATAACTCTAAAAACTCTAAACTTCCGTAATAATGAAAAGATGATCCCCGGATGTTGTTCCTAATAGAAGACTAAATAGACTTAGAAAACCTAAAAACCCCAAAAGATTATAATCGTAATCTTTTGTTTCTGAAAATAAAATAACCGAAATAAGGAAATAAAATAAAATAGGAAAATAAAAATCTGGCGCCACATAAGGAATTCGCCCAAGATAGCACTGGCCGCAACCGTTGCCAAGAAACCACGCCCGCTGCCCGTGCTCCACAATCTCGCTCTCGCTGCTTCTATCGCGGCCTCCTGTTGACTAGCCGCGATCGCTGCCATGTACCGCGCCCGCGGCCTTCTCTTCGCTGCACTCTGACAAGCTTCTACAGGGATGCGGTTGCTGCTTCTAAACCGCGGTGGCTGCTTACTCTTCCTTGGCTCCGTCTTGGTTCCGCGACCGCGGCGGAGAATTTCGCGACCGCGGAAAGCTTCCTGTAGCAGTCTTCCAACTCCTTCTTCATCTCTTCCATCGTCTTCTCTTGTGGCTTGTCTCCATCTTCAATATATCTTCATTTCATCCTCTCCAAACCACCATAATCATACTTCAACTCCTCACTCCATACTTCCACAATTGTGCTCTAAACATCTCCAAATGGTACCCAAAACACCGGTAACAACTTCTAGTTTAACCCTACAAGGTAGCGCTGATCAGTCGCAGGCAAAGCGGGGTGCACCTATCTGCTTGAGGTAATTGAACGTAAAATTAATGCCGTTGCAGTAATTATTAAATTTATAAAATTATTGTTAACCAAACATATTATTTATTTAGTATGTAGATGTGGATATGGATGTACTTCGTATATTTCCCATGGAACCCTAACCCCCTCCCTGGAATGGGCGACGACAAGCGATGCGCTGCTCAGTATTATATCTAGCACACCGCGCTGCGTGATCTCGACATCTACCGGTATTACAGGCGTATTTTGGACGAGTATCGGCCCGAGGATGTAAGCACCCTAATTTTTTAATACTTATGTCTCCTCTATGATTAACTATTTACAAGATTGTACTTTTTTATCATTGCAGGTACGGTGTACGCCGTATGGCAGTCTAGATTTTGCTGGTGTTTATAGGGCATCCACATACCAAGGGACGATCGCGTTCATGGACGTTGATGAGCCGTACATGCCTGATCGGGTCGTGCGCCAGTTTGCACGTTGTCAGAGCATGCCCTTGGATGTCATAGAGCCATCGTCCGCCTCATGGCCCGTCAAGTTTAAAGGAAAAGATACGTACAAGTTGACTTTTGCTCGCGCATGCGACGACTGCGAGCACCTCGATGAGCATCTGTGTCCATTCATGTTGGAGAGCCCGATGGCCGTCCCAATGTGGGATGTGGACGACGAGTACCTGGACTGGTATTTACAGATCTCACATCCGTATGTGAGCCCCCTTGCACGAGTCCAGCCTCGTATTTCAGGTCCTCCTTCTGCTGTTGAGGCTTATAGAGTACGTTTCTCCACCAATCTCTGCTATAAATGTTTGTTTTTAGTATTCTCGAAAATAATATTTTTGTTTTGCCGCGTTTGGCCATGGCGACAGCATTTGCTCGGGAGATTATTCAGACCCGGGCCGTGGTCCGGATTGGAACCATATTATCGACATTCTATGCGGCGACGAGCTTTCCTATAGTTGAGCCGCTTATCCGGGAGTCACATCTATCTTCTTAGTCCTCGGGTCCTGCTACCGAGTCGTCCATAGCAGTAGAGTACCGAGCCCGAGCGCGGCGTGTCCCGTCTATATATGAGAGGGGAGAGTGATCCAAGGCCGCAGCTGAGCGGGCCATGGCCGAGGATGAGTCCAGCGATGACTTGATGTAGCTACTGACATTATGGATTTTTAGTTATTATATGGATTTTGTACTGACATTATGGATTTTGTACTGACATTTTGTGTATATACGTGTTTTATGTCTATTCGAATTGCAGATTTTTTGGATTTCCAAACCGACCTTAATTGTAAAAATATTGTTATGGATTTCCAAACCGACCTTAATTAAAAAAATGCAAGATTTTAATAACCCAAACGCATACAAAGATGTCATACATATCAGGTACCGAATTCAAATAGGGCTGAGCACGGGCCGACCGAACCGAACTGACCCGAAAAACCCGAACCCACATGACTTTGGTTCGGGTTTTGGGCCGCATTTTTTAAGATTTCGGGTTCGGTTCGGGTTCAGTTGTTGGCCTGTTTTTTACGTCCGAATGTTGTTTTAGCCCGAACTGAACCCAAACCGAACCCAAACTTTCGGTTCGGTCTTCGGTCCCTTTTTTTAGGGGTTCGGGTCGGTTCGGGTCGGGTTTAGGCCCGTGCTCAGCCCTACATTCAAAGATGCCATACATAAACAAACTGAGAAATAACATTCACGTTCGAAACAAACTTAGAACTCGAAATAAGTAATGAAATAAACTTATGTGTAATCATAACCCCGACAATATATCTTCCTCCTTAACTTCACGTTTGAATCTGAAAGGGTTTGGTTTAGCTGTTTAAGCTCATCTCTTTCCAGCACCAATTCTCTGATAATCTTGGAAACATTATCGTCATACGGTGGATCAAGCCACTTAAAGGTACGACACCTCTCATTGTACCATCCCGTTCCATTGGGATGTAATCCTTGCATGCGAGATACCTTCTTTTGTAGTGATTGGTATTGTCGCAAGTGTACATGACGATTGGAAAATTGCAATGGCACATTGTAACCGGGGCCTGAGCACTGCTGGACGACGAAGCCATCCTCTCCTATGCACTTCATATCCCTTGATGTGAGTAATAGAGTTGGTAACATGCCCTTTATAGACGAGTATTTGCGCCCAAAAAGTTACCGTTGTACAATGGTAACATGCCTTTTTTACAACGGTAACATTTTGGGCGCAACCACGTAAACCGGCCAAAAAAGTTACCATTATACAACGGTAACTTCGTGGTTGCGCCCAAAAAGTTACCCTTGGGCGTAACCAGGTTGCGCCCAAGGTACCTAATGTTTTTAGGGTTTAGCGTTTCTATTATTTTCTAGGGTTTAGGGATTAAGACGTAAGCGGGAAAGCTGAAAAGGAGGAGAATACAAAAATCTAATTTGGAATTCGTAAAGTAAAATAATTTGGATGGACAACAACACAAAACAGATCTCTGTGCTCCGTTCCATCTTGTTAAAATCTGGGCTTAGGGATTAAAACGTAAGCGGGAAAGATGATATGTAGATATTGGAAGTTATTTTTCCAAATGAAACCTAAAACCTTAAACTTTGTACTATAATGACCTACACTCAACACCCTACACCCTAAACCCTATACCCTAAAAAAACCCTAAACAATTCCCCCTCACAACATCTTGATGCAACGTCGTAGCGCTCAGATTCTTGGGCGCAATGACGTTGCGTCTAATATGTTGTGAGGGGGATTTTTTTTGGGTTTAGGGTTTACAGGGTATTATGAAGTATTACTGACCCTATAGTGCGTAAAGGAAATCTAGTACGTAAAAAATGCAAGATTTCTATTGATCTTTATGATTTAAGGAGGGTTTAGGGTTTAGGGACAATTTAGTGGTTTTATCATGTACTTGGTCAACCAGTATCATGGTTCGAAACAATTTATCAAAATATTATGTCGATATGTAGATATTGGAGGTTATTTTTCCCCATAAAACCTGAAAACCTTAAACTTTGTACTATAATGACCTAAGATCACAGCCAGCGCTTAGAGCTATATGCAATGAGCAATCGCAGCCAACGCTTAGAGCTAAAGTCAAGAGAAAGCTTGAACTGCTATGAGAGTAGGACGCTCTGCGATTGCTATGGTTACATTATATGATTTTATCCTATAGTTATATCAAATTTGGTTTTATCATATCGTTATACCTTATAATTATATACTATGATTACAAATTATGGTTGTATTAGATAGTTATATAGTAGGGGTGTTCATCCAGTCTGGACCAGACCGAATTTTTTCAAAAATGTGGACCGTAGACCGGACCGGACCGGTCTTATTCGGTCCTGTCTAAAACCGGATTTTTTTAAATAAAATAAATTAATTTCTTATTTAATATCTAAAAAAACATTTATACTCCTAACTTATTAACTTAAAGAAAATATCTATAAAAAAACATTTAAACTCCTAACTTATTATTTTTTAATTTTTTTAATTTTTTTAATTTTTTTTACAAAAAAACCGGTCTGGACCGGACCGGATTAAGGGAAAAAACTGGACCGGAGACCGGACCATAATTTCACCGGTCCGGTTCGGTCTTTTTCGTTCCGGTCCGGTTTTTCGGTCCGGGCAAGACTTGAACAACCCTATTATATAGTATGGTTATATTCTATATTATATTATATAGTTATATACTATGCTTATATCATATATTCTATAGTTATATACTATGGTTGTATTCTTTATTATATTCCATATTATAATATAAATTTATATTTGATGCGCAACCAGACAGCTGGAAGAAACCAAATGTGGTTTGGGGTTTAGCAAAATATTATGTAGATATGTAGATATTGGAAGCTATTTTTCCAAATAAAACCTTAAACTTTGTACTGTAATGACCTAAACACAACATCCTAAACCCCTAAATCCTAAAAAACCCTAAAAACCCCTAAACAAATCCCCCTCACAACCCTCTTTGGTGCAACGACGTCGCACCCAGATCCTTGGGCGCAACGCCGTTGCGTCCAAAATGTTGTGATGGGGATTTTTTTGAGTTTTTTAGGGTTTCATAGAGTATAAGATAGTGTTAAATATTTCTCCCAAGTGGATTGATGGAGAGAGCAAATCTCATTAACTCAGGATTCCTAACCTTTGGGGTTTTTTGTTTACGGTCAAGCAAATTTCACTTTAGAGGTTGTAGATTGCATCTACATCCAGCTCTATTTAGCAAAATATTCTGTCAATATGTAGATATTGGAAGCTATTTTTCCAAATAAAACCTGAAAACCTTAAACTTTGTACTGTAATGACCTAAACCCAACATCCTAAACCCCTAAACCCTAAAAAACCCTATTCAAATCCCCCTCACAACCCTCTGGGCGCAGCGATGTCGCGCCCAGATCCTTGGGCGCAACGCCGTTGTGTCCAAAATGTTATGAGGGGAATTGTTTTGGGTTTTTTAAGGTTTAGGGTTTCATAGAGTATAGGATAGTGTTAAATATTTCTGACCCTAATCCGCATAAAGGATATAGAGGACGTATATATGGCCCAAACGTTTCAAAAAAACTTATTTTGAGTATATGCAACGAGCAATCGCAACCACCGCTTGAAGCTAAAGTCAAGAGAAAGCTTGAACTACTAGGAGAGTAGGAGGCTTTGCGATTGCTATGGTTATATTATATGATTATATCTTATAATTATATCAAATTTGGTTATATCATATCGTTATACCTTATAGTTATATACTATATACTATGCTTATATCAGATATTCCATAGTTATATACTATGGATGTATTCTATATTATTTGTAGTTATCCTAACAAGCGTCTATTGATGCTGAACCTCCCCAACCGCCGTCATACCTTTCAAGGTTCGAAGCAATTTAGCAAAATATCCCGTCGATATGTAGATATTGGAAGCTATTTTTCCAAATGATGCTTAAAAACCTTAAACTTTGTAATGTCATGACCTAAACCCAACATCCTAAACCCCAAAACCCTAAACCCTAAAAAATCCTAAACAAATCCCCCTCACAAGATGTTGGGCACAACAACGTCGCGCCCAAAATCTTATGCGCAACGACCTTGCTCCCAACATCTTGTGAGGGGGAATTTTTTGGGGTTTAGGAGGATTTAGGGTTTTGGGTTTTAAGCGTATTGTGAAGTATTAATGACCTATAGTACGTAAAGAAAATCCAGTACGTAAAAAATGCAAGATTTATATTGTTTTTATGGTTTAATGAGGGTTTAGGGTTTAAGACATAAGCGGAAAAGCTGAAAAAATATTGTTTCTCCTCTTTGCTGTTTCCCCTCAACGTTTATGTAATCATCTGAAATCATCAATGGCGAATCCCCTTCGTGCGTTGGTGGTGTTCCTCCTCCAACTAATCTCGTTAGAACAATTTAGTGGTTTTATCATGTACTTGGCCAACCAGTATCATGGTTCAAAATAATTTAGCAAAACATTATGTCGATATGTAGATATTGGAAGTTATTTTTCCAAATAGAACTTGAAAACCTTAAACTTTGTACTGTAATGACCCTAAACTCAACATCGTAAACCCTAAACAAATCCCCCTCACAATAGAATGGGCGCAACGCGGTTGCGCTCAGACCCTTGGATGCAACGCCGTTGTACCTAGATGGTTGTAAGGGGGATTGTTTTGGGTTTAGGATTTAGGGTTTGGGGGTTTATAGGGTATTGTCAAGTATTACTGACCCTATAGTGCGTAAAGGAAATGCAGTACCTAAAAATGCAAGATTTTTAGGGGCATTCTTAATAAGTGTAAAATACAACTAATAGTCGTCTGATTTCTGTGGTTCTGCATGTTTTCGAATCAATTTAGCAAAATATTATGTCGATATGTAGATATTGGAAGTTATTTTTCCAAATTAAACCTAAAAACCTTAAAATTTGTACTGTAATGACCTAAACCCAACACCCTAAACCCCCAAACCCTAAACAAATCCCCCTCACAACCCTTTGGGCGCAACGACGTTGCGCTCAAACATCGTCGTTGCGCCCAGACGGTTATGAGTTTTTTTTTTGGGTTTAGGGTTTGGGGGTTTATAGGGTATTGTGAAGTATTACTGACCCTATAGTGCGTAAAGGAAATCTTGCAAGTAAAGAATGCAAGATTTTATACAATGAGCAATCGTAGTCACCACTTGGCACTAACATCAAGAGAAAGCTTGCACTGCTAGGAAAGGAGGAGGCTCTGCGAAGAGTAAGAAGGAAAAGACTTACAAGATCTCAATTTTCAAGCATTTCATCCAAAATAACCCTGGAAAAATGTGAGTAAGAAGATAGTTTCCCTTGCTTAGCCATTTTCCTGAACTTGTAGCACAAGCAAATGGTATTTTCCAACAGCTACATGATGTGCCAAGAGAAAGAGAAAGTAACTACTATGATAAAGAGAGCATAAGCTGAATAGACGTATCAAAAGATGATTGTTGTAGCTACTATGATAAAGGGTCTACTATTGCTGGTGGCTGGGGAGCAGGTTCATCTGGTGGTTCCAAGGACAAAGAAGTTGTTTACCAAAACTTTATGAAAATATTATGTCGATATGTAGATATTGGAAGTTATTTTTTCAAATAAAACCTGAAAACCTTAAACTTTGTACTATAATGACCTAAACCCAACACCCTGAACCCCCCAAACCCTAAACCCTACACAAATCACCCGTGTAAGGATCTGGGCACAACGACATCGTGCCTAGATCCTTAGGCGCATCATCATTGCGCCAAGACGTTGGGCGCAACGAGGTTGTGCCTAAATGGTTGAGAGGCACGGTTTGTCACAAACCGTGCCACTTTACAGAGGTTCAATTCTTCGTGTTTTCGGCTCCGCACGGACAGAGACAAGTTGGCACGGTTTGTCCAGAATTCCACCATTGTACCTAAACTATAGATTAGGTTTGAGATTCTCAAAGATTGGGTTTCAGTGTAACTGATAACCCATCCCACCTTTTATCAAACTCTCTACATATTGTTTTTGTTATTCCATCTCGATAAGGTTCTATTTTAAAGGTAATTTATAACTAGCTACATTCTTTGCTTAACTTATTTATAATATTAAAACATGTTTATTATGTAGCCCTTTCTCTTTCAAATACTGTTTTTTTTAACATTCAACATCATCATAATATATGCTATTAATTGTATGATTTTTTTTTTCCATGTTTACGTATATGAAATTGATGCAACTAGCTAAACCTTGAAACATTACCGTAATTTATATAAGTACAAATTGGAAAAAGAGTGGATTTACATCGACCAAACATATCCAAATTCATCTCGATCCAACATTTGTAGTAGTTGGATATCCTAAGCCATCTGACTACATAAATATTCCCCCGTTACCACCCATGCTCCGTTGGATAAGGTAATCTTCCATCCTAGCCTCAAACGGTTTCTCCCATCCTTCAACGCTTGCATATTTCCATTGGGTCCAAACTCCGGGCGGAGGTGGAATCGGACAAAGATCATCAACTAGCCAAACCTTTACAAATTCAAGGGTTAGAATACATTAGAAAAAAATAAAGGTTAATGATGATCGAATGTGGAAATGATTACCGATACAAAATGGTCATGGTTGCCTACAAGGGCTATCGCATGCACCCTAGTGGGAGGTTGTGCGCCTGGGGGAGCCCACATTGGGAGGCATGTGTGAGGTCCAACATATGATAGCACAACAAGAGCCACCTGGTATCGTGTGGCAAACGCGAAGCAAGCCATAGGAACTTCCATCCAGTGATCGCTCGTGCAAACCCCGGTATAATTAACAAACATGATCAGCTCTGATATGGGGGTAACATGACAAGCCGAGGTGTACAACACTCGGTGTTGTTGTAGTTCCTTTGAAAGCTCCCATCGGACGTACCGATAATCGTCTTCGTGCGACCCTAATAATACAGCCAGTGAACGGTACCCACAATGACCATCGTCCATTACATTATGTACTCCTCCAATGTAGGCGAGCATGAACGAATCAATATTATCTCGACCCCAGTTGAAGCCGAGGTAAATCACATCCTTGTCGCCCTCAGGTGCTCTAGTGGTGCTACGCTTTCCAGGTGAAACTCCGCTGTGCGGTTTACCGCTCGGAGGACGTCCTTTAGATCCCGTGGGCGAATTTTTCCGCTCCTCAGCCTTCTTCTTTTATTCCTCAACCTTCTTATTTTTTTCCTTATCCTTCTTCCTTTTTTCTTCCGCCATGTGCTTAAACCAACTCGGGTCCCTCTTGGTATCGTTCTTCTTCTTTTTAGGTCTCCCCTTCTTGGTCGAAGCGGTCGGGGGCTCTTCTGCAGTACACGATCTCGGATCAACAGAAGCTTTATACCTGCAGCCAAAGTCGATCTTCAGCTCTGGGGCAATTTATCGTTGGTCCAATCTCCCAACATGGCACCTAAGAGGACATCTTCTTCTGAGATAAAGACGTCCTCATCCGGTGCGAGCTAATCATGACCAACTCCTTCCCACTTGATTTGCTTCCAATAAATATGGATTTCACTTGGCTTCAACGCGACACCGTTCTTTACATATTCCTTGATCATGTGTGGGCAAGGCAGGCCTAGGGTGTATTTCCAAAACACATCACGACATTCTTTCTCGAGTATTTTTCCTTGCTTTTCCCTAACAACTTCCTTGTATAGCATTCTTAAGCACTTTTCCGAGACCTTATAATGAATGCGCCTGAAAAAAGTCTTCACCCAACTTGGCCCATTTACGATCTCTGTGGGCGCCTTAAAAGAACTATGCTCCATATTACCCCTGATTTCCCTAATCTGATAAGCGAACATACGATTTGCTACACGAGGGTGTCCAAGCCTCCAACAGACGATTCAATCATGTCCTTCAGCACAGAGTGCTGACTCTCAACCCTAAAAATAAAACTCAAGTACACTTAGTATATATTGATACGTATCTAAAGGCACGACTTATGAATTTACCTGTTTGATGATCTTGTGCCGAAATGGAGAACGGTGTCGCACCACGCATAGAATAGCATCTCCTTGTAGTCAACAAGCCATACAGTCTTCACGTACTCCATCAGCCACGGTAGCTTAATCCATTTATCCGTCAAGTATTGAAGTCGCTCCTCGTACACATCCTCAGTGGGCGACCTCAACAACCAACGAATATTACCACTAAAATGGTCAAAGTTGGGGATCCATTTCATAGCATGACCTTCCACATTGCAGTTGACATGGACCCTACATAACAGATGCTTCGAATTGGGAAAGACTTCATCGACGACTTTCACAAGACCGAACTCTCGATCTGACATGATCGCCTTGGGTTCCCGTCCCCCGAGCATGATCTTAAGGCGGTCCAAGGCCCATATGTAGTGCTCCGTCGACTCATCATACATGAATACGATTGCAATACAAAACGTACGGTTGGTGCAAGTGAATCCAACAAACTCCAACAAAGGCATATCGTACCTATAAATGTAAAAAATAGAACATTTATATGCAATTACATATATTAGATGTAGTAATAGCGATAATTAAACTTTCATACATGTTCGTCTTATAGGTCGTATCCATGATGACGATGTGGGGGAACAAACTCAACAAATGTCTAGCTTCGGGGTCACAAATAAAAATGTCACTCAAAACCTCCTTCCCTTCTTCATTGCGATGCGTCTCATGGCTTGTATAATAATGTCTCGCGTGTAGAAAATCCAGAATGTATTGCGGCACCGTCAAATTCCCCTTGGATTTCAGCCTCTCCTTAGACTTGTAATTGTAGAGTTGGTTCCTTGATGTCAATCATTTGGGATCCTCGTGTAGAAATAGACACATAATAGCCTTCAGCTTTATTCCGGAGGCTAACAAAACATTCACGCGCTCTCGTTGTTCTTGCGAAAGCCTCCCGACAAATGCATGACCGATCAAACTACTTGAAAGATCATGGTCGTGCCATCCTCTAACGATCGATAATATCCACCTGTCAGATTTAATCCAATTTCCTTTCACAAACACCTCGTGCAACTCAAACCGACACTCGCTCTTCTTTGTCCTCGAATTGTATTTCCATTTAGGGGTTGCCTCGGGACCCTCACCCTCCTTCTTCACCACCGATCTGTATGCCCTGGACTTCTCACACGATAATATGACCTTTCTAGCCCATGATTTACTTATTACGATCACCATATACAGCTCCAAACCTACCTTCTTAGCCCAGTTGATCAAACTGTCTCTATCACTCTATTCCTCACTTATAGTAAAATGAGCAGAATAGTCCACTAGCGAATATTCTCTATTACTAGAGTCGTCCTATTTATTTTCAAAAATATTTTATACATTAGAGGTTTTTCTAAGAGCGTTTCAAAAAACTAACATAATGATGTTTTGACCACAAACATATAATTTACCAACTAACACATGTGAAATCCACCTAAATTGACCGAAAATACCACCTAAAAAAATACTAACATATTGTCCACTAACCTAAAACATGTAATCATTCTATTTATTTCACAACTATATAATAGAAGACAAAAAATATTAACAAAATTCCGCTAACCTAAAACATGGAATCATCCTAACGTAATGATTGTATGTACATTTTAATGAACGTTCTAAACTTTAATAAATTATTTTAACATACTAAATTTGAAATAAACTTGGAAAAAAATATATACGTACATGTAAACAATTGTGATGAATCAAATCAAGACTGGTGCATCATCTAAGTGCTCAAATGGACCGGGTGCATCATCTATGTTTGACGAAGACATTCTTTCAATATTTTGTTATTTCAATTCGGTGGTATGCTCAAATGGACCAATGCTCAAATGGGAAAAACACTCGCATATATATAGCCAAAAAAGTTATCGTTTCACAATGGTAACTTTTTGGGCGCTACATCGTTACGCCCAAAAAGTTACCATTGTGACCGGTTCAATAATCACCGACAACTCATTTTTCAAACGGTAACTTTTTGGACGCAACGGTAACTTTTTGGGCGCAACGTCGTTACCGTTTCATCATTGAACCGATTCAATAATCACCGACAACTCAATTTTCAAAATAATACAAACAAAATCGGACCTTGGGCGCAACCAAGTTGCGCCCAAAGAATTTCCTTTTTTTTAAAAAAAAAACTGCTTTTTGGGCGCAAGGAGGGGCTAAAAAAAAAAGGTGTGCACACATGAATCCCCTTGATTAAATTGGGGTTGAAATTGGTCCAATGGCTTCATGTGCCAAATGGGCCATCTACATAAAGACAAGAGGAGGGTGGGTCCCACCGCACTTCTTTCTCCTTCAGATGGAATGAATTCCAAATTACAGAGAGCGGCACGAACTCGGCGATGACGACGACTGGAACTTCGGCGGTGGTAGCGGCGATCGGACTGGGTGACGGGAAGGCTAGTGGCACGGCGAAGCTGGTGCGAACCGGCATGAACAACCGCACGCCTCTTCTGTTTTTCCAGAACAGAGCTTCGTCTAAGCCCACTTTGAGTGGCTCGGTGATGGCTCAAACGACGACCAAATTGAGCAAGGCCGGTGGCGTTGGGTTCGTGGTGTTGCAAGGATTATCTAATGATGGGTCGCGGCGGCTAGGGATGAATAATGGCATCGGAAATGTGGCTCAACAATGGCGAAGAAAAAGAGGAGAACGAGAGCCTTCGGGTTTGATTTCGAGTTTTTTCGATGATGAATTCGATTGGAATGAACTCATATTTATAAGACAAATGTTGCCTTCAATTCCATAAACACGATCGCATGATTAACTCCTCCAAAATGATTCCATTCAAAGTAGCTCCGACACGTCATCTGCCTCCAATGGAAAATTAGGGGTGATTCGGGAATCAATCAACGCCGAAATCTTGACGTTGTTACTTATTGGAGATTATATCTATATTGTTGGCCCATTTAGGCCCATGGTTTTAGGGTTTGTGATTACTTGTATATATACTCTCTTACGTTAATAATACAACAGCTTTTTGAGTCTCAAAATCCTTTATGATATCAGAGCCTCACGCCTGACACCTCTTTGGCAGCCCTAGGGGGGCGCTAGTCTTGTTCTCTCAGCCATTATGCCAGACGCTAACAAAGGCGACGTCTCCGGTGCAAGACCTGTCAATTCTCCGTACTATCTTCATCCGTCGGATCATCCCGGCATGAAGATTTGTCTTGTGGTTCTCAAGAGTGATAATTATCAGCAATGGGATCTGTGTTTTCGTAACGCTCTTCGCGCAAAATGAAAACTCGGATTCATAGACGGGTCGATTGCTAAACCCGAGGATCTTGAATATTTGGAAGACTGGTACAGCGTAAACTCAATGTTGATGGGCTGGATAATTCAGTCCATAGAGGAGTCTCTTCGATCGACCATTACTTACTTCGACACAGCCAAGGAGTTATGGGACGATCTTCGTCAGCGGTTCTCGATCGGGAATGGACCACGTGTTCAACAACTTCGATTCGACTTGGCTCGTTGCACTCAAAACGGTCAGTCCGTCGAAGCCTATTACGGAAGAATGAAGAAGATTTGGGACGAGTTGGTAAATTATGTCAAAAATCGAAGTTGTTCTTGTGGGAGATGTATATGTTCATGGTCGACTTCGGTGGCGTCTGATAGAGAAGACGAGATGACTCATCAGTTCTTGATGGGTCTGGACCCGGAATTTGCCCCGGTGAGATCTCAAATTTTGGCCCAAGAGCCCCTGCAGAGGCTGAGCAAAGTTTTCTCTTTGCTTGTTCAAGACGAGCGGATACGAACAGCAACTTCCGCCAGTGGAGAGAAGGGATCGGCGGCCGTTGATGGCGCCGCGTTTGCTGTGCAAGGCAGAGGAGGCCGAACTGAGAAGCCGGCCAGTGATCGGCGTGACCAACAACAGACCGGTGTTGATCGGCGTGGCCAGGGTGAAGTCGATCCGTGCCAGGGAAGAGGTAAGAGAGACCGCCGTGATCGCCCGATGTGCTACCACTGCGGAGAGGTCGGGCACCTACAGCGAACTTGTTACAAACTGCACGGGTACCCGGAGTGGTGGACAGGTGACCGTGGCGAAGGACAGCAGACCGGCGATCGGACTGCAGCGGATGGGACACGCGGAAAAGGCCGTGGTCGCAGCGGAGTTGCTGGTGCTGCACAGTCCGGTGGCGGACAACGGGACGACATTGGCCTCACGGAAATCCAGTTGAGTAATTTGATTTCAAGAATTACTTCCGGATCCGCGAATTCGTCTAATCGCTTGACCGGTAAGCATCGTTTCACTTGGATTTTGGATTCGGGAGCTTCGTTTCATATGACGGGGAATTTGAGTTTGTTGATTGATGTGAAACCAGTTGAGTCATCTACTATTTTGCTTCCCGATGGATTATCTACGACAGCTAATTCTGCAGGAACGTTGATTTTGAGTGACCGGCTGATATTGCATGATGTTCTTTACGTGCCAAATTTATCTTGTAATTTGATTTCTTTAGCCCAGCTTATAAAGAATCAAAAATGCATGGTGACATTGACTGATAGGCTATGTGTTATACAGGACCGGACTTCGAGGCTGACGATTGGAGCAGGTGAGGAGCGAAATGGAGTCTATTGGTTTTGTGCAGCGGCATAGCAAGCTCGTACTTCACAGTTGGAGCCCGAGTCACCTGCCCTTTGGCACTCCCGTATTGGTCATCCTTCTTTATCTATACTTAAACTTTTGCCTAATGTCAAAATAAATGGTCACCTAGACCCTTGTGATAGCTGTCATAGAGCTAAACAAACTCGGTCGTCTTTTCCTATTAGTATTTCACATGCTTCTGAGATATTTGAGTTAGTTCATTGTGATGTCTGGGGCCTGTATCGAACCCCATCGATTTCGGGTGCTCGTTATTTTCTTACTCTAGTTGATGATTGTTCTAGAGGCGTTTGGATTTATTTGATGCATAATAAAAATGAGGTTTCAAACTTGATTATTAATTTTTGTTCTATGGCTCAACGTCAATTTGATAAGAATGTGAAAAGGTTTCGTAGTGATAATGGTACTGAATTTACATGTTTGCGTCCCTACTTTGATAAAAATGGCATTGTTTTTGAAACATCTTGTGTTGGGACGCCACAAAAAAATGGCAGAGCTGAAAGAAAACATAGGCATATTTTAAATGTCGCTAGAGCATTGAGATTTCATGCGAATTTGCCTTTGACATTTTGGGGTGATTGTATTTTGACGGCGTCTTATGTCATAAACCGTACTCCTACTCCGATTTTGCAAAACAAGACACCGTTTGAAATTTTATATGGGCAAAATCCTAATTACGATCATTTAAAAGTGTTTGGCTGTTTATGTTATGCATCGATAATTCCACGCACGACGAATAAATTTGATGCTAGAGCTAGAAAATGCATTTTCATTGGCTATCCAAAGAATCAAAAGGGCTGGTTGGTTGCTGATTTGGAAACTGACGAACGATTTATTTCTCGTGACGTTATCTTTTATGAAAATTATTTCCCTTTTCAAACCAACTCATCCGGACCTATAAATGTCCTTCCCGAATGTGATTCTATGCATGTTCATCCGTCCATTTTTTACGATGACATTCCCAGTCCCCCGCTCTCACCGCAAATGAGTGTTTCACTCGTCCAAGAACCGGCACCAAGCACTTCAAATGGCCAATCGCAAGCGGTGGATGCGGAGCAACCTTCTCCTGCCACCGCCCAAGCCCCGGCCCCCCGACGTTCTTCCCGTGAAAGGACGACATCTGTGAAGTTACGGGATTTTGTCTGTAATACTGTACGACGTCAGGAACCTTCATCGTCTTCTACACCTTCTCCGTCTACATCCTCAGGTACATCCTATCCCTTAGCTAATTATGTCTCTTATGATCGGTTTTCTACGAGCCATGTTGCTTTTATTGCTGTTGTTCAGTCTGCAGTGGAACTGTCTACATTTTCTTAGGCTGTTCGTAGTCCTCTTTGGAGAGAGGCCATGCAGGTTGAGATTGATGCCTTGGAGCAGAATGGCACTCGGACTCTGGTTGATCTTCCTCCAGGGAAGAAGCACATTGGATGCAAATGGGTTTTTCGTGTTAAGCACAAGTCTGATGGATCTATTGAGCGCTATAAGGCGCGTTTGGTTGTTCTTGGGAATAATCAAAAGGCTGGCATTGACTATAATAAGACGTTTGCTCCAGTGGCTAAGATGGTGTCTGTTCGCACTTTCTTAGCAGTCGCAGCAGCTCGCAATTGGGAACTCCATCAAATGGACGTTCACAATGCTTTCCTCCATGGCGATTTGCATGAGGAGGTTTATATGAGACCACCTCCAGGTTTCTCTGGCAGCTCCGGCGGACGTGTCTATCGCCTTAATCGGTCACTGTATGGGCTTCGACAAGCTCCTCAGAATTGGTTTGCTAAGTTGGCTTCTGCACTGCGCAGGTTTGGCTTTGTTCAATCTCTAGCAGACTATTCTCTATTTTCATATGATCGTTCCGGAGTCTGCATACATGTTTTGATCTATGTTTATGATCTGATTATTGCTAGTAATGACTCTGCCGCTATTGCTAAATTCAAGGATCAACTAAGTTCCTGTTTTCACATGAAGGACTTGGGATCCTTGAAATATTTTCTGGGCATTGAGATTGCACGGTCAGCTGATGGTTTATTTCTGTGTCAAAGGAAGTATACTCTTGATATTTTGACTGAGGCTGGTTTACTTGCAGGCAAGCCTTGTGATTTTCCCATGGAACAAAATCACAAACTTGCCATGTCTTCGGCACCTCTGTTTGATGCTCCTGATCGTTATCGTCGTTTGGTTGGACACTTGATTTATTTGACTATTACTCGACCAGAGATTAGTTTTGCAGTTCACACTCTTGCTCAGTTTATGCAGAGTCCTACTACGGACCATTGGGATGCTGCCCTCCGAGTTCTTCGGTATCTTAAGGGTCACCCTGGACAGGGGGTGTTCCTCTCTCGTCATAGTAGTCTAGAGCTAACTGCTTATTGTGATTCTGATTACGCTTCTTGTCCTTTGACTCGTCGCTCGGTTTCAGGTTACTTCGTTCAGCTTGGTTTGTCTCTCGTGTCCTGGAAGACAAAGAAGCAACAGACTGTCTCCCATTCTTCTGCTGAATCAGAGTATAGAGCAATGGCGAGTGCTTGTTGTGAGCTCCTTTGGCTCAAAGCCTTGCTTCAGTTGCTTGGAGTTTCTCATTCCGCGCCTATGCGACTATTTTGTGACAGTCAGTCCGCTCTTCACATTGCCTCCAACCCGGTGTTTCATGATCGCACCAAACATATCGAGGTTGACTGTCACTTCATTCGAGACCTTCTTCTATCTCACACTATAAGGACTGCTCATATTCAGACTACTTCACAGCCTGCCGATATCCTGACAAAGGCCCTCGGATCTCAACAGTTTCATCATTTATTGCACAAGTTGGGCATTCGTGATCTACATGCTCCAACTTGAGAGGGTGTATTGAAGATTATATCTATATTGTTGGCCCATTTAGGCCCATGGTTTTAGGGTTTGTGATTACTTGTATATATACTCTCTTACGTTAATAATACAACAACTTTTTGAGTCTCAAAATCCTTTATTACTGCCAACGAACTGATCTCAATCTCGGATTTTACGAAATGGATTAACTCGATCTAGAGAAGTCAAATTTTGAAACTGAAATTGCCCTCAAACTCCAAGGACAACAGAGAACACGAATCTGTAAATTGGTTGATTTGTTTTTAGAATATTTACAAAAAGTAGCACACTTCAATAAATTATGCCAATCGTGTACCCTATATTTTTGGTTAATTTTTATTATAGACCAAACTTTATAAATCAAGGCATTTGCATCCTTAATAAATTACAATTTAAAAATAAACTTTCAAAATGTAATTATTCTTCCCAATTTAACTTGTCAAATTATATGTTGGACAAATGTACTATAAAAATAACATTTGTTTGCACCCCTTTTATATATATCTCAAATACTTCTTTTAAGAAAATTTATAAGAAATAATTTGACCTTAAATTATTTTGTTTAAATTTTATATCTTCAAAAATAAATAACTTATAAATTTTATTTATTATAAAAGTAAATTTTTTTTTTTTTAATTTTAGGGTTATTACACATATGATAATACGTATTCGCTTAACACTATTTAAAATTAATTTTAAAATAATGTTGTTCCACGAGCAATAAATATATACTTCAATTTTTTGAGATATTTGAATACTATTAATTACATAAAATTTTAAATTATGCTAGTATATTCAGTATGTTATTTAGATGAGATATTTATGATTAGATTGAATTTAAATCTAGAAAAGAAATCAAAATAACATAAATGAATTTTGATTTAGATATTGTGTCGACAAAAAAATGTTAATTTACAAAAACACATGAATTTTGATATGATTTACATGTGACAGTTCGAATGAGGGGGTGTCATGTGGTGTAGTTAGGTTCTAGTTTGGTATATATAGTAGATTTACAAATGGAAGAGATGTATTCAACCATGAGAGAATAATGGGGAGAAGAGCCAAAAATCCATAACACCAAAATTAATTATCATATCTAAATGTATAAAGAGCCAAAACTAAACGATACCAAATAGACAAATATATGTTCACGATTGAAATGATGTTGTTGTAAAGTCTCTCCAGTCCGTGGTTTTGGGGAGTGTGACACGTTGAATAAAGCATTTATAATCAGAATATAATAATGAACAACCTAATAGTATAATGAAAAGATAAAACACAATAAAATTCTATCTAAAAATATACAAAATAATCTTGCTAATTATATATAAATAGGTGGCATTCGCATGTTCTATAAAATCCAAATGTACATCTACTTATATACAAATGCAGATCTAGTTATTTCCAATTGCAGATCCTATCAAATCCAAATACACATCACATTTTATCCAAATGCACATGCATTTATACTGAAATGCACATATAGATTAAATTTACAAGCTCATAAAGTAAAAATGGTACAACTAGCATAACCCAAATACACATATAGTTAATGCATATCCATTTATATCCTAATTGTGAATTTTAAATACACATCACATTATGTCCACATGCACATATAGTTCTATTGAAATGCATATACAAAATAAAATCAAAAGCACATAAAATTAATAATGCACATCAAGCATAACTCAAATGCACGTATAATTAAAAATGCACATACAATTATATCCAAATACACATCTTATAAAACCCAAATGCATTTTATAAATTTACAAGGAGAAAGTAAACCATTTAAAAAAAATATGCATTTAAATTTAGATAGACGTGCATTAAAAATAATTGAATGTGCATTTCATGTAAGGATCTACATTGTTTTATATCGTCAAAAATCATGTCTAAATGTGCATAATTTTAATCCATATGTGCTTTTGAATTGTAATAGTTATTATATGTACAATATGTGCATTTCAAAGTTTTATGACAAATACAAATTGATTGAAAAAAAAATTCTTACCACTCAACGCCGAAGACCGGGCAGTCAACGCCGGTGACTATCGTTGACCAGTAAATGAGTATGTACCAAGCCCACTATTAATTTAGATGAAGAGTGGGCTTGGACCTTGATGGGTTGTACATATGGATTTATTTTAATTAGTACGTTGGATTTAATTACAAAATGTCACATTCCCTACAATTCTCATTTTAAGAACCATTTTCGCAAGGGGGGTCATTCTCACCGGAAGTGTCCTATATAATGAAAGGTTCTGATGAGAACAAGTTATCTGACGAGAATGGTGTTAAAGTGAGAATAAATGTATGTGCAATTGCTTAATAGGGGGCACTGACATTTCTGTAATAGCATACAACTTACTAAAATATATACATTTGTCAAAAGGCCTTGAAAGCCCAACTTAAATTCATTTAAAGGGAACAAGACCCATTTAAATGATTTGATTGGTTAACATTGTCGGTCAATGGATGGTCTCTGGTGTTGATCGTCCGGTCTCCGACATTAACTAGTCAATTTTTTGGGGAAATTCTTATTGGTGTCCCTGAGTTTTGGGTTATTTATGTTGATGTCCCACGATTAAATTTTTTCCGGTTGATGCCCCTAAGGTTTAGGTTTGTTTGCTTCGTAACCAAACTTTTTCATATTTGTACCATTCCGTTTCAAATTGATTCAATCCAAGTCCACCAATGTGTTCATCACCCTCAAATTAGTAAGATTTGACTCCTAAACTATCCAAATTCATGTCCGAACCATGTCAATTTGAATTCTGAAACAACAATCTATTTTTGACTTTAAGAATTCAAATAAGAATGGTTTGAGTATGAATTGATTGTTTTAGGAGTCGAATCCTACTAAGTTGAGGGCAATAAACATAATGATGAGCTTGGATTTGATCAATTTGAATCGATACGAATATGGAAAATTTTGGTTATAAAGAGAACAAACCAAAACCTTAGGGGTTCCAACCGGGGAAAAACTTAATCGTAGGACACCAATAAGAATAACCCTAAACTCAAGGGCACCAATATAAATTTCCCTTTTTTTTTCCTCTAGCCAACTTGTGTTTGTCTTCAACTTTCAAAATGCACATATGGTACAATCCAAATTCATATATTGTACAATATAAAAGCACATATAATACGAAATAATGCACATTTAGATAAGTTTTTTTGAAGTTATAAAACAATCACATTTATATTTGAAATGCACATCCAGTAATGCACATCTATTTAAATTCAAATGCACATCTAGTTGAAAATAATCATTTTCTCCTTGTAAATTCATACTATGCATTTGGATATAATTGGATGCGCAGTTGGATTAATGTTGTGCATTTGGATTAATTTTGTATGTGTGTTTCGATATAACATGGTGTGCATTTGGATATAACGTGATGTCAATTTGGATTTCGTAGGATGTGCAACTGTATATAACTGGATGTGCATTTGAATTTCATAAGGTGTATTTGGATATAACTTGATATGCATTTATTAATTAGACGTGTATTTGGGTTATGCTAGATGTGCATTTTTTTTACTTTATGTGCATTTGAATTTATTCTATACATGTATTTCGATATAACTAGATCATTTGCATATAAATAAACGTGCATTTGGATTTCATTGGATGCACATTTGGATATAAGTTGATGTGCATTTAAGAACTATACATGCATTTGAGTTATACTAGATTTGAACTATATAAGCATTTGAATTTTGTTGGATGTTCAATTAAAATTGGCAGAAGGTTCATTTTGAACTGTATGTGCATTTAAATTTAATTGGATGTGCATTTTGAATTAAATGGATGTGCATTTTTTGCATTTTGGGCATCTAACATAACTTGAACAATATGTGCATTTAAATTGTGCTACATGTGCATTGGGATGTTGTTCAAATCCTGGTTTTGATAGTTACAAACCTCTAGGTTGATGGTTTATTGAGTGTTGCACACATAGGTATTGGACATTGACAATCTAAGCAAATAGAGGTTGAAGACGTTCCATAAGTAGTTCAGAAAGTTGGAAGTGACCGAGATGAACAAAGTGATCGAGAGAACAAAGACTCACTAATGGTCAGTGACTGATAGAAGCCAACAAAGGTTTTGGAAGTCGCTGTAGAGCAAAGAAGGAAATTGGAAGATCTTGGACGATGACTTGGTAAAGAAGGAAGAGATTTAGACTGGGGTGTGACTTGTCACTTTGGGTTATTTATGGTAATTTGATTTTGTAAGCTTAAGACATGATATTTGCCTTGGAGAAGATCTATCCAAGACAAAATACTATATCTTAAAGATAGGTTTTGTGAAACGCCTATATAAGGGGAGGGATTCCACTTAGTTTAGGTTGTTGAGCAAGTTGGTAATGAAATCGGTCAAGATGATCAAGTAATGGAGTGTTCAAGCATCTTTGTCTTTGAGAGTGAGGTTGTTGCAATGGTATAAGAGATCAAAACTAGGTGGGAAGTCTATTGTTAGTGTCAATGCCGTTATTATTATCAATCAAGAAATCAATAAGATAAGTATACTCATTTTAAATGAAATACCCCAATGTATATTATAATAATGATATAAATGTCATAATTATAAAGTGGAGCCAGATCAGGAATTTGGGGCAAATCTCCCTTCGGTCTTCTAGCTCATAAAAATATCCCCCGCCTCCTTCCTTCTCTGAGGCACTGCAGCAGATCCCACCCTTCCACGTCCTCAGTTGTTCACTCCCGCCAGAGAACTCCACCGACCGCCTGCTTCCACCTATTTCCCTGAAGTAAGACCGTGAGCTACTGGGAGACGCGAGCTGTTGTTGTGCGAGCTGCGGGTTGCTGCTGAGCGAGAAGCCGCGAACTGCTGCGACCTTATTGCTGCTGCTGGTGGATTGAAATTGCCGGCGAACGAGAAGCTCAACCCCGACGGCGAATTGAAGTAGACGACGAGGTAAATCAGGGGCGCCTCTTTCTGAAATTTTTTGGGGTTAATTAGATGCAGTGCTGCTGAACTTCTGTTGTTGACAGATTGAATTTCTGGGACAGCAGCAATTGTCCATCGATTTCTCTGTTGTGGACTGATTTAGATTGAATTGCAAGGGGGCTAAATTAGTGGCTATGTGACTGTTAAAATTGTGCAGATTTGGTTCAGTATTTGAAGGAAGTGTTGACAGAATTGGTTGTTGGGCAGAACTGAATTCAGAGCAGTTCGGTGGGATTTGCAGGAATTGGACATCCAAATTTGTTCAGTTGAGGGTGGTAAGTAAAGGTTGGATGTTTGGTCCCAATTTTGAAGAGTTTATGCACTGAGATTGACTGTTATTAGACTAAATTAGGGGCTGAATTGGGGTTTACGAGTAATGGCATGATATGTGTTGATTTAACGCAATAAATTATTCAATTTGTCGTCACAGGTTCGTTCGGGATTAGTTTGCCAAGTTGGTGAATTTCTAGGATCGTTGCCGTTAAGGCAAGATGATTCTTGCTCATTCTTTTACCTATCTCCTAATATAATTATTTTCGTATATTATCATTTTCAGTAATAATTTATGCACTTGTCCATTAACTTGATCTAGAATTGTAGGCGTAGAACTAAATGGTTGAATGTGTGGATATTGGTTTTGTTGTTGGATATTGGTTGTTTGGTTGGCTATTGGTTTTGTTGTTGGATATTGGTTGTTTGCTTGGCTATTGGTTTTATTGTTGGATATTGGTTGTTTGCTTGGCTATTGGTTTTATTGTTGGATATTGGTTGTTTGGTTGGCTATTGGTTTTGTTGTTGGATATTGGTTGTTTGTTGGCTATTGGTTTTGTTGTTGAATATTGGTTGTTTGCTTGGCTATTGGTTTTGTTTTTGGATATTGGTTGTTTTTGGCTATTGATTTTGTTGTTGGATATTGGTTGTTTGCTTGGCTATTGGTTTTGTTGTTGATTTATGTGGGATCATTATGTGGTTGTTGTTGGTTGTAGTTAGTTGTCGTTGTTGGTTGTTGTTAGTTGTGATTGTGGGTTATTGTTGGCCACTGGTTGTAGCTGTCGGTGGCCGTTGATTGTCGGTTAGTTGTTGGTTGTTGTTGGTTGATTGTTTGTTTCAGTTATAAGGAGGGCATGACTCCTTATAGCTGGGCCGGGGTGATGATCGCCTCACCCGACCACGTGAGGGTGTGACCTTGCGTTGGTTCAAGGCCACAATTGGATGGTGAGTGTCCCATCTTTAGTCTATCCATGTGTAGTATGGTTACTTAGGGTGATGATCGTCTCACCCGTGTATATGATAGTATGGTTACTTAGGGTGATGATCGTCTCACCCGTGTATATGATAGTATGGTTACTTAGGGTGATGATCGTCTCACCCGTGTATATGGATAGTATGGTTACTTAGGGTGATGATCGTCTCACCCGTGTATATGTTAGTATGGTTACTTAGGGTGATGATCGTCTCACCCGTGTATATGTTAGTATGGTTACTTAGGGTGATGATAGTCTCACCCGTGTATATGTTCGGATGGTTATCTAGGTTGATGATAGTCTCACCCGTTTATACTCGCTGTGTGGTTGAGATTGGATTGAATGTGTTTAGCATATTAAAGAGTTGGATAGGAATGGTTAAGTAATGGTTATGTGATAGTAATAGTATATGTTTTTATGTGTTGTTAATCGGCGTTGGTTGGATGGTATGATAATTCTTTCCTATGTTCTACTGTTTTTGCTTGATGATTCTTGCTAGTCTTTCATTAGACTAACCAACCTCGGTTTATGTTTCCGCGGTTGGCTGGTGTATCGGGTCCACCAGTCAACTAGTCTTTGTAGGTTTGGCAGCAGCAAAGGGGGTTCTTGATCACAGATTCGTCTTCACAGTTAAAGATTTAGTTTTTGCATCAAAATTGAAAATGTTGTATTCATTACCTGTTGTTTTGGATATAAATTGATATACTAAACTTGATGCAAGGTTTAAATGTTGTTTCAAACTTGAAACATGGATTTTGATGTTGATAACTTTTGTATATTTGGAAGCGTTTTGGGTTTCTCCTTCTTAAAATCGCCTTGTAGACTTTCGGGCCTACGACACTGTGACATCTCTGGCTTGGGGTGTTACAGAAATTGGTATCAGAGCCTTTACATTCGAAAATGTTTTTCAAAGGTTTGATGTGGAAAAGACTATTCTCTAAAATTGTGAAACAATCGTGTGATCGGAGACCCTTGTTGTTACCCACAGGTAAGTTTGTATTTGATTAGTTTTATATGCGATGTTTAGTATTGATGAGTAATTACATTCTTTATGCCCCCAAAAGTGGGATGTGTTTGAGGTCGAGGGTGTGGGCGAGGAAGAGGACGAGGCCCTTGGGCTTATCGTCAAGGGGTAGATGCATGTAGTCTAGTAACTGATGATTCTGTAGGAAGTTGACGTATACTACTGTTATTGTCAAGGATGAGAAATACAAGATTAAGCACTTTTGTGGATGGTTGTATCCTGAGATAAAACCTTGATGGCGAGGCATATTTGTACGACCCTTGAGTAGTATATTGATGAGTGCTTGATCAAGGAGACTGCTATAGATGATTCTAATCAGACTATTGATGCTGGAGGCGGTAAGAAACAGAGGACTCAGTCTACACCAAAGAAGTGGGATCATCCAACCCCGAATCAGAACCGTCCGACACAGTCTCAGTTTCAGTAGAACAATAATGGAAACGAGGGTAAAGCACCGCTTGGTGGGGTTCCAACATCATAAGTTTATGAAATGAGGAGAGCTGATGATGACAATGCGCTTGTGACTACAGGAAGAAGACATTTACTGTAACAACAGATAAGGGTCTAGTGCATGTGTTTGAGGGACATGATCCTAGAGAATCTGGCAGAATTATTAGTGCGATGACATCTGCAAAACTGTTAAGACGAGGTTGTGCTGGTTATGTGTGTTATGCTAGAATTGAGGAAGCAGATAGAGGAACTTGTGGAGTTAGACTTTATCAGGCTAAGTGCATCTCCTTGGGGTGCACCTGTGTTGTTTGTTAAAAAAGAAGGATTGTTCCCTTCGACTTTGCATCGACTATAAGGAGTTGAATAAGGTGACAGTTAAGAATAAGTATTCGTTCCCTCGTATTGATGACTTATTGGATCAATTGCAAGGAGCTACAATATTTTCAAATATTGACTTGAGATTAGGGTATCATCAGTTTATGATTCGAGAGGAGGATATTCACAAGACTGCCTTCAGAACAAGGTACGGTCACTATGAATTGGTGGTGATGCCTTTTGGGTTGACTAATGCTCTCGCGGTTTTCATGGACTTAATGAACCGATGTTTTAGATAATACTTGGATCATTTTGTAGTGGTTTTCATTGATGACATTTTAGTATACTCTCGGAGTAAGGAGGACCATGAGACTTATCTCAGAGCTGTACTTGAAGTGTTGAGGCGACAAAAACTATTTTGCAAAGCTGTCAAAATGTGACTTTTGGTTACCTAAGGTAGCGTTTCTTGGTCATATGACCTCTAACGAGGGTGTGATGTTAGATCCGCAGAAAACAGAAACAATAGCGAATTGGAAACAACCTCAGAATGTTAAGGAAGTTAGGAGTTTTGTCGGACTGGCAGGTTACTACAGGCGGATTGTGGAGGAATTTTCTAAGATTGCTCAACCGCTAACCAATCTGTTGCATAAGGCTAATAAGTTTGAATGGGACGGGAGATGTCAGGAGAGTTTCAAAGAACTCAAGAAGTGTTTGACTAGTGCGTTAGTGTTAACTTTACCGCATGGAACATAAGGGTTTGCCGTCTACAGTGATGCTTCTAAGTAAGGTCTGGGTTGCGTTATAATGCAGAATGGGAAGGTCATTGCATATGCTTTTCGTCAGCTCAAATTGTATAAGAGAGAGTTGAACATGAGACAAAGACGGTGGCTAGAATTGATTAAGGATTATGATATAGATATCCTTTATCCTCCGAGAAAGGCTAATGTGGTAGCAAATGCTTTGAGTAGGAAGTCGACTCCAAAACACATGGTCGCTTGTTTGACAGCTCAGCCCGAGCTACAATGAGAGCTTATAAGGAGAGAGATTGAAGTATGGATTGGAGAAGGATCGAATGCATTTAGGTGTTAGAGATTCAGAGACGATCATAGAGAAGCAACCTCGTGATCCATTTTTGAAAAGGATGTGCAACGATATTGCTCAGGGGAAGGCACCAGGATTTCTTATTCATGATGAGGGGGTATAAATTTCAAAATCGAATATGTGTGCCAACTGATAAAGAGATTAGAGAGTTGATTCTCAAGGAAGGTCATTCTTCGGCATATCTTGTACATTCTGGAGTCAGTAAGATGTACAAAGACTTAAGACGGAGTTATTGGTAGAGTTTACGTACAACAATAGTTGGCATACGTCGATTCAGATGGCACCTTATGAGGCTCTATATGGTCGTCGGTGTAGATCGCCATTGTGTTGGGACGATATGACCGATACCGTTCTAGTTGCTCATGAACTCCTACAGAAGACTAATGACCACATTGTAGTGATTCGTCAGATATTGTTGTCAATTCAGAGTCGACATAAGTCGTATGCAGATATTTGTAGACGACCCTTATAATTCAATGTTGGGGACCACGTGTTTGTTAAAGTCTCACCGAATTTAGGAGTGTTCACATTTGGGGAATGAGGGAAGTTGAGTCCTCGTTATGTTGGTTCCTTTGATGTTTTGAAGAGAGTTGGCGCTATAGCTTACCAAGTAGCATTGCCACCGAGAATGAGCGGAATGCATGTTTCATGTGTCACAGTTGAGGAAATACGTGTATCATCCAACCCATGTTCTGAGATTTGAGGAGATAGAATTTCAACCTGATGACACATTTGAAGAATCACCCATAAGAATTCTAGCTGTTGAACAGAAGAAATTGAGGAATAAGATCATTCCTTGGTGAAAGTCCTATGGTCTAAGCATGGTATAGCAGAAGAGACTTGGGAATTAGAGTCGGTCATGAGAGATCAATACCCGAACCTGTTTTGATCTTAGTTTCGGGGACGAAACTCATATAAGGGAGGGTGAATGAAATACCCCAATGTATATTATAATAATGGTATAAATGTCATAATTATAAAGTGGAGCCAGATCAGGAATTTGGGGCAAATCTCCCTTCGGTCTTCTAGCTCACAAAAATATCCCCCGCCTCCTTCCTTCTCTGAGGCACTGCAGCAGATCCCACCCTTCCCCGTCCTCAGTTGTTCACTCCTGCCAGAGAACTCCACCGACCGCCTGCTGCCACCTCTTTCCCTGAAGTGAGACCGCGAGCTGCTGGGAGACGTGAGATGTTGACATGCGAGCTGCGGGTTGTTGCTAAGCGAGAAGCCGCGAACTGCTGCGACCTTATTGTTGCTGCTGGTGGATTGAAATTGTCGGCGAACGAGAAGCTCAACCCCGGCGGCGAATTGAAGTAGACGATGAGGTAAATCAGGGGCGCCTCTTTCTGAAAATTTTTGGGGTTAATTAGATGCAGTGCTGCTGAACTTCTGTTGTTGACAGATTGAATTTGTAGGACAGCAGCAATTGTCCATCGATTTCTCTGTTGTGGACTGATTTAGATTGAATTGCAAGAGGGCTAAATTAGTGGCTATGTGATTGTTAAAATTGTGCAGATTTGGTTCAATATTTGAAGGAAGTGTTGACAGAATTGGCTGTTGGACAGAACTTAATTCGGAGCAGTTCGGTGGGATTTGCAGGAATTGGACATCCAAATTTGTTCAGTTGAGGGTGGTAAGTAAAGGTTGGATGTTTGGTTTCAATTTTGAAGAGTTTATGCACTGAGATTGACTTTTATTAGACTAAATTAGGGGCTGAATTGGGGTTTACGAGTAATGGCATGATATGTGTTGATTTAACGCAAGAAATTATTCGATTTGTCGTCACAGGTTCGTTCGGGATTAGTTTGCGAAGTTGGTGAATTTCTAGGATCGTTGCCGTTAAGTTTAAGGCAAGATGATTCTTGCTCATTCTTTTACCTATCTCCTAATATAATTATTTTCGTATATTATCATTTTCAGTAATGATTTATACACTTGTCCGTTAACTTGATCTAGAATTGTAGGCGTAGAACTAAATGGTTGAATGTGTGGATATTGGTTTTGTTGTTGGATATTGGTTGTTTGGTTGGCTATTGGTTTTGTTGTTGGATATTGGTTGTTTGCTTGACTATTGGTTTTGTTGTTGGATATTGGTTGTTTGCTTGGCTATTGGTGTTGTTGTTGGATATTGGTTGTTTGTTGGCTATTGGTTTTGTTGTTGAATATTGGTTGTTTGCTTGGCTATTGGTTTTGTTGTTGGATATTGGTTGTTTGTTGGCTATTGGTTTTGTTATTGGATATTGGTTGTTTGCTTGGCTATTGGTTTTGTTGTTGATTTATGTGGGATCATTATGTGGTTGTTGTTGGTTGTAGTTAGTTGTCGTTGTTAGTTGTGACTGTGGGTTATTGTTGGCCATTGGTTGTAGCTGTCGATGGCCGTTGATTGTCGATTAGTTGTTGGTTGTTGTTGGTTGATTGTTTGTTTCAGTTATAAGGAGGGCATGACTCCTTATAGTTGGGCCGGGGTGATGATCGCCTCACCCGACCACGTGAGGGTGTGACCTTGCGTTGGTTCAAGGCCACAATTGAATGGTGAGTGTCCCATCTTTAGTCTATCCATGGATAGTATGGTTACTTAGGGTGATGATCGTATCACCCGTGTATATGATAGTATGGTTACTTAGGCTGAGGATCGTCTCACCCGTGTATATGATAGTATGGTTACTTAGGGTGATGATCGTCTCACCCGTGTATACGATAGTATGGTTACTTAGGGTGATGATCCTCTCACCCGTGTATATGATAGTATGGTTACTTAGGGTGATTATCGTCTCACCCGTGTATATGGATAGTATGGTTATTTAGGGTGATGATCGTCTCACCCGTGTATATGTTAGTATGGTTACTTAGGGTGATGATCGTCTCACCCGTGTATATGTTAGTATGGTTACTTAGGGTGATGATAGTCTCACCCGTGTATATGTTCGGATGGTTATCTAGGTTGATGATAGTCTCATCCGTTTATACTCGTTGTGTGGTTGAGATTGGATTGAATGTGTTTAGCATATTGAAGAGTTGGATAGGAATGGTTAAGTAATGGTTATGTGATAGTAATAGTATATGTTTTTATGTGTTGTTAATTGGCGTTGGTTGGATGGTATGATAATTCTTTCCTTTGTTCTACTGTTTTTGTTTGATGATTCTTGCTAGTCTTTCATTAGACTAACCAACCTCGGTTTATGTTTCCGCGGTTGGCTGGTGTATCGGGTCCACCAGTCAACTAGTATTTGCAGGTTTGGCAGCAGCAAAGGGGGTTCTTGATCACAGATTCGTCTTCACAGTTAAAGATTTAGTTTTTGCATCGGATTTGAAAATGTTGTATTAACTACCTGTTGTTTTGGATATAAATTGATATAATGAACTTGATACAAGGTTTAAATGTTGTTTCAAACTTGAAACAGAGATTTTGATGTTGATAACTTTTGTATATTTGGAAGCATTTTGGGTTTCTCCTTCTTAAAATCGCCTTGTAGACCTTCGGGCCTACGGCACCGTGACACATTTGGCTTGGGGTGTTACACTAAATCCTTCAAGTGAGAAACTATTTGGGTAAATAGGGTTTCCATACTAAGTACTTGTGTTATTATCATTGAATTTGTGCTTATTATTTCCATTGCATACTCTCTTATAGTCCAAAACATCCAGAACTTCAACACTAATGATCCAACAATTGGTACAAAGCCTTGCTCTAGATTTGTGATTTTCATTTATGGGAATATATCGCTAGCACAAGTAACCCAATCAATGACTTGTTCTGTAAGCCACCAAATTTGAAGGTTGGTGAATACGATTGATGAGCAGCGAGAATTGAGACCCATGTTTTCTCTCTGAACGGTTATATTTGTAAAATCATTGTACTCTCAATTGTGAAGGCAAGAACAAGGCGAGGGTTGTCTACTCTGATGTTGTTTACAAGATTCATGAAAAAATTGCATGGAAAAGAGGCTCTTACATATGGCATTTCAACCCTTTGGATTGAATAAAGTCCTTTCTTATTCTTCTGATGTGAAACAAGGGATTGAATGCCCTTGTCTCACAAGCTTGAGCTCCGGATCGTGGAGCAAGAGAGGCTTGAACTTCTCCTTGGGGGCCGGCTGTCTTCTTAGGGATCTTGGGGGTATCTTGAAGGCAGAAGCAAGGGGAATGCCTAGGGGAACCGAGAGGAAGTGAAGGACGGCCGATAGGAAGCAAGTGGCCGGCTGAGAAGGAGCTCGGCTAGCCGCGAATGGTGATGGGCCAAGGGAACCTCTCCTAGAGGCTCCTTGGCTGGCTTGACTTGGAGTCGAACTTGATGAGCTAGATTGCTTAAGGGAATCATGAGAGATTGAGAGAAAGAAGGAGAGATTGTTGAATGCTTGGGGTTGATAGATAAGTGGAGGCCTTAGGGAGGTATTCCTCAACCTAAGGGAAATATTTCACTTCTTAATTCTTCAACCAAATGAACAAGGCAACCAAGAGTTGACTTAAATAGTTAGGGTTTCTAATGGACTATGATCCCATGTGCAAATGGGTCCACACACCCAAAATAGAAAGACACAAACATAATTAATTGACTAAAAGGAAATGGATAAAAGCCTTGGCAAGGCTTGGATAGATGTTGTGCGTCTATGGGGCTCTTGGCAGCGACGGCGCGGTGAGAGTCATGGGGCTTGGCCGTGGCCAAGTGATGGCCTTGATGAGTGCTTCGGCCATGGTGTTGATGGAGGTTGGCATCCCTTAATGTGGAGGCGAGGTGCCCATGGCTCGCCGGTGTCGTTGATGGAGGACAATGGGGGTTGGAATCCATCATTCTCCCTTTCTTGAGGTAGAATTGTCCTCAATTCATCATCGGGAACCGGGGGCACATAAGGCTCGAAGAGGACGACGCACGTGAGAGTGGGGTTGGGCGCCGTAGTCCTCGGGAAGCTCCACCTCATAAGCATGGGCTACGAACCACTGGAGCACTGTGAGGGAGCCATGGTCGCATGGGCGGGGCTTGGAGCGGCACCGGGCTGAAAACTTCGCCAAATGTGGGAGCATGTTCGCCCATGTCCTAGGACAAGCAAACTCAACAAGCAAATGTAAGTGCAGCCAACGGTGCGGGTGGGCCCTAAGGACGGCTCTAAGCAAGGCACCGGGGTGGGGGTGGCAACTAGTGGCAAGGATAAGGCTCGTCCCAAATTTCAGCCACAAAGTCCACCAAGAAAGACCCACAAAGTTAGGATCCCAAGCCAACATCATAGTATGAGGGATTACATGTAAGTTCACTACGAGGTCAAAGAAAAAGGTATCTAGCTCGGGTGCAAGGTGTGTAGTGCTACAATGAATGCCATGATCCATCCTAGGGGGGTTTTTGTCTAACACACCAATGGAATCCCTCCCCTTCTTAAGCGTGGGCAATCCGGTTAGAAAAACCATGGCTAGGTCTTCCTAAGGGGTGGGTGGGAGAGATATGGGTGTGTAAGGACCAGGAGGGTGGGGCCTAGGCAAGAATGTGGAAGTGTTGGCCAAAAGACACAATCCTCAAATGTTGCCATGAGTGTAGTGTTCCCAAACTCTCTACGGCTCTCATGGGCATCCATAAGCAACAAATTCCTAAAGGAGGCCCTAAGGACACAACGCTCACCCGCTCAGATAAGGAACCCATCATCCCAATAATAGCCCGTAAGGTCACCCAAAGTGGCACACGCCGGTAGGAGAGGACTAAGGAGGGGCAATCGTGGGTATGTGAAGGTATAGTAATGGAAATCTCCAAAATGTGAGCATGACAAAGAGAAGGAAGCAAATACCTCCTAGACAAGATGTCGGTAATCTTGTCTTGGCCCTTCTTGTGCTTGCCACCAAACGGCCTAGTCTCCATAAGCTCCATCCCACGCACATGGCGCCGGCCAATGTGGGCGTGTCTCCTCAAATAGGCAAGGGCCTCATGATGCGAGTAGAGGAAAAACTGCTTTGGTGGGGAAGTAATGAGGCACCAGCCTCCTAGGGGGGGACAATGGAGAGGCACCAAGGGGCAACAAGGGCGCCGGCCAAGGCGGCAATAAGGCATCTTCCTCCTTTGGTGGTGCGGCAATGGGGCACCGGTCTCCGTGGGGGTAAGGTAGTGGAGAGGCGCCAAGAGGGAATGATGAGTCCCGGTGATTGACCACCAAGGCGCCGACGCGTTAATGCCACGACACTCAAGCATCGACCATGCTTCGATTCTAAGGCATTCATGCACGCGCCTATATAAAAGCCTCAACATATGGCTTCACACACCCAAAGAGGTAATGCTAGAAATAAAAGACAACATACTAAAAATAAAAGGATAAAAGCCTTAGAGGCTTGGATATAGGCGCATGCATGAATGCCTTGGAATCGAAGCATGGTCGATGCTTGAGTGTCGTGTCATTAACGCGTCGGCGCCTTGGTGGTCAATCACCGGGACTCATCAAGGAACATGGGCACCGACCAAGGCGGTAGCAAGGCTCGGTCCTCCTCTGGTGGTGTGGCCATGGGGCGCCGGCCTCCGGGGGGTGGGGGGGTGGGGCAATGGAGCGGCGCCAAGAGGCAACACGGGCATCGGCCAATGCGGGATCAAGGTACTGTCCTTCTCCGGTTATGCAGCAATGGGCCGCCGGTCTCCTTGGGGGTGGGGTAATGGAGCGGTGCCAAGAAGCAACACAGGCGCCGACCAAGGTGGCAACACGACACCGCCCTCCTTGGTGGTGAGGTAAGAGTGCAGCACTAAGGGGGAGGCGGAGGCCGTGCCAGTGGGTAGCGCTCTAGGTGACGGGTGACTACCTGTGGATGGGACGGGGGCCTTGGTGGCGTGTGCCTCCTCGGTGGCGGCGTCGTGGTTGTGGCTCGCCGCGGCCGCTCAGGCTGCGTTGGCGCGGGTCGCCTCGCCCATCCGGGCTGCATAGGGGCGCTCAAGGGTCTCCTCCATAAGGGAATCAATGGCGGTCAAGGAACGCTCAATGGCAGCAATCCGGGATTCGAAGTGAGATGGTGGAAGCATTGGCCCCTTGCCTCGGTCACGCGCCGCGGTCTCAAGGTAGTGGTCAGCCGGGCCGCGTGAGGAGGCGCCTATAAGGATGGGCGTGGGGCAGGACGGCGCCACAGCCGGCGTGGGCGTCGGGAAGGCGGCAGAGAGGTTGGCCAAGCGATGCTCAAGGGCGGCCAGATGGGCATCGGAGGCTTCCTTCTTTCGGCGGCGCTCGTTCTCGTTAATCTCTCTCTTCTGGCGAAACTCGGCCTCGACAACCTCCTCCTCTCGGCGGGACTCAACTATAGCGACTAGAGTGGCGCGACACTCCTCAAGGGCAACCTCCATGGTCTCGGCCGCATCACGGTGGCTCGCGGTGGGAATGGGATTCGGCCTAGACTGGGCCATGGGTGATGTGGGCGCCGCGGGTGTGGTGCGGGGGCTGGCCATGAGACGCCGATCTTGTTGGGGGGGACGAGCATGGCCATTGGCGCGGGGAGACAACAACCAATTCGGGTCACGGAGGTCGAGCGGGCACCGAGGCTGGCCCTGGGCGCGGTCATAACTCTGGGGGTACACATCCGTCCAAGCCTCATCTTCAAGGGCCTCTAGATACTCTCCATATGGGCCTTCCTCTTCATAGCCTCCAAAAGACTCCACGTCGAACTCGGTTAAACTATGGTCATAGCGACGGCTCACCTCGTAGTTGGCTGCGGGCCTAGGGACGGCGCGTGGACAAGGACCTCCATTCAAGGGCACGGGATCACGAGCGTGGCTTCATGGGCGCCGGCCCGACAGCGGCCGAGAGTGATAAGGCCAATTTGGCTCTTCCATAGGGACTCACCTAGCACAAGCAATGAGACAAAGCAAGTCAAAAGTCCCAAGCAAACAAAGCAATCATGCTAAGAGAATATGAATACCTTAGGCCTAAGACAATCAAACTAATGCAATATAAGCAATAAGGCAAAGCAAGTCAAAGTTCTAGGCAACCAAGGCAATCACACCAATAGATGACAACAAGCTAAACATAAGACAATCAAAGGATCAAGCAATCAAACAATCACACCAAGAGAATGAAAGCAAGCGAAGCCGAGGACAATCCAACTACTTAAAAGATGAAGGCTTAAGTGAAAGGGGTAAGGCCAAGAGGAGCATGTGAAGAAGCAATAACAATAAGGCAATGGAATGGACAATCCTCCAAATGGGCGGCTAAGATGGGCTAGCCAAGCATATGATCAAGAAGCCAAAGTCAAAGCAAGTAAGAAACTAGGACAATTGATCAAAGCAAGCATGGATAGATCATAAAAGCAACTCCAAGCAAACTTATAAAGATTTTAAACAAGGTGGGACAAGATCATGCAAATCAAGAATGAAATGGATGTAGAGCAAAAAGGATCCTGGAAAAGGGGAAGAACATAAAGGGTGGGCACAATGAACCTTGGTGCCAAGTGAGGGGTGCTTCTCCAAGTCTTGCACACAAACTTTGCTTTTCTCTTCTTTTTTTGAATTCTGTTGTTTTTTTAATTCTGACTTGGGAAGCAATCAAAATTACAATAGGGGCGGCAACCAAGGTGAATTTGGAAGACTTAGAAACTTATCTTGATGTGAGTAAGCTCTTGGTTTGACTTAGAGAAAGGGAGATAAGACTTTGCCACAAAAGGACTTAACTTTCCATCCAAATCACTATAAGACAATCACAAAACCCCACACAAGCTAAGGAAATTAAAGCAAACTAGGAGTTACCCAAAATGGCTCTAGACACATTTACTTTTGACCAAGTGAAATGTTGGCTTTGCCACTTTGGTAGAGATCACATGCAATGGCTAATGGACTGGACAAGGAGTTGTCTTCTACCTATGGCAATGCAGCTGGAATGGCATGGTGGTGATGGAGGTGAGGTAGGCGGTGACAAGGTGGCAGGCGGCGGCGGGAGGTGGTCGGCGGTGGTGGCAAGGCGGTGGAAGACTTTTTTTTTTTTTTGAGCAATTTTTTGAGGGGACTTAGAATAAAGACTAATAAGCATAAAAACAGAAAAAAAGCACTTAACTTGGCCTTTGAGCTCTGATACCAATTGATGTGAAACAAGGGGTTGAATGCCCTTTTCTCACAAGCTTGAGCTCCGGATCGTGACGCAAGAGAGGCTTGAACTTCTCCTTGGGGGCCGGTTGGCTTCTTAGGGCTCTTGGGGGTATCTTGAAGGCGGAAGCAAGGGGAATGCCTAGGGGAACCGAGAGGAAGCGAAGGACGGCCGAGAGGAAGCAAGTGGCCGGCCGAGAAGGAGCTCGGCTAGCCGCGAGTGGCGATGGGCCAAGGTAACCTCTCCTAGAGGCTCCTTGGCTGGCTTGTCTTGGAGTCAAACTTGATGAGCTAGATTGCTTGAGGGAATCGTGAGAGATTGAGAGAAAGAAGGAGACATTGTTGAATGCTTGGGGTTGATAGATAAGTGGAGGCTTTAGGGAGGTATTCCTCATTTTAAGGGAAATATTCCACTTCTTAATTCTTCAACCAAATGAACAAGGCAGCCAAGAGTTGGAATAAATAGTTAGGGTTTCTAATTTACTAGGATCCCATGTGCAAATGGGTCCACACGCCTAAAATAGAAAGACACAAACATAATTAATTGACTAAAGGGGAAATGGATAAAAGCCTTGGCAAGGCTTGGATAGATGCCACACGTCTATGGGGCTCTTGGCAGCGACGACGCGGTGAGAGTCATGGGGCTTGGCCGTGGCCAAGTGATGGCCTTGATGAGTGCATCGGCCAAGTTGTTGATGGAGGTTGGCATCCCTCAATGTGGAGGCGAGGTGCCCATGGCTCGTCGGTGTCGTTGATGGAGGACAAGGGGGGTTGAAATCCATCATCTTCCGCCAAGGAAATCTGAGATGCAATGAAAAGACTTCATCAAGGAAATGATGGTGTTAAGAACAAGATCATTGCTTTACACAAGGAGTATTAGTCTATCTCGCAAGGACAAAGTGAGTATATCGATGACTTTCACTCTCGCTTCCAAGGGTTATTGATAACATTTATTTTATACATTTTTAAGTGACGCATTTTGTGCTATAGACTATGTCTTTTCATGCATTTCCTAGGTGTTTTTAGCATTATTTGTTAAGTTTCTACTATGGATGGCTACACCCAAATTTTGAATAATTTCAGTCACTTTGGAGAACCCTCCAACCTAAAAGATGAATGTTGAAGAATCAAGGTATACTCTCTGAGTATGTACAAACTAGTTTTAAGAGCATTGATGCATAATATGTTATTGGAAAGTAACGCTAAAATTTTGGCTACTCATTTAAGCTGTCATTTTGATGTCTCTATCTTGTGATACTTCATTTGAGAGCTACGGTGATCTTAACTTTGTCTTGTTACACCGAGTCAAAATCCCGCTTGAAGAAGGCCAAAATCACGCATCTTTGAGACGCACAACCTGATGCACGGAGGAGACTTAGCCTGTGCACCGAACCGCACTGGCTGTGCAACGAAAAATCACCGCCTCTGATAATTTGTCCTAAGTTCACGGAGGATAAAAGGTCCGTCCGGTAGGGTGAGAAATCATGTATATCTTTATAACACGAATACCTTCATGCGTCTGAACTGCACGGAGGTGTTGCGGTCTGTGTGTTGTACCCGTTCCCGATTATATGGGCTTTGTCCCAAGACTATTTATACAACAATTTAAATACCTTTATAGGTATATGTTTTATACTATCGTTTATTTTGCCCTTCTAGCATAGAGTGCATTTGTAGTTGCTTTCAAGGATTTCAAGACAAATTAGAGATTGTTCCCCTGAATCTAACTAGGTATTTTCTTTCATTAATCTAGTTGAATGATTTTTGTGTCGGTATGATGTCTTTGATTGATTCTCCAAGCATATCTTGCTAATTTCATATTTCTAGGATTGGGGTAATCCCAACAATGCGTAGGTAAACCTAGGCTTCGTTCGGTTGAGGACTTATTCAAGCTTATGTTAGCTTATGGTAGCTTATAATTATGGAATAAGCTCCCGAAAAATCAGGCAGCCCGTGCTTATGCTAACTTATGCAAGTTTATACCTTTTCCTACCTCTAATATCATTGACAAGTTATTATACCCAAAATAATTATCTATCTTTTTTGGTAATTTCACATCCCTATGTTACTAAATCAGTTTTATTTTACCCAACACATTACTAGATTATTAAAATCGTATTGGTTATTGATTTCAACTTATTAAATCAACTTCAACTACTCGATCAACTTCAGCTACCATAAACTTCATCTTCAACTCATATAAGCTTGATTTTACCTAACTAATCCTTAATTATGATATTTTCCTGAATATAATCTTGAAACTTCGTTTGATTCACCACTAGAGTGATTAATGCAATTGATGAGAGGATAATATAATTCTATTAGGTTTGAGACAGATAGGATATAACTTGTAATACTATGAATTTGTAAACCATTATAAGGATTAGAGTGCTACCCATGTCAACAAGAGCTCTTCCTTTTCAGGGTTCAAGTGAGGACAAAGAACTCTGAAGCTAAGCGTGCTAGGGCGGGAGTAATACCAAGATGGATGACCTCTTAGGATGTCCCCGGGTTGGCATGGGATGTCACTTCTAAGGCCTCCGGCCTTAATAATGCTATTAGAGCCGACTCTGGGTTACGAGTGGACTTGGCCTGGATGGAGGTCACTCGACCCAAAGGGTGGTCTTTGGGCTTGACCAAGTCGTCAAGGGTTTAAGTGGGATGATTGTAATACCGCGGATTTATAATCCTTCATAAGGATTAGAGTGTTACCCATGTCAACAAGAGTTCTTCCTCTTCAGGGTTCAAGTGAGGATAAAGAACTCTAAAGTTAAGTGTGCTAGGGCGAGAGTAGTACCAAGATGGGTGACCTTCTAGGAAGTCCCCGAGTTGGCATAGGATGACACTTCTAAGGCCTCAGGCCTTAATAAGTAACACCCCCGACTTATGATGGTAGTGCCACACGCTAATGACCTCAGACTGTAAAGTCCAAAGTCACCATAGACTTTAATCTGAATAATTATGCTTAAATAAGTAAATAAACATTAAATAATAAAAGAGTAAATAGCGGAAGCCATTTTAAATGAAATACTTAACCTTTATTGAATCCTTCCTCATAAACCGAGGAGATAAGTTTTACAACCCAAAATTACAATACAACGGAAGACTTTTTAAATAATCCCGACAACTTTAAACATAATATTAATTTAAATCACAATCTCCAACTGCAAGGCTTCATCTTCGATTTGTTACTTCAAGGTTGTTTGAGACCAACCACTGATGTACCATATAGGACATATGACACCAACCAACCATGCAAGGAAAAAGAAATGTTGGTCAGTCTAATGAAAGACTATGCAAGGGTGAAAAACAGAATGGTTCTTGTAGTCTGATATAGTCACTACCCTTGTTTCTCGAATAAAACTCGGTAACCGGTATATGACTACATTCTCCTACTGAAACGAAAGAAAAGGCATGCTTCAAAAGAAGACTCCAACAAACTGAGTCTTATACGAAATAAATGAATTTGTTTGGGAACGTTTATAGTTATCACATCAAAGTTTTGAAAACGACTCATTGAATATTTGGGTCCTCGACCAACCTCACCGCATAATGCGAATCCATATTGGAAAGAAGACTTACTTTAGACAAGAGACTGGGTGAGTTCCACATTGTACTTCTTGGCCAAAGGTATATTAATTATGTGCAAAACGAAGCTTATCTTATTTAATTCCAAAACATGCATTTACGTTAACGCTTTTAATCCACATCAATTTCGAAACGAGATATATCATGGGACGAATCCCGAATATCGGCATTGGCTAAGTGCACCACCACTCATATTCGAATAAGGGTAGGTCATGGTCAAAAAGTATTAGGGCAATAATCCTCCTAATACCAAGTTATAAAGAAACAATTAAACCTCGTAAGGTAAATAACGTTCTTACGAATACTCGTGCTAACTAAGTATACAAGTCTACACCAAATCCACGCCAAATGTCATCTAGCACCCTATGATAATTAATATATACGAGGGTCATTGCTAGTGAGATATACAACCTAATATATAAGGTTTATTTTCACACCAATTTAATACACAAGTTGCTAAATGAAATTATCAATAATATGTATCCCAACTTAATAGCACAATCGATTCATTGTCAATTAAGATGAATGCGGAATAAATTACAACAGCGAACCGCCACTTGCCTCAAGTCTTTTTGTCGGAAATACGACGTATCAACGTACGAGAGAAGATCGATTCTAGTAGACAAATTGGATTCGCGATGATTCCGAGATGTACCCAAATCACACAAATTAAATAAATTATAATGAGATAATTTATCAATATCAAAATTTGAAGGATACATGTCTCGCTTTGTAATTGAATTTATTTAAGTCTAAATAAATCAGTTAACGAGGCTACATGATATACGATTATCTATACGATACTAAAATCCTTTAGTCGTGTATTCTAAATAATCATAACATCAATATATTAATCAAATAGTTATTTACAACTTCTAATGAATTTCTAACCCAACATATTTTCTAAATGAAATGTTATAATTTAACACTTCATATTATAAGATAATACCCCACAATATGTTTAATTAACACTCCTAAAATTATATTAACCCAAATTATCCCTAAGTAATTTTAATTGGCCAAATTAATTAAGATTAACCCCAAAAAATACCGAAAACACAAATTGGCTAATTACCCAAAATCGCGGATGAACAACTATGCATTCAAAAGGCTCGATTCGAACTCGTCTGACCAAAAAATGGCTCGTGGTTGGTGTTGCTGGATTTGTGACTTCATGACTAAGATTTTGATACTTGAATCGTAACTGGAGGTGCCCTAACGAAGGAGAATTTTACCTTGAAAGCTCACGAAATTTTTCTGGAACGCCGAACCCTCACTCTCAAAATTGGATGAGTTTAATCCATGGGCGAAAGGGTATTTATAGGGCTTTGATAGACCTCTAAAAACCCTAGAGATTGAAATAAAATTTAGCCCAAAATTTGGCCATTTCCTTGCACGACACGGGCAAGATCTTTTCTTTCCTTCCGAGTAGAAATTCGATCTTGTTTGGGTATACTACTTGTGGATTTTATGGTAATTATACACTTCAAGATGTTACCCACAAAGCCCATGCTTCAATTGTAAAAAACGAGCTCGTTTGGGGCCAAAATCGGCCATGGCCGTGAGCTCCATAGCTTGACCGAGTTCTTGGGCTGTTCGACTTTAAGTGATGAAATTATACCAAATGGGGGTATTAAAAATCTTGATTTTAGAGGGATTAAGTTCGGGATTGACTAAACTTGAAAGCCCATGGACTAATTTGAAGAATTGATGGAGAATTGGTCGAGAAAACGCCATGGAAAAGGCTTCAAGGCTGCTGCGTTTTTGCTGTCTTGAGGTAGAAGAAGACAACCCTTAATAAAATCGGCCCTCCTTATTTGGCTTAATCACACATTTTCCCCAACTTTTCAAGTTGTGGCAAAAATGCCCTTAATTTAACTTTCAAAAGTTACAAAGTTTACCCAATCTTATTTATAACTTATTCTAAGTTTATTTATACATTTTGACCCAAGTTTTAGTTAAAGGAAAAATTAAAATAGGCTAGTTTTAAGCTTAAGTTACATTATCTTATAAACTTAATCATATTTAAATCAACATCCTATTATTCTTACTTTAAATACTTTATGCTTAACAAGATAATTTTTATTCAAATTAAGATTAACATAAGCCAACATAATTTAAATTATTCACGACTTAAAAAGGAATCGATTTCCACATTAACCTCACTACTTGAGCTTAATATCCTTAATTATTTCTTCCTCGAAATTACTCTTAGGAAAGTCGGTCTGTTTCCTCAACCATGACATTATCTCGTATATCTCGTCTCCATATATTACACATGTAATAACTCATAATTATATCCACAGGATCATGAGTACCTTAGAATCATAGTCTCCAAAATCGTCATAATGATCTTATTATACCTTAAGCATGAGAACACTACATTTCTCTTCCAATTTACTCTTCATAATCAAATCCCAAAGTTCATATATTAAACTCACTTATAACCCAAATATCAACTTCTAGTAACTCTAAAACATTATATTTTCTTATCCATTAAAGGTACATCCTTCAATTTTATTACGGAAATTTCGCATGGTAATCCTGAATTTTTGACTTTTTCGTGAAATCTCCTAAGATTTTGATAATTTCATGTGGTAATCCTGAACTTTTTATTTTTTCGCCAAATGCCCCTCTATCTTATTCCTGTTAAAAACACGTTAACGTTAATTTTTTAAGAAAATAAAAGTAAAAAAAGAGGGTATTCAGTTCTGGTTCTTCGTGGCCAAGCCCGACCATCGTCTTGGTTGTGCATTCCTCCCCTCTTCAAGCTTGGACGATAACCAAAAAAGACCGGCGACAAGCATCCCAGAACTGGACGACGCCGGCAACAATCTTCTTGGCGGCCAAGAAGCCGGCCACCACGAAGTTGGGCGACTACGTCTTCTCCCTGGCTGATCGACGACGCGAAGGCGGCGGAAGCTTGGATGATGACCGGCGGCGGGACTTCGAGGTACGAATCTCATTACTCTACTTTTGAAATTTGGTGTTTAATTGTACAAATTTTAGGATTCAAATACTTAGGGTTTCGATTTGGGATTATACAAATTTAGGGATTTCACTATTAAGGTTTATGGGATTTGGATTGTTATATTCTACGAGAGTATGCAATGGTGAAAAGTCCATCTCATTTTCGTGTTGATAAGAAAACAGAGACAAAGGAGTCTCTATTGGTGAGGATTGCGAGAGGAAATCAAGAACACGTGGAACTTTGATTACGTGGTTGTGAATGCCCATGAATCCCTAAACAAGGCAGAATTTGAGTAGCAAGAATGGAATAATGTATTGTAAAAGTTGGAATAAATTGATTTTGCCAATTTGAATTGGCTGCAGAAGGGTGTAGAATGCCAACATTTACCATATTATTCAGTACAATTAGTATTTTTATATAAATTCATGTCCAAGGTTGGACAAGAAAGAGCTAGAAGAACTTGCCCAGTCTATACTTGAATACTAGGAGAGCGATTACTGATTGATTTGGGATTGGGTTTATACAGATTTAGCTGTTGCCTTGCTCTCAACATTTTATGCAATTTTTTTTCAGATGAGCAGTACCCCTAAACCCTTTTTACCTCTTTTTTACTTTTTTTTTTTTAAATTAAGGTTACCGGGAATAGATGGAGGGGTATTTGGCGAAAAAATCAAAAACTCATGGTTACCACGCAAAATTGTCAAAACCTGAGGGGATTTCGCGAAAAAGACAAAAATTCAAGGTTACCAGGCGAAATTTCCGATTTTATTATTTATCTTAATCAAATTTAGCCCTTATGCCATCTCTAACCTAAGATATTTCCAAGAATATATTAACTCATCCTATTAATTAACCTCTAATATAAAACCTGTAGGATTTCTAAATTTTTCCCAAAACAGATCACATAAGATATTATTCCTAACTTTCTCAAAATATCATTTTGATAAATGATCTATCACCAACAAAATCAATCACTTCTTTCCTAATCCTTCCATAGATATACATGAGTAACATTTCTTACCTTATTCCTTAAGTGCATATAACACAAATCCCTTTACTACATCCTTTTAGTACGTTTATCGAAGTCCTCATAATAACTTATCCTTATACTATAACCTTTAAATTTATAGGATCTTTCTCCCAGTAATAGCTTCACAAATTAATCCTCACAGAAAGTGTTATACCACAAGTGTTATAAACGACCTACTCACTTAAAATCCTCACATTTAAATCGCTACACGTTTTATATTTTATAACATCAATCGTGTTAGATTATAATTCTTTAGGGAGAGACAACTCTTTATGATTTATTCTTTTCTCAACAATTTATTCACTTAAATGAATAAGTTATAAAACTCACAATTAAGTATTTTAAGCTCTATATTAGCTCACCACACGAGATTTATCACATCTAATGCTCGGATTATACACATGAGAAATAAATCTCAAACTCCATAGAGCATTAACTACCCACACTTAATTCCTTATATGCAAGAAATCCCGACAAAACTAAACTCATGAGACAATACTCGTCAATTCGAATAGAGAAACAAATAATGTCAATACCCAAGTTGACATTATTCCAAGAATATAAAGAGATTCTTATGAATGGATCTAGGGAATAAGTAACAGAATCGAAACTTGTAGAAGTTTGAAGACACTTTTATATCACTAGTCGTTGGAACCCCGTGCGAAGCACAGGGAAAATCGAAGTTTTGTGCGATAGTTTTTTTTATTCTTGAGGCAAATTTTCAGAAGTATGAATTTTTTAGTTTTGTGTCTATGTTGGTGTGCATAAAGTAATTTCATTAGTTGTGTAAGAAAACATTGCAGTTAAGATAATAATAAATTATAAAAAGGAATTTTATAGTCCTATAATGAATAATAATTACAATGAGATGAATTCTTAATTTATGTTTCATGATTTGTAATTGAGTGGGGGTCTATTTTCTTTATATTTCTTCCGTTAAGAAATAAGTGTCATTTTAGACTTTAATATTTATTAAGAGATATATATCATTTTAAAGTTTTAAGTAATGATTTATTTGTGAGTTATCAAGTATGTTACTGGAAGTTGCATATATTGATATAATCTACGTAAGTTCTCTTACCACAAAAAAATCTACGTAAGTTCTCTTACCACAAAAAAATCTACGTAAGTTCTCTTTAATTATTGGTTAAAAATGAGATGAGTAGTTGTTAAATTGTAAATTTAAAATGTTACTAGAAGGTGCGTATATTGATATAATCTACGTAAGTTCTCTTCCCACCCAAAAAAAATCTACGTAAGTTCTCTTTATTTATTGGTTAAAAATGAGATGAGTAGTTGTTAAATTATAATTTTAGAAAAAATCTAGTATTTTAGCTCAATGATTGCATTTCTTAATAATTGTGTCAAAGTTTGAAATGACACTTATTTCTCAATCGACGGAGTATATATATATACTTATGATATTTTAACTCATAGAGAACCTTTGCAATCATATTTTTCAACTGTAATTACAATTCAATTAATAAGTTTCATAGTGATTTGGTTGAGCTAACATATATTGTTAGATGCAAGATATCAAAACTCACCAGGTAACAATAAACAATGATGATTTCAGTTTGCCAACGTACCATGACTAAAATATGCACAAGCATGTAGGCAGTGTCTCCCTTCCAAGGCTTATTCCCTTAGTACATCATACATCCTTAGTTTGGACAGTTGGAAATTTCTATATTCTAAAAATACACAACAAGGTTTACAATGACAGATAAAAAATTATATCCACGCCACATATAAGTCAATAGATAAATGCATGGCATACTCAATAGTCTTCAAAATGGAAATGGCAATGTCATGCATCATATTCACTGAGTTACATCCTTAGAAGAAGCTAATAGTCATTTTGGAGATGACATACCTTTTTTTTAGGTGGAATACTAACATCATCATCATACTGCACACATATTGATGGAAATTTGTCATCAATTTTACGAGAGCAAGTGACATGTTGAGAAGCACTATTTCTATTCTTGTCTAATTGACTTTCTTGTCAGTCATATAATCAGATGTTGCTGTTACTTGTGACAATGGCAAGCTCAGAAGCAATAATCCTACAACTAAGGAGTGCAATCTAGGGGGTGAAGATCTGTTCTTAATCTTGTTCTTAATCGCAATGAGCTGGATTTTCAAAGCGGATTTTCAAAAATAGCAATGAGCTGGATTTTCAAAGCGGGTGAAGATCTGTTCTTAATCTTGTACGTGGTCTTTGTTTCCCCCTCATGTACTATACTGGAGTCATATATGTATGTCATTCTTATAAACTTCTCCTTTCTTCTCTCCCTTGTAGATGATACGGCCATGCTCGCTATGGGGCATCAAATACTACAACGACTTCCTGCAGCACGCAAGGGAGTCATGGAAGTCAGAGCTGTTGTTCCGCAAAGACGCGTCAACCTTCACATTTGATAAGTGATGGGCTTTTCCCAAGAAGGATATACTTCAATGTAAACGTGTGGCCCATTGAATTCCAAGTTCAAATTCAACACGGTACACTGGAACAACCGAACAAAGGAAGCACTTTCAGCTGAAGCTACTCGGACCAACAACAGTTAGTACTGATGTATTCAATCAAGATACCGACCGAGAGGTATAAATTACACAATAGCATAACTTCCGCACAACAACACGTGACTTTGTGTTTAGCTTTCAAAACAGCATGTATTCACAACTTCAATGCCCAACAAACCGGAACAATTTCAAGCACAACCATGTATGCAAGATCATGCCAAACAACAATACAAAGATAACGACATCGTAGCTCTTCGTCAAACACCGTCAGAGTATGAGAAAAGGAGCATAGAAATGTCGGAATATAAGAGAAGAAGCAGACCAAACAATGCAAACACAAGCACCTCATTGGTTTTAACAATAAATTTTCAACTTAAAATCCGAAATAAACTGAATTCCTAACTATAGTGTAGTGGCTTTCACAAACTGAAATTTGTAGTGACAGTGACCTAAGAACACACTCATGAATTAAGTGATGAGCATCAGGATGGTGTCATAGTGATGCAATGCAAATCTTCAACCTTCCACAATTACTTGCCTTTGCTATTGCTATATCTATGTTAGAATTAAGGGTGTTTCCTCCTCTGTTTGTTATCAATATTAATTTTGTGTTTTTATCACTACTAACTTACATGATAAATGGGTGTTGTTTTCTTTGTCATTTTTTTGTTTGAATTTTGGTGCCCTGAAATTTTCACATGGGTTTGGAATTGGATGCATGAAAAGGACTCCTCTCCTTTCATGGAGAAGAAAAGGAAAAAACTTCCCAATAAATCTGCTGGGAAATTCAAAGCTCCAGAGACAGTCAGTTTGGATCCTTTTATTAACTCATGTATCCAAACACAACACACAAAACATAGTAGCAAAGTTTTTTCAATTCTGTATTTACAGTGTAAATTTAATTTGAATTCTACAAAATTCATAAAAAATCCCAAATGTACACAAAATCCCCCACCCAAATCCTAACTGAAATCTTAGAAAACCGATTCCTAAAAATATATAAAAAAAGGGGGAAATCCAAGAGCTAGGCAGAAGAATGAAAGAATTAAATTCAGGGATGGTGTGCAGCCTAGGCCTCCAAGCAGGGGATGGCGTCATCTTGTGTTGGGCCTCGTAGCGAGCGCTCATCTTCATGAGATGCTCCAGCACTTGCCGAATCGTGAATCCCTCATCATGAAGCTCCATCTTCATCTTCTTAATCACCACTTCCAGCTGCTTTTCAAGTTCGATTTCGGATCCGGATCAGCAGTATTAATTGTTCCGATGAGGTCGGCGGCTCGGTGGATTTCGCAGGCGGCGCAATCGTCGGCCCTCAATATTTATACACAGCCAGTAGACCCTCAATATTTATACTCGGTTACTTTTCGGCGCATAGACAAAATTGCCTTTCAGCGCATAGGCTCCACACGTTACGTGTGGTTAGGATCCACACGTAACGTGTAGTTAGGATCCACATGTAACGTATCGTTATGCTTTGCTTCACACGTTACGTGTGGAGCTGATTGACACGTTACGTGTGATGTTTTTGGTATATTATAATGTTGTGTATGAATCATATTATTGTTTATTTTTAGTATTTATTTGTGTTTCAATGTTGTGTATGAATCATATTATAATGTTGTGTATGAATCATACTATTGTTTCTAAATAGGCATTAGGGGAGGGTTACCCCCATTTTGTTGCGACTTGTCAGGAAAGAGGCAAGACCCCACCAAGTACAGCAAGAACCCAACCGCATGCGTCTCGTCAGTCAAATCCTGACAATGAGCCTTAAAATCTCTCATTGTCACGGTACCGGCGACGACATCACCACCCTGCAGCTCAAAAAACTCCTGCGCCTGCTCCACCAACGCCTTCTTCAAATCATTGGGGCCCAGCTGCTCGTGCCATTTCTGTGGGGGACCAATGTCTTGCCCTTGTATGTTCAGCAGAAGGATCATCCACACATCATGGAGAGTTATAGTCATCTCTCCCCATGGCATGTGGAATGAGTTGTTCTCTGGTTGCCAACGCTCGACGAAGGCACCAATCAACGTCTCATCCACATGCTCGTGCATGATGTCCGATAGATGACATAGCCCGGACGCAGACGCCATGTTACACCACTCGGCATTCGGTGTGATACGCCATGAACGTAACTGCTTGCCTCGCTACTGGAACCTCAACGCTGGCACCGGCTGTATATATTTATATAATAACATATGAACATATTTAAGCAATCCATTGGACTTATTTGTAATAAGATTAAGAATTACAAGAAATAAAGTTTCATGCAACTTACAATGTGCTGGTACAGGAGGTACGCCACGTGGTTGACAAAACTCTTGAGAAGTTCAAGGCTCTCCGGACCTCCAGGAACGCTCACCCGCAATTCAGGGTCATATCTCACCTTCTTCTTTGATCGGGGCGGTTTTGCCCGCGAAGAAGAGGCTTCCTGAGGCTCCTCGTCCACGTCCGGAGCGTCATCTCTTGGCATCCAGGCATTGCTGGCCTGGTCCTGAGTCCCCCATGTATTGGCATGGTCCTCCATTTATTAAATAAATCAGAAGTAATTACAATTTTTAAACAAATTCATGTTATACTAAATGTACTTACCATAGGCTGATGATAGGGAGCGTTTGGGTACACTGCCGGGTTCTCCCAAGGGTTGTGCTGATCCTCAGCCCCCTGATAATACGAAGGGCTGTGATGAGGGCTCACATGCGGCGGTAGTATCGGCATACTAAAAGTCGGCCCGTAGTAGTTATTCTGATCTATTGTATCAGAATAACCAAGCAGCGGGCTCGCTCGGTAGTCCGGGTAGAACTGAGGCTCAGAATCTGCCCTATCTCCAGGAAACGAAGGCACCGCCATTAAGCTCTGAGCGGAAATCATGCCCGCAACCCCACTACTGCTACCGGCTCCCGTCTGATAGGCGCCAGTCTCATCATCCCGGTAGCATACATTCCTCCGTTGCCTTCTCTCCGTCCTGTTCACCTCTTCTTCAGTCCTAAACGACTGTTCACGGACAAGGTTGTGGCGCCTCCTACGTGCGGTTCTTTCACCAGGCTCCATCTGCGGTTATATATCCACACATTTTAATCAAAATAATATATTCTGTATTCTGGATAAATACTACGCCGTAGAGTCGCCGGAAACGAAGGCAAGCCAGAACAAAATTGCAAATTCACACGTTACGTGTGATATGGCTCCACACGTTACATGTGGAAACGTTTCACACGTAACGTGTGAATTTGCAGTTTCCAACTGTAGGCAGTGACATTCCGGCGACACTCCGACGACATTCCGTCGTCTTCTCCGGCGTAATTTCCAGATTCCGGCGAAAAATATTTTCATCAAATAATACAATAAATTCAACAAAAATCACACTATTTTAACAAATCTACCAATACTATCACTTCCATTTGCATATTTTCACAAAAATTCAACCTAAATCCTCAACACCATTTTATTCAAATCTAACCAATTTTCACCATTTTATACAAAAAAATACTTCAAAATTAAACAAAAAATCAACAACAACATCAAAAACATCTACACAACATAGATCTACCATCAAAAACATCTACACAACATAGATCTACAATATCTAACAAAAAACTTCAAAATTAACAAAAAATAACCAAACAACAATTTCTGCTAACTAACATTTCAAAGATCTTGATTCAACGTAACGTGCGGAGTTCGTTGCTTCATAGAGGAGATTCACGAGACGCGTTATGCAGGAAGGGAATAAGGGAGCTCGGGCTGCGTTTTAGGGTAATTGCTTCGAATGGAAGAAATCTGGCTTTTAAAGCCAGATTCACTCCACACGTTACGTGTGGAGCTGTCCCACACGTTACGTGTGGAGCTGTCCCACACGTTACGTGTGGAGTGTCTCCCCACGTAACATGTGGAGCTTGAAAGCGTCTGCTCCCGCGCGTAATGTGGGAAGCCTATTCCCACGTTACGCGCGAGCCTATGCGCTGAAAGACAAAATTGCCTATGCGCCGAATAGTAAGGGCCTATTTATATACAAAACATATGGCAGTTTGAGGTCTTTGTTGCACAAGTTCTGAGATAACACATGTTGAAAGAAACTCAACACTTGGCCCCCCAAAAAAATTCCTTTAAAAAAAAAATTCAGATTGATGACTAAGCTCAACATAGAATTGTGAGTAAGCCACATTAGCAATCATATGCACATGACAACCAAACACAACTCACACGTCTACCAAATACATGCAAAATTAGAAGAAGGCAAACTCATGCTTTTAGGTATTAGAGATTAGAGATTTAAATCACAATTTTCGTTAACTTCTCACACCCTTATCGTTTTATAATACAAATTATTTATAAATTTAATGCATTCATAATTAAATTACTAGCATTATCTTTTTAACATCCACAACCACTTTCAAAAAGCACTTTGAAATCAATAAATGAATTTAAAGTTATTCATTAAAACACTATTGTTGGATCGTTAGAGTTACGTCTGAGGGAACAAAAGCTTTGTTCCCACAGAAGGCACAACGGATTAAAATAGCAAGAAAGATAATAGAACGAACTCACGATATATAGTGGAAACCCTGATTAGCAAAACTAGCTTCTCAAGGAAAAACCACTACCTTCAAGCTTTCGCTTGAGAGGATTTTGAAGTGTGTACTTGTCTTATTGATTTCTTGTTCGATTACACTTGTAGCATGGACTCCAAAACACTAGACTTCCCACCTAGATTCGAAGATCACTCCTACAACAATGAATCCGAACTCAACCCTCAAAGACTCACAAACACTTCACTCTCTTTTTCTTCTCAACTGAACGCTCTTTGTTCTACTTTTTCTTCTGCGTCATTACATAGAAAAGAATCCATTCTTCTTTTAAATACAACTCGGCTAAAACCCTAATTGACACAAAATTAGGAAATACTAGAATCGGATTACAAAGATATGATTTTGTTTTGAAGATAAGATATCACAACCGGTTATATTAATTAAGGAAGGAGTTCCTTAATTAATCCAACCGATTGGATAACGTTCTTCTCTATCCAATCGCCTTATCTTAGGAAAGATTCCTAGGATCAACACGATCGGGTTTTCTCTCTCCATATCTTCGCGCAATCCGGCTTGATCCTTGGAGACGGAGTCTTCATCCTCTACCGCGTGGCTTCTTGGTTTGTTTCCTTAACACAGCACGCTGAATGACTTCTTTCCTTTTGCAGCCTTGATCTGGTCCGTCACTTCAGTTCCTTGAGAGGTAACAAAGTGCTAAGCAAGCCTTTGTTCCCTCTGAGATCCTGTGCTGCAAAGCTCCCTGGGATAACTCTTTTTGTCCCTAAAACACTTGGTACACATATTAGTTGAGTGTTTGTAACCATCAAAACCTAAGGAATTCAACAAATTCCTCCTTTTTGATGGTGACAAACACCCTTAACAAAGAAGCATATACCAACTAGAACAAGACAAAACTGACAAGAAAGAATCCCACTAAAAACACCGTTAGTTCCCCCTAAGTCTAGCAATATGTTTTACCTGTTCTGTTCCCCCTTAGACAATGCTACCTGTCATTTTCCCCCTTTTGACATCATCAAAAACACAGTAAAAAGTTAGAGAAGAAAGATCAATGCCAGATAAACAAAAACACCCCTTGTCATTAATTAAAAAAAAACTTAAACAACATGCAAAGACAGCCAAAACATGCAAAACATCTAAACACAGTCATTAAGCCACACATGGAACACAAGTCAGAGAGAAATAAAAACAACTAAGGAGGATAGATGAGCAAGGGAACAAAGGAGTGGGTGGATGGCAGGTAAACGGTTAGGCATCACTATGACCAGCCGATGGAGCTGATGCGTGATGGGAGAGAAGCGCGCGTACGTCTGCCAAGAGAAGCGTCTGCTGAGCAGCCAAATCCTGCACTGCCTGGCAAAGACTTCTCAGATCCTTCCCCAGAGATGATTTCTCATTCAGTTCCCCCTCAGAACTGTCCGCCTCAGAATCTTCCATTGTCTCAGAAACAGCCGGAACACTATCCAATTTCACCCAGCCTTCGTCACCTTGAAGAACAAACTTCATCTTGTGTAGATTACTGACATCGAAGGGGCGGGAGAAGACACTCGATTCCGCCGAGGAGTTGTAGACTTTATGGTACTCAAGAATCTTTTTGACAACTCGAGGGAACGGAAGAGCGTGCTGGTCTGTGTTCCTAGCATGGGACATGTGCTGCATCATAATCATGGGGAGGCAAATGGGTTCCTTCTTCAATAGCGTAGATAGGAGGACAATATCCAAAATCAGCAATCAGTTCCTTTTCTGTCCCCTGGGCGTGATGTTGCTGATCAAGAAGTGGTATAATACTTTGTTGACGGCAGACATGTCAGATATGTCAAGATTACCACTTCCCAACGCATTCTCAATGCCAGCCACTACCCACACTGCTTCAGAATATGGAAAATCCTTAGGCCATCTTCCTTTTGGGTACTCGCCATACCCCTCATGTGGGACTCCCAAGGCTACTCCCAACTTAATGCTCGAAAACAGATGTACCTTTCCTCCAAGCTTGTAGCTCCCCAGAACGGCATGGGGTCTGACTCCCATCACATAAGACGAATAGAACTCCCTTATCAAATCCTCATCCACTCCTTCTTCTTCCACAAACAGCCGACTCCACTTCTGAGCATCCAGTACTGCATACACCTCCTCCAGATAATTTTCCTTAAGGAACTCCGGGTCCACCAGCAATTCTTTTACCATGGACTTATGGCTCATGCTTTTGACTTCATCAGCCGCCACCTTTCCTTTGGCCTTGGCGGGCTGACGATGTTGACTTTTGCGGAGAGGACCAACAGAGACCTTGGCTTTCTTCGCTTTGTTCCCAGTGAGGGGTTCTGACTCCTCGTCAGAACTCACCGTGATAGCCTTCTCGGACTTCTTCTGAGAGCGGGTCTTCCTCTTGGAGGAGAACCTTGTTTCGCTCTGGGGCGAATTTCATGCATTTTTGCTTTACAGGGGGGGTGAGACGGATCTATGTTCAATTTATGGGTAATAATGTTTGGGGATATACCGACCATGTCTTCATGTGACCATGCAAAACAATCAGTATTAGATTTGAGAAAATCGAGAATTCGTTGTCTGGTCGAGTCGTCCAGGTCCGACCCGACCCTTACCGTTTGGTTTGGCTTTGAAGGATCTAGTACGATCTTGTCGAGTTTTTCCATTTCGGGTTCGACGTACCGGTTAGGTCCTTCGCCGATCTGTGATTGCTATGCGACCTTATGCTCGACAACACTTCTCATGGAGGCGACGTAACATTCCCTGGCCATCCTCTGGTCTTCCTTGATTTCTTGGACTCCCCACTTGGTAGGGAACTTGATAATCTGATGGTACGTTGAAGGCACTGCCTTCATAGCATGTATCCATGTCCTGCCAAGAATGCAATTATAGGGAGATGGGCAGTCTAGGACTAGAAATTTCACCTGTCGATTGACTCCTCCGGCATACGTTGCAAGAATGATTTCGCCGATAGTATGTTTAACTTCGCCACTGAATCCGACTAGTGGAGTTGATTTCTTGATCAGGTCATCTTCGCCTAGACCCATCCCTTTGAGGGCGTCGAAGGTCAAGAGATTGGTCGAACTTCCTGTATCGATTAGTACTCTACGTATCAAACAGTTCCTGATAGATAAAGAGATTACCAGACCGTCGTGATGGTTTTCCGACCCGTCGGTATCAGACTCGTCGAACGTGACTGTCGGGAGGTCGGAGACCTTGGTTTGTCTGAACTCTGGCAGTTCGGGCTTATAGCCTTTGCTTTCTTTCGCATGTCGTTTGGTTGCGGAGTATGTGTTCCCACATACGTCCGATCCCCCTGAAATGGTATTGACAATTTTTGTATGGATAGGAGATATGGGTTTATCTTGTTTTACCTGATCTCGTTGCTCCATGGTTGCCTTGGCCCGTTCTGAGATTATGTCGCGCAAGAGCCCCTGCGCGAGTAACCTGATGACCTCTTTACGCAAGGCGATGCACTCATCCGTTGAGTGACCGTGGTCACCGTGGAATTCACACCATCTGTTCATGTCTTTTTTGACATCTGGTCGGTCACTCTTTCGAGGCCATCTTACCTCTTTCCATATTTGTCGAAACTCTTGACGAGCTCCGACACGGAAATACTGAAGTTGTAGGATTGGACCCTGGGAGGCAACGTTGGACCATCTCTCCAGTCTTGGGGCCTGTCTTGGAAAGAGTTTACCTGATTCTGTTCATTTTGATTATGAGGGTAGGGGTGATGACGTCTGTCTCGACGGTTGTCGGAGGAGGATTTGCGATCGGGTTGATCAGGTCCGTGGGATGCTTTTCGTGATTCATGATCTTCTTCTAAACGTACCTCGGCCATGGCTTTGGCTTGGACATCCTCGAAACTTCTACACTGATACTTGGTGATCTCGTTGTAAAGATTGTTGTCTTTGATCAGACCTTGTCGGAAGGCTTCGATGGAGGTGGTGACGTCGCAATGGGGGATCGCGACTTTCTCCTTATTGTACCTGTTTAGATAGTTTCGGAGAGGTTCATTATATCTTTGGGTGATTCGATAGAGATCACTCGACTGCCTTTCGAGCCTCCGACTGCTGGCGAATTGGATTTTGAAGGAATTCACCAGATCCGCGAATGAGGCGATCATTCCCCTCAGCATATCCGGTACGCCGTACGCTTGGAGGGGTCAGTTCGACGCTACTCATGTCAAGACGCGTCTGGAGGTTGCTGTGGACGGGCATCCGCTTGGATCCGGAAGCCATTGATTATACCTGTGACTTAAGAGACTCATTTTCACGGGTTAGTTGTACAATTTTGGCCTCGGATTGGGTGGATAAAGCAGCCAAGGCTTCGGTCTTTTGGCGTTGCTGGGCAAGTTCCTGTTATAGGGTAGTCATTTTTTGGACAAGCTCTTGGAATTGGGTTGGAGTAGGATTTTCGGTTGTGTTTCCTTGAGCTTGGGTGTTGTCTTCGAGGCGTGGATCCTCAGTACCGGTAGGTGGGTTGATAGTCATGGTTGGAAGGTTCCGAGATGGTGATCGGCAAGTTGCCCCATGGTGGGCGCCAAATTGTTTTAGGGCGAAAAGATCAGACGACCTAAATCGCCTTAGACGGGATAACGAGTCGATCGGGTAATAGAAAATCACTCCAAACCAAACAGACAGTCAACAAGTAAAGACGGGATGCAAAATAGAAAGATAATTTTATTGATCTATGGATGATTGAATCAAATCGAAGTACAACTTATCCTTAGAGAACAAGGGATCAGGTCCTGTTCGAGAGGTGTTTCCGTGATACGACCGACAGCGATTGAGCAAGATTCTGGGGAGATTGAGCTAGAGCGAACGTGCTAGTAAGTTCTTTTCAGGGTAAGTGAATGAGTACTGAATGCTGATGTGTGTCCTTTTTCTTATCTCGTCGTGATCTATATATGGTAATCGCCATTTTGTGTCCGTTACTTCATTATTTGCAATATTTCCCACTTAATTCTGGGCGAGATCCTCGGGGTCAGCTCTTGATTTCCCACATTATTCTTGTGTTTAATGTCATAGCCGTTGCTATCGATCGAGCATTTAATGTGTTGGGCGAGATCTTCGGAGCTGGTCGGATCCTATGCGTTTGAGAAATGTCCGACGTCTCCTCCGGGTTTTTCTCGACCTTTGAATTTGCTTGGATCTCGGCACAATTTACTGACTTTGATTCCTCTGGAGTATGTTGGGCCCAACAGGGGGTACATACTTCTTCGTCATAACATACACCAATTGGTGCCATTCGGTGACCTGTGGTAGGCGGCGTCGGACGCAGTCATCCACGAATATATGCCACCACACACGGGCGGCGCCTCAGAAGTGGAGTGTCGCGGCGTCGACATGGTCCCCAGGTGGAACTCGGCAATAGCGAAGTGTGTACTCCGTGGCCTGCACCCATTCAAGAAAAACAGAGGGATTGTATTCACCAAAAAAGTGCTCGATTTTTACCTTGACTGCATGTCGTTGATATCGAGGTTGGGCAGGGGCTTGCATGGGCGCGCTGTGTGGCGCGGCTGCATAGAGTGGGTTCTCGTAGGCACGCACAACATGGGGTTAAACGCGTCCAAGTTGGCACCTTTCGCGACCTGGGTGGTCATGGCCGCGAGCGAACTCGGCTCTGGGCGCGTAGGCGTCGTCTTATCGGCGCTGTCGCAGCTGGGCATCGTAGTCGGCTCGGCGAACATCTATGGGCATGACATCGCGGCGCTCGCCACCAATGTCACGATCACGACCTCCTTGGGCTTGGAGACGCGATGGGGGAATCCAATCCGATGGGCGATCCTACAATTCAATAGGATCTCCAAGAGGTGGATGGAAAAAGTTGGGATTGACCATACCTGAGTCCTCAATTTCTTCGTCGTCGAACTCGTCAAAGTCATCTTGGACTGTGGGTGTGGAAGAACCATAGCCATCAGACCCATAGTGTGGCGTCCGAGCACTTTGATGGAGAAGGTGGTCACGCACATCGTTGGTTCTGGGCTGCGTGGTAGGCGTCCTCCTAGGCGCGTCGTCGCGCCACTGTGATCGACTGGGTCTTCTCGGCGTCGCATCGGCTAGCGCGGCTTCGCGTGCTCGGCCTTCTTGTGGCGCTGAGCCTGGCACACGGCGCTGGGTGCGTCTAGAGGCATACCTAGCATCAAAATCATAGGGATCGGAATACTCACCTTGAGAGTCGTCGGCGCAGTCGGTGCCGGTGTCGAAGCCAGCGGGTGTGGCTCTGGGCACGTATCGGTCTTGGTGAGACACGTAACCTTGTCGACTCTCAATGACACTTTGCATTCGATTGAGTTGTGGTTGAAGGATGGAAGTCAAAGGCATGACTCCTTTTCCTTTGTCCACGGGAGTTTTACTTTGACCGGCGTCGGTGGCTCTTGCTTGAGTCGGCGCGTCCATGGGGATCAACGAGGTTGGTGTGGGCACGATCGGTGCCGCTCGTTGTTGTGCTTGCAAGGTAGCTACTTGTTGTCATAGAGCTTGTATCAATTGTTGCTCCTCGGACAACTCCATAAGAGGATCAAGTGTTGGTGGATCTTGTGTTGGAGGGTCTTGTTGTGGAACCAACGGCTTGGACGGTGGGTTGGTGTTGTCCGCCTGCGTTGTCCTCACTAGATGTGTTGACCGTCATGCTACCTATAACAATAGGGCCAGACATGGAAGTAAAAATGAACAACAAGCACAAACAACAACAATCAAGAAATCACTAATCAAGTCCCAAAGTTCACGTATGGTAGGGCTTGTCTGAGCTTGCAGTGAGGGCGACTAGGCTAGTCACAAGAGATGGTGTGATAAGCAAGTCGTCAATCAAACACACAAGAACAAATTGAAACCCTAGACCACGTAAACAGAGCAACCAAACTAGCAAGACAATACCTTCTAGGAAGTTGACCTAGATGGTGGAGGGATTGAGAAGATGAGCCTACACCGGCGTGAGTGGGTTAGGGTTGCCTTATTTTGGCTTTTCCTAACTTGGTTTTTTTTTGAATATCCGTTTGGATTATCTTTTTCTTATTATAATAATATCCGAGATCTTATCTTGTGACTTTGGGATTATAAAAGGAAAATAAAATCGGTCTAAGTAACAAGAATGACCACGCGTGTGATCTTAGAGAAAGAAGATAAGATTTGATGATATCTTATATGGAAATTCGGCTAACAAACCCAAAAAGTAAAGCAAGCAAATAAGGAAACTCTATCAATGCAAGAAATAAGGAAACAATCTATTCTAGCATGCAAGATATCAAAGTTACCAAACACACCAAAACATAGGGAGCAAGGAAAAAAAATTCGGCCAAGGAGTTACCTTGTAGAAACCGAAGGACAAGCTAAATATGGAAACTTTTGTTTTTCTCTTTGATGATGCGAAAGCAAACAATGGTGAGCAAGAAAACATTTTGTGAACAAGATGCAAACTTGAGTTCGTGACTTATAAGACTGTTTGGCTCTGATGCCAGTTGATGTGTTCTTGCCTCCAATGACGAGCACACTTGTCAAAGGTGACACCTTGGATCTAGTCATGGGCGAGAAGTCACAGTCTTCCTTGTCAAACCTGTCGTGGAATCCTTGGGTGCAAACCCTTGTTGTCTTGCACGAAAGGTTGACAAGATTGGTGGCGAAGTGAACAATGCTTTTAGAGGTTATCGGACACGGTGGTAATTGGATGCGAACCCGGTTGAGGATGTCTGGGTGGTATCGGCGGCGGTCACGATGAGTGTCACGATAGCGTTGGAGACGGCGATGGTCAAGACGATGGCGAATGCGATGGCGGCGGTGAGCGATCGACTGGTTGAGTGTCTGGGCTCGGTGGCGTCTGAGATTCACCGTCGGGTCGCGGTGGCTTCTGGCGCGGGGCGTCAGCTGTTCCGCCCTCTCCTTTCTTCAGCTCTTCACTTCTTTTCTTCCGCTCTTCCATACTACCAAGTGTTGGTAGCCTTCTCCAATTAGTCTTCAAGCGGATCCTCATCCATCTTCATCTTCTCCATCCTTCATTAAGCTGGAAATACCTGGATATCTTCAATTCTCTCCACATCTTCTGGATTACAGACTTAACCTTAAATCTAGTCATAAACTCCTCTAAATAATGCTAATAATTGCTAGTTAAGGTGCATGAAATGACACCTATCAAATTCCCCCATACTTAGACCTTTACTCGTCCCGAGTAAGCTAATGATAAACCTACTCCCTCAATCAAACACCAAGGTCTCAGGAAGTACAAGACAATATGACACCAGCAACTACAACATCTCAACAATCAGCTCCAGACAACCAAAATAAGTGATGCAAAGATTATTCTAATCCTACCTCCAATATAGCTCCTTATTGCTCCAGAGTGACCTACCCGAACTCCTTATAACACCTCTTCTTATGACGCCAATCTCCAGAATGATCCTAAAAATCACTCTTTTTCTTTACGCTCATTTTGCCCAAGCGCCCTCTCGGGTTTTCACCTAGCCACTCATTTCATTTTGCTAGATATCTCACATATACTCGCATCACTCCAGTCCATTTTTGCACCGGTCTATACCAATCGGACTACCTGCTTTTTACCTGAACTGCCCTTTTGGGTTTTCAGCTCATCCCAGGATTTTGATTGCCTTTTTCACATATTTTTGGCTTTTTCGATTTTTTTTAGAAAAAGAATACTGGAATGGAAATTACAGAAAACAAAGCTATGTACACTAGCTAGATAGATAGCACAGTCTAAATCCATCCCCCATACTTAAAGCGAACATTGTCCTCAATGTAGAAAAGAGAACAACAAATGAAATAGGGGAAGGAGAAATAAACTCATTGTAGGCCGGATGGTGGTGGTGGTGGGAACCTCCCAAAGTAGTACCTCATATGAGTGTCCATAGTGTCCAGACGCTCATCTACATCAGCACGGAACTGGGTCTGCCAAGTCTGCAGACCGGTCTCTACTCGGGTGTTCCAATGAGTCTGCTGCACCGAGAATGTATCAAACCTTGCGTACAACTCCTGCCAAGGTGTTGCAGGACCATAAGAAGACGAAGGCACATCAAACTGGGTAGGCAAAGGAGTATCCTGACCCACATAATCAGCAGCAGCAGCACCCGCACTAGGGCCCTCTCCAAACGGACCAGAAGGAGCAGCAACAGGGGTAACAACAGTCTCATTTCTTCTATCACTGGGAATCCACCATCCCTCAAATGAAGAGGAATAAGTAAAAGCCCGAGGAAGATGCGGAAAATGACCATCATATGAAGACCATACTAAAGCCCCACCCCTGCCCAATGGCTTCAGCATCGAGCACACTCTCATGTGCGCCTTGTCATACACTGCATGAGCGACAGGTCGAGGAAGACGATCCGTAGCAATAATCTCAGCACAAAGAAGGGTGATCAGACCACCCCCACAGATATCACGTGGCTCACCATCTCGAATCCTCTTTAAGGAACTCAGAAAAAGACTAGCCCAACACGGGGTATACGTAACACAAGACAAGATGCTCATAAACCAACGAAAATCCTTCAGAGGGACCTTACCATCATCAGCATGGCCAAAGAAATCTCTCATCAACACCTTATGGATCAACCTTAAGCAAGGGTTCACCAACCTCGAATTCACCTCCTGACCCTTCTTGAACTGCCTATTTGTGGCCTCCTGCCAAAAAGAAATCATATCCTCCTCAGCCAGACCACCAGACCACCCATCGGATGGCTCCTTTGTAATGCCCAGGGCATCACGAATCTCACCAGCAGACAAAGTATACTCACGACCACTATAGTTGAAAGTGATCTTCGTCAACCTCTTGTTGGAGTAACCATCAGAATACCTCTTACAAGAGGCAATGAACTGGTAGCACAGCTCTGGGTAAGCATCAGCGGACTTATTCAGGAAGGTCCCCAGGCCACACTCTGCTAAACAAAGAGATACACACTCCAACATACCAAACTCAAGCAATGTCGGCTTGTCAAAGAACTTAGTAGCCAACACCTTCCTCTCCTTCACAATGTTATATACCTCATTCTCCTCCCTCGTAGCGTCCTTCTTCCTACCTCTAGGTGCCATAAGTAATGAATTGGGATGCTCAAAACAAAAGGCGACCAAAGAGGACTTACAAAACGAGCGAAACACACTGCCCGGTGATCTCGCCGCGGGGTGGTGGATGTGTTGCCGGGTCGCGGTGAGATAACTGGGACTTCACGCCGGGTCGCGGTGGGGGTCGCCGCGGGGCGGTGGCTGGCGACGCGAGGCGAAGATGAAAAGAATCCCAACTCCTCTTTCCAGTCCGGGTTTAGGACTCAAGGCAAGGCGGAAAACACCCTAAGAACTAGGATTGGGTTTGCGCGACGCGGTGGTGGGCGACGCGAGGCGTTGGGGTTTTGTGTTTGGCTCTTTTGTGAGGCTAGACTCCAAATTGGGGCAAAGAATCTCAAAGTTAATGAAATTGGAGGCTAAATTCGGACTTAGAGCATGAGGATTTGGTAGGAAAATGGTGAAATGGCTTGGAAAAGCTTGGGAGGGGGTTGGTTATGGAGTGTTTGTGAGAGTGGAGGCTAGGTTAGGGAAGAGGAATAGGAAAAAGGGTGATGGAGCCGGTTATGTACATGGCCCAAAGAAGAAAATGGGCCAAAAGGAGCCCAATCCGTCAAATCCTTAGTTACCACTCAAGGATTTTTTTTTTCGGAGTCGAGAAAAGTATACCAGAAATTCGCCGCGGGGCGGAGAATTTGTCACCGGGATGTGGTGAACAAACTGGGAAAACCGTCTCCTCTCCATTTACTTCCGTACCTGAAATATTAGTGACAGGCGAATGAAACAAAGCAAAAGAAACTACGAAATTAATCGAAGAGAAATAAAAATTAAGGAAAACTACCTCGGGTTGCCTCCCGGACAGCGCCTTAGTTAACGTCGTTGGCTCAACGCACTTCGAATCAATTACCACCTAGAACAGGATCCCTTCAGAATCCTTTTACTTGTCTCCTCCTGCTGGAACCTTCAATGGAAAGGCTTGAACCTTAGACCATGCTCCCTCTTGGCCAAGGACTCCATATTTGCTTCCTTTGGAGCATCTCCCCCATACTTAGAGCGATGTGGGGGCCGATAGAGCTCAACCTGATCATGTTGCACGACACTAGATGAAGGCTTACTGCCTTGTATTGTTAGTATATGGGGCAAGTGCCCAAAATAGAGGGGATAGACTCTCCTATGTCATCAAGTAAGACATCACGCTCATGCAAATCAATAGGATCAGCAATAGCAGAGTATTCAACTATGGTCTCTACTACACTAGTCTTAACATTTTCCTGAATAGGATTATCAATATCACTAATGCAGCAAAGGGAGGGCAATTCAATGGAGTTGACCTTATGAATATTATGCTCAAAAAGTACTCCATCGAACTCCATAGTCAAAGTTCCACTATCCACATCAATCTTCGTCATGGATATTTTCATAAAAGGTCGACCTAACATAACAGGGGCAACCTGCTCATCATAGTCCATATCCATTACGAAGAAATCAGCAGGGAAAATTAAGGGACCTATCTTAACAAGAATATCCTCCATAATACCCTTAGGGGGCACACAAGAACCATCAGCAAGTTGAATCACAATATTAGTATCATGCAAAGGTCCTACTCCTAAAGCTTCAATCAATGAGTGAGGCAAAACATTAATAGAGGCACCCAAGTCTAACAATGCCTTCTCAAATCGATGCTCACCTATAGCAATAGGAATAGTAAACATACCTGGATCCTTGCACTTCTCAGGCATACGCCTTTGAAATACTGCAGAGGCATGTTCACCAACCGAAACCTTTTTCTGGACCTTCAGCTTTTGTGTCCTCTTAACGTTGCATAGCTCCTTCAAAAACTTAGCATATCGAGGGATCGCTTTAAGAAGCTTAAGAAGAGGGGTGTTGACTTCACAGTTGCGGAATGTCTCGAAAAGATCATTGTTGTCGACGACCCTTCTAGCCTTTAGCGGCTCGGGAAAAGGTGCTGGTGGTTTCTCGGAACCAAGAGGGGGAAAGACCGGACGAACATAAGTATCAATGCAAACCTCATCAGCGGAACTGGAATTTTGGACGCCGGGTCGCACTGATCTCACCACGGGGCGCGGCAAATTCTCGCTGGAAAGAACTCCGTCACCGCGGGGGCGTCAGTCATCGCCGCGGGGCGGTGGGTGTGAGGAGGGATAACTGAGGCTCACCGCCGGGTCGCGGTCAGTGTCGCCGCGGGGCGGTGACATGCATTCTTCTTTACTGGCCTTATATCCAACGTACCGCCGGATCGCGGTGAGAGGTGACGCGGGGCGGTCGCCGATTTTCTCCATCTCATATTCGCTCTCCTTTTCAGCACTAGGAGGAACGACCAGTTGCTTTCCACTTCGGAGGGTAATGGCACTCACGTTTTCCCTCAGATTCACTGTAGTCTAAGATGGCAAGGAATTTGATGTCCTCTGGTCAATCTTAGTGACAACATCAGCCAGTTGGCCAATCTGCCTCTCCATATTCTTTATGCTGGGTCAAGGACTTGAGCATCTCTTCAGTAGTAGCAGAAGTGTATTGGCCTTGGGGCCTCTGTTGGTATGGGGCTCTCTGTTGGTATTGCTGTTGTAATGGTTGTTGACCACCTTGTGGGTCGCTCCATCTGAAACCCGGGTGGTCTCGCCCTCTCGGATTGTAGTTGGGTTGTCCATCAAAACGCGGTCTAGGGGGTCCGTAACCTCCTACAGCATTCACTTCAGCAGTACCTTCTTCCTATAGCTGAGGGCAAGCATCAGTAGGTTGGAATTGATCACAGCAAATCCCACATGCTTTGACTTATTGAGGAGTGTTTTGGTTTGCCATTCTCTTCACCATCTCCTTCAACTCAGCTAACTCATTCAGCACAGGGCTAGATCCTGCAGGAGTCATAGCATTGACTCCCTTTCTCTGGTACGTCTTATCAAAGCTCCTAGTACTCTCACTCATCTCCTGAAATCTTTCCATGGCTGCGCCCGGTGTCAGATTAAGAATGCTTCCACCGCATGCAGCGTACCATCCTTCTCTCTTGATTGAGCAGACCATTGTGTAAGTAGAGAACAAGATCCTGTTTGGCGTATCCGTGGAACGGACAACTAGAGCATAGCCTCTTGTACCGGTCAAGATAGTCATATAGCGTCTCATCAGCACCCTGCTCAATGTTAGCAATTTCCTTTTCAAAGCATTCGCCTTCTTTGTTGGGAAGTACTTGTCAAGAAACGCCTTGTGCAGTTTAGTCCAGGTATTTATGGTCCCTGGCGGCAAGTGATAATACCAGTCGCTAGCAGAGTCTAGCAAAGAAAAACCAAAGGCTCTCATCTTGATCTGATCCTCCGTCACATTCCTTGGCTTCATAGTCATGCAAACATTGTGGAATTTACCCAGATGAGATATCGGGTCTTCTCCACTCAAACCATGGAATTTCGGGAGATAAGCAACGACTCCAGATTTCAGCTCAAAGTTCACCCCTTCGTCAAGTGCAGGGATGACGACATCCAAGGGGGTTGTGCCCCAATGTTCGGTTCAGTCAGCGCTCTCAGATTTTCGCCCATTGCTTCAGGAGGGATTTCAACTGGCTCAGCCGTCTCAATTGTCTTAACTGTCTCAACTGTTTCCACTGTTTCAACCTCTGCCTCTTCTTCTCCTTGATCGTGTAGGTTCGCATGGAATGATTTGTCAATTTCTGGATCCAAAGCAGCTAGAGGACAGTCAGTACTACGAGTGTCGACCATAAGATAGGTCTCCACCAAAGTCAATCACAAAAACACATAACAAAACAGAAAACCTTCCCCGGCAACGGCGCCAAATTTGACGTGGCCGAAATATGCAATGCAAATATCGTTGAATAGCCTAATCAAAGTAAAAGTCCTAACAAACCTACTAAACAGATGTATAGCAAGCAAGTAAGGGTCGAACCCTCAGGGAAGATTTGATGCAGTATGCAATTATGATCAACAAGTAACAAGGAAGGGGGGTTTTGGTTATCAAATAGAGCAAAGTAAACAGGTTTAGTTGACTTGAGAATACGATTGGGGAAGTAGTTCCACTAGAACGAGATCCACAATACAGAGATATAATTTGATCACTGAAATCTTATAAATCCAAGTTCTTTAACTATTCTTATGGTTGTTCCCACCCTGATCGTGATTAACTACCAATTCAGACAGTTGTTGATAGTACTTACTACAATATCAATGGAAGAAAACCTTACCACTAATAAAGCAATAGCATTCATGCAAGGGTATAGGATACATGCAAATAGAAGAAAACCTTACTACTCAACATGCAAATAATTCTCACTCACAATTGCACACTCGTATTCCACTATATGTAACAATTGTGTTTGCTACTAGATCCGCACTCGCATTCCGCTATATGCAAAATCCTAGCAATTTGATAAATATTATCCAACCCAGTTGATCAGGCTATGAAGAATAACGATAAATCAATACTCAATATAACCAAGAGAATTAAACCAACACATATAAGAATAAAAACAAGGAATAGAAATCTCACAAACGAATCAACTGTATTGCTTCAAATGTCTAGTAGAACAAGGGAAAATTAGTGCTCCATTGACTTGCGAATGAAACCCTAATTGAGAAAAGAAAACTACGATGATAATAAAAGTGTCTCTACTCAAGACCTGGAAAGAGATCTTAAATAGGCTAGGGAAAGTAAGTGAAACCTAGAAATAATACTAAAGGAAATAAGATAATGAAAATAGGAAGTCCGAAAATGCAAAATAGGAAATAATATCTCGTTGGCCGCGAGGCGTTAACAAGTCCACCGCGGGGCGGCGGCTATCTTCTGGCGCGACCAGCTTCTTCTCTAAGATTCACCGTCGGGTCGCGGTGGCTTCTGGAGCGGGGCGTCAGCTGTTCCGCCCTCTCCTTTCTTCAGCTCTTCACTTCTTTTCTTCCGCTCTTCCATACTACCAAGTGTTGGTAGCCTTCTCCAATTAGTCTTCAAGCGGATCCTCATCCATCTTCATCTTCTCCATCCTTCATTAAGGTGGAAATACCTAGATATCTTCAATTCTCTCCACATCTTCTGGATTACAGACTTAACCTTAAATCTAGTCATAAACTCCTCTAAATAATGCTAATAATTGCTAGTTAAGGTGCATGAAATGACATGTATCAAATTCCCCCATACTTAGACCTTTACTCGTCCCGAGTAAGCTAATGATAAACCTACTCCCTCAATCAAACACCAAGGTATCAGGAAGTACAAGACAATATGACACCAGCAACTACAACATCTCAACAATCAGCTCCAGACAACCAAAATAAGTGATGCAAAGATTATTCTAATCCTACCTCCAATCTAGCTCCTTATTGCTCCAGAGTGACCTACCCGAACTCCTTATAATACCTCTTCTTATGACGCCAATCTCCAGAATGATCCTAAAAATCACTCTTTTTCTTTACGCTCATTTTGCCCAAGCGCCCTCTCGGGTTTTCACCTAGCCACTCATTTCATTTTGCTAGATATCTCACATATACTCGCATCACTCCAGTCCATTTTTGCACCAGTCTATACCAGTCGGACTACCTGCTTTTTACCTGAACTGCCCTTTTGGGTTTTCAGCTCATCCCAGGATTTTGATTGCCTTTTTCACATATTTTTGGCTTTTTCGATTTTTTTTTTTTAGAAAAAGAATACTGGAATGGAAATTACAGAAAACAAAGCTATGTACATTAGCTAGATAGATAGCACAGTCTAAATCCCTCCCCCATACTTAAAGCGAACATTGTCCTCAATGTAGAAAAGAGAACAACAAATGAAATAGGGGAAGGAGAAATAAACTCACTGTAGGCCGGATGGTGGTGGTGGTGGGAACCTCCCAAAGTAGTCCCTCATATGAGTGTCCATAGTGTCCAGACGCTCATCTACATCAGCACGGAACTGGGTCTGCCAAGTCTACAGACCGGTCTCTACTCGGGTGTTCTAATGAGTCTGCTGTACCGAGAATGTATCAAACCTTGTGTACAACTCCTGCCAAGGTGTTGCAGGACCATAAGAAGACGAAGGCACATCAAACTGGGTAGGCAAAGGAGTATCCTGACCCACAGAATCAGCAGCAGCAGCACCAGCACTAGGGCCCTCTCCAAACGGACCAGAAGGAGCAGCAGCAGGGGTAACAACAGTCTCATTTCTTCTATCACTGGGAATCCACCATCCCTCAAATGAAGAGGAATAAGTAAAAGCCCGAGGAAGATGTAGAAAATGACCATCATATGAAGACCAAACTAAAGCACCACCCCTGCCCAATGGCTTCAGCATCGAGCACACTCTCATGTGCACCTTGTCATACACCGCATGAGCGACAGGTCGAGGAAGACGATCCGTAGCAATAATCTCAGCACAAAGAAGGGTGATCAGACCACCCCCACAGATATCACGTGGCTCACCATCTCGAATCCTCTTCAAGGAACTCAGAAAAAGACTAGCCCAACACGGGGTGTACGTAACACAAGACAAGATGCTCATAAACCAACGGAAATCCTTCAGAGGGACCTTACCATCATCAGCATGGCCAAATAAGTCTCGTCCGACCGGTTATTCTGATGGTTCGACCGGCTGTAATCAGGTAGCACCCCAGGGGAGTTGAACAAGAACTGACGTACTAGTAGGCTTTTTCCAGAGCTGAATAGATGAGTGTTGTTCTTAGACGTGTCGTGTGTCGATCATCCTTTCATGGTCTATTTATGGTATCTTCTCCTTCGTCCGTTACTATCTTCGTGATATTCTCCATTTATTCCTATACGTGATCTCCGGGATTCTTCTTTAATGGAATCATAATCTTGTGCTTGATTTTGTTACCGTTTGCCTTTGATCGAGCAATTAATGCTCTGGGCGAAATTCTCGGGGGTGGTCGGATCCATGCGTTCGAGGAGCGTCCGACACCTCTCTCTAGTCTTCTCGGCCTACTTTTCCGCTTGGATCTTGGCCCAATCTGCTTTGCATTTGACTCTATTGGTGCATGTTGGGCCCAACAATAGCCCCAAGTGGTTTTGGGCTCAAGGCAGCTCCGAAACGGGAGTCCAAACAACTTTCCCTCCACACGATCTCCATCCTTCAATCTGGGCGCGATAGGCGAGGGCTACGTGGCGACAATCATGTGGCGTGATGGGACGTCTCTGTGACTTGATGATTCCCTCCATAAATCCGAAGTAGATTCTGACGGTTTTACTTCATCTTCTACATTTTGCTCTCCGATTTGGTAATTTCTCTAGGCTTTTCAAAAAATTGCTTTTCGATTTCCCGCTCTTTCTGTTCTGGAAATGGTTTCTAGTGATTCTTCTGAGTCATCTGCTACTCACTCGAACTCGAGCAAGAACGAGGCTCCCCCCATTTTCCTTTTGAAGGAGGTTGATGCTCTGATGGGCATGCTGACGAAAGCTGAGTTGGAGGAGATCCTCCAAGTCGGAGGCTTCCCTCCTGAGACGGTCGCGAGGTTGCCGCATTCGGACGAGAGAGCCGACTCTCGTTACGAGGGGTGGATTTGTTTCTATGCCTATCCATTTCGGATAGGCCATACATTTTCATCTTCTTCTTTGGTCAGGGATTTTCTAGCGACTCTGGCGCTTGCGCCGTGTCAGGTCATGCCACAAGCGTGGCAGATCCTTTGGGTTTTAGATCTGTTGAACTCTCAGTCTGGGGCTGGTTTTAATTTTGATGCCCTGTGGTATAACTACTTTCTAGGGTCGAAGAGTTCCTCTCGGGTCTAGTTGCGCATCCGTCCGGGTCGAAAGCCTTTGGTGGCTAACCTTGATGTAAACGACCGTGGATGGGGGTCGAAGTTCTTCTTCGTCGAGCGTTCGTCTCTGGAGAAGGGGGGTGACTGCTCGTTTTTGCTGTCGGAGTGGCGAGTCGAGAGTACGTATGCGACTTCTCTTTGCCCATTTTTAAGTGTTTTAACATTTTGCTTAACTCTTCTTTTTTGTAGTCCCTGAGGCTGAAGACTTGGAAGTGGATGCTCAATCGAAAGGTCTGACCAATATTATCTTTGGTATCCCTGCGTCGGAGCGGAAATTCGTAAACGTCAACTTGTTGTTTGTCGCCCCCACCACTCAGGACGTCATGTCGACTTGATCAGTTCTATTTTGTAGTGCATATCTGGGGGTTATTACCAGGTTTGAGGCGCCATTTGGATGGATTTAGAGCACAATCGTGGATTATGGAGTTAGAGTGGAGAAGTGAAGAAATCATGGGATTTATAGATGTTCGTTCTCTCTACTCAGATGTCCAAATGAAGTGATTCCAATTCGAGGAGTTAGATCTTGAAATCTACTGCAAGTCCTCAAAATATGAGCGCAATCCGAGTTGGGAATCAAAAGTTATGGCATTTTTACAGAAATGTCACAGAAGCTGAAGAAGACACCGTCACCGCCGCCCCGCGGTGGAACTGAACGCCCCGCGGTGTAACTTGACGCCCTGCGCCAGAAGCCACCGCGACCCGGCGGTGGGTCTCAGAGAAGGAAACTGGTCACGCCAGAAGACAGCCGCCGCCCCGCGGTGGAATTCAACGCCCCGCGGTGGAAGTCATCGCCCTGCGGTGGGCACGTAACGCCTCACGGCCAACGATATATTATTTCCTATTTTGCAATTTTGGATTTCCTATTTTTATTTTCTTATTTCCTTTAGTATTATTTCTAGGTTTAGCTTATTTCCTAAGCCTATTTAAGACCTCTTTCTAGGTTAAGAGGCAGAGATTTTACATCAGACACTTTACAAGAGACTTTTAGCATCGTTGTTTTCTTTCTCAATTAGGGTTTCATTTGCATCTCAATGGAGCACTAATTTCCCCTTGTTCTACTAGACGTTTGAAGCAATACAGTTGATGTGTTTGTGAGATTTCTATTCCTTGTTCCTATTCTTATATGTGTTGGTTTGATTCTCTTGGTTATATTGAATATTGATTCATTGTTATTCTTCATAGCCTGATCAACTAGGTTGAGTAATATTTATCAATTGCTAGGGTTTGCATATAGTGGAATACGAGTGCATATCTAGTAGCATACACGATTGTTGCATATAGTGGAATACGAGTGCGCAATTGTGAGTGAGAATCATTTGCATGTTAAGTAGTAAGGTTTTCTTCTATTTGCATGTATCCTATATCCTTGTGTGCATTGCTATTGCTTTATTAGTGGTAAGGTTTTCTTCCATTGATATTGTAGTAAGTACTATCAACAACTGTCTGAATTGGTAGTTAATCAAGATCAGGGTGGGAACAACCATAAGAATAGTGAAAGAACTTGGATTTAATAGTTTTGTGTGATCAAATTACATCTCTGTATTATGGATCTCGTTCTAGTGGAACTACTTTCCTCAATCATATTCTCAAATCAACCAAAGCTGTTTACTTTACTGTGTTTGATAATCAAAACCCCCCTTGTTACTTTGCATGCTTATAAACACATAGATTGATTACTTCCTCCCTGTGGGTTCGACCCTTGCTTGCTTTCTATACATCTGTTTAGTAGGTTTGTTAGGACTTTTACTTTGATTAGGCTATTCAACGATATTTGCATTGTATATTTTAGCCACGTCACGACTCTCTCGTCATCCCGGGTTAAGTGTAAGTTTTTTGTTTGAGTCATATATCTTTAGTCGTGTGCTTGTTTCTTACGTTTTGTCTGATATGTCAGCGTCTACAGCTGGTCGGTCAAGCGATCGCTTGAAAGGAGTGTCTGGGAAGGGTCTAATTGAGCAGAGGTTGGCGGCGACTAGGGCCTCGTCGAGTAAGTCGACGTCGGCCGAGTCGTAGCTTCCGACCAAAGTTGGTTCGAAAAGGAAGACATGCATTTCTCCTGACGACGGGAAGGTGGTGGTGGTGGACACTTTGAAGAAGAGGTCGACGGTCGCTCGTGGAGTCGAAAAGATCGATTCGATCGGTCGATCGATTATCGATTTGTTCCATGCTCAAGACCCGACTCTGAAGTCTGAAGTCGATGGTGTTTCTCCCTTGGACTGCATCGGCGAGGCGGAGTGTTCTGCGTGGAAGGTAAGTCGTCTTATCAAATCTCAAGTTCATATGTTTTATTTCTCGTAAAACTGGTTGGTTTTGAGTTTTTTTACTTTGTCTTTCTTTTTGCAGACTTTTCGGTTTCTCTTGGTTGCGTATTCTGGAGTCAAGGAGATGGTTTCTAAGGCTGAGGACAGGGATGCTAAGTCAGAGTCCGACCTGGCGTCTCTGAAGACCAAGGTGGAAGGAGCTGAAAGCCGCTTCAGGGACGCTGAGCGCCGCTTTGCTAGGGAGCTGAAGAGTTACCAAGACGAGTTGGATGTTTGTCGGAGAGAGCTCAACGAGAGTCAGACAAGTGTTGAAGAGAGGGTTAAGCAGGCTAAGATCGAGGCTGGTCGGGTTGCAGGCGACGTAGGCGCTTTTTACGCATTGAAGTCGCGTGTTGAGATGATTGAGGAGTTTGAAGAGGGCAAACAGGAGACCTTGGACCTGAAAGCGGAGAAGGAGACCATGGATACCCTATTTCCAAAGGGGAATCCTGGTTTGGAGTTGTTCCAGCTGGCCGACGTCGGAGAAGAGTCTCCAGACGAAAGTGCTGGCGTAGACGTAATAAGGTGTTTTGACCTTATGTATTGTATAAGGCAGGCGGTGTGCCGGCGTGCCTCTGGTTTTCATCTTCTCATGTTCCGATCGATCGTGTAAATGTAATGTAAGCGCTTTTGTGTGACTGGATCCAGCTTGTATGTCGATGTTGTCCTGTACTTATGATCGCAAAAAAGTATCCTTGCTAGACGTAAGTATTTAGGTTTATAATAGAATTCAGTTTGTAGCAATGAACAGCATACGAAAAGTGAGAGGATCTTAGCGTCTTACTTTGTGGGTCTAGAAGTGATACAACTTCAGATGTGTCGCGTTCTAACTTCTTGGGATTGGTCGTCCGTCTTTATCCTCCCTGTCCGACTACTTCTTTGATGAGGTAGGGACCTTCCCATTGAGGTGCGAGTTTTCCGTCGGTCGGATTCTTAGTGTTCTGGAATGTCTTTCTAAGGACCCAATCGCCAATTTTGAAGACTTTGGCTCGAACGTTTTTGTTGTAACTTCTCGCGACCTGCTGCTGGAACCTGACCAATCTAATTCTGGCTTTTTCTCTGGTCTCATCCACCATGTCCAAGTTGTGCGCTAGCTCGACGTCATTTTGTTCATTCGTCTGGAGGCTGTAACGGGCTGTAGGAACTAGTAGTTCAGCGGGAATGACCGCTTCACTTCCATAGATGAGTGAAAATGGTGATTGTCCGGTCGCGTTCTTTGGTGTGGTCATGTCGGACCAGAGGATGAGAGGAAGTTCGTCTGCCTATTTTCCTTTAGCCCCTGTGAGGCATTTCTTGAGGTTGTTGATGATGATCTTGTTGCTAGAATCGGCTTGTCCGTTGGATTGTGGATACCGAGGAGTGGAAGTGACCAGTTTGATGTTCCATTGGTCGCAGAAGGCTCGAGTCTTATGACTGATGAATTGGGAGCCATTGTCGCATACGATTTCTGATGGGACGCCAAATCTGCACAAGATATTGCATTTTATAAACGAAATGATGTGTTGATCTTTTACCTCTCGGTAGGCTTCAGCTTCGACCCATTTGGAAAAATAGTCCGTCATGGCAAGGAAGAAGACTCGTTGGCCCGACGCAGGCGGGAGTTTTCCGACGATATCCATCCCCCATCTCATGAAGGGCCATGATGCTAAAGTTGGATGGAGGAGTTCCGAGGGTTGATGTGGGACGGGTGCGTGTCGTTAGCAGGCATCGTACTTCCTGGCGTACTCCATCGCGTCTCTATTCATTGTGGCCAGTAGTATCCTATTTGCAAGGCTTTCCCCGAGAGGCTTCGTCCTCCGGTGTGATTGCCACATTCTCCTTCCTGTAACGATTGTAATATGCGTCTGACTTCTGGAGTCTTGAGGCATCGTAGGAGTATCCCTGTGACAGATCTTTTGAACAAGACATCACTTATAATGTCGAAGGAGAGAGCTCTTACCTTTAGCCTTTTTGCTTCCGTTTTGTCGTCGGGTAGGATACCGTATTTTAGCCATCTAACGTAAGGTAGCGTCCAATCGTCATGATCGTTGACAATGTCTTCTTCTGGTCGGTCGCCTATCTCCAACGTGACGAGTTCTTCCAGCCATGTGCTTAAATCCTTGGGTGTTTTTGGAACAGCTGGTGTCATGATGTGTGCCAGTCGGATGTTTGGGAATTCCTTTGGGTCCAAGACGGACCCCAGGTTGGCTAGTGCGTCAGCCTGAGCGTTGAGATCTCTGGGAACTTGTTTGATGTCAAACTTTTGGAATTGGTCGATTAGTTTCTTGGCCACATCCAGATAAGCTATCAATCTACCGTCCTTGGCATTGTACGATCCTTGTATTTGATTCACGACTAAGAGGGAATCACATATGACTTTGATTTCTTGGACTCCTAGATCGCGTGCCAGTATGAGCACGAATATGAGTGCTTCGTATTCAGCTTCGTTGTTGGTCGCGTCCCATTCGAATCTTACGGCTTGGGATATCTTGTCCCCTTGTGGTGATTTCAGCACGACTCCTAGCCCTGATCCTCTAGTATTCGACACGCCGTCTGTCTGGAGCTCCCATTTACCTGTTTCCTATGTTATGAGTAATTGCGTTGCTTCTTCGACGGCTTCTTGTTCTAGGGTCGGGCTGAAATCTGCCATAAAATTAGCCAATGCCTGGGACTTGATCGCCGTTCTGGGCTCGTATTCGATGTCGTAGCCGCTGAGGTGTATGGCCCATTTGGCCATTCGTCCTGTGAACTCAGGTTTCCTCATGATTGCTCTCATGGGATGGTTAGTGCGGACAATTATAGTATGATATTCGAAATATGGTTTGAGTTTATTTGACGCCATTATCAGTGATAGGACAAGTTTTTCCAACGACGAATACCTTGTCTCTGCCGGGAGTAGCGTTCGACTGACGTAGTAGATTGGCGATTGCTTACCATCTTCTTCTCGTACTAGTACTGTGCTTACGGAGGATTCTAACACTGCTAGGTACAGCAACAATGGCTCATCGTCTTTGGGTTTTGCCAACAACAGGGGACTGGCCAGGTATTTCTTTAAATCTTGGAATGCGACTTCATGTTCTTTTGTCCATTGAAAGGACTTGTTCTTTTTGAGAGCGTCGTGGAAGGGTTTGCACTTGTCGGACGACTTCGAGATGAACCTATTTAGAGCTGCTATCCGACCTGTCAGCTTTTGTACGTCCTTGACGCATCGAGGGGAACGGAGGTTAATGAGGGCTTTGACTTGTTCTGGGCTGGCTTCTATTCCTCTTTGTGTCACCATGTACCCCAAGAATTTTCCTGACGAAACTAAGAACATTTCATAGGATTTAATTTCATGTTATATCTTTTTAGTACATCGAAGATGTCGCGGAGGTGATCGATGTGGTCCTTCTTCTTTTTTGATTTGACCAGCATGTCATCTATGTAGACTTTCATTGTGTCCCCAATCTGATCCTTGAACATCTTGTTGACTAATCGTTGATAAGTAGCCCCTGCATTTTTTAGTCCGAAGGGCATTACTTTGTAACAATAAATACCTTGACTTGTGACGAATGCCGTTTTCTCTTGGTCTTCCGGTTCCATGAGGATCTGATTGTAGCCACTGAACGCATCCATGAAGGATAGCATTTCGTGACCTGCTGTTGCGTCGACCATGGCGTCGATATGAGGAAGTGGGAAGGAGTCCTTGGGACATGCTTTGTTAAGGTCGGTGAAGTCGATGCAGACTCTCCACTTGCCATTTTTCTCTTGGACCATAACCACGTTGGCTAGCCACTCGGGGTAGTTAACTTCTCTTATTTTCCCTGTTTCCAGCAGGCTTCTGACTTCGTCGTCGACGATCTTATTCCGCTCTGGGGCGAATTTCTTGCGCTTCTGCTTTATAGGGGGTTAAGATGGATCTACATTCATTTATGAGTAATGATGTTTGGAGATATTCCGACCATGTCTTCATGTGACCACGCGAAGCAATCAGCATTAGATCGGAGGAAGTCCAATATTTGTTGTCTGGTTGAGTCGTCCAGGTCTGACCCGACACTTACCGTTTGGTTTGGCTTTGAAGGATCTAACGTAATCTCGTCGAGCTTTTCCATCTCTCGTTCGACGTATCGACTGGATCCTTCGCCGAGCTATGATTGCTATGCGATCTTGGGTTCGACCGCACTCTTCATGGAGGCGACGTAGCAATCCTTGGCCATCCTCTAATCGTCCTTGATCTCTTGAACGCCCCACTTGGTAGGGAACTTAATGATTTGATGGTACGTTGAAGGTACTGCCTTCATTGCGTGTATCCATGGCCTGCCAAGAATACAGTTGTAGGGAGATGGACAGTCTAGGACTAAGAATTTTACCTGTTGGTTTACTCCTCCAGCGTATGTCGTAAGAATGATTTCGCCAATAGTGTGTTTGACTTCCCCGCTGAATCCGACTAGTGGAGTTGATTTCTTGATAAGATCATCTTCACCCAGACCCATCCCTTTGAGGGTGTCGAAGGTCAACAGATTGGTCGAACTTCCTGTATCAATTAGTACTCTACGTATCAAACAATTCCCAATAGACAGAGAGATTACCAGACCATCATGATGGTTTTCCGACCCATCGGCGTCGGACTCGTCGAACGTGACCGTTGGGAGGTCGGAGACCTTGGTTTGTCTGAACTCTGGCACTTCGGGTTTACTGCCTTTGCTTTCTCTCGCATGTCTTTTGGCTGTGGAGTACGTGTTCCCACATACGTCCGAGCCCCCTGAAGTAGTATTGATAATTTTTGTATGGACAGGAGATGGAGGTTTATCATGCTTTACCTGATCTCGTCGCTCCATGGTGGCTTTGGCTCGTTTTGAGATCACGTCGCGCAAGAGACCTTATGCGAGTAACCTGGCGACCTCTTTGCGTAATGCGATGCATTCGTTCGTTGAGTGACCATGGTCACCATGGAATTCGCACCACCTGCTCATGTCCCTTTTGACGTCCGGTCGGTCGCTCTTTCGGGGCCATCTTACTTCTTTTCCATATTTGTCAAAACTCTTGACGAGCTCCGACACGGAAATACTAAAGTTGTAAGATTGAACCCTGGGAGGCAGCGTCGGACCGTCTCTCCAGTCCTGAGACCTATCTTGGAAGGAGTTTATCTGACTTTGCTCGTTTTGATTACGAGGGTAGGGGTGATGACGTCTGTCTCGGCGGTTGTCGGAAGAGGATTTGCGATCGGATTGATCGGGTCCGTGGGATGCCTTTCGCGATTCGCGATCTTCTTCCAAACGTACCTCGGCCATGGTTTTGGCTTGGACATCTTCAAAGCTTCTGCACGGATACTTGGTGATCTCGTTGTAGAGGTTGTTGTTCTTGATCAGACCTTGTCTGAAGGCTTCGATGGAGGTAGTGACGTCGCAATGGGGGATCGTGACTTTTTCCTTATTGTACCTGTTAAGATAGCTTCGGAGGGGTTCGTTATACATTTGGGTGATTCGATAGAGATCACTCGACTGCCTCTCGAGCCTCCGACTGCTGGCAAACTGGATCTTAAAGGAATTGACCAGGTCCGCAAACGAGGCGATCGTACCCTGAGCCAAACGCATGAACCAGGTTAGTGTGGGGCCCGCGAGAATCGTGCCAAAGCTTTTGCATATGACAACCTCGCGACTCTCCCTCGGAACAGATGCAGTCATTAATTTTTGTTTATAGAGAGAAATATGATCGTCTGGATCGTTGGTGTCGTCGAAAGTTGTCATGCTAGGAAGGTTGAACTTCTTAGGGATTTCGACTCTAGCGATTTTTCCGACGAACGGAGACTTCTCATACCCGTCTGATGCTTCTTTCTCGATCGGCTGCGAAACTTCAGGAATTCTAGCGATGCGATCACCGAGCTCCTTCATGTGCTGATTGAGCGTCTGTTGGACGAGAGCCATGATATCGGGGGGATTGGTAACCTGTGGTTCGTCGATTCAGGTTCCTGCTGACCCGATCGGTGTGGAGAAAGTAACATTGTTAGTCGAAAATGGATTGGCTAAAGGAGTTCGAGATGTACCCTCAGTATATCCGGGGCGTTGGATGCTCGGGGGAGTCAGCTCGACGCTATCCATGTTAAGACGCATCTGGACGTTGCTATGGATGGGCATTTGCCTGGATCCAGAGGCCATTGATTGTACCTGCGATCTAAGAGACTCATTTTCAGGGGTTAGTTATGCGATCTCGGCCTTAGATTGGGTGGATAGGGTAGCCAGGGCTTCGGTCTTTTGGCATTGTTGGGCGAGGTCATCTTGAAGGGTAGCCATTTTTTGGGCAAGCTCTTGGAGTTGGTTCAGAGTAGGGTTTTCGGTTGTGTTTCCTTGAGTCTGGGAGTCGTTTTCGAGGCATGGTTCCTCGGTACCGGTAGGCAGGTTAACAGTCATGGTTGGAGGAGTTTTTAGATGGTGATCGGCAAGTTGCCCCACGGTGGGCACCAAATTGTTTTGGGGTGAAAAGATTAATCGACCTAAATCGCCTTAGATGGGGTAACGAGTCGATCGGATAATATAAAATAAATCCAAACCAAATAAACAATCAACCACGTAAAGAATAGATGCAAAATTATAGTATGATATATTGATCAAATGATGACAGAATCGAATCGTAACACAACTTATCCTTGAGGAATAAGAGATCAAGTCTCGTCCGACCGGTTATTTCGATGGTTCGACCGGCTGTAATCGGGTAGCACCCCAGGGGAGTTGAACCAAAACTGACGTCGTAGTAGGCTTTTTCCAGAGCTGAATAGATGAGTGTTGTTCTTAGACGTGTCGTGTGTCGATCATCCTTTCATGGTCTATTTATGGTATCTTCTCCTTCGTATGTTACTATCTTCGTGATATTCTCCATTTATTCCTATACGTGATCTCCAGGATTCTTCTTTAATGGCATCATAATCTTGTGCTTGATATTGTTACCGTTTGCCTTTGATCGAGCAATTAATACTCTGGGCGAAATTCTCGGAGGTGGCCGGATCCCATGCGTTCAAGGAGCGTCTGACGCCTCTCTTCAATCTTCTCGACCTACTTCTCCGCTTGGATCTTGGCCCAATCTTCTTTGCATTTGACTCCATTGGTGCATGTTGGGCCCAACATAACCCACCCCACTGCATGATCACCCGAGTCCGATCATGTCGACTCCAATCTAGACTCATGGAGGGACTAATGGCTCAAGAAGCGCCGATAGAAGTTTAAGTTGGCTCGGTGACTTTGCTCGTGGTCCAACTCTTTGAAGAATTAATGTTATCTGCCAATTGGCTTGTGCCTTTGATAAGTGCTATTTTGTAGCACATATCTAAGGATTATTACCAGGTTTGAGGCGCCATTTGGTTGGATTTTATACACAATTGGTGATTATGGAGTTAGAGCAGAGAAGTGTGGTTTTGGTGGTTTGGAGGAGCTAATTGGAGACATCCAGAGGAAGAGGAGTTGACCACCTGAGGAGACGACGAAAATCTATGAAGGAACCACATTGGGGAAGTCACCACCCCGCGCCAGAGCCACCGCGACCCGACGGTGGGTCTCAGAGAAGGATACCGCCCCGCGGTGGAAATCACCGCCCCGCAGTGGAAGCGACGCCCCGCGGCCAATACGCAAGGCGAAGCAGCAAATTAATTAAGCAAGCCCGCGTGATGGTGATTGCTGGAATTGAAGGGAAGGAAAGCCCATGAGAGAAAGGCCCATGAAGTCGGCCCGCGTGAAATGAAGAATCGGAGATCGCGGCAAGGGAATTGAGGCAGCAGAGCGTGACGTCATCATTACGTCAGCGAGCTGCTAGTTGGAGGTGGGCCGCTGATGGTTGTTGGATTGGGCCAAGAGATTGGGCCAAATTTGTGGAAACTTGAGATGCTGCCGAGCTGCTTGCACGAGAGGCCGAGCAAGATGCGGGAATTATTTCCCCAAATTTCGTTTATTTATTTTCTGTTATTATTTTATTATTGTCTTATTATTATTTTTATCACTTTTTGGAATTAGGTTATAAAACCCTTTAGTTAACCTAGTTGCCACAACAGAGAATCTACAATTTAGTTTTAGAAGTTCGTTTTTCATTCTGCCTCTAGGGTTCCAACCCATGGAGAGCTAAACACCTTTATTTCGCTAGACAATTGAAGCATTGCAATGGATTGGTTGTGAGATTTCTATTCCTTGTTCTATATCTTATAAAGTTGATTTAATTCTCTTGAGCATATTGTCTATTGGTTTATGTTGATTCTTCTAGCGTAGCTAACTAGGTTTCTCGACATCTATCAATTGCTAGGATTTGCATTTAGGGGTTCCGAGTGCATATCTAGTGGCAAACATAATTGTTACGTATAGGGGTTCCGAGCGTGCAATCGTGAGTGAGAATCATTTGCATGTTGGTAGTAAGGTAGCACCTTCTATTTGCATGTATCCTATATCCTTGTGTGCATTGCTATTGCTTTGTTGGTGGTAAAGTATATCGACAACTATGAGAATCGGTGGTACTTTATCATTAGCATAGTAATAAGTCTATCGACAACTGTGAGAATCGATAATACTTAAGATCAGGGTGGGAACAACTATAAGATTGTGAACAAAACTTGGAAAAATAGTTATCAGTGATCAACCTGTTTCCTTTGCAGTGTGGATATTTGTCTAGTGGAATATTTCCACCCATCATATTTATTTTCCTTCTAAAGCTTGCATCCTTGTTACTCTATGTTTGATAACCAAAAACCCTCCTTGTTACTTTGCATGCTTAGAAACACTTAGAAAGATCACTTCCTCCTTGTGGATTGGACCCTTACTTGCCCAGACTACTTGTTTAGGTTTGTTAGGTTTTATTTTGTTTAGGTGTCACGACAACGCCTTATCAAATTGGCGCCGTTGCCGGGGAAGGCAAGTTTTGATTTTTCCGTGTGTATGTTTGTGTGTGTGTTACCTTGGTGTGGACCTATCTTACGGTCCACACCCGTGCTACTGATTTTTGCTTTCCCTTTTTGATTTTTGTTACAGATATGGATTCCTGGGGAGAGCTGCGATATGACCCATACTCATACTCATACACTCCAGGGTGGATGAATCACCCCAATTCGAGTTATGGGGGCCATTAATACTCTCTATATGGCCTTGACTACCAGGAGTTCTACCCGGAGCCACAACCATTCTATCAGCAGGATACTCCGCACCAGTACTATCCGGCCTATGAGCATAGCCCATCAGTGTCCAATCCAAGTTCCGCTATGTCAACTGAAGAGATGCTCAAGACCTTGACTCAACATTTCACCACTCATGTGCATACTACTGAGTCAAGCATCAAGAATATGAAAAGGCAAGTGGACCAGATGGTGGAGTCAATTATACGGATCGATGCAAGGATTGAGGGAAATCTACCATATCAAACGGTAGTAAACCCGAGGGAAAATGTTCCTCCTAGTGCTGAAGAGGAGGACGAATATGAGATGGAGAACATCGCCGACCGCACCGCGTCACCTCTCACCGCGACCCGGCGTGAAGCCCCAGTTATTTCACCGCCCCGCGGCGACACTGACCGCGACCCGGCGGTGAGCCTCAGTAATCCTCCCTCACAGCCACCGCCCCACGGTGATGACCACCGCCCCGCGGTGGACGGAGTGCCTCCTAGTAAGATTTCGCCGCGACCCGCGGTGAGATGAGCGCAACCCGACGTCCAAAATTCCTATTCTACTGATGAGGTCTGCGTTGATACTGATGAAGAGTTAGGACTTCCAGATGATATTTTGGATCGCAAGGTGCTGACTGAGGAGGAGTACTTTTTGAGATTTGAGGAGGAGTGGAGCGACGATGAGGAAGAGTACCGCGATCACGGAAATACTCCTGAGACACCCGTTTCTCTCAAAAATGCCCCGGTAGTCCCCGACCCTCTGGAGGCTTCCTATGATGAGTTTGTGCATCTCAACTCCTTCCCGCTCGTCGCGCTGCAACCCATCGCACCCTTCCTTGAGGCTTCCCGAGTTACTCAAAGGCTAAAGAACAACGAGAATATCTATGAGGCCTTCAGTGACTGCATAAAAACCGTTCCCTTGGTCACACTGGCTGACAGCACCCCTCGCTGCAAGGAAATGTTAAAGGTGCTCGGCATGATCAAGAAGAAACCGAAAGGGAAGCACAAGAAGGAGGACTTGATGCAGGTGGCAATTTTTTACATACTGGATACGGGGCAAGATAAGCATGCAGACCCTGAGATGTTGGGTAGGTCATTTCTGAAGATGGCAAGTACATTCATTGATACGACGAGTGATCCAACCATCAACAATTGCACAAGATTGGGGGTCACGCTCAACATGGAGCACCCAAAGAGGCACCCCCCAGATCCAGATCTCAGGTGCTCAGTTGCTATGAGCAACCCAAGTTGAGAATGAGCAAGATGTCAAGCCATGACAATAACTAAGGCGCTGTCCGGGAGGCAACCCGAGGTATGTTTTTCTTTTCTTGTTTTTCTTTCTTTGTTTTTGCATTTTCTTTAGTGTGTTTTTGCTTTGTTTTTGTTCTTGTTTTTTTTGTTTCCGACTAACCTACAGGGAGGAGACCCATGATTATTGAAGAAGGTGTTTCCCACACCAATGTAAGTCTCTTCCTTCCCTGCACTAAGTCACCCCCCGAAAAAACCTTAAACGGGGGGCAAAAAAAAAAAAATAAATAAATAAAAATTTGAAAAAAATTCAAAAAAAAAGGGTACTGAAGGCCAGCTGTCCAGAGTTCCCCATGGAGATGGTACGCATATGTTGTCAAGGAGGATACACTTGCCCCACACATTAATTGACAACGATGATGGCCCTACAATTGACAGCTGAGGAGGAGGAACACTAGAGCCCCTATCAAGATCATATCTGGGCTCCACCATGTATTCCTAGAAGGCCGTGCAACCCCGACATCTTTGCTATACCATTATTCACCAAAGTGGTTCCCTTTTGGTTGCACGGTAGGAGAAGATTACAGAGTTGATGAATACACCCGCCCAACACCAGAGACCTGGGCATTTATTGAGAAGACCGCCAGCGACAACTTCAGTGTCCAAGCAGCTTGGCGACGTTTGTGAGTTATTTTTTTGCTTTTCCCTGTGTTCTATTCTTTTGTCTTTCATTACATTGAGGACAATGCAATGTTTAAGCATGGGGGAGAGTTCTATACTTGCTACGTCGTTGAGGAGAAAAATGAATATCAAATGAAAAGAGCCAAAAATTGAAAAAAGGCATACATTAAAAATCCTAGGATAGGTCGAAAACCCGAAAGGGCGGCCTAGGTAATAAGAAGGTGGCTTGGACCAGCATTAGGCTGGGGTAATATGTGGTCAAGAGTGACGTGAGCTTATGTGAGTACATCTATTGTAAAATGAAATGAGTGGCTTGGTGAAAACCCAAAAGGGCGCCTTGGCAAAATGAGTGAAAAGAGGAAGAGTGAATTTTAGGAATCCTCATTTTTCCTGGCGTGGCGACATAAGAAGAGGATTCAGGTAGGTCACTCTGGAGAGATAAGAAGATAGATGGGAGATAAGATTAGTTTTTTTTTTATTTACTCTATGGTGTTTGGGATAAGCTTGGGGAAAGTACTTTGCTTCCCTTTTAGCTTGATTGTGTGGAGTGTTGAGATTTTTGATTGAATGTTGTAGTTTATTGTGTTGGGCTTATATTGTATTGGCTGCCTGGAGTTTATTGTTTGGTATGTTTCTTGGAGGTTGAGTTTTCTATGCTTCCTGAGGCCTTGGGAATTGATGGAAGGAGTAGGTTTACTTTAGCTTACTCGAGGACGAGCAAAGTTTAAGCATGGGGGATTTGATAAGTGCTATTTTGTAGCACATATCTAAGGATTATTACCAAGTTTGAGGCGCCATTTGGTTGGATTTTATGCACAATTGGAGATTATGGAGTTAGAGCAGAGAAGTGTGGTTTTGGTGGTCTGGAGGAGCTAATTGGAGACATCCAGAGGAAGAGGAGTTGACCACCTGAGGAGACGACGAAAATCTATGAAGGAACCACATTGGGGAAGTCACCGCCCCGCGCCAGAGCCACCGCGACCCGGCGGTGGGTCTCAGAGAAGGATACCGCCCCGCGGTGGAAATCACCGCCCCGCGGTGGAAGCGACGCCCCACGGCCAATACGCAAGGCGAAGCAGCAAATTAATTAAGAAAGCCCGCGTGATGGTGATTGCTGGAATTGAAGGGAAGAAAAGCCCATGAGAGAAAGGCCCATGAAGTCGGCCCGCGTGAAATGAAGAATCGGAGATCGCGGCAAGGGATTTGAAGCAGCGGAGCATGACGTCATCATTACGTCAGCGAGCTGCTAGTTGGAGGTGGGCCGCTGATGCTTATTGGATTAGGCCGAGAGATTGGGCCAAATTTGTGGAAACTTGAGATGCTGCCGAGCTGCTTGCACGAGAGGCCGAGCAAGATGCGGGAATTATTTCCCCAAATTTCGTTTATTTATTTTCTGTTATTATTTTATTATTGTCTTATTATTATTTTTATCACTTTTTGGAATTAGGTTATAAAACCCTTTAGTTAACCTAGTTGCCACAACAGAGAATCTACAATTTAGTTTTAGAAGTTCGTTTTTCATTCTGCCTCTAGGGTTCCAACGCATGGAGAGCTAAACACCTTTATTTCGCTAGTAAGGTAGTAAGGTAGCACCTTCTATTTGCATGTATCCTATATCCTTGTGTGCATTGCTATTGCTTTGTTGGTGGTAAAGTATACCGACAACTGTGAGAATCGGTGGTACTTTATCATTAGTATAGTAATAAGTCTATCGACAACTATGAGAATCGGTAGTACTTAAGATCATGGTGGGAACAACTATAAGATTGTGAAAAGAACTTGGAAAAATAGTTATCAGTGATCAACCTTGTTACTCTGTGTTTGATAACCAAAAACCCTCCTTGTTACTTTGCATGCTTAGAAACACTTAGAAAGATCACTTCCTTCCTGTGGATTCGACCCTTACTTGCCCAGACTACTTGTTTAGGTTTGTTAGGTTTTATTTTGTTTAGGTGTCACGACAACGCCTTATCAGCCTTTTTCCTAATATTATTATGAGGACTTTATTATTTTGTTATTTATCATGTGTAAACAATTCAAGTCATTACGATTTTAATTGCTTGGTTTAATATGTATGACTCTTCAAAGACCCGAGGTATGTCGAATGTCTAGCTTGGGATTACATATTCCCCGTGTGAAGCACTGCGCCGTAAAATCTAAATAGAATACAAAGTAAAGATTATCAAGCCATAAACATTAAGGGAGAATCGTAAAACCAAAAATAGATAAGAACTCAGCCCGAATTTTCTAGGGTTCATACATCAAATGGAGGCCATGACCCACCCCACGGCGTGATCACCGGATCCCGATCATGTCGAATCCAACCTACACTAATGGAGGGACTAATGGCTCGAGAAGCGCCGATTGAAGTTCAAGTTGGCTCGGTGACTTTGCTCGTGGTCCAATCGTTTGAAGAATAAAGGCTATATGCCAATTGGCTTGTGACTTTTGCATGAGGACTTTATTATTGTGTTATTTATCATGTGTCAAAAATTCAAGTCAATACGAGTTTAATTGCTTGGTTTAATATATATGACTCTTCAAAGACCCGAGGCATGTCGAAGGTCTAGCTTGGGATTACATTTTCCCCGTGTAAAACACGGTGCCGTAAAATCAAAATAGAATACAAAGTAAAGATTATCAAGCCATAAACATTAAGGGAGAATCGTAAAACCAAAAATAGAGAAGATATCAGTCTGACTCTATTATGGATCCTACATCAAATGGAGGCCATGACCCACCCCACGGCGTGATCACCTGAGCATGATCTTGTAGACTCCAATCTACACTCATGGAGGGACAAATGGCTCGAAAAGCGCCGATTGAAGTTCAAGTTGGCTCGGTGACTTTGCTCGTGGTCCATCCGTTTGAAGAATGAAGGCTATCTGCCAATTGGCTTGTGCCTTTTTGATAAGGACTTTATTATTGTGTTATTTATCATGTGTCAAAAATTCAAGTCAATACGACTTTAATTGCTTGGTTTAATATGTATGAGTCTTCAATGACCCGAGGCATGTCAAAGTTTTAGCTTGGGATTACATTTTCCCCGTGCGAAGGATGGTGCCGTAAAATCAAAATAGAATACTGAGTAGAGATTATCAAGCCATAATCATCTAGGATTCCTACATGAAATGGAGGCCATAACCCACCCCACTGCGTTATCATCCGAGCCCGATCATGTCGACTCCAATCTAGACTCATGGAGGGAGTAATGGCTCAAGAAGCGCCGATAGAAGTTTAAGTTGGATCGGTGACTTTGCTCGTGGTCCAACTCTTTGAAGAATGAATGTTATCTGCAAATTGGCTCATGCCTTTTTCGTGATATTAGTATGTGGACTTTATTATTGTGTTATTTATCATGTGTAAAAATATTCAAGTCATTACGAGCTTAATTACTTGATTTAATATGTATGACTCTTCAAAGACCTGAAGCATGTCGAAGGTCTAGCTTGGGATTACATTCTCTCCGTGTGAAGCACGGTGCCATAAAATCAAAATATAATACAAAGTAAAGATTATCAAGCCATAAACATTAAGGGAGAATCGTAAACCCAAAAATAGAGAAGAACTCAGTGGTCCAACTGTTTGAAGAATGAATGTTATCTGCCAATTGGCTCGTTCCTTTTGCCTAATATTATTATGAGGACTTTATTATTGTGTTATTTATCATGTGTCAAAAATTCAAGTCATTACGAGTTTAATTGCTTGGTTTTAATATGTATGACTCTTCTATGACCCGAGGCATGTCGAAGGTTTAGCTTGGGATTACATTTTCCCCGTGAAATGCAGTGCGCCGTAAAATCAAAATAGAATACAGAGTAGAGATTATAAAGCCGTAAACATCAAGGGATAATCGTAAAACCAAAAATAGAGAAGAACTTAGCCCGACTTTTCTAGGGTTCCCATATCAAATGGAGGCCATGACCCACCCCACGGCGTGATCATCCGAGCTCGATCATTTAGACTCCAATCTAGACACATGGTGGGACTAATGGCTCAAGAAGCGCTGATAGAAGTTTAAGTTGGCTCGGTGACTTTGCTCATGGTCCAACTTTTTGAAGAATGAATGTTATCTGCAAATTGGCTTGTGCCTTTTTCATAATATTATTATGAGGACTTTTTGATTGTGTTATTTATCACGTGTAAAAAAATCAAGTCATTACGATTTTAATTGCTTGGTTTTATATGTATGACTCTTCAAAGACCCGAGGCATGTCGAAGGTCTAGCTTGGGATTACATTTTCCCCGTATGAAGCACGGCGCCGAAAAATCAAAATAGAATACAAAGTAAAGATTTTCAAGCCATAAACATTAAGGCAGAATCGTAAAACCAAAAATAGAGAAGAACTCAGTCCGACTCTGTTATGGTTCCTACATCAAATGGAGGCCATGACCCAGCCCATGGCGTGATCACCCGAGCTTGATCATATAGACTCCAATCTAGACTCATGGAGGGACTAATAGCTCGAGAAGCGCCGATTGAAGTTCAAGTTGGCTCGGTGACTTTGCTCGTGGTCCAACCGTTTGAAGAATGAAGGATATCTGCCAATTGGCTTATGCCGTTTGCATGAGGACTTTATTATTGTGTTATTTATCATGTGTCAAAAATTCAAGTCAATACGAGTTTAATTGCTTGGTTTAATATGTATGACACTTCAAAGACCCGAGGCATGCCGAAGTTTTAGCTTGCATTTACATTTTCCCCGTGCGAAGGGCGGTGCCGTAAAATCAAAATAGAATACAGAGTAGAGATTATCAAGCCATAAACATCAAGGGAGAATCGTAAAACCAAAAATTGAGAAGAACTCAACCCGACTTTTCTAGGGTTCCTACATCAAATGGAGGCCATAACCCATCCCACTGCGTGATCATCCGAGCCTGATCATGTCGACTCCAATCTAGACTCATGGAGGGAGTAATGGCTCAAGAAGCACCGATAGAAGTTTAAGTTGGCTCGGTGACTTTGCTCGTGGTCCAACTGTTTGAAGAATGAATGATATCTACAAATCGGCTCGTGCCTTTTTCATGATATTATTATGTGGACTTTATTATTGTGTTATTTATCATGTGTAAAAATATTCAAGTAATTACGAGTTTAATTGCTTGGTTTAATATGTATGACTCTTCAAAGACCTGAGGCATGTCGAAGATCTAGCTTGGGGTTACATTTTCCATGTGTGAAGCACAACGCCGTAAAATCAAAATAGAATACAAAGTAAAGATTATCAAGCCATAAACATTAAGGGAGAATCGTAAAACCAAAAATAGGGAAGAACTCAGTCCGACTTTGTTAGGGTTCCTACACCAAATGGAGGCCATGACCCAGCCCATGGCGTGATCACCCGAGCTTGATCATATAGACTCCAATCTAGACTCATGGAGGGAGTAATGGCTCGAGAAGCGCCGATTGAAGTTGAAGTTGGCTCGGTGACTTTGCTTGTGGTCCAACCGTTTGAAGAATGAAGGCTATCTGCCAATTGGCTTGTGCCTTTTGCATGTGGACTTTATTATTGTGTTATTTATCATGTGTCAAAAATTCAAGTCTATACGAGTTTAATTGCTTGGTTTAATATGTAAGACTCTTCAAAGACCCGAGGCATGTCAAAGTTTTAGCTTGCGTTTAAATTTTCCCCGTGCGATGGACGGCGCCGTAAAATCAAAATAGAATACAGAGCAGAGATTATCAAGCCATAAACATCAAGGGAGAATCGCAAAACCAAAAACTAAGAAGAACTCAGCCCGACTTTTCTAGGGTTCCTACATCAAATGGAGGCCATAACCCACCCCGCTGCATGATCATCCGAGCCCGATCATGTTGACTCCAATCTAGACTCATTGAGTGACTAATGGCTCAAGAAGCGCCGATTGAAGTTTAAGTTGGCTCGGTGACTTTGCTCGTGGTCCAACTGTTTGAAGAATGAATGTTATCTGCCAATTGGCTTGTGCTTTTGCATAATATTATTATGAGGACTTTATTATTGTGTTATTTATCATGTGTCAAAAATTCAAGCCATTACGAGTTTAATTGCTTGGTTTAATATGTATGACTCTTCAAAGACCCGAGGCATGTCGAAGGTCTAGCTTGGGATTACATTTTCCCCGTGTGAAGCATGGCGCCGAAAAATCAAAATAGAATACAAAGTAAAGATTATCAAGCCATAAACTTTAAGGGAGAATCGTAAAACCAAAAATAGAGAAGAACTCAGTCCGACTCTGTTCTCTTTCCAACATCAAATGGAGGCCATGACCCAGCCCATGGCGTGATCACCCGAGCTTGATCATGTAGACTCCAATCTAAACTCATGGAGGGACTAATGGCTCGAGAAGCGCCGATTGAAGTTTAAGTCGGCTCGGTTAATTTCCTCGTGGTCCAACCGTTTGAAGAATGAAGGCTATCTGCCAATTGGCTTGTGCCTTTTGCATGAAGACTTTATTATTGTGTTATTTATCATGTGTCAAAAATTCAAGTCAATACGAGTTTAATTTCTTGGTTTAATATGTATGACTCTTCAAAGACCCGAGGCATGCCGAAGTTTTAGCTTGCATTTACATTTTCCCCGTGCGAAGGGCAGTGCCGTAAAATCAAAATAGAATACAGAGTAGAGATTATCAAGCCATAAACATCAAGGGAGAATCGTAAAACCAAAAAATCAGAAGAACTCAGCCCGACTTTTTTAGGGTTCCTACATCAAATGGAGGCCATAACCCACCCCACTACGTGATCATCCGAGCCCGATCATGTTGACTCCAATCTAGACTCATGGAGTGACTAATGGCTCAAGAAGCGCCGATAGAAGTTTAAGTTGGCTCGGTGACTTTGCTTGTGGTTCAACTGTTTGAAGAATGAATGTTATCTGCCAATTGGCTTGTCCCTTTTGCCTAATACGATTATGAGGACTTTATTATTGTATTATTTATCATGTGTCAAAAATTCAAGTCATTACGAGTTTAATTGCTTGGTTTAATATGTATGACTCTTCAAAGACCCGAGGCATGTCAAAGTTTTAGCTTGCGTTTAAATTTTCCATGTGCGATGGACGGCGCCGTAAAATCAAAATAGAATACAGAGTAGTGATTATCAAGCCATAAACATCAAGGGAGAATCGTAAAGACAAAAAATCAGAAGAACTCAGCCCGACTTTTCTAGGGTTCCTACATCAAATGGAGGCCATAACCCACCCCACTCCGTGATCATCCGAGCCCGATCATGTAGACTCCAATCTAGACTCATGGAGGGACTAATGGCTCGAGAAGCGCCGATTGAAGTTCAAGTTGGCTCGGTAACTTTTCTCGTGGTCCAACCGTTTGAAGAATGAAGGCTATCTTCCAAATGGCTCGTGCCGTTTGCCTCATATTTTAATGAGGACTTTATTATTGTGTTATTTATCATGTAAATTTCAAGTCATTATGAGTTTAAGTGCTTGGTTTAATATGTATGACTCTTCAAAGACCTGAGGCATGTGGAAGGTTTAGCTTGGGATTACATTTTCCCCTTGCAAAGCACGGAGCCGTAAATTCAAAATAGAACACAAAGTAGAGATTATCAAGCCATAAACACGAGGGAGAATCATTAAACCAAAAATAGAGAAGAACTTACCCTGACTTTTCTAGGGTTCCTACATAAAATGGAGGCCATAACCCATCCCACGGCGTTATCACCCGAGACCGATCATGTCGACTCCAATCGAGACTCATGGAGGGACTAATGGATCAAGAAGCACCGATAGAAGTTTAAGTTGGCTCAGTGACTTTGCTCATGGTCCAACTATTTGAAGAATGAATGTTATCTGCCAATTGGCTCGTGTCTTTTGCCTAATATTATTATGAGGACTTTATTATTGTTGGATTTATCATGTGTCAAAAATTCAAGTCATTACGAGTTTAATTGCTTGGTTTAATATGTATGACTCTTCAAAGACCCAAGGCATGTCGAAAGTTTAGCTTGGGATTACAATTTCCCCGTGCAAAGCACGGCGCCGTAAAATCAAAATAGAACACATATTAGATATTATGAAGCCATTAACATCAAGGGAGAATCGTAAAACCAAAAATATAGAAGAACTTACCCCGAATTTTCTAGGGTTCCTACATCAAATGGATTCCATGACCCACCCCACGGCGTGATCACCCGAGCCCGATCATGTCGACTCCAATATAGACTCATGGAGGGACTAATGGCTCAAGAAACGCCGATAGAAGTTTAAGTTGGCTCGGTGACTTTGCTCGTGGTCCAACTGTTTAAAGAATGAAATTTATCTGTGAGTTGGCTCGTGCCTTTTTCCTGATATTATTATGAGGACTTTATTATTGTGTTATTTATCATGTGTACAAAATTCAAGTCATTACGAGTTTAATAGCTTAGTCTAATATGTATTCCTCTGCAAAGACCCGAGGTATGTCGAAGGTCTAGCTTGGGATGATATTTTCCCCGTGTGAAGCAATGCGCCGTAAAATCAAAATGGAATACAAAGTAAACATTATCAAGCCATAAACATTAAGGGAGGATCGTAAAACCAAAAATAGAGAAGAACTCAGTCCGACTCTATTAGTGTTTCTACATCAAATGGAGGCCATGTCCCACCCCACGGCATGATCCCCCGAGCTCGATCATGTAGACTCCAATCTAGACTCATTGAGGGACTTATGGCTCAAGAAGCGCTGATAGAAGTTCAAGTTGGCTCAGTGACTTTGCTCGTGGTCCAACCGTTTGAAGAATGAAGGCTATCTTCCAAATGGCTCGTGTCATTTGCCTCATATTTGAATGAGGACTTTATTATTGTGGTATTTATCATGTGTCAAGAATTTAAGTCATTACGAGTTTAATTGTTTGGTTTAATATTTTGGCTCTTCAAAGACCCGAGGCATGTCGAAGGTCTAGCTTAGGATTACATTCTCCCCGTTCAAACCACGATGCCGTATAATTCAAATAAAACACAGAGTAGAGATTATCAAGCCATAAACATCAAGGAAGAATCGTAAACCAAAAATAGAGAAGAACTCAGCCCGACTCTGGTAGGGTTCCTACATCAAATGGAGGCCATGACCCACCCTGTGGCGTGATCACCAGAGCCCAACCATGTAAACTCCAATCTAGACTTATGGAAGAACTAATGGCTCGAGAAGTGCAAAATGAATTTCAAGTTGGCTCGGTGACTTTGCTTCTGGTCCAGTTGTTTGAAGAATAAAGGCTATCTGCCAATTGGCTCGTGCCTTTTGCCTGGTATTTTGATGAGGACTTTATTATTGTGTTATTTATCTCTTGTCAAAAATTCAAGTCATTACGAGCTTAATTGATTGGTTTATAATGTATGACTCTTCAACGACCCGAGGCATGTCGAAGGTCTAGCTTGAGATTACATTTTCCCCATGCAAAGCACGGAACCGTAAAATCAAAATAGAACACAAAGTAGAGATTATCAAACCATAAACATCAAGGGAGAGTCGTAAAAAATAGAGAAGAACTCAACCCGACTCAGCTAGGGTTCCTACATCAAATGGAGGCCATGACAAACCCCACGGCGTGATCACCCGAGCTCAATCATATAGACTCCAATCTAGACTCATGGAGGGACTAATGGCTCGGGAAGTGCCTATAGAATTTCAAGTTGGCTCGGTGACTTTGATTGTGGTCCAATTGTTTGAAGAATGAATGCTATCTACCAATTGGCTCGTGCCTTTTGCCTGATATTTTTATGAGGACTTTATTATTGTATTATTTATCATGTGTCAAAAATTCAAGTCAATTCGAGTTTCATTGCTTGGTTTAATATGTGTGACTCTTCAAAGACCCGAGACATGTTGAAGGTTTAGCTTGGGATTACAAATTCGTTGTGCAAAGCATGACGCCGTAAAATCAAAATAGAACACAAAGTAGAAATTATTAAGCCATATCGACTTTGATAGGGTTCCTACATCAAATGGAGGGCATGACCCACCCCACGGCGTGATCACCCGAGCCCGATCATGTAGACTCGAATCTAGACTCATGGAGGGACTAATGGCTTGATAAGCGTTGATAGAAGTTCAAGTTGGCTCGGTGACTTTGCTCTTGGTGCAACCGTTTGAAAAATGAAAGCTATCTTCCAATTTTCTTGTGCCTTTTGCCTGATATTTTTATGAGGACTTTATTATTGTGCCTTTTATCAAATGTCAAAAATTCAAGTCATTTCGAGTTTAATTGCTTGGTTTATTATGTATGAATCTTCAAAGACCCGAGGATGTAGATGGTCTAGCTTGGGATTACATTTTCCATGTGCAAAGCACGGCGCCGTAAAATTAAAATAGAACACAAAGTAGAGATTATCAAACCATAAACATCAAGGGAGAGTCGCAAAACCAAAAAAGAAGAAGAACTCAACCCGTCTCTACTAGGGTTCCTACATCAAACGGAGGCCATGACCCACCCCACGGCGTGATCACCCCAGCCCGATCATGTAGACTCCAATCTAGGCTCATGGAAAGATTATGGATCAAGAAGCACCGATAGAAGTTCAAGTTGGCTCGATGACTTTGCTCGTGGTCCAACCGTTTAAAGAAAGAAGACTATTTGCCAATTGGCTTGTGCCTTTTGCCTGATATTTTTATGAGGACTTTATTATTGTGTTATTTATAATGTATTCAAAATTCAAGCCATTTCGAATTTATTTGCTTGGTTTAATATGAATGACTCTTCGAAGACCTAAGGCATGTCGAAGTTCTAGCTTGGGATTACATTTTTCCCATGCAAACCACGACACCATGAAATCAAAATCGAACGCAAAGTATAGATTATCAAACCATAAACATCAAGGAAGAGTCGTAAAACCAAAAATAGAGAAGAACTCAACCCGACTCTGCTAGGGTTCCTACATCAAATGGAGGCCATAACCCACCACACAGCGTGATCACCCGAGCCCGATCATGTAGATTCCAATCTGGACTCATGGAAGGACAAACGGCTCGAGAAGCGCTAATAGAAGTTCAAGTTGGCTCGGTGACTTTGCTCGTGGTCCAACTGTTTAAAGTATGAATGTTATCTGCGAATTGGCTCGTGCCTTTTTCCTGATATTATTATGAGGACTTTATTATTGTGGTATTTATCATGTGTAAATAATTCAAGTCATTACGAGTTTAATTGTCTGGTTTAATATGTATGACTCTTCAATGACCCGAGGCATGTCCAAAGTCTAGCTTGAGATTACATTTTCCTCGTGCAAAGCACGGCACCATAAAATCAAAATAGAACACAAAGTTGAGATTATCAAACCATAAACATCAAGGGAGTCGTAAAAAAAAAATAGAGAAGAACTCTACCCGACTGAGCTAGGGTTCCTACATCAAATGGAGGCCATGACTAACCCCACGGCATGATCACCAGAGCCTGATCATGTAGACTCCAATCTAGACTCATGGAGGCACTAATGGCTCAAGAAGTGCCTATAGAATTTCAAGTTGGCTCGGTGACTTTGCTTGTGGTCCAATTGTTTGAAGAATGAATGCTATCTACCAATTGGCTCGTGCCTTTTGCCTGATATTTGTATGAGGACTTTATTATTGTATTATTTATCATGTGTTAAAAATTCAAGCCAATACGAGTTTCATTGCTTGGTTTAATATGTGTGTCACTTCAAAGACCCGAGACATGTTGAAGGTTTATCTTGGGATTACAAATTCGTTGTGCGAAGCACGATGCCGTAAAATCAAAATAGAACACAAAGTAGAGATTATTAAGCCATATCGACTTTGATAGGGTTCCTACATCAAATGGAGGGCATTACCCACCCCACGGCGTGATCACCCGAGCCCGATCATGTAGACTCGAATCTAGACTCATGGAGGGACTAATGGCTTGATAAGGGTTGATAGAAGTTCAAGTTGGCTCGGTGACTTTGCTCTTGGTCTAACCGTTTGAAAAAAGAAGGCTATCTTCCAATTTTCTCGTGCCTTTTGCCTGATATTTTTATGAGGACTTTATTATTGTAATTTTTATCAAATGTCAAAAATTCAAGTCATTTCGAGTTTAATTGCTTGGTTTATTATGTATGAATCTTCAAAGACCCAAGAATGTCGAAGGTCTAGCTTGGGATTACATTTTCCCCGTGCAAAGCACGGCGCCGTAAAATTAAAATAGAACACAAAGTAGAGATTATCAAACCATAAACATCAAGGGAGAGTCGCAAAACGAAAAATAGAGAAGAACTCAACCCGTCTCTACTAGGGTTCTTACATCAAACGGAGGCCATGACCCACCCCACGGCGTGATCACCCCAGCCCGATCATGTAGACTCCAATCTAGGCCCATGGAGAGATTATGGATCAAGAAGCGCCGATAGAAGTTCAAGTTGGCTAGGTGACTTTGCTCGTGGTCCAACCGTTTAAAGGAATAAGACTATTTGCCAGTTGGCTAGTGCCTTTTGCCTGATATTTTTATGAGGACTTTATTATTGTGTTATTTATCATGTATTGAAAATTCAAGTCATTTCGAGTTTATTTGCTTCGTTTAATATGTATGACTCTTCAAAGACCTAAGGCATGTCGAAGGTCTAGCTTGGGATTACATTTTTCCCATGCAAAGCACGGTTCCATAAAATCAAAATAGAACACAAAGTAGAGATTATCAAACCATAAACATCAAGGAAGAGTCGTAAACCCAAAAATAGAGAAGAACTCAACCCGACTCTGCTAGGGTTCCTACATCAAATGGAGGCCATAACCCACCACACGGCGTGATCACCCGAGCCCGATCATTTAGATTACAATCTGGACTCATGGAAGGACTAACGGCTTGAGAAGCGCTAATAGAAGTTCAAGTTGGCTCGGTGACTTTGCTCGTGGTCCAACTGTTTAAAGAATGAATGTTATCTGCGAATTGGTTTGTGTCTTTTTCCTGATATTATTATGAGGACTTTATTATTGTTGGATTTATCTTGTGTCAAAAATTCAAGTCATTACGAGTTTAATTGCTTGGTTTAATATGTATTACTTTGTAAAGACCCGAGGCATGTCGAAGGTCTAGCTTAGGATTACATTTTCCTCGTGTGAAGCACGGCACTGTAAAATCAAAACGGAATACAATGAAAAGGTTATCAAGCCATAAACTTTAAGGGAGGATCGTAAAACCAAAAATAGAGAAGAACTCAGTCCGACTCTGTTAGGGTTCCTACATCAAATGCAAGCCATGACCCACCCCACAGCATGATCCCCCGAGATCGATCATGTAGACTCCAATCTAGACTCATTTAAGGACTTATGGCTCAAGAAGGGCCGATAGAAGTTCAAGTTGGCTCGGTGACTTTACTCGTGGTCCAACCGTTTGAAGAATGAAAGCTATCTTTCAAATGGCTCGTGTCGTTTGCCTCATATTTTAATGAGGACTTTATTAGTGTGGTATTTATCTTGTGTCAAAAATTAAAGTCATTACGAGTCTAATTGCTCGGTTTAATATGTTTGACTCATCAAAGACCTGAGGCATGTCGAAGGTCTAGCTTGGGATTACATTGTCCCCGTGCGAACCACGGTGCCGTATAATTAGAATAAAACAAAGAGTAGAGATTATCAAGCCATAAACATCAAGGAAGAATCGTAAACCAAAAATAGAGAAGAACTCAACCCGACTCTGCTAGAGTTTCTACATCAAATGGAGGCCATGACCCACCCTGCGGCGTGATCACCGGAGCCCAATCATGTAAACTCCAATCTAGACTTGTGGTCCAGTTGTTTGAAGAATGAAAGCTATCTGCCAATTGGCTTGTGTCTTTTGCTCGGTATTCTGATGAGGACTTTATTATTGTGTTATTTATCGCGTGTAAAAATTCAAGTCATTACGAGTTTAATTGCTTGGTTTAATATGTATGACTCTTCAACGACCCGAGGCATGTCGAATGTCTAGCTTGAGATTACATTTTCCCCGTGCAAGGCACTGCACCGTAAAATCAAAATAGAACACAAAGTAGATATTATCAAACCATAAACATCAAGGGAAAGTCATCAAACAAAAAATAGAGAAGAACTCAACCCGACTGAGCTAGGGTTCCTACATCAAATGGATGCGATGACAAACCCCACGGCGTGATCACCCGAGCCCGATCATGTAGACTTCAATCTAGACTCATGGAGAGACTAATGGCTCGAGAAGTGCCTATAGAATTTCAATTTGGCTCGGTGACTTTGCTTGTGGTCCAATTGTTTGAAGAATGAATGCTACCTACCAATTGGCGCGTGCCTTTTCCCTGATATTTTTATGAGGACTTTATTATTGTGTTATTTATCATGTGTCAAAATTCAAGTCAATACAAGTTTCATTGCTTGGTTTAATATGTGTGACACTTCAAAGACCCGAGGCATGTTGAAGGTTTAGCTTAGGATTACAATTTCGTTGTGCGAAGCACGATGTCATAAAATCAAAATAGAACACAAAGTAGAGATTATTAAGCCATATTGACTTTGATAGGGTTCCTACATCAAATGGAGGGCATGACCCACCCCACGGCGTGATCACCCGAGCCCGATCATATAGACTCGAATCTAGACTCATGGAAGGACTAATGGCTTAATAAGCGCTGATAGAAGTTCAAGTTGGCGCGGTGACTTTGCTCTTGGTCCAACCGTTTGAAAAATGAAGGCTATCTTCCAATTTTCTCGTGCCTTTTGCCTGATATTTTTATGAGGACTTTATTATTGTGCTTTTTATCAAATGTCAAAATTTCGAGTCATTTCGAGTATAATTGCTTGGTTTATTATATATGAATCTTTAAAGACTCGAGGCATGTCGAAGGTCTAGCTTGGGATTACATTTTCCCCGTGCAAAGCACGGCGCCATAAAATTAAATTAGAACACAAAGTAGAGATTATAAAACCATAAACATCAAGGGAGAGTCGCAAAACCAAAAATAGAGAAGAACTCAACCTGTCTCTATTAGGGTTCCTACATCAAACGGAGGCCATGACCCACCCCATGGCGTGATCACCCCAGCCCGATCATGTAGACTCCAATCTAGGCTCATAGAGAGACTAATGGCTCAAGAAGCGCCGATAGAAGTTCAAGTTGGCTCAGTCACTTTGCTCGTGGTCCAACCGTTTAAAGAAAGAAGACTATTTGCCAATTGGCTCATGCCTTTTACCTGATTTTTTTATACAACTTTATTATTGTGTTATTTATCATGTATTGAAAATTCAAGTCATTTCGAGTTTATTTGCTTGGTTTAATATGTATGACTCTTCAAAGACCTAAGGCATGTCGAAGGTCTACCTTGGGATTACATTTTTTCCATGCAAAGCACGACGCCATAAAATCAAAATAGAACACAAAGTAGAGATTATCAAACCATAAACATCAAGGGAGAGTCGTAAAACCAAAAATAGAGAAGAACTCAGCCCGACTCTGTTAGGATTCCTACATCAAATGGAGGCCATAACCCACCGCACGGCATGATCACCCGAGCCCGATCATGTAGATTCCAATCTAGACTCATGGAAGGACTAACGGCTCGAGAAGCGCCGATAGAAGTTCAAGTTGGCTCGGTGACTTGGCTCGTCATCCAACTGTTTAAAAAATGAATGTTATATGCGAATTGGCTCGTGCCTTTTTCCTGATATTATTATGAGGACTTTATTATTGTGTTATTTATCATGTGTAAAACGTTCAAGTCATTACGAGTTTAACTGCTTGGTTTAATATGTATTACTCTACAAAGACCCGAGGCATGTAGAAGGTCTAGCTTGGGATTACATTTTCCCCATGTGAAGCACGTCATCATAAAATCAAAATGGAATACAAAGTAAAGATTATCAAGCCATAAACATTAAGGAAGGATCGTAAAACCAAAAATAGAGAAGAACTCAGTCCGACTCTGTTAGGGTTCCTACATCAAATGAAGGCCATGACCCACCCAATGGCGTGATCCCCCAAGCTCGATCATGTAGACTCCAATCTAGACTCATTTAGGGACTTATGGCTCAAGAAGCGCCGATAGAAGTTCAAGTTGGCTCGGTGACTTTGCTCGTGGTCCAACCGTTTGAAGAATGAAGGCTATCTTCCAAATGGCTCATGCCGTTTGCCTCATATTTTATTGAGGAATTTATTATTATGGTATTTATCATGTGTCAAATATTCAAGTCACTATGAGTTTAATTGCTTGGTTTAATATGTTTGACTCTTCAAAGACCCGAGGCATGTCGAAGGTCTAGATTGGGATTACATTGTCCCCGTGCAAACCACGGTGCCGTATAATTAAAATAAAACACAAAGTAGAGATTATCAAGCCATAAACATCAATGAAGAATCGTAAACCAAAAATACAGAAGAACTCAGCCCGACTCTGCTAGGGTTCCTACATCAAATGGAGGCCATGACCCACCATGCGGCGTGATCACCGGAGCCCAATCATGTAAACTCCAATCTAGACTTATGGAAGGACTAATGGCTTGAGAAGTGCAAAAAAAAATTCAAGTTGGTTCGTTGACTTTGCTTGTGGTCCAGTTGTTTGAAGAATGATAGCTATCTGCCAATTGGCTCGTGCCTTTTGCCTGGTATTCTAATGAGGACTTTATTATTGTGTTATTTATCGTGTGTCAAAAATTCTTGTAATTACGAGTTTAATTGCTTGGTTTATTATGTATGACTTTTCAACGACCCGAGGCATGTCGAAGGTCTAGCTTGAGATTACATTTTCCCCATGCAAAGCACGGAACCGTAAAATCAAAATAGAACACAAAGTAGAGATTATCAAACCATAAACATCAAGGGAGAGTCGTAAAAAATAGAGAAGAACTCAACCCGACTCAGCTAGGGTTCCTACATCAAATGGAGGCCATGACAAACCCCACGGCGTGATCACCCAAGCCCGGTCATGTAGACTCCAATCTAGACTCATGGAGGGACTAATGGCTCAAGAAGTGCCTATAGAATTTCAAGTTGGGCCGGTGACTTTGCTTGTGGTCCAATTATTTGAAGAATAAACGCTATAGAATTTCAAGTTGCTCTTCTCGCTTCGTCTTCGTTCCGCGACCGCGGCGGTGACTTTCGCGACCACGGAAAAGCTCTTGTAGCTTTTCTTCAGCTCCTTCTTCGGTCTTCTCATGTGGCTTTCTCTTCCTTCTTAAAAATTCATTTAAGCTCTTCCAAACCACCAAATCAACACTTCTACTCCTCGACTCCATTCTCTACAATTATGCTCTAAACTCATCCAAATGATACCTAAAACTCCGGTAACAACTCCTAGTTAAACCCTACAAAGTAGCACTGATCAAATTCCCCCATGCTTAAACCTTGCTCGTCCTCGAGTAAGCTAAAAGAAACCTACTCCTCCAATCAAATACTCAAGGTCTCAAGAAGCACAGCAAAATCATCTCCACTAATAACTGCACCTAATCATGAATCTCCAAGGCACCAACACAATAAGCACAACATACAAAAGATCCAAGCTTAAAGGAAAGCAGAGTACTTCCCCCAAGTTTAACCCGAACACCATAGAGTGAATAAAAATATCTAATCCTAGCCTCCATCTATCTTCTTATAACTCCCAAAGTGACCTACCCGAATCCTCCTTATATCACCTCTTCTTATGTCACAACGCCAAGAAAAAATGAGGAATCCTAATAATCACTCTTCTTCTTTTCACTCATTTTGCCAAGGCGCCCTCTCGGGTTTTCACCAAGCCACTCATTTCATTTTTCAATAGATGGGCTCACAAAAAGTCACACCACTCTTGACCTCTTATTACCCCAGCCTAATGTTGGTCCAAGCCACCTGCTTATTACCTAAGTCGCCCTTGCAGATTTTCAACTTATCCCAGGATTTATTTTTGTCTTTTTTCTTATTTTTGATTTTTTTCATTTTTTTCTTTTCTTTTTCTCCTCGGACAACTAGCAAGTATAGAACACTCCCCCATGCTTAAACATTGCATTGTCCTCGATGTAATGAAAGACAAAAAGATGAAGCACAGGGAAGAGCAGAAAAGTACTCACAACCGTCGCCGAGGTGGCCTGGATGTAGATGTGGGGGCTGGCGGTATATCAATAAAAGCACATGTCGCTGGTGTTGCGGCGTCTTCATAATCAAACTCTACCGTGCAACCAAATAAATCTACTGTAAGGTATAGTGGTACATCAAAGAAGCGGGGTTGCACGGCCTTCAATGAACACAGAAAGGGAGCCCAGATGTAATCGTGGTGTGGGCTCTGGTGTTCCTCCTCGTCAGATGTCTAATGTCGGGCCATCATCGGTGCCAACTAAAAATGTGGGGCGAATGTCTCCTCCTTGGCAGCATGATGCGCACCGGTCGCGAAGTGAATGTCAGACAGCTGGGATTCGGTAAAACTTTTTTTTATTCAGGTCAGGGGACTTACATTGGTTTTTCCGCGCCCGTGGAAAAGTTTTTGGTGCGAGTTAAACACCATCTTCGAATTAGCTCGGGTCTCCTACCTGCAAGTTAATCTAAAAACAAAACAAAACAAAAAAAACGAAACAAAAATGAAACAACAATAATAAAAGCTAGAAAGGAAAAGACAAGATGTGTGCAATGGCCATCAACGACTCTTCTGAGGATCTTGAGGTAAACCCTGAAACATTTTTGAAATCTCTTGTGAATTATGATAAGAAATCTTTGATTGCTCTCATAAGGGAAATGTATTCTGAAAATTTGAAAACACAAGAGGAACTTGCTAATTCTGAAGATGAGTGCAGTAGTTTAAAAGAAAACCTTTCTAACACTGCTAGTAGCTCAATTGTTCCTTGTTCTTCATGTGATGCCAATCATGAGGAACTTCAGAGGTTAAGAAATGAAAAAATCTCTTTGCTTATGAATTAAGTCTATAACAATACTGATGCAAGAAGTGTAGCTGGATCAACTAACCTTGAGGAACAGATGTCTGAGATGAAGGCTTATGTTCACAAGATTCACTCTGTGCTAATGGAACGGAAAGCTGAAACTGACAACATTCAGTTTGTTGAAGCAAGGTATGACATTGGTTATACAGGTTCCAAGCAAAAGGAAGATGATCCATTTATTATGGAACTTCGTGAAGCAAGAGATAGGGAACTTCAAGATGTTAGAGAGAAGAATCGCAATCTTGAGGAACGTGTCAAGGTCCTTAAGAGTGGACTAGATGAAAAGCAGTCGTGGTACACTGGACAACCTTCCCACAAGATCTTCCTCAAGCAGTCTCAAGGGAAGCAATCCAGCGTTCTTTGTCCAGAACGTGCAAAACAACGCAAGAGTGTTGTTCCCAACAGAAAGTATGTTCATATGGATCAGTTCAAACTGTGTTGGTATTGTAGGGACAATAGACATTTGTAGAGAGATTGTGAAAAGAAAAAGAAGTTCTCTGAGGAGCACACAAAGAGAAGGAACAGTAGGAGCAATAATGTGAACTTGAATGACTTCCATGATGATTCACACGTGCATAATCATAATCATGCTAAAACTAGGAAGAAATTTGTTGTTGATGTTAGAACTATTCCTAGGGAACAATTGCATTATGTGTCTCGACCAGGTAAGGCTAAGCTTGCCTGGGTCGCCAAATCTTAACTTTTTCTGTGCAGGTTGAAGTGAAGGGGAACGAGAAGTGGTACATTGACAGCGCTTGTTCGTGCCATATGACCGGAAAAGAAGATCAACTCACCTCACTTCACAAACACTCAAGAGGGAGTGTTGCTCTTGGAGACAAAGATGCAGAGAAATCATTGGAACATGCGAAACAAAACTAAACTCCAGTATCACAGTAGAAGAGGTATATGTGAAGCAGCCCCATGGTTTTGAAGATGCCAATTTTCCCTCGCATGTCTATGCTTTGGACAAGGCACTATATGGTCTTAAGCAAGCACCTCGTGCTTGGTATGATAGACTTGCACAGTTCCTTCTCTCTAACGGATATCGTCGAGGAATGATTGACAAAACTTTGTTCCTTCTGGAACAAGAAGGTAAGATTCTGGTGGTTCAAGTATATGTTGATGATATTATTTTTGGTTCCACTAACCCTGCTCTTGTAGAAAAGTTCAAAAATCTTATGAGTAGTGAGTTTGAGATGAGCATGATTGGGGAATTGTCCTTTTTTCTCGGATTACAAGTTACTCAGACTGAGGAAGGAACCAAGATCCATCAACAAAAGTACATCAAAGAGCTGTTGAAGAAGTATGGTATGGATTCTGCAAAACCAATCGTTACCCCTATTTCTCCTAACACTCGCTTAGATGCAGATTTAAATGGAACAGTTGTTGATCCCACCATGTATAGAGGAATGATTGGTTCTCTCATTTATCTCACGGCCAGTCGGCCAGATATTTTGTTTAGTGTGTGTCTCTGTGCTAGATTTCAGGCTAATCCAAAGGACTCACACTTGAAGGAAGTAAAGCGAATCTTTCGATACCTCAAAGGAATGGACCATCTATGTCTATGGTATCCCAAGAACTGTGACTTCAATTTAGTTGGATTCACAGACGTTGACTTTGCTGGGCACGTTGTAGATCGCAAAAGCACATCTGGAACGGCACAGTTTCTTGGTCCCTGTCTTGTCTCATGGGGTTCCAAGAAGCAAAATTTTGTGGCCCTCTCCACTGCAGAAGCTGAATACGTCGCCGCGGCAAGTTGTTGTGCTCAGGTATTGTGGCTCAAACAACAACTGGAAGACTTTGGTATGTCTCTTGGCATCGTTCTCATTATTTGTGATAATACTAGTGCCATTAACATCTCGAAAAATCTAGTTCATCATTCACGTACTAAGCACATTGACATTCGTCATCATTTCCTACGTGATAATGTTGACATGGGCTTTATTAGAATGGAACATTGCAGGACTGAAAATCAGGTAGCAGACATCTTCACCAAAGCACTAGACAAAGGTCCATTCGAGTATCTCCGATTACTTCTTGGCATGATCTCTCTGAATTGAGGACCTTCACACCCATTATTCCCTCAATGCTTGGCTAACTTGTTTCACAGATTTCATGAAGTTCCTTGCTTACATTGCATTTCTTGACATTATTATTTCATGATTTTTGCTTTCTCGAATTGCTTTGTCTTAGGGTCTAGCTTCTTTGTCTTTTGATTTGTGTTGAATTACTTGATTGCATGCTAACAGCTTATTTGAGACCCAAATCAACCAATTTGATGATTGAACCCTCATTACAAGCCCACATGATAATTGGTTGTACTGCCTACCATTGCCTCGATTCAGGTAAACGTTCCCTATGATCCTTCTTTGTTAAACCATTTTATTGGGAATAATTATCTGAGTTGTTTTCTCCCTACCATATGTTTGGATATAATATATTTTGTGTGAACCCAACATTGACATATCCAAACAAGCCTCGCAAACACTCTTGGTCTCAAGCGGAACGACGACTGTTGCTCATATTAAGGGGGAACATATGTGTATGGAACGTGGAATTTGAATCAGTGGCTGGTATTTATTGGGGTGCAGGTGAACGTTGGAACGGCTCTCTATGAGATTTGACTGCTATATGGCAGGAACAGTGACGCGGTAAACGAAGTGAAAGTGGCCGTTAGAGGAAGAGAGAGAAACGACTTATTGATGGAAATTTTGAAAGCCGGTTGAGATTTTGGAAAGATTTTATCTTGCAAAAGATTTTATCTCTCCTATAAATATTTGATATTCCATTCAAGATTCTCCACCGCCAATCTTCATTCTCTGCTCTCTTAGAAATCAAAAACCCTTGCAAACTCTCAAAGCTCTTTGTTTCCATGGATTCTCCAAGCAAGAAAATCTCCACTGACCAGATGTCTGAAGCCGAGATGGATGCCTACATCCTCCAACTCCAACAAGCTCGAGCCGCCCGTGCTACACCGACTCCCACCGGCGTGCCTCCATCTGTAGTGGCAATTGCTCACACCGTCGTCCAACAAACGGTGGATCCCTCTGCGTCTACATCGACACCTACCCCGACGCCGTCCCCCTCTGCTCCGTCCCCGCTAAAAGCCTAGGACCTCAATCCTGTGCTTGCCGATGTGCCTATATTGAAGCATATATTGAAGAGAATGAGGTGTCTCTGGGAAGTGAGTTGGATTCTGCAGCTGTGGAGAAAATGAAGTTCAAAGGTGATGCGAAGGGAACGGGTACTGTGACGGCTAAGAAAGCTGTTTGCGAAGGTACGTCAAAGGGAAGCTCAATCCAGCATCAGATTTTGGCTGAGCTTAAGCAGTTGAACACCACGATGACCCTGCTCCTAGATCACTTTCTGAGGAAAGCTGAGGACGCTGCTGAAGACCATGAGATCTGAGTGTTCCCCATTACCTCCCTGCCCGTCTAATCTTCTGTTTTTTATTTTCTATATTTTTATGTCTTTTGTGTGATTGTTCCCTATCTCTGGATAATAGTTGTCTAGGTTCCTTTGCTTTGTACTTCGCCTTGCATTATGAATGAATTATTTTTCTTATGATTTGCATGCGAGTCAAGTCTTTGTGATTTCTGTGATCTTTTGATGATGCCAAAAGGGGGAAATATGGAAAATGTGAAACCCAAGAAAGGGTTGATAACAGAAGCTAGTGCTAAGGAGAACGACAATGTTGCTTGAAGGTAAATCTTTCTATGGACTTTCTGAGGGGAACAATGTCAATATCTTGAACAAAGCATTTGTGTGATTATATGTGAATTTGACTTCTTACTTGTCTGTTTTGAACGTGCACATTTTGAAGGAGTTTGTCATCACCAAAAAGGGGGAAATTGTTGGAACGATGATGTTCCCTCTAGTTTTGATGATGATAAACTCAATGGCATTTGATGGTTTTTAGTGTGACTATGAGTTTCAGGAAACAAATGATTCAAAGGAATGATGAAAACCAAGTGAAGAATCAAAACAGAGAATGCAAGGAACAGAGAAGCCAACAATGAGAAACAACACGCTGGAACGAAAGAGAAAGAGAGATGCGCGTTGTTGATCAGAAAAGGAAAGGGAACAGCGCCAAGGAACGCATGACGTCACGCGCTGTGAACCCTTGCGCCTGCCAAATCTTTCTTTTATGGAAACAAAGATTGAAGGAGCAACTTGGGCCACAAGAAATAATCTCGTTGGAGATATTCTGGTTAGGATAGATTAGTAAAGATTGTATAGGATTATTTTATCTTATCTTCCTTAAGTAAACCTAGGGTAAATTAGATAGAATACCTAGACTATAAAATAGAAAGTTGCAAACTTCATTTGACAAGTGATTCACGGCGTTTCCCACAGAGAAGAGCATTTGGAAGAAGAAAGAACTTACAAGGACGAGACTTTGGTGAGTTGAGTACTTGTTAGGGTTTTGATTGTCTTAAGTGTTGTTAGGAACGTTACATTCAGAGGTCTAGATATGTAGGAGTAAACTAGATTGAGATAAGACTTACTTGTTTGTAATTCCAGAATTAATAACACAATTAGACTTTCGAAATCCTACTAGGGAAACCTAGAGGTAGAGGTTTTTCTTAGTCAACTAATTGGTTGATTAAGTTTTCCTCTCTAAGGAACTTTGTCTGTTACTCTGTTATTCTGTTATGATATTTCGCTGCCCAAGGAACAGTTATACCGTTCCTTGTACTAACACACTCGATTCTACAGAGTTGAAATTTATTAAGGATAGAGAACTCTAAACCGCTAAGGACAAACATGCTCACTTGGTTACTTCCATATGTTCCCAAGGAAAACTTCACAGTGTTCCCAACCTGATTAGAGCCAAAGAACGTAAGTTTTCCAAACCTAACCTAAATACCATATGGGTAGCTACTATAAGTTGTGTTGGCACTATGGGAACAATGGTCATATTCAGAGAAACTATGACAAATTGAAGGCATTCATTGAGGATCATCGCATGAGAAGGAATGGTACTAGTAATGACATAGACTTTAATGAATTCTATTAAGATAGTCCAGTGTATTACCATGCTAGTCCTAAGGATCACAAAAATTATATCTCTCACTGACCAGGTAAAGCCAAGCTTGTCTGGGTCGTTAAACTTTAACATCTCTTGTTCTGGTTGAAGTGAGGGGGAACAATAATGGTACATCAACAGTGGATGCTTGTTCCATATCAGGGAACAATCTTTCTGCTCCCTTACTAAACAAACTAACGATTCAACAATTGGTATCATTTCACAAGTGTTATCACAAAACACATAGCAAATCTTCATGAAAAAGTATTGATCAAGTTATAAGCAACTAATGAATTGTTCTTTGTTTAAGTGTGATTCAGCTAGCCAATCATCGAGGGAATAGGGGACCAGGATGAGCTCAATTCAAGGAGATCATGCCTAGAAACATCCTAAGATGTTCATAAGGTTTTCTATCTAATGTTTTGGTGAAAATGTCTACAACTAGATCTTAAGTCCTACAATGATCCATCTTGATAAAACCTTTCTCAATATTATCACAAAGAATGTGGTAATGAATATAAATATGCGTGGTATGAGAATGATGTACTAGATTTTTTGAAATATTAATAGCACTAGTATTATCAAACATAATGGAAACATTGATAAGAGACATACCATAATCCTTCAAATTTTGCTTAAACCACAATATTTGTGCACAACATGTAGTTGCGGTCACGTACTTAGCTTCAACAATTGAGAGAGCATCCAAATTTATGTTTCTTTGTTCCCCAAGTGACGAGGCATGGGCCAAGGAATAGTGCTATTATGGAAGTGTTTTTCCTATGCACTAGGTGGTCAACAAAATCAGCGTTTGTGTAGAGAACCAGTTCAAAGTTGTTGTTCCTTGGATACCAAAGACCTATATGGTTGTATCCCTTCAAGTACCTCAATATTCTCTTTACTTCCTTCAAGTGTGATTCTTTGGAATTTTCCTTGAATCTTTCACATAAGCACACACTGAACTTTATATATGGCGTACTTGTTGTGAGATAGAGAAGTCAACCAATCATTCCTCTATACATGGTTCACATATATGCCATTCAAGTCTGTATCCAAACGAGTGTTAGGAGAAATAGAAGTATTGATGGGTTCAGAACTTTTCATACCATACTTCTTCAACAACTCCTTAATGTATTTTGTTGATGTATCATTGTTCCCTATTCATTTTATGAGACTTGCAATCCCAAGAAGAACGAAAGTTCTCCTCTTAATATCATCTCAAACTCACTAGTCATAAGGTTCTTAATGCTTTCTAAAAGAGAAGGATTAGTGGAACCAAAAACAATATCATCAACATAGACTTGAACAACAAGAGTATCACCTTTCTTTTTCAGTCGGAAAATTGTCTTATCAATTGTGCCACATCTATACCCATTAGACAGAAGGAACTGTGCAAACCTGTCATACCAAGCTCGTGGAGCATGCTTGATGCCATATATTTCCTTATCCAAAACGTACACACTGTTAGGATAATTGACATATTCAAAACCTAGTGGTTGCACTAGTACAAAACATAGGGCCGAACCGCGGTTTTTTAAGCCATGGGACCATGGTTTACCGTCCGTGGTTGTTCTCGGCGCGGTCCGACTGTGGGACCACGTTTTTCGGGAACCATGGTAAGCGGACCACAGTTATTTTAAACCATGGTAAACAATACCGGACCGCGGTTCTGTTAAAACTATGGTGCACATCTAACCGCGGTTGAAACTTGGTGCGGTAAATTTCCGGACCGCGGTTACTGAAAATCGTGTTAAAACTGTGGTGCACATACACCACGTCTTTCGTACAATCGCGGTAAATAGTTAAAAAAAATTAAAATCCGTATATTATACCACGGCTTATACATACCACAATCAATCAACTCATTCATTTTCCCACAACACAATCTCGATCATAAGCAAAATAATCCTGATATATATATATATATCATTGCCATTGTCAGTGTTGATTCCAGGTTCAACAATGTGAATTAATTAATGATCAACACATCACTAATCCTGGTGCTCTTTGTTCTTGATCTCATAAATTCTACTCCCACGTCGATCGGTTCTCGTCATTGCCGAAATGCCTCCCATCTAGCTTGCTTTAAACCTGAAAAAGACCCGATGGCTTCCCCGGGCGTGCAACTCCGACGCTCAAGTCAGTTTATTATACGAGAAGCACATATTTATATAGAGAGAAGCTAAGGTTGAGAGATTTACTAACCCGTCAAATTACCTTTATCGAGTACACTCACCCTTTATTTCATTAGTAAGGTGTCGAACCTTCTAGTATTGTTTATTCCATCAAAGGCATATCTATAAAACTAGCATATGCTCTCAAGCATCCAAGCAAGATGTCAATCAAGTATAATTGCTCTCAAAAGTTATATAATATCTTTTTCATCAAGCTAAGTGCTAAAACTCACTAGCCTTATTCATCCATAACTTCAATTCATCATTTAGCCTACCAAGGGAGAGTCTAAGCTAGCTTCAGAATGACGAATTCTATTAATACCGCATGGGTTTTCGACTATATATATTAACCCTTGGGCTTAAGACTATAGAGTAAAGCAAGTCTACAACATTAGGGTACATGTCGGTGCAAAATTTTGAGAACTATATATTAAGATTACATACGTATGCATTCTATAATCGAGCACTTTAATCATGATTCAAATAATAAGATCCCAAAAAGAGCAATATCATATATCAAGTAATGCGTACGGGAAAACATGCTTGTCAGATCAAGTTGTTATCAAAATGATTAGAGCACAAATGGAACCATTAGATGAAGAACTAAAGGGATTCTCGAAATCAGGTCAATGCAGAATTGCTACTTGTAAGAGATGAAAAGAGAAATGAAAGGGTGAGATGACGATACACTATAATGGCGGTGGAAGAGCGATTTCGATTTCCCATTTGCAAGCGGAGATGACGGAGATCAAGAGCTTTCAACATCGCCACCTCCGATGCCTTCGCGATTATCCCTTCGATCGCCTTGCCGTTTGCGATCTCTAACACTCGATTTACCGAGGCGATGTAGATGATGTAACACCCCCAAATTTAACCCCATTTGAAAGCGTTACTACCGATGACTCCGGACGTAAACCCCGAAGTCACCCCAGGCTTTTCCGACGTCATAACTGACTTAAAACACAGTTACTATACTAAAATCATAACTTTTATTAAACCACATGGTCGCGAAATTACACGATTCCTAAAACGACCCAATTTCATCAGAAATACAAAATAGCACAGCGGAAATCTTTTAAATACAAAGCGACAAAACAAGTTGTCGAAAACAAAACATCGTCCATCCTCATAGTCGCTTCTAGCCTCCTCGGATCTGCATGTGCCGAAACGGACGGACGACACCCCCATGACGTTACAGAAATATAAAAATACAAGAGTTAGTCTAATGAATAGACTAAGCAAGGGCTTCACCAATAATTCACACAAACACATCACAAGCAGTTCCACATATCACAAATCACATCAAAATCTCAAGTCACATGATTACAGCATATCTCTTATATTAGCGTTGATTCTAGCAGAATATACAACCTAATATAATATCAGATTTTAATTATTTCAAATTAATTCACAACCACTTGCCTGGAAAGACGAGCTCAAACAAAGCTTAAGAACGGGTCTCTGAGTCCAAAACGGGGACAGATCTGGAATAAAAATCCCTCAAACCAAAACTCCAAAACAACCCTTCTCGGGCAGCCTTGCCGCGGGTGCGGTGGACCTTGCCGCTGGGTGCGGTGGACAGACAGTGGCCAGCTCCAAGAACACAGCCATGGCGGGAGACAAATACCCACCTCGATTCTAAGCTTCATTTTGCATTCGACTTGATCACAAAGCACCTCTAAGCTTCACCTAACACCTTGGCAACCTTCTCCAACCCACGAAGACTCTCGATTCAAGCCCAAAACCGAGCTCACAGCTCGTGCGTCAAAGGCGAAACAGGGGAAAACAGAGGAGAAAGAGAGAAGAAGATGATGGAGTTCACTTCGGGTTTCACCTCCTTTTATAGCCCCGATTCAAGCCACCACCAAGGGGACAAGCTAGGGGACAAGGGGACAAGGCAAAGAGCCAAGTGGAGCAAGTGGCCAAGTGGACAAAAGGATAGAATTTTAGAAAAATCAACGCGAAGACGACGACCGCCTCTGTTTCTGGCCTTGCCGCGGGTGCGGTGGCTCCTGGCGCCGGGTGTGGTGAAGGCCAATTCCACTAATTCTTGTCCGAAGTCGATTTCGATTAATTTTCTTAACTCCGGGTTAAATATATTCGTACATCATCTAGTACAAACATCTCAAGCAATTACCTCGCACAATTACCGTGCACAAATATCGTATATAAATACCGTGCACAAATATCTTATAGAAATATCTTGCACAAATACTTTACATAATTATCCTGCATATATTTGTGACACTCCAGGCCAAGCTAACACAGCTACCAAGCCACCCACCCATCTTACATGATGCCGGTGCCGGTACTGGTGCCCGCCTGAGTCCACAATTATCCTACACGAATATCTTATATAAATATTTTACAACAATATCTTATATAATTATTTTGCAACAATATCTCATACAATTATTTTGCAATAATAACTCATACGAGTAAAGCTCAAAAATACCAAAAATTTCCTTACCAAAAATGAGGGGTATTACAGATGACGGGAGTGATATCCACCGGAGAGCTTTGCCATGGTGTATCGGTGATGTTGCAGTGCTCTAATGGGTTGGAGAGATCGGAGGGGGTCTGGGAGGAATCGGATGACGCGCGGCAACACATGGGTCTAGCCCTCGACGCACCTTATAGAGCCCTAGAAAGCCCTTCATCTGCCAATCGCCACCTCCATCGCCCATGGTAGAGCTCTCGAAAGCTTCCTTCTCTTCTTCTGTTTGCTCTCGAAAATGGCCTCCTGAAGCATCTCCTTTTTCTTGCACTGTTGCGGCCCCCTTTTCATCCCGGCTCCCCTACCATCCAAATTACCCTATCTCCCGTCCCCCCTTCCACTTGGGCCTTTGGCCTTTTTTATCTCATTAATTGGGCTTTTAGGCCCACCTTAATCTTGCTCCCACAGCCAACATACAACAAACTCCATAGTATAGCTAGGTACTTGTAAAAAAAAATCCATAGTATATCATTGCCATTGTCTACATACATTATCACTCTTTAAGTAATTACGCAAATAGAGGGAAACGGAACAAGAGTAAAAGTCATTTACTGCGGACGGTTTATTTTCAGCTGAGAGAGATGTTGCTTCAGATTCTTCTTCTCGAACCATCGAGCTTGGATGCTTAGTGAGAACACTTCCATGCCCTATCTCAACTTATACCATTGGTTCATTACTCTCGTAGAGCAAATCCTCCTCGGAGAACCCAGACAGGCAAGAAGACTCTTGTTCATGCATAATAGCGTGCAAATCCTTGATAAGCTTCTCAACCGGGGACGACTTTGTATGAATGACACATGTTCTTTTCTTTGATGGAACTTGTAACTCTAATGAAAATGATTGAGCGGGACCTGCAAATCATCTGAATTAGGAAGTTGATATAGTTTCCACTAGATAGATGATAACTGGCACGGATACTAGTAGAGCAATATCCACTTAACAATGTTTTCCTATATAGAAATGTTTTATTTGAATATTTTTAAAGAAAGACCTAATAACAAGATTTGACTGTTAGCTACTGTATAGTGTATACCATATCATGAGGCATAAATCAAAACTAACTAATAGTGATTTAAAATGAAGAGAAACATAAACAGAATAACAGAATTGCATCGAAACAAGTAGTAATTCCCAAGTCAATCATCAATCCTTCTCAACCCCAAATATGGAAGTAAAGTTCATGTTCCGATAACATTGTAGCCACGTTTATAGAAACATACTAACATGCAGTGGAATAATAGGTCAACCTGACGAACCACTAGCATCAACACTACTAAATTGAGCACAACTCTCCAAGTTTGATACAGCTGAACCAAAACTTGACCTGTTGCTAGTGTCTTCATACGTCATTTTCAGGAAATCCTGGTTATAGTTGGCTTCAGAGGCATACCTTTTGACCACAGAGTTATCAGAACTTAGCTTCCTCTTCTTCATCTTCACATCTCTTTCCTTAAATATATGCTCTTCCTTTTGGAATCCTTTGGGTCCTCATATTCATCTGCCTTGGCTCTCACATGTAAAGGTGTATAATTAGATAGTGTTCCTTTGGTTCTCCATCTTGATCCGCATGCGTTGCAAAGTATGGGCTTTTCTGGAGGTCCATTGCGCCAGAGTGGAGTACTGTAACAACATTGAACATTCATCAAGTAGTTAATGATAAATCATGCATGTATATTAACAGTATCAAGTGTAAGGAAAAACTTGAAACAAACCATGGGTCAAGGTTCAATCATTCTTTCAAAAGTTCATCTAGAATTATATTGAGTTTTGTAAGATGGGCCCATATACTAAAAACAACTATATACAAGCTAAGAGCCTGCAATACTAAGCTCTACCTCGACGGGGTCAATGTTTTTGAGAAGCATGTGGCCATGTGCTAGGATTATACCAACTAATAGGATACGTACAAGTTATAGATTCTTTTCCTTTTGCAAGTCATAACCTAAGTAAATAACCGTCTAACGTTCTAATGTAATGCATCATTTCATTCAAAATGATGGACATATTTTGAAATAGTATCATTTCCAATGTCAAGTAAGATGGATTATTATCATGCTGCATCAAGCATACACAAAATCCCGTTACAGAATCATCACACCCCTTTGCAGCTTCTTGCAGAAAATTTGATCACTTCAAGTGCACTACAATTTCCAAGCATTATACAAGTTTTAGTTCTCAGTGGTAGCAAAACCAAACCTACAATGTCGAAGAGATTTATATCGTTCTACATCGTTCATCACAGTTTTACCCTTATACTAGTGCGTGGTCTCATCATTGCAACACCCCATGAGCAAGTAAGTGTTTAGAAATCTACAAAAGCAGAGTTTTCATAATAAAATTCAATTCCAAACTGCCACTGCCTCCACCCCACCCCCAAAACATCCTCTCAAAAATAATCGCCTATAAATTGACAAATCAAAGTGAATCTCTCAATTGACAAATATCCGCCGATAAAATCTACAGATCCCATCAATCTGAGGAATGAATTAATCGATTCGACCAGTAATGGACCTAAAATAAAATGCGCATAAAAGAGGATCCCTAAAAAAACAAGCATTAAATCGAAACGAAACCAGATCACGGTCAAGCATTTCAAACAATAATTCCAACAGAGGAGAAAATCGAAGCAAAAAATCGAGAAAGAGAAGAAGACGAACGATTTTTTGGCTTGTTCGAGGGAACGAGCATGGCCAAAGTGGAAGAGATCGTAGATTCCGTCGGCATAGACTCGGACGGGCCGGTCGAAGGGCGGCGGATTGGAATTCGAATCGGCGTTGTGCACCTCCATTCGATCTTCTCTTTGTCGTTGTATCTCTCTGTTTCCCCGTCCAAGTAATTTAGAGACTATCTGCTCCTCTCTTAAAACCTAAAATTATAAAAATTAAGACCGCGGTTGTACATAACCGCGGTTCAGTATACCACGGTTTCAGTAAACCGAGGTGCACATTGAAGTTTACCACGTTTACAAGTAAACCATGGTGACGTATATGCTTAATTAAAAAAACGCAATACCGCATTAAAATTGTAACCGTGTCCGTGTTTTTTGTTTACCGCGGTTGTTATTTTGAAACCGTGGTGCGAGTTTAATTACAAAAAAAAACCTTTTACACCGCGCTATTTAGTATAACCGTGGTCCGTGTTTTTTCTTTACCTCGGTTTTATAAATCTGCTTCAATAATAGTGCGGTTAATCCCCTTTTTTATACTAGTGTTGTTGTATATAGACTTCATTTTTTAGATATCCATTCATGAAGGCAATCTTGACATCCATTTGATAGATCCATAAACCCTTGTGAGCAGCATAGGCTATGAGTAGATGAATGGAATCAATCCATGCAACAGCAGTATAGGTTTAATCATAGTCAATTCCCTCTTGTTGGTTGCAGCCCTTTGTAACCAGCCAAACTTTGTTCCTTGTCACTATTGTTGTATTGTCTATCTTGTTCCTAAACAACGAGTTCTGATTGCTTGCTTGTGTTTTGGCTTAGGAACCAGTCTCCATACCTTGTTCCTTTCAAATTCATGTAGCTTTTCTTGCATAGAAGTCTAGTTTGGGTCCTAGAGGGCTTCCACTATCGCCTTTACTTCAACAAAAGAGATAAATGCATTGAAGAAACGAAAATTATTGAAAGTTGAACGAGTTCTGCTTTTATCAAATGGTGTGAAAGTGTTGTCAACTAGATGGTCCTTCTTTCCACGATAATTCCTTGTTTCTGGAATTTGAGGAGAAAGCGTCACTACTACTTGAGCGGCTACAGAAATGTTTGCAACATCAAGAGTTGTTCCTTCATCATTATCACCAACATTAGATGACTTTCTTCCTCCTGAATGCTTGATTCAACTTTATTGAGAGAATTAGTGGGAGGTTAAGAATCGAACGCTTCTACTTGAGCATATGTGGCGATAGATGGTGATGGAACATCAGTAGTGGAATCTTCAGTGGTATCAGTATCATCATTGGGTAGAGTTGTGAAGAATTGACTCGACCTGTATTTTGTGGGTCAGAACCTAGAAAAAAAAACATTTGACCCAAAACAAGCATGACTCACCATACCCGCAAATTTGTTGGTCGAAAAAATCTATATTGAATATTATAATATAAATTATGATTAAAATATCATATAATAATAATAATAATAATTTTAATTAAATAAAATGCTATTTTAAAATCATTTTTAAAAAACTTTGACATGGCTCTCTTGTACTGTTGGGTTGACCTGAACCATTACCCGGCCTACAATGACCCAACTCGCATTCGACAAAAAAAATTTGACCCGTAAATTATTTGACCTGGTGTGCTTAAACCCGACCCGTTTGACAGGTCCACCGTTGGGTAAGGAGCCCATATGGAGTTATTAGTGCCACCACCAGCATTGGAGACACAGTTTCCTGTGCTTGGGTTACCAATGAAATCATCATCATCGTCATCATTAGAATTTTCCCTTTGCATTTGAACAAAGTTGAATTAGGGAACGCTGGAGTCGTTCCATCAGTAGTATCCTTTGAATTTTCATCAAAGACCACATGATTGTTATGCTCTTTTCAATGTTCTTTGTCCTTTTGTTGAAAACCTTATAGGTTTTGCTATTGGTGGCGTATTCTAAGAATATGGCTTCATCACTCTTTGGGTCAAACTTTCCTATGTTTTTCTTCCCATTATTAAGAATAAAGAACCTACAACCAAAAGATGTCAAATGAGATACATTGGGAATTCATCCCTTGATTAGTCATAGGAAGTTTTATGGAGTAGAGGGAGAATCATAGCACGATTAAGGATATAACAAGTTGTGTTGATAACTTCAGCCCATAAATAGCGTGGAAGCTTGCTAGCAATGATCATAATTCTAGCCATGTCTTCCAAGGTGTGACGTTTACTTTCTACAACACTATTCTGTTGGGGTGTCCTAGTAGCGGAGAAGTTGTGATAGATGCCATGTTCCCTGCAATAGTCATGAAAGCTGGAATTCTCAAACTTTGTACCATGGTCAGATTGCATCACTTTCAGCTTGTGTCCAAAGCTTTTCTCCAACTTCTTGATGAAATACTCAAACTCGATGAAGGTTTCATCCTTAGAAGAAAGGAAAATTTTCCAAGTAAACCTAGTATAATCATCGGCAATAAAAAAACATACTTGTTCAGTTGTTCCTAGTTAATTTCTCACTTTCATGGTACCACAGAGATCCATATGAATCCGTTCCAGAGGATGAGATGAAGTAACATCTTTCTTGATCTTGAAAAAGGTACAGATTTGATTTCCTCTTATGCAATCTTCACAAACTCCATCTTTATCAGGTTGAACTCTTGGGAGTCCTTGAACTAGCTCTTGTTGATAAAGCTTGAGATGAGGGTTAGTGTGTCCAAGCCTTCTATTCTGTCTCATCAGGAAGAGACGCAAAGCATAGCTCCCTCTTAGGCTTGAAGCTTGTGTCAACAATGTAGACATTATTGTGTAAGGTCTAAGGCCTTAAGAGCGCCAACCCATGCCAACCCGAGGACTTCCCAAGAGGTCACCCATGAAAAGGAAGAGCTCTTCTTGACATGTGTAGCACTATAATCCTTATACAGGATTACAAATATGGGGTGTAACAATCACCCCTACTTGAACCTTTTACGACATCGTCAAGGCCCAAAGACCACCCTTTGGGTCGAGTGACTTCCCTCAAGACCAAGTCCACTCATAACCCAAAGTCAGCTCTGATACCATTTGTAAGACCCGAGGCCTTAGGAGCTCTAGTCCATGCCAACCTGAGGACTTCATAGGAGATCATCTATCCTGGTACTACTCTCTCCCTAGCACACTTAATTTTAGAGTTCTTTGTCCTCACTTGAACCATGAAAAGGAAGAGTTCTTGTTGACATGGATAGCATGCAATAACTCTCAATTTTAGATAAGGGCATGAATGTAATTTTACTTTTAATAAAGGGGGTGAATTTTTGTTACATTATTCCAAGTGAATAAGTTAAAACATATACTTTTATTCCATAGAAGTATGTTACTTTTTAAGTCATTGTGCACTTAAAATTATCTTAACACTATGTTAATTATAATCTTGTTAGACATATCAATTTTAACCTAGATTATTTAAATTAAGATTAACAAAATGTAAATTGAGATTTAAATAAGGTTAAGTTATAAGGATACAACTTACGCCAAATTGTATGAATTGATTCAAAATAAAATTTCACTCTTCATAAATTTGGTTTAGAATGCATATAAAAATTTTGGGTAAGTTTATTTATAAGTTTGAGCAAATTTTATAATTTTTGAAAAGTAAAATAAGGGCATTTTTGCCACAACTTGGAAAGTTGGGCAAAAATGTGCAACTTGGGCAAAAGTTGGGTTGGGCCGTGAGGCTTCTTCCTACCCAAGTTGTTCGTGAACACCAAGCTCCTTCCCATGGAGTTTTGGCTCGATTTTTCATCCCGTTTTCTTCAATTGGCCCATGGGGTTTGAAGGTATACTCATCGTAAACCTAATCATATCAAAATTGGGAATTATAACCGCTTAGATTGATATAATTTTATCTTCAATGGTAAACAGCCCGGTAACTTCAAAAGTTTGGTAAAATCTAAAATTAGATCTCGTTTGAGATCGGTTTTGGCCGAAACTTATGGGGGTTGGAAAGCTATCTCTAAGGGCCTCAAAATTCCTATAAATACCCCCTCACTCATGGAAGGAATTTACCCAATTGCAAGCTTTAGTTTTTCGGCAGTCCACAAAAATTACGAGCACTTGTAGAAGGAAATTTTCCTTCAATAGGGAATATCTAGTTACGATTTAGGTACCAAAATCTTTGTATTGAAGTCTAGAATCCAGATTCACCAACCACGCACCATTTGGAGTTCGGACGAGGGAGAATCAAAGCAAACAACGAAGGGGTGTCTGCACAAACCACACGAACGAATTCGATAATGGCCAATTCGAACATCAATTCGGTTTTTGTCCAATTAATCACGATTATGTATGCTAATTGGGGGTTTTAGATACATATTGGGTTAATTTAATTTTAGAAGTAGTAAAATTAAATTAAACATATTTTATGATATTATCTTAAATTGTAATATGTTAAGGTATACCATTACAATTGTATAATGTGTTGGGTTATATGAGGTGATAAATAAATTGAGTAATTTATTTATTTATGCTATTATTATTTAGAATATACGACTAACTGATTGTTAGTATCGTATAGATAATCGTTATGTAGAAAAGCCTTGAAATTGATTTATTTAGAGTTGAATAAATTCAATTAAAAATCGAGACTTGTATCCTTCAAATGTCGTTATTGAATAAATTATCTAATCATAATTTATTTATGATGTGTGATTTGGGTACATCTCGGAATCGCTTTGGGAACGAAATTAAAGCAGGGAGCCAATTTGTTTTTCGAAAGCAACCATATCCATTACGTCGTTCAAGCTCTTCGTAATCTAAGGCAATTGGCGGTTCGCTCTTGCAATTTATTCCATATTCATCTTAATTGAAAATGAATCGATTGTGCTATTAAGTTGGGATAGATATCATTAATAATTTTTGTTTGGGAACTTGTATGTTAAATTGGTGTGTAAATGAACCTTATTATTAGGTTGTATATATGCTAGCAACAACCCCTCATATATATATATATATATATATTGTAGGGTGCTAGATGAATTTTGGTGTGGATTTGTTGTGTATTTGGTGTGGACTTAATAGTTAGTTAGCATGAGTATTCGTAGGAACACTATTTACCTTGAAAGGTTTAGTCGTTTCTTTCTAACTTGATATTAGGAGGATTATTGCCCTAATACTTTTGGTCATGACCTACCCTTATTCGAATATAAGTGGTGGTGCACTTAGATAGTGCCAATATTCGGGATTTGTCCCTTTCTATATCTCGTATCGAGATCGGTTGTGGAATTAAAAGCCTTAACACTAATGCATGTTTTGAAATTAAATAAGATAAGTGTCGTTTTGCACATAATTAATATACCCTCGAACAAGAAGTACAACGTGGAACTCGCCCAGACTCTTGTTTAAAGTAAGTCCCCTTTCCAATCTAAATTCGCATTATGTGGTAAGGTTGGTCGAGGACTCAAATATTCAAGTAGTCGTTTTCTAACTTTGTGTGATAAATATAATGTTCCCAAAAAAACATACATATTCCTATAAGACTCAATTCCTTTAGAGTCTTCTCTTGATGCATATCTCTTTCTATCGTTTCAGTGAGAATATCTGAGTTATGTATTGTCTACCGACTATTATTCGACATACAATGATAGTAATTGAATACAATCACATAGAACCATTCTGTTTGAGCCCTTGTTTGGTCTTTTATTAGACTAACCAACCTTTCTCTTTCCTTGCATGATTGGCTGGTGACATCCCTCCTATACGGCACATCATGTAAAGCTTCCCAAGTTGAAGACGTGGAAAGACGACGTTGAAGGCATTTGTTTTTCTTTATAGTATTTGACATTTGTATTTGAATAAGGTCAAGATCCTGTTTTGGAGTTTGTTATTTTATAAGTCTCCCACTGATACTTTGATATATTATTGAGTTGCCATAATTAGCAACGTCGTTGTAAGACAATTTTGGTTTTAATATATTACTATTCGTGCTATTTTGTATTTGCGATCAATACTGTAAAGTCTTGGGTGATTTTGGATATGTGATATGAGGTCACTGGCGGTAATATTCCTAAGGTAATTTAGGGGTGTTACATAAAACTTTAATCCTTATAAAGGATTACAACTCTCGGGTGTTACAATTGTTTTAAAATAACCCACCTTAAATTAGAAGGGCCATATGATAATATTTTTTTATTTTGATTATAATAGAAGTTATGAAATTTATTTTATTTCTTTTATAGAGGAGTAATTTAAAATTCATTAACCGAAGTCGAAACATTATGTTAAGACAATGTTTGTATGAGTTATTAATTGGTTTACAGCAATATGGTATAGAAATTAATAATTAAGTGTGGGTTATCTTCTTCTTCCTATAGAATGCATGTTAGGGCTTGATTTCAATGACGAAATTCGAGCTCGTCTTCTAGAATTGGGAACAATGGAGCCATGGGCATTAAAGATCAATCAAGTGACAATCAAAACCCTCTAATTTCGGGATTAATTGGTTTCAAAATCGGTCAAAATCTATCCACAAATGAAAGGACGTGTGCGTGACTCATTCGGGCATAAATTGGGAAATTTGATCCAATTACGATCAATTAGAGAGAGTGATTTGTGGGATTATGTTCTTGGAATTATGGGCATCAAAGCCCAATAAATTCAACATCTTTTCATTCATTTTCGACATCCAATTTGCCCCAAAAGTGAACCATCTCCCTTCCGCCATTGTGCTTTTCGAGCTTCTATAAATGACATTTTTTGGAGCCGTTTCTCAAGGTCTTCCACCACCAACCACATTTGAATATAGCCTGCAAAGCTACGAGTCCATAGTCACCGGCCTTGCTCGATTTGGACATTGTTTGAGCCACAAACGAGCCGCTTAAAGTGGGCTCTAAGCGTTTTTCAATAAACCTAATCCGACACCACCTGTTCATCGAGACTTTCCGGCCACCACAGACCACCCCCGACTCTAATTGCCAAGTCCTCGTTGCAACGAATCCAACCACATTATTATCGACCCATTCGGATTCCGAACGAGCCTTGTGATAACCGCTCCTCGAGTAGTCTGGTTCTGTTGGTGAGTAGTTGTTCAACATTTTTTTATTTTTTATTTGATTAATTTAAACTATTTAAGATTAATTAGCTTAATTAAACTAATCTAGGATGAATTATAAATAAGATTACAATTAATCGGATTATTTCTATAATATTTTGATTAGGAAAATCTTATTATTAAACTTTAAAACTATGTAATGTGCATGGTTAAAATTGGATATTAGAGGCTATAAATAAATAAATTAATTAAAATATCTGTATTAAGGTTGTTAGACATGTGGTTAGAGGATTAATTGTGTCGCGTAATTAATCAACTATAATTAAGTTAATTTTTGATATGAATCTCATTCAATTTTCCGTTTTGAAATTAATTTAAACATTAGTCAATATAAACCTCATTCAATTTTTCGTTTCGAAATAAAATATCTAATTAAAATTTATTGTGTGAATTGGGTACGTCTCGAAATCGCTATTGGAATCGGAAACGAATTAGGAATCTAGTTCGTCGACTAGAATCGATCTCCTCTCGAATGTCGACACGTCGTTTTTCGACAAAACAACCTAAGGCAAGTGGTGGTTCGCTCTTGTCATTTCAGTTATTCTTTTTTACCGACAATTAATACTGAAATTAATTGTTAAATAGTTGGGTAATTTTTAAATCCTTATTAATGTTTGGGAACACTTGTGTGCTTATATGAATTTCGTATATATCTAGGTTGATAGTTGTTATCGATATATATGCATATATAGTTATATAGGTGTGCATTATTAATGTTGTATCGTCTTAATGACGGTATCGTCTGTGGACTTTGTGTGTTATGTGTGGAATTTGTAGTCAGTAAGTGTGGACATTAATAGTCATGTGTGTCAGGGATATTATGGTCTTGCGATGCATAATGATCTCTTTATATCTCGTTATTAGTCGGAATAATTCCATAATACTGTTAAGGTCATGACCATTGCTTCTTATCCACCCGTTAAGGATAAGAGGTGTTTCAGAACCTTGCTAGTGCAATTGGGTTGGACATAATGTCGCCCTGTGTTGTTCTCATTTTATTCGAATGTGGTGTGTTGAAATTAAAGAAGATAAGTGTTGGGAGCACATAATTAATAAACTTCGAGCGAGAAGTACAACTTGGAAACCGCTCATGCTCTAGTTTAAGCGGGTCATCTTTCCAATCTGAATTCGCATTATGCAGTGAGGTTGGTCAGACCCAATTATTCAATGGAGTTTATGTATGTTGTACATTGATTGAAAATGTTCCCAAACAAATCATATCTTATTCCCGTAATACCCACATTCATTTGGGTATTCTCTTGGTGTATATCTCTTTTATCCATCCTTCGTTTAAGTGAAGGTATTTTAGTTATATATCGTCTATTGGCTTTTATTTGAGAGACTATGATGGTAACTAGATATGGTCACATAGAACCTCACATAAAATACCCTTGTGTATTCTTTCATTAGACTAACCAACTATTATTTTTCCTCATGGTTGGTTGGTGTCATCTGTCACATACGGCACATCATTCGAATTGCCTTAGGTTGTCTAGAAGTAACGAGACGGAAAACAAGGCTTACGTTTGAAGTTAGTTTTGAAGAGTTTTCAAGGTTGTTCAAATATAAGATTTATTTTTCCAAATTAATGTAATAAGTGAAAGTGTTAGATAACCTAGTCATGTAATTAGGATTTCTTTAAAGTCTTTCGCTGTAATTTCAATCTCGTTTTGTAAAACTTATCTCCAATTTAATTACGAGTGGAATTTTATTAAAGATTGGGTTCTTATTTCAAAAGTCTTTTGTTACTCTTATATTATTGAATATTTATTTATTTTACGCATAAATTGTTCGATTTAAGCCTATGGTGGCTTTGGATATTAAAGTCTGAGGTCATCGGCGTGTGGCACTACCGATATAAGTCGGGGTGTTACATATTGAACATTTTTTCCTCTCAGCACAATTTTCTTTGTTTTTCTATCCCTCACAAATCATTCTTCAATGGTGAAGGAGATCTTGTTGTCCCCTTGATCATACAGTTGTGCTACACTCAACAAGTAAAAACCAAGTTCATTAACCAAACTAACATCGCTTACCTTGATGTGATCATTCAGTTTGACTTGTATAGTTCCTATTATCTCTCTTTGTCTCTTATAAACAAGGAAAACGTTCTCTCTAGAGCTCTTGTGAAGTGAGGCGAGGTTGCCGTTGCATGTTATGCCCAAGTATTGTGGCTTAACTCTTATGCAACAATTGGAGGATCGATTATGGTATGTCTCTTAGCACTGCTCCCATCATGTGTGATAATATTAGTGCTATTGTCATTTAAAAAAAAAATCGTGTACATCATTTCAAAGGATCCAGTACATCCTTCTATTTAATGGGAATAGAGGTGGCACAATTGACAAGACACTTTTCCTAATGGAAAAGAAAGGTGATACTCTTGTTGTTCATGTCTATGTTGATGATATTGTTTTTGGTTCCACTAATCCTTCTCTTGTAGAAAGCATTAAGAACCTTATGAGTAGTGAGTTTGAGATGAACATGAACATGAAAGGAGAACATTCGTTCTTCTTGGGATTGCAAGTCTCACAAAATTAAAGGGGAACAATGATACATCAACAATAATACATCAAGGAGTTGTTGAAGAAGTATGGTATAGAAAGTTTTAAGCTCATCAATACTACTATTTCTCCTAACACTCGTTTGGATGCAGACTTGAATGACATATATGTGAACCAAACCATGTATAGAGGCATAATTGGCTTACTTTTCTATCTCACGACAAGTATGCCAGATAGTATGTTATGTTTGTGCTTATGCACAACAATCTAGAAAAATCCCAAAGAATCATGCTTGAAGGAAGTGAATAAGATATTGAGGTACTTGATGGGGAATGACCATCTAGGTCTTTGGTATTCAAGGAACAACAACTTTGAACTAGTTGGAAACAAAAATGCTGATTTTGCTAGCCACCTAGTGGATAGGAAAAGCACTTTTGGAATGACATAGTTCCTTGGCCCATGCCTTGTCTCTTGGAGGATCAAAGAAACATAATTTGGTTGCTCTCTCAACCGCCAAAGCTGAGTATGTGGCCGCCTCTGCATATTGTGCTCATGCATTGTGGCTTAAGCAACAACTGGAGGATTATGTGACGTGGCCGAAATATGCAATGCAAATATCGTTGAATGGCCTAGTCAAAGTAAATGTCCTAACAGACCTACTAAATGGATGTATAGTAAGCAAGTAAGGGTCGAACCCACAGGGAGGAAGTAATCAATCTATGTGTTTATAAGCATGCAAAGTAACAAGGGGGGTTTTGATTATCAAACACAGTAAAGTAAACAGCTTTGGTTGATTTGAGAATATGATTGGGGAAAGTAGTTCCACTAGAACGAGATCCACAATACAGAGATGTAGGTCGATCACTGAAATCTATTAAATCCAAGTTCTTTCACTATTCTTATGGTTGTTCTCACCCTGATCTTAAGTACTATTAATTCTCACAGTTGTTGATAGACTTATCACAATATCAATGGAAGAAAACCTTACTACCAATAAAGCATTAGCAATGCACACAAGGATATAGGATACATGCAAATAGAAGAAAACCTTACTACTCAACATGCAAATAATTCTCACTCACAATTGCATACTCGTATTCCACTATATGTATCAATTGTGTTTGCCACTAGATATGCACTCGTATTCCACTATATGCAAACCCTAGCAATTTGATAAATATTACTCAACCTAGTTGGCCAAACTATGAAGAATAACGATAAATCAATAATCAATATAACCAAGAGAATTAAACCAACACATATAAGAATAAGAACAAGGAATATAAATCTCACAACTGAATCAACTGTATTGCTTCAAATGTCTAGTAGAACAAAGGTGTTTAGTTCTCCATGGGTTAAAACCCTAGAGGTAGAAAGAGAACGAGTCTCTAGATCTAGATAGTGGCAACTAGGTTAACTAAAGTTGTTTTTAACCTAATTCTAAAAGTGTGTTAAAATAATAAAATAACAATAGTAAAATAATAATAAAAATAAGCAAACGAATCCGGGGAAATTAATCCCGGATTCTCGGCTTCTCATGCCAGCAGCTTCAACACGGCCCAATTTCGGCCCATTCCAAGCATCTCGTTGACGGCCCACTCCAGCAGCATCAACGCGCGGCCCACTCCAATATATGCCATCAGCGTTGACGTCATCCTCTTCTCAGCTTCCGCTTCACTTCACGCGGCTTCGATTCTTCATTTCACGCGTCTTTACTTCACGGTGGGCCTTTCCTTGTTTGGGCCTAATTCATCTTCACGGCCCATCTTCAATTCCAGCACGCGGGCTCGTTTAATTAATTTCCCTGCTTTGCCTCACGTGATGGCCGCGGGGCATAAGCTCCCACCGCGGGGCGGTGAGTTCCACCGCGGGGCGCGGTGACTTCTCTGAGATCCACCGCCGGGTCGCGGTGGCTCTGGCGCGGGGCGATGACACTCGCCCACTCCTTTCTTCAGCTCTTCATTACTACCAAGTGTTGGTAGTCTTCTCCACTAAACCTCCAGCAGATCTTCATCCATCTTCATCTTCTTCAAATAAGTTGTAAATCCCTGGATATCTTCAATTCTCTCCACAACTTCTGGATTACAGACTTAACCTCAAAACTAGTCATAAACTCCTCTAAATAATGCTAATAATTGTTAGTTAAGGTATATGAAATGACACCTATCATTATGATATGTCACTTTGAAATGTTTCCATCATGTTTGATAATACTAGTGCTATTTACATTATAAAAAAACCAATACATCATTCTCGTACCAAGCATATTGATATTCATCACCACTTTCTTAGTAATTATGTTGAGATAGGTTTTATCAAGATGGATCATTGTCGGACTTAAGATCAAGTTGCATACATTTTCACCAAAGTATTGGATAGAAAAGCCTTACGAACATGTTAGGATGTTTCTAGGCATGATATCCTTGAATTGAGCTAGTCTCGGTCCACTATTCCCTTGATGGTTGACTAATTTCATAATTGTTAGATTCCATACAAAAGAAAATGAACATCTTATTTGAGACCTATACAACCAACTTGATCTATTGCACTCTCATTATAAGAACAAATGATAGTTGGTTGTCATTCTTACCGTTAAGCTTTGATCCAGGTTAATGTTTCCTATGATCTTTCATTTTATTTGCCAATTTTACTAGGTTTAATTGTTTGGATCTTTGTTTTCCCTCCATGAAATATTTGTTTAGATATGATGTGTTATGATTTTAATCCCTATGCTATACAAATTGGCTCTTTTTATTCCACTCATAGTAATCGGTGAAAAGAACAAGACCTATTGCGCTCAGGGGGGACAAATGTAAGGAGCACCTATGAGACAGTTGAGATAAGCTACCAAGTGAATATTGCTTAACAGCTAGGGAAATATGATTGTGAGGTGACACTTCTACAAGCCAAAACGGTCAACGGTATAAACAAGAAAAAAGTAGTCGTTACCTTGGAGAGAGAAAATCTTAGTGGTGAAGATTTCGGCCGGAGAAGATTACGTTTGGTAAGTTGATAAAAAAAATTGCGGATAAGAGTAAGCCGTAGTTTCAATCTCCTTCCTCACTTCTACACTTTGATAAAAAATTATGTTTTGACTCACCCTTTTCTTACTAAATTGAACTGGTTAATATCAATTATTTTATCTGATTTATGACTCTTATAGTCAAAATTACGAGCGCAAATATAAACTATGACTCTTACAGTTAAAATTACGAGCTCAAATCTGAATATTAGAGCATAAATATTGGGGTATCAGGATGAGTCTCTCAGCCCACAAAAAAAAGTGAAATAAAATAAAGTGAATTACTGTAAACCGTCTCTCTTATAAGAGACTAACAGAGGATCTCAACCCAACATTAATATAGGACCCCAAAAGGTACATTTAATTCAGTTCTGTCACGGAGCTTTCCTCATGGGTTAGGAAAGCTCTGTTCTCCCTCCTTTGTGAGGGTTCCTCTAGCCTCAGTGCTAGCCTCCCCTCCAGTTCCCCTCCTCCCCGTCCACCTCCTTCCCGCTCCTGTCATCCTCTTCTTGTCGCTCTTCTCGCTTTCCGGCCCGCGGTGTTCCTGTATAGGTCGCGGCGCTTCCCTTGCCGCAGTTGCCGCCCTCCTTTGGTCTCCGAGATCCACCGCCGCTTTGCTTGCTCGGTTTCCTCTCTGAGCTCCTGCCGGTTTGTGGCTTCGTGGATTTGTTCCGCTCGTCGCTGCAACTCCAATCACATGCCTGTCCGTCGCCTTCGTCAAGGCCCGGTTTGCAGATCCAGATCAAGGGTTCTCCCTCTGCTCTCTGTCTGCTGGCTAATTTGGGGCTCTGTTTGGGCAAATTTTGTTGGCTTAGTTGGGGGATGCTTCTTTATGTGTGTTTTAATCTTTTGGTTTTTTGATTTTGTGAATTCCTTATGTGTTTTTAGCATGCAGGTTATTGTTGTTAGTCTTTTGGGGACCTTTAGGCATGGTCGTGATGGTTGTTTTTTGGGTTGTTGGGTCTTTTTGGTTCCCTTTGTACATATTCGTTTGACTTCTGTTGGTTCTGATGTCTAGGGGTCTCTTCCTCAATCTGATGGATTTACTACAGTTATTGGGACTAAAGCTTTAAAACCAGGTATTGTTGTTGATCCATTGGATGCAGAGGCTCTGGTTTGGAGCCTGTGGTCAGCCAGGGGTACCTTAGATTCTGATCTGGTGGCTTTCTGTGGTTTTTTTGATGTCACCGTCAGTAGTCCTTGCCTTCTTCTGGCAATGGTTTTATTTTCTGCTTATCATATGCCTTTTACGGCATGTAACCTCTCTCTCTCTAGTTAATAATATTTGCTATTTCCATCAAAAAGAAAGAAAAAAATAGGACCCCAAAAGTGTCCTATTATTTTTTCTTTAATGTGTGGATAATTCTATGAGTCTCTCACCAATATTTATGCTATTAATGATGTTTTCTCGGACCAACGTAACTGACAAAAGTATGTATAGTCTTATTCATTAAGACAGAAAATCATAACCGAAAACAAATCGAGGGAAAAAATGTGCAAATATTATTCCTCAAGGTGTGCTTTATTCTTTTAAAGTTTTGCCATATTAGTATCTCTATTCTAATCAACCTCCACGTGACACTGTTCCTCCGAACCCAACCGGCGGATCTAGAAATTAATTGAAGGAGGGCGAGTTTTATATATTTTTCACTTCATAAATCGACATTTATACTAATATTTTAGAACTACAAAAAATATGAGATTCACCTTTTGAAATTTGATTAATTCATGCAATATAAATTCTATTTTTTGTGTTTTCAAAAAATATTTAAATAATGTAAGATTTTCAATTTTTGTGTGAATAAAAAATTAAAAACATGGAAGGAAAAATAAAAAACAAAAGAGAAATAAACTTGCTTAATAAACACAAAGATTTTAATAAAGCAATTAAGACTCAAATTTTTAACAAAAATACAAAAAATAAGGGTTGGAGAATCGAACCCATTGTGGGGACTAGAATTGGTTGGGCTTAAGGCCCACAGAAAGAAAAGCCCATTACCCATCCTTAGGGTAGAAAATGAGGGCTGCGATTGAGAGGAGAGGGGAGCCGCAATTGGGCAAAAGAAAAAAAAGGCTTGAGGAGGCCATGAGAGGAGAATTGGAAAAGAAGGCGAGGCCATAATGGGCAAGGCCAGAGGAGAGCTCTCGGGGGGGACAAAAGAAGGGGACTAGAGCGAGATTTGGAGAGGCAATGGAGCCATAGCAGAGGGAGATTGGAGGAAGACGGGCCACCTCACGCGCTTCAGCCAAAACTCCATCACCGGCTCTACACGAACTCGTCTCCGGCGAGTGCGACACCTCCGACCGTTCGGGCCTGTGGCGAGTTTGTCCCTTCCCATCTACGCGGAATCTGCCTGCAGAACCTCCTCTCTTCACACTCGCCTTCTCACTCCATTCGGTCAAGCTCCATCACCGGCTCCATACAAACTCGTCTCCGTCGATTGCGATATCTCCGATCGTTCAAGCCGGTGGAGGAGTTGTTGCTTCGGTTGCGCTGAGGAATAAGATGAAACTGTGCCGATCGATTTTAGTGATGATCGGAATCAATGAATCTCCCTTCCATCAGTAGCCATAGATCATTCATGTGAGCTCTTCAGTCCAGACGAATATGGTTTTCTTCCTTTCTCCATTCTTCCCTTTCTTAATTCCTTTGCTTGGGTGTTAATTGAATGCTTTTGGACTTGGATTGGACGCCATTTTTACCCTAAGATGCAATTAAGTATGATTTTAGGGATTGAGTGATATCCCCTGGCTTGATTGAGTTAGAGATACGATTGATGAATTTATCCCATTGAATCGTCGATCCCCCGTATGTTGTGTGTTGTTTAGTTATTTATGCCTTCAGTTGATAACAGAAGTCTTAAGATGCTCTATTATGTGGGTTTTAGTATTTATTATGCATGATTCTATGATTATAGAGTCCGATTCGTTATGCTTGATTCTTTGGAGTAAGCGAATGCAATGTCTCTTCAGAACTTATAGCTTTTGATTAAAACACTTATCATGCTTAACGTTTTGCTCGTATATGGTAGAAACCTATGTTCGACCTATTATGCTCCTTTGTCATATACTTATGCTCCGGTTATCTAGAACCGCGAGGTCGACCTTCTAAGACCTGATAGCATCAAAAGGATATTTTATGAGCAAGGACTCTAGATAGACCTTGATCGCATATTTGAAATGTTAATCGGTAGAAGGCTAGTGAGCTTTAGCACTTAGCTTGACGAAGGAGATATTTATATAGCTTTTGAGATCAATCATACTTGCTTGATATCTTGTTTGAATGATGGAAAGTATATGCTAGTTTGATAGATATGCCTTTGATGGAATAATCGAAACTAGAAGGTTTGACGCCTTACTAATGAAATAAAGGATGAGTATATTCGGTAAAAGTAATCTGTCGGGTTAGTAAATCCCTCAAGCTTAGCTTCTCTCTATATAAATATGTGCTTCTCTTATAGAAAACCGACTTAAGCGTCGGAGTTGCAAGCCCGGGGAAGCCCTCGGGTCTTTTTTCAGGTTTGAAGCAAGCTAGAGGGGAGGCATTTCGGCAAAGACGAGAACTGATTGACATGGGAGTAGAATTTATGGAACGAAGAACAAAGAACACCGGGATTAGTGATGTGTTGATCACTAATTAATTCACATTGTTGAACCTGGAATCAACACTGGCGCCGACCGTGGGGACCTCCTCACACACTAGGAAGGCTCATGTCATGCCGAGATGCCCACCCTACGGAGCACTTCCAACGGCAAGCTTGATTAGGAGCAAGGAGCAAAGAACCATGCTCCACTACACTTCACTTCGGTTTTGGTTAACCTTCACTCCATTTCACTTATGCTTCGCGTAACTCTCACTATGCTCCACTTTTATTCATCGTGTAGGCTTCACGACGCCTTACAATGGTTGGGGCTCGTACGTCCCTCAAGCCGACACAATCTATGGTATCATCCCGCTCATCACCAATTATGCTTTTTACGAGAGGACAAGTAGAAAGGCAATATGAGGCCGAAAGGAAAGAGGCGCTGCACTTTAGAGCAAGTTGAGCGACATCATGAGAAAAAACTAGCGGGGTTCCCTTCACGAAGGTATTCCCGGCCTTTCGCCCTTGGCCTTCTCGTTCTTCGCTCTTGGCCTTCCCGGCCTTCGTGAAGAGCTCATGGCCCGTGCTCATGGCCTCTCGGCTCGAGCCCCTCCCCTTCACGAAGGTTCACCCTCCGTGAAGGCTCCCCTTCACTAAGCCTTTGCTTCATCGCCTTTGCAAAGGCCTCCCTTTACGTATGGCTTCCCAGCCATACGCCCTCCACAGGTTTAGAAAAAGCAAGTGATAAGTGTAATACATGAAAACAGTACGCTAAGGCAATATATGCGAAGTTAAGCAATACGTTTGACCAATATGAGATGCGTGATACGAAGTAATATCCTAAAAAGCAATATAACGTGTGTTGTGTAAGCAAGTTGTGAGAGCAAGCAAACGAGAGCAAGAAAAAAACATGTCTTGAGAAACAATTTAAAAGGTGTGCAAGTATGAAAGGCAACACAAAAGTGCAAGCATGAAAGGCAACACAAAAGTGCAAGCATGAAAGGCAACACAAAAGGGCAAGTATGAAAAGCAACACAAAAGTGCAAGTATGAAAGGCAACACAAAAGTGCAAGCATGAAAGGCAACACAAAAGGGAAAGTATGAAAAGCAACACAAAAGTGCAAGTATGAAAGGCAACACAAAAGGGCAAGTATGAAAGGCAACACAAAAGGGCAAGTATGAAAGGCAACACAAAAGAGCGAGTCTTGAGAAGCGATTTGTGAATACAATTTGGGAAAAGGAAGTCTTGAAAAACAATATATGCGCGAGAACAAGAAAGTAATACGAGAAAAGCAAATACGAGAAAACAATAAGGGAGTAGGCAATACATTTGAGAGCGAGTTGGACAACGGCGCGAGAAAACTAGTGAAGTCGCCTTCGCGAAGGCCTCCCCGACTTTTGCGTAATATTAGTGGCCCATGCTCGTGGCCACCCGACTTGCGCCTATAGAACTTCACAAAATCCATCCTTCACATAATCCATACTTCGCGAAGGCAATGCTACAAGGAGGCCATCCTCCGCGCAGGCCATATTTCACGTGGGACATCCTTCACGAAGGTATCCTTCATGAAGACCCCCGCCTTCACTCCATGGCCTTATGGCCTTCAGAAAGGCCTTCCTCCGCTCATAACTCCCCGATCAAACGCCCTCCACGAGTTTAAAGAAAGCAAGTAACAAAAGCTATATACGCGAGTCGTGAAAGCAATGCGGAAAAGCAAGGAAATAAGCAATACATTTGAAAGCAAGTCGAACAACAACGCGAGGAAACTAATGAAGCCGTCTTCACAAAGGCCTTACCAACCTTCACGTAGGCGATGCTTCACGTAGGCCATTCTTCACGAAGACATATCTTACACGAAGGACCATCATTCGCGAAGGCCCATCCTTCATAAAGGCTTCCCTCCGCGGAGATATTCACTTTAAGGCCTTCGCAAAGGCTCTCCTTTGCTCATGGCTCCCCAACCATGCACCCTCCGTGAACTTCGAGAGAGTGAGTAGAAAGACAATACTATAAATCAAAGGACTAAGCGAGTAAAAAGGAAATACGAAAAGTCAAGTGTATAAGCAATGCGAAGAAGCAAGTAAACAGATAGAGTGAAAAAGCAAGCTGAGTAACACGAACAAACTAGTGAAATCATTCTTTGTAACACCCCCAAATCTTAACCCATTTGGAAAGGTATTACCGCCAGTGACCTCAGTGTTCCTTACCGAGATCACCCAAGGCTTTACCGTTTGAATACAAATCATGAAATACAATGATACAAAATGATAACTTTATTCATATAAAACATGAGTCCCGGGATTACATCCCAATCCCGAATAGGACAAACACAGAGTTTAACAAAGTACAGCGGAAGTCGTTAAACAAGATACAGCGGAAGTCTTTTAAATATATTACAAACAAGGATCTTGACCACAATGGTCATCTCCCAAGGATCTCAACCTGATTAAAAGAAATTATTAAAAACATCCAAAAACAACCGTCGTCTTCAAAGTCAATCTAGTCTCCTCAAATCTTCGCTCTATCTGATGTGCTGAATCGAACGGATGACACCAGCCAACCATGCAGAGAACAATTGCGGTTGGTTAGTCTACTGAATAGACTATGCAAGGGTACAAAGCAGAGTGGTTCGAAGCAGTTGTATTAGGTTAGACTCATCGCTTCTCGAATAATAACCGATGACGATAGTCAACCATCATACTCCTACTGGAATAAACAAGAGGTATGCACAAGAGAAGATTCTGGAAATCTGAATCTTCACAGAAATCGACCCGAAAAGAGACTCCAAGAGATTGAATCTTTAAGGAAATATGACAAATCTGGAACGTTTAAAGAATCAGACATCAGTGATTTAAAAGCTGACTTAGATGTTTCGATTCACGACCAACCTCACCGCTTACAGCGAATCCAGATTGGAAAGAGAACGTACTCTGATCAAAAGTCGAGACGAGCTTTCCTAGTTGCACTATTTACTTAGTTGCACTACTCGCCAAAGGTATATTAATTATGTGCACTCGGGCACTTTATCTTATTAAATTCCAAAACCCACATTACATTATAAACTTTTAAACATATGCTCTGTCACGCAGGATATACAACTAAGGAATAGACCTCACAGAATCCAAGCCTCTGGACTTATATCGAAGGAATGAACCTCACAGAGTCCAAGCTTCTACTATCGTAGGGTCTTGCTCGCCCTTAATAGTTATAAAGAAATGAATGGACCTCTCAGAATCCAGGCGTTCCTACGAATACTCATGCTAACTAACAGTTCGAGCACAACAATAGTTCAGGATAAATCCACATAAATGCCCTCAAGGCGAACATAAATAATAGCGTTGTTCTAACATATATACAACCTATTAATATCATTATTACAGTTTCTAAAATAGTTTATAAAACCAATTCCAGATAAACACAATAATCATTCCAAATTAATTACTCAGATAAACAACTGATAATTAATGTAAATATGGAACGATGAGCAAGAGCGAATTGCCACTTGCCTGAATCCGTAGAGTTTGAATGAAGTCTAACGACGGGATTCCGGGCTCGACACAGGGACAGATCTGGAGCACAAATTCCTTCAGATCGACCCACAAAGAAACCCTAAGTTAGATTCGACAAACAACAATACAGCTCTAAGAAAGAACGAAAGGAATCGAAGGAAACGAAACCCGAACGAAGGCCACGGAAGCCACGACAGCAACCGGCCAATAACCAAACTTGCGGCGGGCGCCGCCCAAATGCAGCGGGCGCCGCTCTTCACGGCTCCTCACGGCGGTGGCCACATCTTCACGGCGGTCGCCGGGATCTTCACGGCGGTCGCCGGGATCTTCACGGCGGTCGCCGGGATCTTCACGGCGGTCGCCGGGATCATCACTGCGGTCGTCGGGCTCATCACGGCGGTCGCCGGGCTCATCACGGCGGGCGCCGTGTTCTGGCCGGCGGTCGCCGCCTTCAAGCCGGCGGTCGCCGCTTCTATCCGGCGGTCGCCGTCGCTAAACAGAAACTGAAATACGAGAGGAAAAACTCACCCTCAACGATCGGTTTGGCTCGTCTTTCGCCTTGCTTGGTTTCTAGGCTTCTAAGGGCCTCCCAAGCTTCTCTTGGCCACCGGAAACGACACCAAACGAGCTCCGACGTTTGACTTGAGCTTTCCCGAAGAGAGCGTTTTTGAGAGTTTGAGAGCTTATGAAACTAGCCCTCTCTCTTCCTCCCAAGCCATCCTTATATAGGCAAATCCAAGGGGGAGGAAGGTGATAGGAAGCTTCCTTCCCATCCCTTGGGTAATAACCTTGCACTTTGCCTCTTGGATAAAAACCTTAGGGTAACAAACTTGTACTTTAGTGTCCATTGGATGATAACTCTTGGGCAATAATCTTAACCCCGTGTTAAATATATTCATACACGAACGAGTATTAACTCCCAAAATGCGTCGACTGTATGTTATTTCACTGAGAAAAATATTACAGAGGCAGAGCACATTACAGAATGTCTCAAACTATCTGAATTAAATCCGACATACGAAACGGGTACTCGGGAAAATTCCCAAAATTCCCAAAATAACCTTACAGAAATATGGGGTATCACATCACCTCCCCCTTAAAAGAAGTTTCGACCCCGAAACTTGCATTAAGCCAATGAGGGTCCTGCCTCAACACCAATCTTACCACTTGGATTCAATATCCTTATTCACTTCATCCTTGAAATGGATCACAAGAGATATTACTCTTAATTCCTTAGGATATCATTCTGAAAATGATTCGCTCGTCTCGATGCTTATAACACAACTCATTTATGAGAGATAGCTCTTAGTCTCTCCGAACATAACTCCACAAGTTCATCCTTTATCTCTTAAGGAAGCTTGGAAAAAAAAACTCAGCGTATGGGATACCGCTTACCACTTTATTCCTTAGGTGTATATAGACAATTCTCTTTACTGAATCTTTAAGACATCGGGATCATTGGCATATCCCCTCTTAAACTGCAACCTTTCTTCTTAACACAACAACTCTTACAACTTAATCTTCCTCAAAGAGTTACACCCAGCCTTATAGATGACATACTCTATATATGAAGAAGAATCTTAGGAATGGATTTAGATTTAAACAGCAGAGTCGACCCTGTGATTAATCATATAGGGGATGAACATCTAAGTTTCCCACAATACTCCACCACCATAAGTCCGACAGTCTTTATCCTTACTTGGCATAAGCTATTCTCGACACTTACGAGGTTTTGTATGAACAACTAATTCATAACGATAACGCATTCTGAAATTTCCAAAACAAGGAAACACTTCATTATCATTCAAACATTACCTTAACTGACAAAAGTTGAACAACCAGATCACGATACCACAGAGATTATCGACACACGTCGTTACTCCTTAATCTTAAAGAAAGACTTGACATAAATACAACTTAATAGATCAGGGTTCTTCTCCGTTGGCTTGGCTCATTACAAAGAGTCTTTGCCATTGGCCTGAAGACCCCATAGGCGCTTTGCCTTTATTACGAGCCATAGACTGCTCAGGAGCCGATGCCTCTGGCCTTGGGTTCTGCCCATCGCCAACATTTGACGCCTGATAAGACTGCATTGGTCCCTGACCCTTCAGTCTGCAGTATGTTTTTATGTGGCCTTCTCTCCCACAATTATGACATACTCTCTTGTCCTTTTGGCAATTAAAATTTTTTTTATGCCCAACTTCACCATAGTTGTGGCACTGAATTACTCTGCTGCTCCAACCTGAGCCTCTGGCAGAGTCAGACTGAGTTGTCTCGGTCTTGGCACGACCAGACTTTTCAAACTTGGTAGGCGATGCCGGTCGTTTGAAAGAACCAACCTGGCGATCATGTTGCCCATCCTTTCCCTTAACTTGCTTCTCCCGTTTATGGGCAGACTCCTCCAATGTGATCTCTGTCGACTCTGGGCGGTCAACATCCTCTGTCTAATCAAGCAATGTCTAGAGTTGTCCTTTCGACCAACTCTGTTCCAAGCAGAATCTTGTCGACATTCTTATCCCAACAAATCGGAGATCTGCATTTGAGACCATACAAAGCTTCAAACGGAGCCATCTTGATCTTAGCATGCCAGCTATTATTGTACGTGAACTCAATCAGACTTAGGCTGTCTTCCCAGCTAGTCGGACGATCGAGTGCACATGCTCTTAGCATATCCTCCAGGGTCTGGATGGTCCTTTCAGACTGTCCATCTGTCTGAGGATGAAATGCTATACTGAATCTTAATTCAGTTCCCATGGCCTTATAAAGCTCTTGCCAGAACCTTGACATGAATTGGCCATCTCGATCCGATACAATGGTCTTTAGGAATTCCATGTAAACGGACAATCTCCTGGTGGAAAACTTCTGCTGACCTCTGGGTCACCCAAGTAACCTCAATTTCCAATGCAAACACTATTGCTGCTAGTTCTAGGTCATGTGTTGGTTATTTTGCTTCATAGGTTTTCAATTGTCTAGATGCGTATGCAATAACCTTGCCACTCTGCATCAAAGACACATCCCAACCCATTTCTCGAAGCATTACTATAGACCATATAACCATCATTCCTTCCGACAATGCCAAAACTGGTGCATAAGTCAAACACTGTTTCAACTTCTTGAAAACTGGTCTTGCACTTGTCATCCCAGACAACTTCTTGTTGACCTTGTGGAACAGACTGGTCATAGGTGGAGTGATCTTAGAAAAATCCTTCCATGAACCGTCTATAATGCTCAGCAAGCTCTGGGAAACTGCGCACCTCGCTCACATCCTGAGGCCGCTTCCAAACAACTACCGATTCACTCTTCTAGGGAATAACCATAACCTCATTCTTATTGATCACATGGCCTAAGAAAGCCACTTCTAGATCCAACAATCGCACTTAGCCCACTTTGCGTACAGTCGACTTGGTCTAAGGATCGATAAAGCAATCCACAGATGTTCCCTGTGAGCTTCCTTGCTCGGGAAAATATCAAAATGTCATTGATGAAGACCACTATGAACTTATTCGAGTACTGGTCTAAAACATCGATGCACTAGGTTCATGAAAACTGCTGGAGCATTCGAAGCCCAGATGGTATGACTACAAACTCGTAGTGACCATCTCTCGTCCGAACGCAATCCTCGGAATATCATCCTCACGAATCCTGAGCTGATAAAAACCAGACCTACGGTCGATCTTGGAGAAAACTTTTGCTCCCTGTAGTTGATCCAACAGATCATCACTCCTTGGCAACAGATACTTGCTCTTGATCGTGACTTTATTCAACTCTCGAAAGTCAAAACAAAGTCGAAACGGTCCATCTTTCTTTTTGACAAATAAAACTAGGGCACTCCTACTCAAGGTGATGCACCCAGCTTTATATAACTTTTGTCAAGAAGATCCTTGAGTTGCTTCTTCAACTCTTGCATCTCAACAGGAGCCATCCAGTACGGTGCCTCAGAGATCGGCGTGGTACTCGACTCGAGATCAACGGCAAACTCCACAACACGATTCGGGGTATCCAGGAATATCTTCTGGAAAGACACCCGGAAATCCTCTAACCACAGGAATATCAAAAACTGAAGTCTATCACTGCCTTATGACGCTTCCGTCAATCCATACCGAGAATAATTATCGTATGGGACCATGGTTATTTAGGTCAAATCGCTTTGAATTTCTTACCCTTAATGGTAATCGACAATTCCGACAGACGATTGGTTCTAACCAAATATTTCATATTAATAATATTTATAACCAAAGGTTCACAAACTTAGCCGCATACAGAACTTAACTTACAACCATCCAAAATGAAAGTCTGGGTAGCACCCACATCAACAACACATTAACAAAAGTGTAATGCAGATACAAAGTACTCTAAGCATTAGGAGCATAGGGTCAATCCGCCTCACGCATCACGTAAATACGTTGACCCTGACTTCCAGAAGCCACTGGGGCTTTCCCCTTATCCTGTGCAGTTGTCTGCATCGAAGGATTGGAAGTCTCTGTTGGTTTAAACCTAGGTCTGTTGTTTGGATTAACAGACCCCTGTTGTGACTCCGCTCCTTTTTGCATTCTCTGCCGACAGAACCTCTGCATATGTCCTTCCTTTCCACAACCAAAACAAGTCTTCTTCTCATTCCGACATGCAAAATTCTTGTGCCCATATGCACCACAATTATGGCATTGGATCAGACTCTTGCTCTGACCCGATTGCTGAGTTGACCCATCTCGAGTCGTTTCTGTCTTTGCCTTGCTGGACTTGACAAAATTATAAGGTGGTGCGGGACGTTTAAACCCACTTGCCTGAGGCTGGTTCTGCACTTGCCTCTGGCTATCACGCTTCCTGGTTGACTCCTCCAGAGTTACCTCCAACTTGTAGGCCGCATCCACGTACTGCTCGAGAGTAGAGCATGTGTGGTGCACCATCCATGGTTTAATATCTGGGTTCATCCATTCATGGAAGTACCAGATCTTCTGAGCCTCACTGGATATCTCTGGTTCAGCATACTGCAGCAAATGATTGAATTTAGTGGCAAGCTCGGTCACCTTCAATCCATCCGTCTTAGGATACAAGAACTCCTTGTGTTTCTCCTCCCTCATAGCACAAGAGAAGAAACGGTCCGTCATCTTGGTCTTAAACATTGACCAGGTCAACACCGGGCTATCAGCTAAGTCGGTACTCTCCCACCATTCACTGGCTTCTTCCTTCAACTGTAGAGAAGCTATGTGCACTTTCTCCGCTTCAGTGCACTCCGCATTACGGAACAATCGCTCCATGTGGGAAAACCAATGAGCCACTCTGATTGACTCTCCCTTTCCATCGTAGATGTCGGGTCTCATAGAGTTAATGGCCTTCAGAGCTCGGCCATACTCCCCTCTATTCCTGATCATGCCTCCATGTAGTACCTGGTTCTCTTGTTCCTCAAACCTCGGAACTTCTGGAGGTACTGACACTCCTTGTGCCTGAGGTGCGATTGGTCGCATTATCTCGGTGAATGCTTGCATAACAATCCCCCGAATTGCTGCGACTGTTGCTGCATCGAGCACTACTGGAGCGTCGGCCTGAGCTTGGCCATTGCCTCCTGGATTATTGTTGAAGACAGACTCACGCTCTCCTGATGGGTATGCATCAATCCTCGGGTTTGGTCTGGGGTCATTGCTCGGCCCAGTACCAGCACGGATAACGTTCCTTGTGTTCACCATCTGTTTACCGATCAAATTCCAAGGATTTTATCACATTAGTATCATTATGATATATTTATTGTAATAAAATCAACTTAGAATAGATCAAACTCGTAAATTTCTATTGATGAACTGAAACTGAGATACTAGGTTCTACAACCTCAAATCACAACGAGCGAACTGGGAATCAAGCCTAACTGGAGATGGTGAAACCACCTCGGCTTCTCTCGGGTTCCTCTGAAGAGAACAGAATGCACCCATATCTAGCGGGGCAACGAGAAATAAATTAGTCTTTCTAGACATAGAAGCAAGCTTACTACATCAGACTATATAGAAGACACGACTAAGAACGGTGTTTTGAAATTCTTTTCACTTTGAAAATTTCGATCCCTTTTAACGTATTTTCAAAAACGGATAAATGATATAAAAATCTCAAACCCATTTTATAACCTTTGGCTCTGATGCCACAACTGTAACACCCCCAAATCTTAACCCATTTGGAAAGGTATTACCGCCAGTGACCTCAGTGTTCCTTACCGAGATCACCCAAGGCTTTACCGTTTCAAAACAAACCATGAAATACAATGATACAAAATGATAACTTTATTCATATAAAACATGAGTCTCGGGATTACATCCCAATCCCGAATAGGACAAACACAGAGTTTAACAAAGTACAGCGGAAGTCTTTAAACAAGGTACAACGGAAGTCTTTTAAATATATTTTACAAACAAGGATCTTGACCACAATGGTCATCTCCCAAGGATCTTGATCTGATTAAAAGAAATTATTAAAAACATCCAAAAACAACCGTCGTCTTCATAGTCAATCTAGTCTCCTCAAATCTTCGCTCTATCTGATGTGCCGAATCGAACGGATGACACCAGCCAACCATGCAGAGAACAATTGCGGTTGGTTAGTCTACTGAATAGACTATGCAATGGTACAAAGCAGAGTGGTTCGAAGCAGTCGTATTAGGTTAGACTCATCGCTTCTCGAATAATAACCGATGACGATAGTCAACCATCATACTCCTACTGGAATAAACAAGAGGTATGCACAAGAGAAGATTCTGGAAGACTGAATCTTCACATAAATCGACCCGAAAAGAGACTCCAAGAGATTGAGTCTTTAAGGAAATATGACAAATCTAGAACGTTTAAAGAATCAGACATCAGTGATTTAAAAGCTGACTTAGATGTTTCGGTTCACGACCAACCTCACCGCTTACATCGAATCCATATTGGAAAGAGAACGTACTATGATCAAAAGTCAAGACGAGCTTTCCTAGCTGCACTATTTACTTAGCTGCACTACTCGCCAAAGGTATATTAATTATGTGCACTCGGGCACTTTATCTTATTAAATTCCAAAACCAACATTACATTATAAGCTTTTAAACATATGCTCTGTCACGCAGGACATACAACTAAGGAATAGACCTCACAAAATCCAAGCCTCTGGACTTATATCGAAGGAATGAACCTCACAGAGTCCAAGCTTCTACTATCGTAGGGTCTTGCTCGCCCTTAACAGTTATAAAGAAACGAATGGACCTCTCAGAATCCAGGCATTCCTACGAATACTCATGCTAACTAACAGTTCGAGCATAACAATAGTTCAGGATAAATCCACATAAATGCCCTCAAGGCGAACATAAATAATAGCGTTGTTCTAACAGATATACAACCTATTAATATCATTATTACAGTTTCCAAAATAGTTTATAAAACCAACTCCAGATAAACACAGTAATCATTCCAAATTAATTACTCAGATAAACAACTGATAATTAATGTAAATATGGAACGATGAGCAAGAGCAAACCGCCACTTGCCTGAATCCGCAAAGTTTGAATGAAGTCTAACGACGGGATTCCGGGCTCGACACAGGGACAGATCTGGAGCACAGATTCCTTTGGATCGACCCATAAAGAAACCCTAAGTTAGATTTGACAAACAACAATACAAATCTAAGAAAGAACGAAAGAAATCGAAGGAAACGAAACCCGAACGAAGGCCACGGAAGCCACGACAGCAACCGGCCAACAACCAAACTTGCGGCGGGCGCCGCCTTAGCTGCGGCGGGCGCTGCCCAAATGCAGCGGGTGCTGCTCTTCACGGCTCCTCACGGCGGTGGCCACATCTTCACGGCGGTTGCCGAGATCTTCACGGCGGTCGCCGGGCTCATCACGGCGGTCGTCGGGCTCATCACGGAGGGCGCCGTGTTCTGGCCGGCGGTCGCTGCCTTCAAGCCGGCGGTCGCCGCCTCTATCCGGCGGTCGCCGTCGCTAAACAGAAACTAAAATACGAGAGGAAAAACTCACCCTCGACGATCGGTTTGGCTCGTCTTTCACCTTGCTTGGTTTCTAGGCTTCTAAGGGCCTCCCAAGCTTCTCTTGGCCACCGGAAACGACACCAAACGAGCTCCGACGTTCGACTTGAGCTTTCCCAAAGAGAGCGTTTTTGAGAGTTTGAGAGCTTATGAAACTAGCCCTTTCTCTTCCTCCCAAGCCATCCTTATATAGGCAAATCCAAGGGGGAGGAAGGTGATAGGAAGCTTCCTTCCCTTCCCTTGGGTAATAACCTTGCACTTTGCCTCTTGGATAAAAACCTTAGGGTAACAAACTTGTACTTTAGTGCCCATTGGATGATAACTCTTGGGCAATAATCTTAACCCCGTGTTAAATATATTCGTACACGAACGAGTATTAACTCCCAAAATGCGTCGACTGTATGTTGTTTCACTGAGAAAAATATTACAGAGGCAGAGCACATTACAGAATGTCTCAAACTATCTGAATTAAATCCGACGTACGAAACGGATACTCGGGAAAATTCCCAAAATTCTCAAAATAACCTTACAGAAATACGGGGTATCACATTCTTGCCCTTATACCCTCTATGGAATCACTCTCTCCGACGCATGGGGGGTCCCTTATGCACAAACGCGTACACCCTTCACGAGTCTATTTTCTATGACACACATACATGTGCTTCTTTATGCGCAAGCCTATATCCCCCAATGAGAGGCTCGTATTTTTGTTCAATACAAAGTTTGTGCCCGTACTCTTAACAAGAAAATGACAAAGCAAGAATAAAAGAAATACAAGTAAATGATTGGAAACAAAGTGCAAGGCACACCAAAAAAAAGAACGGTCTAAATAGGGTGGGTCCATACCCCCCTAAGTGCGATATCTTCGGCCTCCGCGCCCATTCGATGAGTTCCTTCGTGAACTCTAAGTGCAATATCTCGGGGCTCCTCGCCCACTCGACTAGTTTACTCGCCCACTATAAATCATTCTTCGAAAAAAAAGAGAAAAGATGAGACAACTCGCAAGGAAGGTCCGCAAAGCATCCGAGCGAGTGCAAGCTCTTACAAGGCCATCAGTGAACCAAGCCTTCACCTTCACTACGCGAAGTCGAAGAGCTTGGGGGGCTGGCTGTGGGGACTAGAATTGGTTGGGCTTAAGGCCCATAGAAAGAAAAGCCCATTACCCATCCTTAGGGTAGAAAATGAGGGCTGCGATTGAGAGGAGAGGGGAGCCGCAATTGGCCAAAAGAAAAAAGAGGCTTGAGGAGGCCATGAGAGGAGAACTGGAAAAGAAGGCGAGGCCATAATGGGCAAGGCCAGAGGAGAACTCTCGGGGGGGACAAAAGAAGGGGACTAGAGCGAGATATGGAGAGGCAATCGAGCCATAGCAGAGGGAAATTGGAGGAAGACGGGCCACCTCACGCGCCTCAGCCAAAACTCCATCGCCGGCTCTACACGAACTCGTCTCCAGCGAGTGCGACACCTCCGACCGTTCCGGCCTGTGGCGAGTTCGTCCCTTCCTGGCTCTGCGGAATCTGCCTGCATAACCTCCTTTCTCCACACTCGCCTTCTCACTCCATTCGGTCAAGCTCCATCACCGGCTCCATACAAACTCGTCTCCATCGATTGCGATGTCTCCGATCGTTCAAACCGGCGGAGGAGTTGTTGCTTTGGTTGCGCTGAGGAATAAGATGAAACCGTGCCGGTCAAATTTGGTGATGATCGGAATCAAAGAATCTCCCTTCCATCAGTAGCCATAGATCATTCATGTGAGCTCTTCAGTCCAGACGAATATGGTTTTCTTCCTTTCTCTTTTCTGCCCTTTCTTAGTTCCTTTGCTTGGGTGTTAATTGAATGCTTTTGGACTTGGATTGGACGCCATTTTTACCCTAATATGCAATTAAGTATGATTTTAGGGATTGAGTGATATCCCCTGGCTTGATTGAGTTAGAGATACGATTAATGAATTTAGCTCGTTGAATCGTCGATCCCCCTTATGTTGTGTGTTGTTTAGTTATCTATGCCTTTAGTTGATAACAGAAGTCTTAAGATGCTCTATTATGTGGGTTTTAGTATTTATTATGCATGATTCTATGATTATAGAGTCTGATTCGTTATGCTTGATTCTTTGGAGTTAGCGAATACAATGTCTCTTCAGAACTTATAGCTTTTGATTAAAACACTTATCATGCTTAACGTTTTGCTCGTATGTGGTAGAAACCTATGTTCGATCTATTATGCTCCTTTGTCATATACTTATGCTCCGGTTATCTAGAACCGCGAGGTCGACCTTCTAAGACCCGATAGCATCAAAAGGATATTTTATGAGCAAGGACTCTAGATAGACCTTGATCGCATATTTGAAATGTTAATCGGTAGAAGGCTAGTGAGTTTTAGCACTTAGCTTGACGAAGGAGATATTTATATAGCTTTTGAGATCAATCATACTTGCTTGATATCTTGTTTGAATGTTGGAAAGTATATGCTAGTTTGATAGATATGCCTTTGATGGAATAATCGAAACTAGAAGGTTCGACGCCTTACTAATGAAATAAAGGATGAGTATATTCTGTAAAAGTAATATGTCGGGTTAGTAAATCTCTCAACCTTAGCTTCTCTCTATATAAATATGTGCTTCTCTTATAGAAAATTGACTTGAGCGTCGGAGTTGCAAGCCCGTGGAAGCCCTCGGGTCTTTTTTCAGGTTTGAAGCAAGCTAGAGGGGAGGCATTTCGGCAATGACGAGAACCGATTGATATGGGAGTAGAATTTATGGAACGAAAAACAAAGAACACCGGAATTAGTAATGTGTTGATCACTAATTAATTCACATTGTTGAACCTGGAATCAACACCCATGACCTTTAGTTTTTTAACACAAGTTTCAAAACAAATATCACTACCCCAATGTATTTGTTTTGTCATTTATTTATCATTTTATGTAAACATAATGAATATAAAAAAATCAAAGGGGATTTTCACAAAAAAAGAATTTTCCGGGGAAGCCCCCTTAGCCCCCTAGGTCCTCCCCTAATTGTGTATCCTTTTATATATCCTTTAAGTAAAACTTAATTATTTTATATTTTAAACTTTAAATTAGGGTTAATAATTAAGGTTTAAGATTTATAGTTTAAGATTTAAGGTTTATAGTCTATGGTTTAGGGTTTAGAGTTTAGGGTTTAGGGTATAGGGTTTAGGGTATAGGATTTATAGCTTAGGATATAAGGTTTATGATTTAGGGTATATGGTTTATATTTTAGGGTATAGGGTTTATATATTAGGGTTTAGGTATTATATTTTATAATTTAGGATATAAAATAAACAAATTTAGCCTATAGGGTATACAGAAAGGTGCATAAAAAGGTGCAAAGAATTTAACCTCGTCCAACCTATCGTGGTGGCACCCTCATTGGTCCACATGGTTCTCCACCATTGGCCCCAAGCAATATTATAAGAAGCATTAGCAAAAACTACCAGATTCCAATAGCCCGTTTGTAAAAATATCACATTTTAAAAAGTATAGCAAAACTACCATAAAGCTGCAGAACTTTATTTTTAAGAAAAGTTAAATTCATATTTACTTTTATCTTTTCTTTTGATAAAACTCTACTCTTAATAACTGCTAATTGCTTCTTAACATTTGATAACAGGGTTTAGTCTTCTCCCCCACATATACCCCTCACCTTCCCCTCAGCTCCAATGGTGGCAGCATCGGCATCAAAAGCAGAGGCTTCTCGGAGCATCCTCAACACCTCTCGCCTTCGAGCACGCCTCCCCTCTGCCTTCGATCCGTCTCGAGTCGCCGCTGCCTCCATAGTTTTTCTGCGTCTTCTTTATGCTCGACTCGCATCCTGGTGTTCTTCGTGCTCCTCCGGCGACCAGCCTCCACCGCTCCGCGTCGCTCGCCTCCCCTCCCACCTTCTCATTCTTAATTAAACTTACAAGTTTGTTCAAGGGCCAAATTAGGGCTCGTCGATGAAGCTACGACATCGGGATAAGAGGGCTTTCGAAGGGGACGCAAGGGCACAAACTAATGGTGGTGGCAATTGCGGCAGCGAAATTGCACAAGGAACAGCCGCGGCGGGATTTCTAGGGTTCATGAGATTGAGAGTGAAATTCGATTTTATTCGCGATATAAACCTTCCGATTCCACAAAGATTTTACGCGTCAAGATCATATCTTCGAAGCCCATGGGTTGATTGAACAAAACGCGGCAAAAACGGGACCGAAATCGGCCTATGACAACCATGGATGGTGCTCGCCGAGAGCTTGGGCTGTTTGGAGGAGGAGGATGAACAGTAAATGGTTCGACCCTAATGCTCTGAAGTTTTATGATATAACAGAGCATTGACCTGACTTCGTATAAATGTGGTCTGACTTCGTACACACGTGGTCTGATAAAGTACATAATGATCTGAAGTTTTAAAGTACCTTGTTCATCGCCTATATACATCACCACCAAGCCTTGTTCGACCCTAAGAAAAACACATCTCGATTCATTAAATTCAAAATCTGACCATGCCATCGTCTTTGACATGCTCAAGTTACTTAAACCCGACTCTTGAATCATTTAAAATCACCTCCGAACGACATCGAATCACCTCCGTATCGGCCCGCGTTGCGCATAGAAAACCGGTAACTATTCCACTTTGAAGATCCTAGACTTCGCGACCTATCTTCGAAGAAACCTTGCAGCGTCACAAACCCAACAACACCGCCCTTGCTACATGAGGTGGAATAATACTCTCTTATTTTAGTTGGTTTTTTCTTCCGTGTTCTGATCGAAGTGATCTATACAGCAAACTTTAAAAATTGCTACTTGTTTTCACATGTTTACTATTTAATATGTGTTCTAATCTCTACAAGAGAACATCATTTGAAATTTTGTATAAAAGTGTAACAGGGAGGATGCTGAAGCATTCCAGGATTTACATTAGACAGCACTAATTAATTTTGGAGAAAACTCCATGCACGCAAAAGGAGGCAACTCAAATCACGAGGCGATATTTGTTCTTCGTTTATAGCTAAACTATATACAAAGGGATTCACAACTCTAAAGAACCACAAATCAGGTTTTATTACAAGTACAACATATATTGGAAACTTGAACCTCACATGAAATTGGAAATTTTGCAACTAAATGCCGCGATAAGGTCAAAAGAACCCCTCAAATTCATTTCCGGTTCTACAAAGAGTAGATTCAGTGATAAGCAAACTATATACAAAGGGATTCACAACGGGCTCTTTTAAGTAGCTCGTTGGTTAGTCGAACGACAACCCCATGTAGCAAGGGCGGTGTTCTTGGGTTTGTGACGCTGCAAGGTTTCTCCAAAGATAGGTCGTAGAGTCTAGGATCTTCCACCGACGTTGAAAAAGAGCTTCAAAGTGGCATTGTTACCGGTTTTCTATGCACAATACGGGCCGATACGGAGGTGATTCGATGTCGTTCAGAGGTGATTTTAAATGATTCAAGAGTCGGGTTTAAGTAACTTGAGCATGTCGAAGACGATGGTGTGGTCATATTTTGAATTTAATGAATCGAGAGGTGTTTTTCTTGGGGTCGAACAAGGCTTGGTGGTGATGTATATACACGATGAACAAGGTACTTTAAAACTTCAGAACATTATGTACTTTATCAGACCGCATGTGTACGAAGTCAGACCACATTTATACGAAGTCAGGTCAATGCTCTGTTATATCATAAAACTTCAGAGCATTAGGGTCGAACCGTTTACTGTTCATCCTCCTCCTCCAAACAACCCAAGCTCTCGGCGAGCACCATCCATGGATGTCATAGGCCGATTTCGGTCCCGTTTTTGCCGCATTTTGTTCAATCAACCCATGGGTTTCGAAGATATGATCTTGACGCGTAAAATCTTTGTGGAATCGGAAGGTTTATATCGCGAATAAAATCGAATTTCACTCTCAATCTCATGAACCCTAGAAATCCCGCCGCGGCTGTTCCTTGTTCAATTTCGGCCACCACCGAGCTTCGCCGCCGTAATACTTAACAACTTAAAACACTGACACTTCAATCTTCGTCTGCAAGTCTCTTCTTCTTCAACAAGTTACTTTAACTTCTGGAATCAACCACTGATGTGCCGTATAGGACGGATGACACCAACCAACCATGCAAGGAATAAAGGCTGATTGGTTAGTCTAATGAAAGACTATGCAAGGGTGAAAACAGAATGGTTCTAGTGATCGTAACCGTTTACTATCATTGTTCCTCGAATAAATCTCCATTCTACTCGGGCTGATACGGAGGTGATTCGATATCGTTCGGATGTGATTTCAAATGATTCAAGAGTCGAGTTTACGTAACTTGAGCATGGCGAAGAGGTGTTTTTCTTGGGTCGAACAATATCCACTTTAATGAATCGAGAGGTATTTTTCTTGGGTCGAACAAGGCTTGGTGGTGATGTATATAGGCAATGAACAAGGTATTTTAAAACTTCATAACATTATGTACTTTATCAGACCACATATGTACGAAGTCAGGCCACATTTTTACAAAGTCAGGTCAATGCTCTGTTATATCACAAAATTTCAAATGTTAGCCGATTTTAAATTTCAGAGCAATATCCACTTTATCTGGCCACATTTGTACATAGTCAGATCAATACTTTGTTATATTAACTTTAAATTTTAAACTATTTTTCCCTATCTCTTACCATAGTCATGTGTATATTTATAAATTTAAAGAAATAATTTTCTATTAAAAATCATATAATTTTACATTTCAGTTACGTAATTACAAGCATTATAGCATAAATCTCCATTCTACTTGGGCCGATACGGATGTGATTCGATGTCGTTCGAAGATGATTTCAAATGATTCAAGAGTCGAGTTTAAGTAACTTGAGCATGGCGAAGACGATGGTGTGGTCAGATTTTGAATTAAATGAATCGAGAGGTGTTTTTCTTGGGTCGAACAAGGCTTGGTGTCGTGGTGATGTATATAGGCAATGAACAAGGTATTTTAATACTTCATAACATTATGTACTTTATCATACCACATATGTACGAAGTCAGGCCACATTTATACGAAGTCAGGTCAATGCTCTGTTATATCACAAAATTTCAAATGTTAGCCGATTTTAAATTTCAGAGCAATATCCACTTTATCAGGCCACATGTATACGTAGTAAATGAAGCATTGTTGTCTCGCCTTCCAGTACGCAATGGATAGAATGGACCACTAGCCTTCATCATAAACCAAGAAACAACCTATGAGAAGATGCCAAAATTTAATGGTGGATTATCACCATCTGTTGTACATTGAGTATCAAGAGCAGAGCCACTGATATTGTGTCATTTAGTGTAGTCACTCATTTCCTGCCGATTGCTATTACAATACAAGGAGTGTGTAGTACATGTTGAATTATTGCTAGAACATGCTTGCCGCCAACAAGTATCAGTTCGCTCTATCACTAGCAACTACCAGAAAGCACCAACAAGCTGCAAAATATGCATTCAGCAAGCCAAAATATTACACCAGGATCAAAGCACTTTGTCAATACTGAATGTTTGTTTCAAATTTAATGTTAATATAACAGAGTAATGACCTGACAACGTACAAATATGGCCTGATAAAGTGAATATTGCTCTGAAATTTGAAATTGACTAACATTTGAAATTATGTGATATAACAGAGCATTGACCTGACTTCGTATAAATGTGACCTGACTTTGTTTAAATGTGGCCTGACAAAGTACATAATACTCTGTTATGTAACAAAATTTACGAAAATAAAGTTTTAAATGTTAGTCAGATTTTGAATTTAATGAATCGAGAGGTGTTTTTCTTGGGCGAACAAGGCTTGGTGGTGATGTATATAGACAATGAACAAGGTACTTTAACACTTCAGAACATTATGTACTTTATCAGACCGCATGTGTACAAAGTCAGGCCACATTTAAATGAAGTCAGGTCAATGCTCTGTTATATCACAAAATTTAAAATATTAGCCGATTTTAAATGTCAGAGCAATATTCACTTTAGTTCTATCAATATGCACTCATTCCTTTTGTGAAGTTTGTTATATCCTTCAAACTTTAGTTCTATCAATATGCACTAATTCTTTTTGAATTGTGATTTAATTATACACCTTTTGATTCATTAAATTCAAAATCTGACCACACCATCGTCTTCGCCATGCTCAAGTTACTTAAACCCGCCTCTTGAATCATTTGAAATCATCTCCGAACGACATCGAATCACCTCCGTATCGGCCCGGTTTGTGCATGGAAAACCTAAACTCTTAAATCATATATCACAAAATTTCAAATGTTAGCTAATTTCAAATTTCAGAGCAATATTCACTTTATCAGACCACATTTATTCGTAGTCAGGTCAATGCTTTGTTATGAAATAAAAGACCATTGACCTGACTTAATATACATGTGACCTGACTTCGTATAAATGTGGGCTGACAAAGTACATAATGCTCTGTTATGTAACATTTGAAATTATGTGCTATAACAGAGCATTAACCTGACTTTATATAAATGTGACCTGAATTCGTATAAGTGTGGCCTGACAAAGTACAACATTTGAAAATCTGTGATATAACAGAGCATTTACGAAAATAGTGTTTTAAATGTTAGTCGTTTTTAAATGTGAGAGCAATATTCATTTTATCAGACCACATTTATACCAATGCACTGAAGAGTGTACAAGAAAGTCTAATGTATAAGAAGGTTGATTTAGCAATTCGAATCTTTTAGAAATGCATCGAAAACAGACAAAACATAGCACACAGAATCAGTTGTTAACACACTGTAAATTCGAATCTTGTAGTGAACGATGTAGAAGCGGAGGGACAGTGCGTTCTTTGTCTTACGCTCTCCATAATTAGCGACCCAATCGGATCATGTCTTGTCTTACGCTCTCTATAATTGGCGATCCAACCGGGTCGTGTCTTGCACAACGCGGGCCGATACGGAGGTGATTCGATATCGTTCGGAGGTGATTTTAAATGATTCAAGAGTCTGGTTTAAGTAACTTGAGAATGACGAAGACGATGACACGTGATCCAATTTTGAATTTAATGAATCGAGATGTGTTTTTTTAGGGTCGAACAAGGCTTGGTGGTGATGTATATAGGCGATGAACAATGGACTTTAAAACTTCAGAGCATTATGTACTTTATCAGACCACGTGTGTACGAAGTCAGATCACATTTATACGAAGTCAGGTCAATGCTTTGTTATATCACAAAATTTCAAATGTTAGTCGATTTCAAATTTCAGAGCAATATTCACTTTGTCAGGCCATATTTGTACGTAGTCTGATCATTACGCTGTTATAGTAGCTTTAAGCAGAACCACTTTTATACCAGAACCTGCCTAGTTAAGAATGATGTTCTCTTGTAGAGATTAGAACACATTAAATAGTAAACATGTGAAAACAAGTAGCAATTTTTAAAGTTTGCTGTATAGATCACTTCGATCAGAACAAGGAAGAAAAAAAACAACTAAATTAAGAGTATTATTCCACCTCATGTAGCAAGGGCGGTGTTGTTGGGTTTGTGACACTGCAAGGTTTCTCCGAAGATAGGTCGCGGAGTCTAGGATCTTCAAAGTGGAATAGTTACCGGTTTTCTATGCGCAACGCGGGCCGATACGGAGGTGATTCGATTTCGTTCGGAGGTGATTTTAAATGATTCAAGAGTCGGGTTTAAGTAACTTGAGCATGGCAAAGACGATGGCGTGGTCATATTTTGAATTTAATGAATCGATATGTGTTTTTCTTAGGGTCGAACAAGGCTTGGTGGTGATGTATATAGGCGATGAACAAGGTACTTTAAAACTTCAGATCATTATGTACTTTATCAGACCACGTGTGTACGAAGTCAGACCACATTTATACGAAGTCAGGTCAATGCTCTGTTATATCATAAAACTTCAGAGCATTAGGGTCGAACCGTTTACTGTTCATCCTCCTCCTCCAAACAACCCAAGCTCTCGGCGAGCACCATCCATGGCTGTCATAGGCCGATTTCGGTCTATGACAGCAGACACCCACCGCGTAAACCCAAAAAACAAAAACATAAAAAACATTGTGTTACAGCCTCATCCCAACTCACAAATCAAAACCCACAAATCTCTCTTTCAGAAATCTCAATCCTAAACCCAAAATTTAAAATTATAAGGAAAACAAAAACAAATCTTGAATTTGAATAAGATCAAATCCAAAATGGGGCAAAAGAGAAGCAGAGCAGCGAGCAGAGCGTGGAGAATCCTCCGTATAGCGTTGCTGTGGGCCCGAAAAGGCGGGATCTTGAAATGTCGACTGATGGCGGAGCTGAAGCACATCAAGGCGCTGCACCGGCACTCCTCCTCCGTGAGCCGCCGCCGCATCGACTCCGCCGCCGTCTACGGGGAGCGGGAGCTCTCGTTCGATGAAACCCCTATCCTCCGACTCGGGATGAGCCGCCCCGGTTCGCTCCGGTTCAAGCTCCCCTGCATCAAGCCCTCCGTCGTCGACTTCGACTACGATTTCGGAGAGGAGATCTACGCGGGGAGGACGAGCTTGCTCGAGAGTGAAAGTGGCGAAGTGGATGAAGGAGAAGACTGCGATGTCGGAGACAGTGGTTTTACAGTGGGAAGCAAAGGAGAGGAAGAGGGAGACTAGTAAAATTGTGAGATTTGGGATTAATTAGGTTAGATTAGTAGGATTAGGATTTTCTTTTATCTTTAACTTTTAGAAATTTTAATGCTTTATGTGATATTTACATTTAAAAGAAAAATTAAATTACACTCTCAACAATAGCAAGAATACCACAATCCATACTGAATTCTGATAATTTTATAATACTTTTGAAAATCTTAGAATTTTATAACTTGATTTAACAAATGTGATATATTTGCTAATGGGCCATATTATAATACCTCCTCCAAAAGATTTTTATCAGACTCGTGTCCTTGAACGCCCTTTTCTCCCGCCACGTAACTCGACAGATATTTTTGGGTGTCTATAAAAATAAAAAAATCATTATAGGATTGTACACTATCCTGGACACGTGTCCCCTGGAATCCCTCTTTCCTGTCACCACTCCGTAAACGCTAGCCATTAACGGCTCCCCACGTGTGCCACTTTCGCTCGACCGATTGGATTGAAGTTGTGAACCATCCAGATTACTCCACGTGTCCTCGTTTCTTTTCCCTCCTCTTCGTAATATAATTTCCCACCACCGCCCGCGAAAAACTTCGTCATTCGGTGTGAATAGATCGTAATGAGTTCGACTCAGCGAGTGCGGGCGGAATCGGACGAGACAGGGATCCTGAACGAGCGGGTGCTGCTGCTGGTGTTCGAGTCGTTCAAGTGGGACCTACACATGGTCTGCGTGACCGCTTCCGTAAACCGCAAGCTTCGGGCGCTGGCGAAGCGCCTTCTCTGGCGGGAGATATGCCTCTACCGGGCCCCAGGTATGGTCTCCACCCTCACCTACGGCGTCTCTTCGTCCTCCAACGGCAGCCGTATCGGCGGTGGATGGCACGCGCTGGCCAAGCTCCTCTTCTACTGCTGCGGGTGCCAGCCCACGCGCCACTTCGGGGCTATACGGCACCCGCTACGGGGCCACCTAGCCAAGGCTTCGCGCTTCTCGAAGACGTCGGGGCAGAGCTTCCTCCCCAGAAAGTGTCGTGGCGACTTGCTTTACGTCAGCGACCCGTGCGAGCACGCGATGGGCGGCAGCGAGGAGGACTTAGGGGTGTACAGAGGGGTGTTTCGGGGATTCATGAGGTCGCGCACGCGCGCGTCCCTTATTGGGCGGCAGGTGGAGCTGGAGGACCAGCGCGTGAGGTGCCCTTACTGCGGAGCGCGCGTGTGGAGCATGACTAATGCTAGGCTGGTCCCCCGTAGCGCAGCCCGCCGCCTCGGGACTCGTGATGGCGGGTTGGAGTATTTTGTATGCGTCAACGGCCACCTCTACGGCGCGTGTTGGCTCGTCCCCTTGTCGTCCGATGAAGGCGGCGCCGACGATGACGCGGACGAGGATGATATGTGATGGCGTTTGGAAGCAGCTGCATGTGATCGATAACAATGAAATTTGTGAAGGGCTAGCTCGATAGTGGGGAGATCGATGATATATACATGATGTCTCAGTCGGATATTTTTATCCCGGATATGAGTGCTAGCTACGATCTGATTTTTACATATTTAGTGCATGTTTGTTTGAATGATGTTTAGTGCGTGTATGGTGTAAAGGCTAGTTAACTAATTTGTTGTTGTTAATGGACGCCATATTTGTACTGGACTGGATGTTACTTTAATAAGACCATAGCTCAGCTGAAAACTCACTCCATTTCGTTTGGAAATTAAAAGGAACACGTTGTTAGACGGATAAGAGTGACGTATTGCATGCGTTGCTGTTGGAAAATAGGAATTGTTTGCAGGACCTTTCAATGAATTTAGGAGGCATGTACTAAACCATAAATTCAATTGCATAAAGGTTAAAACTTTTCAAAAGTATATAATATATATTTGTACAAGAACGCGCCCACACGCTCTCTCCACCGTCCCTCCCAAAATCCCCATTTGTTGCCCCCTTTCACAAGAAAGCAAAATCCTAGATCTAAAATCGTTCGCAATCGCAATCCCAAGCACCTTAATCTCACTCAGATCTGGGTCACAATGGCCAGGACTGGATTTATCTATGGGTCCGGGTCCTCATATACATGGAAACAGCTATGGCTCCCGTGGAGCTGGTCGTCTTCCTCGTCGGCCATTCCCGCTGCATACCGGCGTGAAGATCTGGAAGATGAAAGTAAGGGGACATCTAACCTCAGCAAAAACATGAAGCCTAATCCCTCTCAGATGAAACAGACCGACAACTGTAAAAGACGGAGACGAAGGCGCCCGTGGCGGTGGCGGTGGTCCTGTTGTCCTTGGCTGAAATTTCAGGAGCCGTGGAGTCTCAACAAGTCAATGGTGTTACGCCCATATGACGAGGAGGATCAATGGAAAAAACAAAGATGGACATCCAGGCCAGTTCTCTCTAACCATAATCTCTACACTGATTCGAAATCCTACTGTCTTACATCTTATGGAATAGATCACATCTATAAATACCAACTCAATCCTAGGCTTAAAATCGCCATAACCCTTCCGGAAAAACAAAAAACTTTATTTTCCGGTGTAGATGCAAAACAGTGTAGCCTACAGCTGAGTTTTTTTCTATACATTATGTGTGTGTTAACCAAGAACTTGGCTAAGGGAAAGCTATTCCTTGGGAAGGCTCTACGGTCTAACCCAAAAGTACCAAAGGAAATGAAAACTCAACCAAACAAAACCAAATCTAATGGGCTCACTCCCACTCAAAAACATACTAAATCCCAACCGGCTGATGAAAGCCCCAAAGGAACAAACAACTGGTTCCCACCCCACCAAGGCACAGAAGAAACTGTTGGAACTGAATTTATTCAAAACTTCCGGGCACTTTTCTGGTGGGCTCCGGCCACCGGTTGTTCCGGATTATGGGAGCGTTGGCTTCGTCTCCGCGAGCACATCACTGTAGTGTGCTCATACGATAAATTCGGGTTCCGTTTAAATGAGAAATGAGGGCTCAAAGGTGGTTGCTTACAATGCCTAAATTGAGTTTTGGAGTGCAATTCTGTGTCCCACATTGAAAATTGGGGAGTAGAATTGAGTGGTATATAAACCACTATCATCCAAGTCAAGGTAAGAACTTGGTGAGTATGGAGAGAAGACCTTATCCACACGCGCGCCGTCCGTCCGATCCGATCCGGTCCGGTCGTGGGCTTGTGGGCTTGGCCTTCGGCCCAAGCAAGCAGCTAAGCTTCTTCAAGTCAGTTTGAATCCACCTCGTTGAGGTCGCCCAACAGAACGGTTCCACCGCTTCCACGATCTGCTCCAACAGCTCCATGATCTCCTCCACCTCGTTGGCGTCGCCCAACAGTAATTCAGAATGTTTATAAAACCAGTTCTGGAGCCTCATTCGAAAAATACACAGAACACAAATCCTCCCTACGTCGTCTTCCTTTCCTCTTCCATTTTTTCGCGTCTGAGAGTGCACGCAGTAACGCTGGTTCGTCAGCTTCTGGTTTTGGTTGTGCAAAGCAGAAGAATTCCGCAGTTGTATCATGGGATTCTCAACGCCGTTAATCGTCACAATACGGGGCGTTTCAGAATTAAAGAGAGAGATAAAATCTCGACTCTGCGCTCAGTTTCGTTCCTGTCTCGGTTTGGGTATAATTCGATTCCTTAATTCTGTTCTAAATATTATTTATCCAGATTGTTTACGTGTTCGGTATTAGGGTTCCTACATACTTAATTCTGAAAAATTTTCCTAATATTTGCGCACTAACGATCTGTTTGAGTCTTTTAGAACAGGTGCTCGGATTCATCGAAGAAAAAAAATTATCTGGTTCTTCTGTTTGTATAAGAACAGTTACGGAAAAAAAAAGTTTTGTTGTTTTGCTTCTGTACGAACAGATCCGAGAAAACAGGAAAACAAAAAAAATTAATCAGATTCGAATTCTGTTATTGTTTGAATTGCGTGATTGTTTTCTGAAGTCATACTAATCTGGTTTGCTCTTGTGAACAGTTTCTGAAATATGACTAACGAGAACATCAACGCTGTTGTTGGTTCCGCAAATGAGTGGAACGCTGAACTGCCGAGTGAGTCGACGCCCCAAATTAGTTTTGGGAGTGGTCTGCCACCGGTCACTTTGCATACTGGTTCGACCCAGGTTTCGTTGGTTCAGACCCAGGCTCCGCTGGTTCAGACCCAGGCTCCGCTGGTTCAGACCCAGGCTCCGCTGGTTCAGACCCAGGCTCCGCTGGTTCAGACCTAGGTCCCGCCGGTTCAGACCCAGGTTTCGCTGGCTCAGAAACCTATGGACTTGTCTGACATCAATCTACCCCATGTGAGGGTGAGAGAGGCTCAGCAGCAGAATAGGAACTTCATGCCTATCATGACAAGTGCAGCTGTGATGCCAAGTGCACAACACTCAGGAATTTTGCCTGATAAGTTTGATGGCACCGGCTTCAAGACGTGGCACCAAAAGATGTACTTCTTTTTGACCACGCTGGACATGGACAAGTTTCTGAAAGAGACACGACCAGTGCTTTTTGATCATAATACAGATGCATATCTCCAAGCCAGTGTTGAAGCATGGATACATGGAGATTACATGTGCAGAGGCTACATTCAAGCCAGACTAGTTGACTCATTATACAATGTGTACTGTGGCTACAAAACTGCTAAAGAGCTCTAGGAGACTCTGATGAAGAAGTACAAGTCTGAAGATGCAGGCTCTAAGAAATACGATGTGGCAAAGTTTATGAACTTCAGAATGGTAGACTCCAAGCCAATCATGGCTCAAGTCGAACAGCTTCAGTTAATTGTTCATGAGATCCTAGCTGAAGGCATGTAAATATGTGAAACTTTTCAAGTAGCTGCCTTCATCGAGAAGCTTCCACCTAAGTGGGACCAGTTCAAGAACTACTTGATGCACAAGAGGAAATCGATGACAGTCGAGGACTTGGTCGTGAGCCTGCATGTTGAGTCAAGCAACCGTCAGGCTGATGGGGCTCAGAGTTCTGATCAGAAAGTCAACCTGGCTGAGCATCAAGAGAAGGGGAAGAAAAGAAAGTTTCAACCTCAAAATGCAAACAAGAAAGTTCCTGCTAAGAAGTTTAGTGGGAAGTGCTACAAGTGTGGAAAAATGGGTCACAAGGCCGATGAGTGCAAAAGCAAGCTCGACCCACGCAAAGACAATGGAAAGTCCCAAGCCAACCTTGTTGAAGGGCTGCTCACAGATGCTGATCTCGTTGCTGTCTGTTCTAAAGCCAACTTGGTTGGGGGAAACCCAAAAGAATGGTGGTACGACACTGGTGCTACAAGACACATCTGCTCAGATAAGGGGATGTTTGCTACCTATCCAGTGTGCAAGAGTGACGAGAAACTATTCATGGGGAACTCGGCCACATCCAAGGTGGAAGGTAGTGGCAAAGTGGTGCTAAGGCTGACTTCTGGGAAAGAGCTGACTCTCACAAATGTCATGCATGTGCCAGACATAAGGAAGAATCTGATATCTGGCACTCTGCTGAGCAAGAATGGCTTTGGAATCAACTTCGTGTCTCACAAGCTAGTTCTCTCTAAGCATGGGGTGTACTTGGGAAAGGGTTATGTTAAAGAAGGGCTGATCAAAATGAATGTAATGACAGTCCTTCCAAAAACTATTGTAATCGTTGATTCAATGAATAAGAATGGTCGTATTGCTTATGTTGTTGAGTCTTTTAATATTTGGCATGAAAGATTGAGACATGTTAATTATAAATCTATTAGTAGATTAATAAGCATGAATATGATTCCAAAATGCAAATTAAGTAAAGATAAATGTAAAGTATGCGTTCAAGCGAAAATCACAAAAACGCCATCACCCCAAGTAGAGAGGACAACCGAACCTCTGGGTTTGATTCACACAGATTTATGTGATTTAAAGTTTGTGCAAACTAGAGGAGGTAAAAAGTACTTTGTCACCTTCATCGATGATAGCACACGATATTGCTATGTGTATTTACTACGCAGCAAAGATGAAGCCTTGGACAAATTCAAGGAATACAAGTTGGAAGTTGAGAACCAACTTAGTAAGACAATTAAAATAATTCGAAGTGATAGAGGAGGCGAGTATAATGAACCATTCAATGTGTTCTGTAGAGAACATGGAATAGTTCATCAAACTACCGCTCCCTACTCACCTGAATCTAATGGAGTTGCGGAACGAAAGAACCAAACTCTTAAAGAGATGATGAATGCAATGCTGCAAGAATCTGGGTTAGCCCAGAACATGTGGGGGGAAGCTTTGCTAACCTCAAACTACATTCTCAACAAAATACCACACAAGGTCACTGGAAAGACACCTTATGAGCTGTGGAAAGGAAATGTACCATCGTACAAATACCTCAAAGTGTGGGAGTGCCTTGCAAAAGTGACAGTACCACCTCCCAAAAAGGTCACCATTGGACCTAAAATCGTAGACTGTATTTTCATAGGATACGCACACAACAGTAGTGCTTATCGTTTCTTGGTATACAAGTCAGATATACCAGAAATACATGCTAATACAGTTATGGAATCAAGGAATGCATCCTTCTTCGAAAACGTGTTTCCATGTAAGGACAAAGAAAATCCTAAACGGACTCGTGAACAAGGAGAAGCTAGCACTTCTGTTCAAGAAACAGAAGAAGAAAATGATGAACCTAGACGAAGCAAAAGAGCTCGAAAAGAGAAAACCTTTGGGAATGAGTTCACAACGGCCTTTCTCATAACGGCTTTTCTCTTAGAGAATGAGCCTAGAACTTTTAAAGAAGCCATGTCTACACCTGATGCACCTTCATGGAAGGAAGCAGTTAAAAGCGAAATTGACTCCATTATGCAAAACCATACATGGGAGTTAGTTAACTTGCCACAAGGGTGTAAAGCACTTGGAACCAAAAGGATTTTCAAAACAAAATTGAAAACCGATGGCTCAATAGAGAAGCACAAGGCTAGGCTTGTGGTGCAAGGATTCCGGCAAAAAGAGGGTTTGGATTTCTTTGACGCTTATTCTCCGGTTACGAGAATAACTTCTATCAGAATGCTAATAGCAATAACAGCATTACGAAACCTCGAAATCCATCAAATGGATGTAAAAACCTCTTTTCTAAATGGAGATTTAGAAAAGGAAATTTACATGAAACAACCTGAGGGCTATGTCGTGTCTGGACAGGAAAACAAAGTGTGCAGACTTGTAAAGTCTTTGTATGGACTCAAACAAGCTCCAAAACAGTGGCATGAAAAGTTTGACAATGTAATGATGTCAAATGGGTTCAGCATAAATGAAAGTGACAAATGCATCTACATCAAAAACACTCCCAATGGATACATTTTGTTGTGTCTGTATGTAGATGACATGCTCATCATTGGAAGCAATAAAGACATGATCAAACAAACCAAGCATATGCTATGTGGAAAGTTTGACATGAAAGACTTGGGACTTGCAGATGTCATACTAGGGATTAAAATCACTAGACATTCTGAAGGGATCATCCTGTCTCAAGCTCATTATGCTGAAAAAGTCCTTGAACGATTCAAGAACTACTCAAGTGGGATAGCAAAAAGTCCTGTGGACCCTCATCTCCATTTGACTAAAAACTCTGGTGATGCAATATCACAACTAGAGTATGCCCGTGTCATTGGAAGTCTAATGTACTTGACAAACTGCACACGACCAAACCTAACACACTCAGTAAATATACTAAGTCGCTACACCAGTAATCCAGATCATAAACACTAGAAAGGCATAACTAGAGTATTGAACTATTTGCGATATACTAAGAGTTATGGGCTGTACTATGGAAGATACCCAGCAGTTCTGGAAGGATACAGTGATGCAAACTAGATATCTGACTCCAGAAACTCAAAATCAACAAGTGGATATGTATTCACACTTGGTGGTGCAGCAGTATCATGGAAATCTTCCAAACAAACACTGTTGGCCAGATCCACTATGGAATATGAGTTCATTGCTTTAGATAAAGCAGCGGAGGAAGTTGAATACCTTCAGAATTTTTTGGAAGATATTCCTATGTGGGACAAGCCAGTGCCGGCATTATGTGTACACTGTGATAGCCAATCAGCTATCGCTCGAGCACTGAGTCGTCTATATAATGGAAATTCACGTCACATTAGACGTCGACATAAAACCATTAGACAACTACTCTCAAGTGGTGTAATCACGATAGATTATATCAAGTCAGCTGACAACATAGCAGATCCATTTACTAAAGGTCTGTCACGAGAACAAGTTGTAAAGTCAGCTAGAAGAATGGGTTTAAAGCCTATGACTATAGAGGATGCTTGATGGATAACCCTACCTACCTGATTGGAGATCCCAAGAAGTAGGTTCAAAGGGACAACTAAATCAAGTTGACTAATGGAAAGCACTGAGAGACTATAGGTCTCATCCCAGTTCCTAGGATGATGAGAAGTGCTGCCTGTCCATGTTTAGGTTAAGCTTGGCTTTTAATGATTCCATAGCCTTGAAATAAAGGTGGGGTATGACAGGATACCCTTTATGGTCAATCACCTTGTGAGTGTGAAATGGGGCCGTTTCTAGGAGAATGAAGAGAGGCTGCATTCTCCAAGTTCACTCATGATTAACTGTAACACCCCCAAAACTTAACCCTTTTGGAAAGGTATTACCGCCAGTGACCCCAGTATTCCTTACCGAGATCACCCAAGGCTTTACCAAATAAATACAATTTATGAAATGCAATTGATACACAAAGATCAAGCAATAAATTCCAAAACATAACATTGTTGAGGAAACAAGAGTTACGGGATTACAACCCAATCCCGAATAGGCCAAACACAGAGTTCAAACAAAGTACAGCGGAAGACAAATAAAAGATTTTACAAACGGGGTTGTGATCGTGATGATCACCTGTCCAAGGATCTCAACCTGATTAAAATCAATTATTTAAAACATCCAAAAACAACCGTCGTCTTCATAGTCAATCTAGTCTCCTCAAATCTTCACTCTATCTGATGTGCCGAATCGAACGGATGACACCAGCCCACATGCGGAGAACAAAGTTCGTGGGTTAGTCTACTTGAATAGACTAGCAAGGGTAAAAAGCAGAATGGTTCGAGTGATCGTAACCGTTTACTATCATTGTCCCTCGAATAATAACCGAAGGGACGATACATAACCCGGCACTTTCACGGAATAACAACAAGAGGTATGCATGAGAGAAGATTCTGGAAGACTTCATCTTCACAGAAATCGACTCGAAAAGAGACTCCAAGAGATTGAGTCTTTAAGAAAAAAATGACAAATATGGAATGATTACAGGATCATACAACAATGATTTAAAACTGACTGAGATGCTTCGGTTCACGACCAACCTCATCGCCTACAGCGAATCCAGATTGGAAAGAGAACGTACTACATTCAAGTCAAGATGAGTTTTCCTAGCTGCACTGAACTTAGCTGCACTACTCGCCCAAGGTATATTAATCATGTGCACTCGGGCACTTATCTTATTTAATTCCAAAACGAGCATTACGTTATAAGCTTTTACATCTCCACACAAGATATATCGGATCTCCTCACAAGAGATATCGGATCTCCTCACAAGAGATATCAGATCTCCTCACAAGAGATATCGAAGGGATGAACCCTGGAAGATTTGGCACTAGCGAAGTGCGCCTACCCTGTGAAAGGGTATGGTCATGACCAAAGAGAAAGTACTGGGGATGAACCACCAAGTACCAGTTATAAAGAAACAGCTAAACCCCCTCAAGGTACATAACGTTCCTAGCCACTAGTGCTAACTAAACAGTATAGCACAACAACAGTTACTGGATAAATCCACATAAAGGCCCGAAAGGCGATCACAGATAATAGCGTTGTTCTAACAGATATACAACCTATTATATGATTTTCAAAACAGTTTAACAAAACCGTTTCCAGACAAACAGAATATTCATTCCAAATTAATTACTCAGATAAACTACTGATAATTAATGTAAATATGGAACGAATGAGCAAGAGCGAACCGCCACTTGCCTTAATCCGCAGAGTTTGAACGAAGTCTAACGACGGGATTCCGGGCTCGACACAGAGATGAATCTGCCAACTCCCGTACCTTCGGATCGACCCATACAGAAACCCTAAGTTAGATTCGACAAACAACAATACCGATTTACGAAAGAATGAAAGGAATCGAAGGAAACGAAACCCGAACGAAGGCTACGGAAGCCAACACCAACAACCCGGCCAACAACAACTCGCCAGCGGGCGCCACAACAATCACGGCGGGCGCCGCCCAATTCACGGCGGGCGCCGCTCAACCACGGCGGGCGCCGCTCAACCACATCGGCTGGCCTCCTTCATCACGGCGGTCGCCGTTCACCACGGCGGGCGCCGTCTCATGCCGGCGGTCGCCGCCTTCGAGCCGGCGGTCGCCGTGATCCTCGCGGCGGTCGCCATCGCGAACGAAAACAGAAATACGAGAGGAGAAAACTCACCCTCGACGATCGATTTGGCTCGTCTTTCGCCTTGCTTGGTTTCTAGGCTTCTAAGGGCCTCCCAAGCTTCCCCTTGGCCACCGAGAACGACACTAAACGAGATCCGACGATCCACCTAGAGCCTTCTCGAGAGAGAGCGTTTTCTTTGAGAGCATTTTTGAGAGTCAAGAATCTGAGAGCGCTTCCGCGTCTTTCGCACCCTCTTCCACCCTCACCCAATACCTCTATTTATAGAAGAAATTAGGGTCCTTGCCTCTTGGACAATATCCAAACCCTTTTGCCCCTTGGACAATGGCTCTTGGACAAAAACCTTTGGATAAAGAATCTTGTACTATTGCCCATTAGATAACAACTCTTGGGCAATAAACTTGTACCAATCTTAATCTGCGTTAACGAAAGTCGTACACGAACGAGTATAAACTCCCAACACACCTCGACTGTATAATTCTTCACTGAGAAAAATATTACAAATACAGAGCACATTACAGAATGTCTTAAGCTCTCAGAATTAAATCTGACGTACCAAACGGACGTTCGGGAAAAATCCATAATTTCCAAAATAGCCTTACAAAATTACGGGGTATCACATCACCTCCCCCTTAAAAGAAGTTTCGACCCCGAAACTTGGCCGAAAAACAACTCGGGAAAGTGTCTGAGCATCTCTGCCTCGGTTTCCCAAGTAACTTCCTCAGTCCCAGACCTGGACCACATAACTCGTACCAACAGTACGATCTCGTTGCACAGTCGCTTCACACGGCGTTCGAGAATGCACACTAGCATCTCCTCTCAAGTACCATTTGCCTGAATCTCGACGTCCTTATAGCTCAGCCTACGAGACTCATCTTGGCACGAATATCCTTAGCAATGATACGTGGAACACATTATACACTGGGTATGCCGATGGCGACAATGCCAAACGGTACGTTAGAGATCTTACTCTATCCAGAATTTTGAATGGTCCCATGTAGCGAGGGTTAAGCTTCCCACGCTTACCAAACCTGAAAACATCCTTGGGTGGCGATACTGTGACAAGTACCTTGATACCAACCTTGAACTCAACACTTTAACACTTCTGATCTGCGTAAAACTTTTGTCGACTCTGAGCGGTCAACAACCTCTGTCTACTCAGAGCAATGTTCGAAGTTGTCCTTTCGACCAACTCTGGTCCAAGTAGAATCTTGTCGGCGTACTCAACCCAACAAATCTGAGATCTACATATGTGCCCATACAAAGCTTCAAACGGAGCCATCTTGATTGTAGCATGCCAACTATTATCGTACGTGAGCTCAATCAGACTTAGGCTGTCTTCCCAGCTAGTCGGATGATCGAGTACGTATACTTCTTAGCATATCCTCCAGGGTCTAGATGGTCTTTTAGACTGACCATCTGTCTGAGGATGAAACGCTGCTGAATCTCAATTCAGTTCCCATGGCCTTGTAAAGTTCTTGCTATAAACTTGTCATAAATTGGCCATCTCGATCCGATACAATGGTCTTAGGAATGCCATGTAACGGACAATCTCCTGGTGGAAACTTCTGCTGACCTCTGGGTTACCCAAGTAACCTCAGTTTCCAATGCAAACACTATTGCTGCTAGTTCTAGGTCATGTGTTGGTTAGTTGCTTCATAGGTTTTCAATTGTCTAAATGCGTATGCAATATCCTTGCCTTTCTGCATCAAAGACACATCCCAACCCATTTCTCGAAGCATTAACTATAGACCATATAGCCATCATTCTTTCTGACAACGCCAAAACTGGTGCAAAAGTCAGACACTGTTTCAACTTCTTGAAAACTGGTCTTGCACTTGTCATCCCAGACAACTTCTGGTTGACCTTGTGGACAGACTGGTCATAGGTGGAGAGATCTTAGAAAAAATCCTTTCATGAACCGTCTATAATGTCCTGCAAGCTCTGGGAAACTGCGCACCTCGCTCACACCCTGAGGCCGCTTCCAAACAACTACTGATTCACTCTTCTGGGAATAACCATAACCTCATTCTTATTGATCACATGGCCTAAGAAAGCCACTTCTAGATCCAACAATCGCACTTAGCCCACTTTGCGTACAACCGACTTGGTCTAAGGACCGATAAAGCAATCCGCAGACGTTCCCTGTGAGCTTCCTTGCTCGGGAAAAATCAAAATGCCATTGATGAAGATCACTATGAACTTATTCAAGTACTGGTCTAAAACATCGATGCACTAGGTTCATGAAAACTCCTAGAGCATTCGTAGATCCAGATGGCATGACTACAATCTCGTAGTGACCATCTCTCGTCCGAAATGCAATCCTCGGAATATCATCCTTACGAATCCTGAGCTGATGATACCCAGATCTCATGTCGACCTTGGAGAAAACTTTTGCTCCATGTAGTTGATCCAACAGATCATCACTCCTTGGCAACAGATACTTGCTCTTGATCGTGACTTTATTCAACTCTCGAAAGTCAAAACAAAGTCGAAACGGTCCATCTTTTATTTTGACAAATAAACTAGGGCACTCCTACTTAAGGTGATGCACTCAGCTTTATATAACTTTTGTCAAGAAGATCCTTGAGTTGCTTCTTCAACTCTTGCATCTCAACAGGAGCCATCCGGTACGGTGCCTCAGAGATCGGCGTGGTACTCGGCTCGAGATCAATTGCAAACTCCACAACACGATTCGGGGTATCCAAGAATATCTTCTGGAAAGACACCCGTAAATCCTCTAACCACATGAATATCAAAAACTGAAGTCGATCACTGCCTTATGACGCTTCCGTCAATCCATACCGAGAATAATTATCGTATGGGACCATGGTTATTTAGGTCAAATCGCTTTGAATTTCTTACCCTTGATGGTAATTGACAATTCGACAGACGATTGGTTCCCACTAAATGGTCACCATCTTGGACCAGCCCACTACATGGTTCACAGACGACTCACTAGTGGCTCCGAGTCTAGGCCCAGCCATTACCAGCGTCCTCTGTTGTTATGAGCCGTTGTCCATACATCTCAACCCATCATTGGTAGCTCCACCTAATTAATAGGCAGCCATCTCCTCAGAGGTTGTTGGTGAGTCTCGAACACGAGACCTTACCCCATCAACAAGCAACGAAACATAACTTGGTATAAACCAAAGGTTCGTATATAAGAAGAGTTACAACAAAAGGTTCACAACCTCGTTGCACACGCAACTTAACTACAACCATCCAAAATGAAAGTCTGGGTAGCACCCACATCAACAACACATTAACAAAAGTGTAATGTAGATACAAAGTAAGCATTAGCAGCATAGGGTCCATCCACCTCACGTATCACGTACAGGCGTTGACCTTGACTTCCTGAAGCCATCGGGGCTTTCCCTTTGTTCTGCGCAGTCGTCTGCATTGAAGGGCTAGGAGCTTCCACCGGACTGAACTTGGGTCGGTTGTTCTGATTAACAGACCCTTGCCGTGACTCAGCTCCTTTCACATTCCTCCGCTGACAGAACGCCTGCATATGACCCTCCTTTCCGCAGTCAAAGCATGTCTTTTTGTCCTTCAGACATTCATTGCTCTTGTGCCCGTGTGTACCGCAGTTGTAGCACTGGATCAGGCTATTGCCCTGACCCGAACGTTGCGTAGACCCATCCTGAGTCATATTCGTTTTTGCTCGGCCAGATTTGGCAAAATCTGATGGTGGCGCGGGGCGTTTGAACCCACTTGCCTGAGGCTGGTACTGCACTTGCCTCTGGCTGTTACGCTTCTTGGTCGACTCCTCCAGAGTCACCTCCAGCTTGTAGGCTGTATCCACATACTGCTCCAGAGTAGAGCATGTGTGGTGCACCATCATCGGCTTGATGTCTGGACTCATCCATTCGTGGAAATACCAGATCTTCTGTGCCTCACTGGATATCTCAGGTCCAGCGTACTGCATTAGATGATTGAATTTGGTTGCAAGCTCGGTCACCTTCAATCCATCCGTTTGCGGATACAGAAACTCCTTGTGTTTCTCCTCCCTCATAGCACGAGAGAAGAAACGATCAGTCATCTTGGTCTTAAACATAGACCAGGTCAATACCGGGCTATCAGCTAAGCCGGTACTCTCCCACCATTCGATGGCTTCTTCTTTTAACTGAAGAGAGGCTATATGCACTCTCTCCGCTTCAGTGCACTCAACATTACGGAAAAGCCGCTCCATGTGGGAAAACCAATGAGCCACCTTGACTGGCTCTCCTTTCCCATCGAAGCTGTCAGGCCTCATGGAGTTAACAGCCTTCAGGGCTCGGCCATACTCCCCTCTATTTCTGATCACCCCTCCCTGCAGCACATGGTTCTCTTGTTCCTCAAACCTCGGAACTTCTCGAGATACTGACACTCCTTGTGCCTGATGCACATTCGGGCGTAACGCGTCGGCAATCACTTGCATGACGATTCCCCGAATTTCTGCAACAGCTGCTTTATCAAATATCCTTGGAGCGTTGTCCCTAGCTGGGTCATTGCCTCCAGGATTATTATGGAAGACAGACTCACGCTCTTCTGATGGGTCTGCAACATTCCTTGGATTTAGTCTGGGGTCAATGCTTGGCCCAGCACCAGTACGGATAGTGTTCCTCGTGTTCACCATCTGTTTACCGATCAAATTCCAAGGATTTTATCACTTTAGTATCATTTTGATATAATTATTGTAATAAAATCAACTTAGAATAGATCAACTTGGTAATTTCTATTGATGGACTCGAACCGAGTTACTAGGTTCTACAACCTCAACTCACAACGAGCGAACTGGGAATCAAGCCTAGCTAGAGATGGTGAAACCACCTCGGCTTCTCCCGGGTTCCTCTGAAGAGAACAGAATACACCCATATCAAACGGGGCAACGGGAAAAGAATTAGTCTTTCTAGACATAGAAGCAAGCTTACTATATCAGACTGTACAGAAGACATGACTATGAACGGTGTTTTGAAATTCTTTTCACTTTGAAAATTCAGAGCCCTTTTGAAGCATTTTCAAAAACGGATAAATGATTTATAAAATCCCAAACCCGTTTTAAAACTTTTGGCTCTGATACCACAACTGTAACACCCTCAAAACTTAACCCTTTTGAAAAGGTATTACCGCCAGTGACCCTAGTGTTCCTTACCGAGATCACCCAAGGCTTTACCAAATAAATACAATTTATGAAATGCAATTGATACACAAAGATCAAGCAATAAATTCCAAAACATAACATTGTTGAGGAAATAAGAGTTACGGGATTACAACCCAATCCCGAATAGGCCAAACACAGAGTTCAAACAAAGTACAGCGGAAGACAAATAAAAGATTTTACAAACGGGGTTGTGATCGTGATGATCACCTGCCCAAGGATCTCAACCTGATTAAAAGCAATTATTTAAAACATCCAAAAATTACCGTCGTCTTCATAGTCAATCTAGTCTCCTCAAATCTTCACTCTATCTGATGTGCCGAATCGAACGGATGACATCAGCCCACGTGCGGAGAACAAAGTTCGTGGGTTAGTCTACTTGAATAGACTAGCAAGGGTAAAAAGCAGAATGGTTCGAGTGATCGTAACCGTTTACTATCATTGTCCCTCGAATAATAACCGAAGGGACGATACATAACCCGGCACTTTCACGGAATAACAACAAGAGGTATGCATGAGAGAAGATTCTGGAAGACTTCATCTTCACAGAAATCGACTCGAAAAGAGACTCCAAGAGATTGAGTCTTTAAGAAAAAAATGACAAATATGGAATGATTACAGGATCATACAACAATGATTTAAAACTGACTGAGATGCTTCGGTTCACGACCAACCTCATCGCCTACAGCGAATCCAGATTGGAAAGAGAACGTACTACATTCAAGTCAAGACGCGTTTTCCTAGCTGCACTGAACTTAGCTGCACTACTCGCCCAAGGTATATTAATCATGTGCACTCGGGCACTTATCTTATTTAATTCCAAAACGAGCATTACGTTATAAGCTTTTACATCTCCACACAAGATATATCGGATCTCCTCACAAGAGATATCGGATCTCCTCACAAGAGATATCAGATCTCCTCACAAGAGATATCGAAGGGATGAACCCTGGAAGATTTGGCACTAGCGAAGTGCGCCTACCCTGTGAAAGGGTATGGTCATGACCAAAGAGAAAGTACTGGGGATGAACCACCAAGTACCAGTTATAAAGAAACAGCTAAACCCCCTCAAGGTACATAACGTTCCTAGCCACTAGTGCTAACTAAACAGTATAGCACAATAACAGTTACTGGATAAATCCACATAAAGGCCCGAAAGGCGATCACAGATAATAGCGTTGTTCTAACAGATATACAACCTATTATATGATTTTCAAAACAGTTTAACAAAACCGTTTCCAGACAAACAGAATATTCATTCCAAATTAATTAATCAGATAAACTACTGATAATTAATGTAAATATGGAACGAATGAGCAAGAGCGAACTGCCACTTGTCTTAATCCGCAGAGTTTGAACGAAGTCTAACGACGGGATTCCGGGCTCGACACAGAGACGAATCTGCCAACTCCGGTACCTTCAGATCGACCCATACAGAAACCCTAAGTTAGATTCGACAAACAACAATACCGATCTACGAAAGAACGAAAGGAATCGAAGGAAACGAAACCTGAACGAAGGCTACGGAAGCCAACACCAACAACCCGGCCAACAACAACTCGCCGGCGAGCGCCACAACAATCACGGCGGGCGCCGCTCAACCACGGCGGGCGCCGCTCAACCACGGCGGCTGGCCTCCTTCATCACGGCGGTCGCCGTTCACCACGGCGGGCACCGTCTCATGCCGGCGGTCGCTGTGTTCCTCACGGCGGGCGTCGTCTCATGCCGGCGGTCGCCGCCTTCGAGTCGGCGGTCGCTGTGATCCTCGCGGCGGTCGCCGTCGCGAACGAAAACAGAAATACGAGAGGAGAAAACTCACCCTCGACGATCGATTTGGCTCGTCTTTCGCCTTGCTTGGTTTCTAGGCTTCTAAGGGCCTCCCAAGCTTCCCCTTGGCCACCGAGAACGACACTAAACGAGCTCCGACGATCCACCTAGAGCCTTCTCGAGAGAGAGTGTTTTCTTTGAGAGAGTTTTTGAGAGTCGAGAATCTGAGAGCGCTTCCGCGTCTTTCGCACCCTCTTCCACCCTCACCCAACACCTCTATTTATAGAAGAAATTACGGTCCTTGCCTCTTGGACAATATCCAAACCCTTTTGCCCCTTGGACAATGGCTCTTGGACAAAAACCTTTGGATAAAGAATCTTATACTATTGCCCATTAGATAACAACTCTTGGGCAATAAACTTGTACCAATCTTAATCCGCGTTAACGAAAGTCGTACACGAACGAGTATAAACTCCCAACACACCTCGACTGTATAATTCTTCACTGAGAAAAATATTACAAATACAGAGCACATTACAGAATGTCTTAAGCTCTCATAATTAAATCCGACGTACCAAACGGACGTTCGGGAAAAATCCATAATTCCCAAAATAGCCTTACAAAATTACGGGTTATCACATTAACCAGGGATGTTCACGGCCAAAATGAACACAATAAGAGAACCTAGTTCTGCGAGGAGATGAAACTGTGTGACAGTTGTTGTCTAGGTTTACATCAAAGTCCGGGTGGTTCAAGACATCATGTTCACTGCCTGGTCGAGTAAATCCGATAACTACTCACTATGGGTGGTTCAAGGCTGAAAAACGCCACCAGCCCAGATGCAGTGATTCTTCGCTCGTACTCTCAAAAGTCCTTCTGTCTAGACTACACATGTGTTATAGAGTCATTTCTATTCATGTGGGGGATTGTTGGAACTGAATTTATTCAAAACTTTCGGGCACTTTTCCGGTGGGCTCCGGCCACCGGTTGTGCCGGATTATGGGAGCGTTGGCTTCGTCTCCGCGAGCACATCACTGTAGTGTGCTCATACGATAAATTCGGGTTCCGTTTGAATGAGAAATGAGAGCTCAAAGGTGGTTGCTTGCAATGCCTAAATTGAGTTTTGGGGTGCAAAGCAGAAGAATTCCTCATTCAAAAAATACACAGATCCTCCCTACGTCGTCTTTCTTTCCTCTTCCATTTTTTCGCGTCTGAGAGTGCACGCAGTAACGCTGGTTCGTCAGCTTCTGGTTTTGGTTGTGCAAAGCAGAAGAATTCCGCAGTTGTATCCTGGGATTCTCAACGCCGGTAACCGTCACAATACAGGGCGTTTCAGAATTAAAGAGAGAGATAAAATCTCGACTCTGCGCTCAATTCCGTTCCTGTCTCGGTTTGGGTATAATTCGATTCCTTAATTCTGTTCTAAATATTATTTATCCAGATTGTTTACGTGTTCGGTATTATGGTTCCTACAGAAACCACATCTTGCTCTTTACTATCTTACTCATATACCTGAACCCCTTTTACTAACTACTTCACATTGTGGTGTTTGCATCGGCCCCTGTAACACTTACAAGGCCCATCTACTATCAACAAAGCTTAGTTGTGAAAATTATATCACACACAGCTATGAGAAGTATACCAAAAATATTCAAAATTGGTCTATGTTTAAAACTGAGCACAACAAATGCATATCCAATCCCTGCCATAGTACCCAATGCTTGCACATTTGTCCATTTGATACCATTTCCTGGAAATCACACCCCCATTCAAGTACCCGAAAACTTAATAGCAATCTTCAAATCAACAAACAGTTGAACAAATTGACAAAAGAAAAAGCGGTGAACTTCAGCTGCTTCAAGAGGAATCATAAACAAACTCATCAACAACTAACCAGTGGAAACAATCAAAAGGAGGAACACATATATATTTACACCAAAAAGTGCATGGTATCCTCATGGAATGGAGTAATGCTATGTCTTTTTCCTACCAAACTTCACCACCTATACAATACTATATACCCAGATGCTAAATGCACCAAGAAAAAGATTGAGAATATAGCCACAAAGACAGCTGAACTCTACAAAAATCAACATACTAATGGAATTAAAAGGAAATGCCAAAAAGGTAGAAAACCTTATACCCACAAAAAACAACTAATCTACGCTATTACCTGGAAGTCCATAAGAAAACCCCTTAGTTACAGGAACAAACACAACAGGTGTATTAACAATAAGAATAAATTAATACTTCAAATAAAGAAAAATAAACCCAATATAAGAATAACATACAATCCTCACCATTCACACAACAAGTCAACAAAGTCCAAAGTTTCTGCAACTGGTACCTACTCTAACCTGGAAAAGTACAAAATTCAAACAAGCTAGGGTGTCAAAAAAAGCAACACTGCAATATAACTTGTGTACTACTAAGTGCAGAACAATACATATATCCTACTACTTGCAAGTTTCTAACCCCTGGATAAACTTTTCGTCTGCAGGGACAACATGGACCCACTACGGAAGACAAAATAAACACAACTCAAACCTGACAATCCAAAGGGTGAGCACAGAAGGCAACAATCACCCAAGGAACCACGACAAAAGTAACCAGCGGATTAGAAGAAATATCTTAAGGATAAGGAACTATCAATGTGACAACTACAAACTAAGTTATGAAAAGTTGTGCTTTGTTATTATGAATATTTGTGCTACGAATTACAACAGGTACAAAAAACAAGCAAAAATCGGGGAGACTAGCTGTCAAATAAAACAGCCGGCATCCCAGGTCTCAGAAACCTCAATACCAAATACCCCCAAAAAGAACAGGGGCCAATCAAAAAACAAATACTATGGCCTCATAAAGAGGAATCACTACTGGACCCGGATCCATACCAAAACAAACAAAAAACCACACCAGATAAATCCAACAACCAACTACTTCCCTAACAACAATGTCGAGAGCCCATTAATTAGCACAAATATAGCTAATTACCCACCCCACACGGTTATCAATGAAGATAAGCCTATGGAATATTAGAGGCATGGGCCATAAAAATGTCTGGACTGACATAGACATCTTCTGTAAAATCAATTATATCCAAATAATGACACTAGTAGAAACAAAAACAGAAAAAATTCCATGTGAACAGAAATGGAAAAAGCTGGTTTTGACAGTATCGTAGTCTCACCAGCAATAGGCCTGACTGGAGGAGTCATTGTACTATGGAAAGACCACCAATTAAAAAACGAAACCCTACGACTACACACAATCGAACAACGATTCATAAGCTTCGAACTCAAGGATTTTAACAACCTTAAAGAAAGTATGATCATATTCGCGTACGCACCCCCACAAGGAAAAGTGTTAGGAAGTGAACTTTTGAGAACTTCAGTTCCCTAACTGAGTTCCCTTCCTCAGTTCTCCTAGTTTTGATAATGACAAACTCCTTTGCTATTAATGTTTGCTTAAGTGTGACAAATAAGGACATTTGGACTTGAAAGCATGGAACAGAGACAGTGACGCCAGACTTGGGAACTGGCGGAAGGAACTGAAGCTTGCTGGCGCCAGAATCACTTGGATGAATCTGTGAAGGCGGCGGCGGGCTGAATTAGGGTAGATCTTAGTTGGAGAGAGAACTAAAGATCCTATCCAGTTTCCATATATTTTAGGAGCTTAAAAGGATTATCTTTTATGGAAACAAAGTTGTAAAAATCGGTAAAGATAATATTTGGAAACAAATGTTATCTTTAACGATTTCTTTTGATTATTTTATTTATGTGATCTTATTATTGAAGACTTGTTTCTTTCGGTAATTAGGTCATATAAATAAGATAGTCAAACCTCTCTCATCCTGACGCATTCACGAAGATTACAATTCCAGTGCAGTGAAGAAACTTGTGCCGAGTTCTTTAAAGAAGAACGTAGTAAGTTACTTGCTTGTTACTTGGTTAGGTTGAACTAGGTAGAGAGTCTTTAGTGTGTCTAAGACTTTAATCTGTGTGTTCTATTCTAGTTGATTGTAACCAAAGTATTAATACAAGAAGTAGACTTTGAAATCCTCTTGGAAAAGAGGTAGTGGGTTTTATCCTGGATAACTAGTTGGTTATCAAAGGTTCTCACTCTAAGGAACTTGTCCTGAATTCATATTCGTTACTTATTCAGCTGCTTAGGAACTGAACTCTCAGTTCCCTTGTTTAACTAACAACGTACGATCCTACAATTGGTATCAGAGCAGGCGCTCTAGATTTGTGTTAGTTTACAGATTTCACGATGTCTACCTCAAGTGAATTCAGTCTGGGAATCTCCATCAACAAGCCTCACATCCGCAAGAAAGGAGAAGAAGAATGGTGGGAGAAAAGCATGGAAAACCACATTCAAACCATAGACTATCAATGCTGGCGCGTGATAGAAAATGGCGATGGAACTATTCCTAAGGACTTAACTGAAGACCAATGGAAGCCTGAGTACTACGTCATCAAGGAGAAAAATGCTAAGGCTCGCCAACTTATTCTCAATGGGCTGACCAGAGAAGATATGGACAAGGTGATGGGAATCCCAACTGCTAAAGGGATTTGGACTGCCCTAAAGGAAATGCACGAAGGAAGCGAGGAACTGAAACAAAGTAGGAAGTTTGCTCTAGAAGGAGAATACCACACTTTTGAGATGCTCGACACCGAATACATCTCTCAGTACTACTCTCGCTTCACAAGGCTCGTGACAAAACTCACCACTGCTGGAGTGAAACTCGACGAATGGTCCAAAGCTCTTGTCATCATCAACGGTCTCAACTCAAAGTTCAGCCTCATCAAGAGAGTTCTGAAAACTACTCCTGGAATTCAATCTCTCCCTCTGACTCAAATCATAGGGAAACTTCAAGTTGATGAAAGAGAGGCATCGCAATCAAGTTCTGCCAAAAAGATGGAGAAAGGAATTGCCTTAAAAATATCAAAGGCGTTTTCCAGAGTAGAAATGGAAGAAGAAAACTCTGATCTTGAGGAAGAAGAAGACGAGATAACTGCCCTGATTACAAAGCACGTCAGAAAGCAGTTCACCAAAGGGAAGTTCAAGAAAAATTTCCAAAAGAAGGACCTCTCTGAATATCAGTGCTATCAATGCAAGGAAAGAGGACATCTGGCTAGGAACTGTCCCAAGAATGCCAACGATGATGAAAAGTCTCAGCACAAGAAGGCTCTTTTCGCTACCTTCGGAGATGACTCAGACGATTCTGAAGGGGAACAAGAGATAAAAGGAACTACCAGAGGGAGATGTCTAATGGCCAAAGAAGATTCGACTGAATCTGACGACTCTGAGGTATCTTCTTCTGATTTTACTAAGACTCTTCTTGAATATGACAAAAAACAATTGATCAAAATCATTAAGAAGCTTGGAAAGGAATCTAGTTCTCTACAAGAGAAATTGGAGGAATATGAAGATGAAATTTCCTGCTTAACTACTGAAAATTCTGTCTGGAGCAAGAAATTGGATGAAGCAGAAAAATTGTTAGCTAATCCTCTAAGAAAGTGTGAGTCTTGCAATAAAAATGTTAAAACTGAACTCATGCATGCTGATATTCCCCCGGTTCCCTCCACAGACTCAAAAAGAAAGAATTCCATATTGCTTAATGAAATTGTGCATAAACTTGATCATCTCACTCACTCCATAAATGAGAAGACTGTGAATCAAACTGTTTTTGTTAAGCAACGACATGGTATTGGGAATACTGGTAAAAATGTCTCTGAGGAAACAGACTCTGCTGAAAATGAGAAAATCAGAAAGGAACTGACTGAGAAAAATGAGATTCTCAGAGGAGCACTGCAAAACTCTCGTGACAAAGCTCAGTTCCTAGAAGAAAAGGTAAAAGTGCTTGAACAAAAGCCCAAAGAAAACCAAACCTGGTTCAATGGTCAGAATGCTCATAAGATGTACATTTCCCAAGCCCAGGGAACTAAAGGTAAAAACATCAATTTTGAACAAAGAAAACAAGAGAAACCCTTCCGACCAGGTAAAGGTAAGTATGGTATTGTTGTTTATAACCGTGTCTGCTGGCATTGTGGTAAAAATGGTCACACTTATCATAACTGCATCCATAAGAAGAAACAAATGGAAGAAACAGCTAGGAAAAGGAACCAGAAAATAAACAATAAGAAAAGAACGCATACCATTACTGATTTAAATGATCCTTACTATTTTGTTCCTGCTTCTAACCCACAGACAAGATTTCAACCTCATTCACCCAGAAAAGCTCCGCTTAGCTGGGTTCCAAAAGTTTGAGTTCCCTTGTGCAGGACGGAGTGCGACAACAAGACAAATGGTACATCGACAGTGGTTGTTCGTGCCATATGACTGGAAATAGAAAGAAAATGTCGTCACTTCAGCAACACCGAGGAGGAACCATTTCCTTCGGAGACAAGAGAAAGGGAACTATCTGTGGAACGGGAAGTGTGAATCTAACTGATCACATTAAGGTAAGTAATATCAACCTTGTTGAAAACTTAGGTTTTGATCTAATAAGTGTGTCGCAGCTGTGTGATCAAGGGGGAAATGAGGTTCGCTTTACCTCAAAGGAATGTTTTGTGGAAGATAGACATGGAACTGTGATCCTAAAAGGAAAAAGGTTCAATAATGTTTACATCATTGATCCCCAGTTCGTTCCCAAAGAAAAGTTGTGTCTCTCTTCCATTGATGATCAAACAAATCTCTGGCATCAACGACTTGGTCATGCAAGCATCAAGCTCATCCATAAGCTGCATCAAAAGGAACTTGTTCGTGGTCTTCCCAAAATCAATGCTGAAAAGTCAGAAATCTGTTCTGACTGTGTCCAAGGAAAACAAGTTCGTAGTTCCTTCAAGTCCAAAACTCTGTTCCTTACAGCCAATGGCTATCGACGTGGTGTGATCGACAAAACTCTCTTCATCCTTGATGTAAAGGATGACATTCTGGTGGTTCAGGTATATGTTGACGATATTATCTTTGGCTCCACTAACTTGTCTCTTGTAGATAAATTCAAGGAACTCATGAGCAGCGAGTTCGAAATAAGCATGATTGGGGAACTCACTTTCTTTCTGGGATTGCAAGTCACTCAGAAGCCCGATGGAATCCAGATCCATCAACAAAAATATATAAAGGAACTTCTGAAGAAGTTCAAGATGGATTCCAGCAAACCCATCTCCACTCCCATCTCCCCTGCAACTCGACTCACCGTCGATCAATCTAGACAACGAGTTGAGGAGCGGCTCTACCGTGGTATGATTGGGTCTTTGATGTATCTAACGGCAAGTAGGCCAGATATCGTGTTTGTTGTGTGTCTGTGTGCAAGGTTTCAAGCAGATCCAAGGGAATCTCATCTCACTGAAGTGAAACGGATTTTTCGTTATCTAAAGGGAACTGATGACTTATGTCTTTGGTACCCTAAGGATTGCCACTTCAACCTTCTTGGATACACCGATGCTGACTATGCTGGATTCCTAGTCGATCGCAAGAGCACCTCCGGAATGGCTCAGTTCCTTGGCCCCTGTCTCATCTCTTGGGGTTCCAAGAAACAGAATTCGGTTGCACTCTCCACCACGGAAGCTGAGTATATTGTTGCCGCCGCTTGCTGTTCCCAACTCCTCTGGCTCAAACAACAACTTGCGGACTTTGGTATGTCATTCGGTTCCCTTAAAATCCTATGTGACAATACCAGTGCAATCAATATTTCTAAGAATCCTGTGCATCATACTCGAACCAAGCATATTGATATAAGGCATCATTTTTTACGTGATCATGTTGAGAAATGTAACATTTTGCTAGAACATTGTAGGACAGAAGATCAAATTGCCGATATATTCACCAAGGCACTCAATCGAGAACCTTACGAATCCTTTAGGCTACTTCTAGGAATGATTTCCCTAAACTAGTAGTTCCAGTTGTCATTCCTCGCTCCCTTACTTTGCCTAGATTTGATAAGCTCTATGGTTCCACTGAAATTATTGATGATTGTTGATTTTGTGCTGACACTCGCATGTCCTGTAATTTTGATTCTAAAGCATGTTCTAAATTACAGCATCCATACATGTTCTTTCATGATATTTTCTGTGCTTGTCTACATCTCTTTGATTAGCCATAAAATAGTCAATTTGATCACATCTATCCTATATTGCAAACTGAAATGATGATTGACTATAAGCCGTCCCTAAGCCTGATTACACTGTATAATTCCTTATGACCTTTTTTTGTTTAGTCCACACTGGGAATTATCTGTGTAGTGTCAAAATTGCCTTCCTAAATTCAGTTATATGAGCATGTACTTTCTTGAGTGTTTGCTTGGTTCCCTACATCAAATGTGCCCATATTTCCCTAGTTCCGTGTCATTCGCTGAGGAAAGGAACTGAGTTCGCCGCCTCAATGGCCAGATATTTTAAACCTGCAAATCTGTCAGTTGTCGCGTCCCAAGACAGCACAGTTATTGCTCTACTAGCCGTTTCCCTCTCTCAGCCGGATTTGAACGAAGATCTGATTTGATTGATCTGCAATTATGATGATGAGTTTATTTATGGTGAGAATCTTGAACGTAGTAATTTCTGGCCGTTTGAACAAGATATTATCCGGGTTCCCTCCTCCACCTCCAAAGAGAGCTAAGATCTCCCCCGCCTCCAAAGGCAAGAAGCCGTTGTTGTCTTCTCCGACTCCCTCCTCCACCACGATGCCCAAGTTGGAGGCCTCTTTGGCATCTAGGAATGTTCTGGAGCCCCTCATCGTCGGAAAGGAGTTCTGGACCTCCTCCGATGACGACAGCGTCATTGCTGCTCACGCCAAGCTGCAACTCCAGGGGTGGGATTCGCTGGTTCCCTCCCCTTTTGCCGTAAATGAGGACATGGTGCGTCGCTTCTATCAGAATCTGCAGTTTGTCTCTGCAAAGGAGGACCAGCCTGCCCATGATGCTCTGCTCACCTGGGGCGGAAAGCTTTTTCCTATCTCTACTGGCGTGATAGGAACTGTTCTCGGTCTGGAGACCGGTGAAGGATTTGGGGTCATCATCAAAAGGAACTGGCCAGGGAAACGAAAGGCTGCCATCCTCCATACTGTGTTTGAGGGAAATGCCCCTGCCAAAGGTACCCTCTTCACCAAACAACTTGGCCTTGACCGCAAAATCCTCCACACCTTTCTCATTAAAAATATCACCCCCCGCCAAGAAAAGAGAGACACTGTGGCTGTCTCTGATGCTGTCTTACTAGAGAAGCTCATCTTGGGAGAACCCATTGACCTCCCTCGCATCATCCTGGCCCATATGCAATTCTGCAAGGCCCACTCCACCCATGGCCTCCCCTACCCACACGTCATCAAACTCCTCCTCTCCAATCTTGGTCTCTACCCTGATGATATCCCCGAGACCCACTTCTCCCACATCCTCACCATGGCCATAGTGCGACGCTTGGCTAAGAAGGCCCATATTGATGAGATGTCTGAGGCAGAAGATTTTGAGGAGGAAATGCTGCCTGGCCGATCTGATCCTCGTCTGGTGTCGGATACTCATGTGCTGCTCAGCAGCTTGGCCCATATCGAGCACGCTTTGATCACCGGCTTTGACAAGGTTGCTGCTACCGTGGAGAAAGGAACCCATAACACCCAAGAGATGATGGTGGATCTGTGGAAGTGCACTGGCGCCCTCGCCAAGGAAATTCGAAGGCTGGTTGATGACAAGATTGCGGAGGACAGAGCCCACAGGGCCAAGGGCACAGAGTAGCAAGGAACAATGTTTAGTTCCCTTCTCAGATGACACGGAACTCTTAGTTCCCTTAGGATCACCCTTCCATATCATGATCCCTTTTTGTGTGTCTCTGAGTGTTTTCTTTTGCTTCCTGCTATGCTTATGTATTTCCTGCCCTTTTAATATTTAATGAACTTATCTTGTGCTACCTGCTCCGTTTATTATCTGTTTTCAATCTTTATTACGGTGCCATTTCTCTAGAGTTCAGCATTAGATTATTCATCTCTCCATTTTCTGTGTGTTACTCATCTAACTGACTCTTTTCGATGATGTCAAAAAGGGGAATGAATCTGGCAATCTGGAACTAATAGGCTGAAAGGAAATCTAATCTAGTTGTCTCGTTAAGGGAGAACTAAGGAACTAGGTCTGGTGTTAAGGGGGAATATGCAATTCACTAATGATCTTTCTACTTCTAGTCATTCTCTGTTCCTTATCTCATATTATTTACGCCTATTTCGATGTGCCAGTTCTATAAAGTTTGTCATCATCAAAAAGGGGGAAATTGTTAGGAAGTGAACTTTTGGGAACTTCAGTTCCCTAACTGAGTTCCCTTCCTCAGTTCTCCTAGTTTTGATAATGACAAACTCCTTTGCTATTAATGTTTGCTTAAGTGTGACAAACAGGGACATTTGGACTTGAAAGCATGGAACAGAGACAGTGACGCCAGACTTGGGAACTGGCGGAAGGAACTGAAGCTTGTTGGCGCCAGAATCACTTGGATGAATCTGTGAAGGCGGCGGCGGGCTGAATTAGGGTAGATCTTAGTTGGAGAGAGAACTAAAGATCCTATCCAGTTTCCATATATTTTAGGAGCTTAAAAGGATTATCTTTTATGGAAACAAAGTTGTAAAAATCGGTAAAGATAATATTTGGAAACAAATGTTATCTTTAACGATTTCTTTTGATTATTTTATTTATGTGATCTTATTATTGAAGACTTGTTTCTTTCGGTAATTAGGTCATATAAATAAGATAGTCAAACCTCTCTCATCCTGACGCATTCACGAAGATTGCAATTCCAGTGCAGTGAAGAAACTTGTGCCGAGTTCTTTAAAGAAGAACGTAGTAAGTTACTTGCTTGTTACTTGGTTAGGTTGAACTAGGTAGAGAGTCTTTAGTGTGTCTAAGACTTTAATCTGTGTGTTCTATTCTAGTTGATTGTAACCAAAGTATTAATACAAGAAGTAGACTTTGAAATCCTCTTGGAAAAGAGGTAGTGGGTTTTATCCTGGATAACTAGTTGGTTATCAAAGGTTCCCACTCTAAGGAACTTGTCCTGAATTCATATTCGTTACTTATTCCGCTGCTTAGGAACTGAACTCTCAGTTCCCTTGTTTAACTAACAACGTACGATCCTACAAAAAGACAAACCAGAATTTTGGGACAAACTCCAAAATTATATCACAACGATTAACAAACCTTTCATACTCATTGGAGACCTAAATGAGATCCAACATACAGAAGAGAAATTGGGAGGTAACACCCCATCCCCATATAAATTCACTAGATTAAACAATTTCAAAAACACTTGCGACCTCCTAGATATTCCAACTACAGGAAATCCATTTACCTGGCGAAAATCAAGAAACTCACAAGACAACATTCTAGAGAAACTAGATAGAGTTCTGGTGAATGGCCAAATCCTACAATGGTATCCCAACCTAACCACACATAACCATGCTTTCACATCCTCTGACCATTGTCCCATATCACTCGACATTTCAAATTTGTACGCACAACCTTTCAAATTTGAAATGATGTGGGCTAAAAGAAAGGATTTAACAAATTTAGTTAAACAAACATGGAGAATTAACTTTTAAGGTACTCATATGTACGCACTTACAAAAAAAAACACAATTACTAAAAACAAAAATAAAAGAATGGAATAAGACCAGATTTGATAACATTTTTGAACAACTCAAGAAAGTGGAAGAATACCTACTAATAATACAAAAGACCTTGATCACCAACCCAACCAAGCCATCTTGGCAAAACAAAAAAATTTAACCAATAAGAAAGAATGTCTTATTTTCTTCCAACAAAAATACACTACAAGAAAAACGTCTTTGGGCGACGAAAAATAAAAATTTGGGCGACAAATAATATTTCGTCGCCCAAAGTATCTCTTGGGCGACGAAAACACAATTTCATCGCCAAATATTTTTTTGGGCGACGAAATATCATATTCATCGCCCAAATGTATCTTTGTGTTTCGAATAAAATAGTCGTCGCCCAAAATTGAACTTTTGGCAACAAACATAAACTTTCGTCGCCCATATTATAAGTTTGGGCGACAAACATGAGATTTTGTCGCCAAAAATAAAATTAATAAAGGAAAAAAATTGTCAAAATATTTTGAGCGACAAACATAAACTTTCGTCACCTATAGTATAAGTTTTGACGACAAACATGAACTTTCGTCACCCATTAATAAAAAGTTTTTGTCAAAATATTTTGAACGACAAACATAAATGTTCGTCGCCTATAACCAATATTATGGCGATGAAGTTTTTTTTGTCGCCCTCTGTAAAGTAAAAAGAGAGGATATGAAAAAAATGATTTTTCGTACAAAGTAAAGGGGCGGAGGATATTACTCCAAAAATCAAATCAATTTTTTTTGGGAAAAGAGGTCCGCTGCACTGGATTTTCATTCATATCAGGAACCTTGCACTCCGAAATATCTAATTTTACGCTCAAAAGAGGTCTAATTCCTCTTCCTCCTCCACCCTCTTCTTCCTCTCCACCCACCCCCGCCCCCTCTCTTCTCCTCCGCCCTCGCCAACCGCCGCTGCCTCCCGCTTGCCCTGTGACGTCGTCGACGCCCTCCTTCACTACGCCGCTGCCGCCGAGCTCTCCTCCGCCGTTGCTCCTCCTGTAATCTCTTCGTCTTCGTCCTCACTGCCGAGAGGCTCCTCTCGCACGCTCTTAATCGCGGCGGTAAGTACCTCGTCTCAAAATTAGAAGTCACTTGTCTCTGATGGCTTCTCTTTGTCGTGGAGGTGGGTCGTTGGCATCTGCTCTCCCTTAGAGGACCTCACTATTGTCGGTAAGCTCAATATCACTTCCTCTTACATGCTCTCTCTCTTTTCTTCCTAGATTTGATATGGATTCGTATCAATTGAAGCTTCATTGGAAATTAGGGTTTTGATTTTGGAAACTAGAACTGAAATTGAGGCTTGTTTATGGAAATCTGAAATAAGGGATTGTTTAAAGTAGGTGAAAATTAGGGTTTGTTTCTAAAAAATATTCAAGTTGGGCTTTCATGTTACAAAGGTTCATTATATTGAGCAATAAGGTTTTACAGGTATCCTTCACTCCGTGTTGCTTATATTGACGAGAGAGAAGAGAAAGTTGATCGGAAAGCAGAGAAGGTTTATTATTCTGTCCTTGTGAAAGGCGGGGACAAATTAGATGAGGTGACAAACTATTGCTTTTGCTAATCCAATGTATCTTATCTGAAGAGCTTGTGCATATTATATCTTTGTGATAACCTAAACTAATGGTTAAAACAGGATGATTGCAATTGTTGATAAGGCTAATTATTTGAGAACTTCAATGTGACACATGATTGTTTGTAGTTAAAACCAACATTATGCCATGTAGTTGAAGCTATTTCTTGCCTTTGAAACGGTTTTTATTAGAACTAGCACTCTCATTTGAGTGATTTTCCCATTTATCGATGCTGAGATATTATCAGTATATGATTAAGAACATCTGTATTTGTGCTTGAACTCTGGTGTTCAAATGATACTTTATGAGTGAGAATTGATTCTCTGTTGTTTAAATGGTGTCCTAGGAAATATATAGAATCAAGCTTCCAGGCAATCCAACATCTGTATTTTCTCTTGTTTTTTTTCTGTGCTTGTTTCTGAAACATGAAATCTACTTACAAAATGTCATGTATCTAAAACTCGGTGCAGGTGTTGGAGTTATTTCTAGGGTTTTAGGGTTTAGGTTGGAGGAAGAATGACATTTTTTTGCCTTCCTTCTTAATTTACTGTGAATTACGATTATTTTCTAATTATGTTTGCATCTCCCTTTTTACCTACTCCCCTGGTTTCATCACTTTCTGGTGTGTTGAATTTCCTTGTTATTGTTTTATGTTGATGGGTTGCGTTTCCTCAGATTTTTGAAGGAAGTATACTGTTTTTTGAAAGTAGAGATAAACCAGATTTGTTTTCTTGACTGATTCTGTTAGTTGGGTAGACTCTAAATTTGTTACTGCTTCGTTGAAAATGATAGTTGCTGTGATTACAAATAGATTAGAGACCAAATTAGGCAAACAAAAAGTAGTTTGATATGGGTTGTATTTCCTGGAGCACAAATACTTAGAAGGGACAACAAGATTAGTTAGGGATAACTCCATCTTTGCTAGATGGTGATGACTTCAGTTGCCCTTATAATCAACAGAGTCTGAAGGAGAAACAAGTTCATATTTGGTCCAATTTGGAATCAGTGAGGTAGAATGACGATTTTTCACCAGCAAAGGATGGATTGGAGTAGAAAAGCAATTTGACATTAAGTTGACTTGATTAGGATTTGAGTACTCAGTTTAGATATATTTGATGATATTGTGTATCTTTATTTAGGTCTTGATCGCCTGGTTCGACCGGTTGGAACCACTCTAGTGCTCTACATCCAGACCGGGGTATTGTTGGTACATGAAATGGTTGATATATTGTATTTTATGGAACGAAAAATAAAAAATATTATTTGTTAATAGTTTTAGTACATAAACGATCTTCTTTTACGGAACTAATCAATATCAAATATATAGTCAATGACACAGTCATAAAAAAATTGTATTGATTTCCTTAGTGCCAATAATATTTGCTATATTTGTAGTTACGATAATCTAAAGTGTTATATAATAATGAATTAAGATTTTTTATCTCTTATCGATTATAGATTAGTAGAAATATATAAATATGCTTAATATTAGCATAATAATGTATTATAAATATGATTTTTATGAAAATCAAAAATCATTATCTACAATCTTATATATGCATGCATAGTCCTTGTAATGGAGGCGTATGTTACCAACTTGACATTGGTTATTTTAAAGTTTAGTTTTATATGTTGTGGATTAGACTCTTAAAGCCTTATTTATTAATTACTTTGTATGATAATATTTTTTTCCCGTATGAAATGAAAAGCACTATATTTTAAACTCTTCTAGTTAATGGCTAGAATTGCGGGATTTAATTACAACATAGTCAATTTGCTTATATAATAATTCAAATTAATCTTTCTTTATAATATGAGTATTTAAAGGAAACTTTAAGGGTTACTATAATGGACAAAAATATATTTTTTATTAGAATCAATATGTGACGATGTACCATTTAAGCTAGGAGGAGAATTTCTTGCAAATTTCAAAAGTAATATATTATTTAAGCTCAAAATTACTCTTCACTTGCAGTTTAATTGGAATTCACTAATAATATAAATAAGATTTATATAAATATATTGTTAGAAATAATTTACATTATATGATTACATTATAATTGTAATCAGAATCATTATTATATTAACGGATTTATATAAATACATTGTTAAAGAGAGATTAATAAGAATCATTATAAATATATTTGATATTATTTTCCCCAACACAACATAGATAAATATATATGAGATTATAGATAGATTCTTAATTTATGTGTATTTTATTTAAAAACTAAAATTTTGAATTAAAAGGTCGGAACCCGAAATAATTTGTATGGTATTATTTATACATTAATTATATTCTATTCATTGAAATGTATAAAGAAATTATGGTTTAATTTGAATCAATTGTATATAAAGGTCAAGTAAGTTGAGTGGTAATTGACAACAAAACAATTGCAATAACTTGATGGTTTGTTTCTAACGACATTTCTCTATAGCATCGATCTATTTCCTATTCCAAAATATCTAGACTTTGACATTGTCATGTGTGTGTTTTGGTTTTGTCGCTCTCTTACTTGGATTACATATACAATTTTGTTTGTAGTAAAAGAAAACACCCCAAGAACTATAATATCATAAATAGTTTGTATAAGTATATAAGTAAATTACAAATGTAATTAAAATAGTTTAAGAAAAAAGAATCGTGAATATGTAATTGGTATAAAGAAGTAATACCTACACATACATACATTTCATTTGATATGATACTTGTATTTTTGTGAAGAAATTAATCCGTAAAAGTCTGTATGATTAAATATATAAAAATGTTAGAAAGTCTAATTATTTAGAAATAAATAAATATTTAATGTAAATTTTTGTAAATTTACAACCAACAATATAATATATTGGATATATATAGATAAATGAGTGATTTAGTTATTTCAAGAATATATGTTTTACCATTTAAGGATATCCAACTTTGAGAAACTCTTGACATGGTCATTCACAAATCACAAATCTACACAACTTGATTTCAATTGGGATCTTATGTGGCTTACTTGCCTATGTGGCTTACTTGCCTCCATAGTTGGCCGATCAATTTGGTGTGGAAATGTATTCTACCTAAATCGTCAATCTTTGTGAGGAGTTTGGCATTCAAGTATTCCTACAATGATAAACACTTAAACATGTCATATATAGCAAAAAATAACATCACATTTCAAGAATAAAATTAATCTTATTTAATCAATTTTCATAAGCTTATATCAATAAAAAGTTTCATGGAAAAAAAAATCATACTTGTAACAACTACTGTAGCATAACCATAAAAATAGAAAATGACTCACCTTTATCTTGAGCTACATCCTTTCATCATTGATAAGATCAATTCATTTGCTATCAACTACTTAAAGAGAATAAAATATATTTAATTATCGATTAAATGTGTATAGATTTAACATGTTATGAATAGATTTATTCATTGTCTAAATTGATGTAATTACCCATAGACATGAACCTCTAATGATGAATGAAGTGAGGTTACAATATTTTCATTTCACTTTATTATTATGATTAATTATACTTGAATGGTGAAATTTAAATACGATAAAATTAAAATATTGTTATTAATGCATTGTCCATTGGTATGAAACACCAATGACATTTGAAAAGTCTCTTGTAAATTACACAATTCAAGGTGATAAATGTAATGAAGAATTTTTTTCCATTCATGCACTTATTTTGCCATAAACACGATAATAAGGGTAAAATTATTAAGTTTATAGGTTGCCTATCTACTAATTTTAAGTATTTATGATTCAATTGTTTGGTGACAATAAATATCCTTAATATAAAAGATTAATTAGGTGATACAAAAAAACAGATTTATGTCAATTTGTTCGGTTTTTGGGAGCTATAAACTTATTTCATTCAATTACACTATATTAATTATTCTTAATTGAAATATAAAAAAAACGATAAAATCATATCATGCATATAGTACTTTATAGTTTTAAAAGAGACGTTATGTCTATAAATTCAATTAATAATTGGTTATATAATAACTTCTAATCACTAATATTGATTTGGCCTATTAATTTTTTTATTTAATATTTTTCAATTTCTCAAAAAGATATAAAGGTCTTTTAGTGATGGTATTTTGGTTGTTTTTCATTCTTAATAGAAATACAAATTAAACTATGTTAAAAATTTAATGTGGAGATATAAGAGTTATACAACCACATGAAAATGAGGACTTTTTAATTAATTAATATGTAGTAATTGTATATAATTGTGAATCAAAAACTTTTTATATTATATAGAAGATTATAGATTATTAATATATGAAATTGTCACTTTAGTATTTTTTGGGTTTGAGAAATTGTTTAAATTGTGGGCTAAATAAATAAGGCATGAAATGGAAAAAAAAACTAATTCATCTTTAAAAGTTAGCATTCAATGACCTAAAATGCTAACTTTTAAATATATAAGATGTCAAGCATGTAGTTCCCAATTGGGGCTAATTTCACATTTTTTTACAAACTTTATAAATAGGAACTTATATCCCAAATAAACCACGAGTTTAGCAAAAACTTTCGAAATTTAATTAGTTTGCCCACTTAAATGTATCAAATTATAAGATGGACAGATATAACTATAAAATAATATTTTGTAGTCACTTTTATATATCTCTTTAATATTTCTTTTGATAGAATATTATCGGAAATAATTTGACCATGAACTCTTTTGTTTCTTTTATTTCTTTCAAAATAAAATAATCTCCGTAAATTCTATTATTATCGAAGGAAAAATATTTACTTATATATATTGTAACATTTTTGGGTTATTAGAGATAGGACGTCTACTGCTGCAATGCTGGCAAAGGACTTGGCGCCGGTCATGAACATGGAGGAAGACACTCCCAAAGAGGCGAGTAAGTCAAGCACCTCCGCTAGGCTCAAGATTACGACATCTCTCAAACGGGGTAGAGGACCCTCTTCTAAGAAGGAAGACTCTGAAGGAGGAGAGTCATCTTCGTTCAAAAGGATCACCTGCTCGAAGAGGGTGAAGAAAGAGCCTGTCGTCGACACCAAAAAAAGCCAAAGAAGGGAGGCAAAAGGGCGAAACCGACGAAGACTAATCAATTCTTGGACATGTTGGAGAGGGACTTCGCCAGACGTGTGGTAGTGGATAAGGAGTTCCTGAAGGAGTTTGCCTTGGATGATGTGTTGGACTTGCTGACAAGGCAGAAATGAGAGAGCTTGTTTGTGAAAGAGGAGGAGTTTGATCATGTGTTGGTATGGCAGTTCTACTCAACCCTGATCATTGACAACATGAAGACTATGGTTAGCGGGTCTTACACGCTAGAGGGAGAAACCTACAAATTTTCCAGTATAAAGTTGAGTAAGATTCTCCAGGTACCTCACGCTGGCTTTGTTGAACACCACAAGGGGTTGTGGTCTGCTGACTCTGACCATGAGGACATGATCAAGGGGATCTCAAAGGATGAAAACCCGCTGGTGAAGAATGAGGTGCACTACAACAAGATGGGGATATTACATAGGGTATTATACCATTTAGTGGTCAGAAATATGGTATCAAGGGAGCAGAAGCGCAATTCATTGCACATCCTGGACTATCTCTTGATAGATCGGATGATGCCATTAACCTTCCAAGGTTGATGATGCTTCACATGTATTATGCAAGGACATCTCTCAGATATGCGCTCCCGTACCCTAGTGTAGTTAAGCAGATTTTGGCTTATCACGATCTGTACACGCCGAAGAAGAAAATAACAGTGAGCAGAGTACTGGACGAGCCTACACTAAACAAGATGTTGTTCCAGTTTGTGAAGGGTCAATGGGAGAAGATTTTGAGGAGGGTTAGATAAGAACCCAAGGACGATGAAGACGAAGAGAGTAACGACACAAATGAGCCTCTTAGAGTGCTCATTCACGAGGTCAGGGGTCTGAAGAAGAACGTGCATGATGTCAAGGATATCTTGACAGAGCTCATGCAACGCGTTGATGAAGAAAATTAGTCTTCCGAACCCAGGCCCGGAATGTTTCCTACCTTTCATATCCCTTTTTCCACTCCATGCTTATCATTTCCCTTATATGCTTTTTTGTTTCATTTTCAATGGTTTCTCTCATGACGATTACTACTACTACTACTTGATGAATGTTTTTTTGTTTTTTGTGGGGGAAATATTGTAAGTGTTGGCAGAACTGGCAGTGTTTAAATTACTAATGACATACATGATGACTTCTGTTCTATATTCTTTGTTCTTTCTTTTAGTTCAAATATATTTTTTATGATGCCAAAAGGGAAAATATTAGCCATAGTTCTGATGTTATGCCTGGTTTTCGCATGTGAATTAGTTCACATGAGACCAATTCCTATATATATATTTTAATTTCCATCACTAATCAAAGATGGTATTTTATCTCACTGGTTACAAATTCAATCCTTCTTACAAACATTTTTTTTTTAATAATTCAACATAATTAGTTTGCCTAACACTTTTTTCATTTGATTTTTCCAATTCCACCCATCTACTTCATTTGTAGTTATTCTTGCTTACACAATAATGAGCTACATTGATTGTTGTATGAAGGAATATGTGTCATTTAATCAAGATGACAATTACTAATGATAGAATATGATTAATAATGGAGATTTATAATCCGGATATTTTAGATAGTCTTAGTGCTTTGCTAGAAGCCAACAATGACTTATAGGATAAATTAGATTTAGTCAATTGCTAATATACCCGGGTCCTATATGGTAACACACAATAGAGTAATTGGGCTAGATCAAAGTAACCCGAGGCCATTATGGGATTGAGAATTTCGGCCATTGTATATTATTGGAAGAGTGAATTATTCATTAAGTAATAATAAAGTGTTATCTATTTACTTGATGGCATGATGAAAGTTATCTTTTGAAAAGATAAGATATTGTATCAACCATAAATATCTCATTCTAGTTAAAAGGAGATTTATCTTATGATCTTCGATAAAACGATTGTTGTGGTAAAACGGAGGAAGAAATCTGGGACGTTAGATGAGAGGTAATGGACGGATGGATTAAGAGGGTATATAGTGAATAGGTTGTGTGTGTAACCACTATATCCTCCTCTAAACAAGGCAGTTAAGGCTATAGAGAAAATATTAATTAAAACAATTTAAATAAGGATATGATTTGAAGAGAGAGAAAACCAAATCTTCCTCTAAGATCGATGAGGTTGCATTGAATGGGAAAAAGAAAGCTCCATATCCGCACCTCTATAATTCTCCAACAGGCCCAACTTCGTCTTCATTGAATTTGATATAAATCGTTGTGGGTTTCCGAATTGAGGGCATGATAGTCTGAATATGGAACAAAGTGAGTATATTGATTTTGAGTTAAATTGTAATACCGATTCAGAGTTCGTTGAATTTGATATTCAAAAGAGATCATGGAATACATGTTGTGATATGAGTTTTCATAGGGTCATGTTTGTGTTCCATTTTAATACTGATTTAGAATTCGTTGAATTTGATTTTCAAATCTTGGAATACGGGTTCTGATTTTTGTTTTCATGGTGTCATGTTTGTGTTGCGTTGTAATGTCGATTCTATAGTACATGGATATTCTAGACCTTACCTATTGATATTCAATTTCCGTGTCCACATATTCATTACGCAAATGCAACCAAACAATAGTAAATATTCAGTTCAAATTCAGGTTATCGAGATTTGGAAAATACTTGTGCATCCAAACAATTGTTGATATAGCACGAATATTGTTTGTGTCGTTTTGAATATCTTATTGTGGTCGTCCATATTGAATTGATATTCATGACATCATGTAATGATATTCATGTACTTTATATACATAATCATGAACCACATCAGGATATTCATACAATATGTAATGATATTCATCGACTGTGTACGCATATTCATGACATGTTAATATTCATACAAATCGAATGCAACCTGTTAATATTCATATTAACTGCGCGAATATCTTTTACTAGATTATGAATATTATTATGTGATTTGCTAGGTTGATTTATAATGAATTTTGTGCTTGTTAAACACCATTCAATATTTTGTAAATGATATTCATGTACTGTGAACCGATATTCGATCTTTATTTTTTTATTGAAATGAATATCGTTCATTAAAATATGAATAAAATTTCCTCTCAAAGTACTTCTAAATGCTTCACGTGCATATTCATGAATTTGTGACTGATATTCATGTATATCGATATTCACAATTTCTTGCACATATCAGGGTCGCGCAAAAAGAATGTTTCAAGCGAAGATATAATGTTAGAAAGCTTAGAGGAAGACATTAATGTATCCGAAAATAAAATATCAGAAGAAGATGATACAAAATCAAAGTTTGGCACGGAGTGCATTTTTGACGAGGATGATACAAAATCAAAGTTTTGCAAAAAAGAATTGTAATTTCGTTATTTGTATTCTGTTCCTAGATATTCATGTTTTGCAAGCCGATTTTCATGCGGTTAGCATTAACAACATTTAGCTTGGTTTGGATATAAATGATTTTTTTCTATATTCGAATTCCACTTATAGATATTCATGTTCTTCAACCAATTATTCATTTTATGCATTACATAATTTGCAATTTTTGTAAGGATATGAATGGATTTGTGTTATACTTCTAATCCTTTTACAAGTCATATTCATTCAGTCCGTGTGCAATGGGAGTAAGTTGTAGTTTGTAGCTAAATTGTTGTATCTAGAAACATGAATATCATTCTATACTGGTATGAATATCACAATATTTCATCATGAATATCATAACCCCAACCCAAAATAATCACTTCACACTAACATAAATAGTTCTATACGAAAAATGTACATGAACATAAGTATTGATTACATGAATATAGAGAATACCAAACATGAATATCACTATTACGTAATGCATTGTGCCTTTTTAGACGAGCATGAAGCTTTAATTATCTCTTCGCCGGTGCAACAGTCCCATCCGGTTTAGGTTGAACATCAACTCACTCGGGTACATTATCATCAATAAGGTTTTCGATCATGTGTGGGAATACATTATCCTCAATGAAATCATGTGCTTTGAAGAGTTATGCCTGAAAACAATGTTGATATTCACATTGGATTAGTTTCGGAATTTTTGTAGTGTTGCATATGGAGACACACCTTGGTCAAGATGCAAACAACAACAAAAACACACCAATTGTTCCATCATGAGTATATGTATCAACAACATGAATGTCACATAATACAAAGTGGATATCAATGATCAACAAATCATAACACACCATCAAAAAATGAAATCTCATCCAACATGAATATTAACATTGTAATCATGAATATTACCTAAACCCTCAACCCTAAACCCTTAAACCCTAAATCCTAAACTCAAAAACCCCTAAACCTTAAACCCCTTAGCCCTAAACCAGAAGATTATTGAAAATTAAGTGGGAGCTATAGTCACAAAAAATTCGAGAAGTCCTCCTATCTATATATCTGGATATATATGGATAGGAACGGTGTCATGACTACTTGAAGAGTATGAACTGAAAATGCATGGTCGTGCTCAAATGGATTAAAAGTAATAATTTGTTTTGATAGTTCAAACTCGGAGTTCAAGAATCAATTTTGAATCGATATGGATTACATAAGATGTTATCATATCATCAAATTGGACACTAAGAGACAGAGAAATTAATATTGCACACTTGTTTTAAGGACAAGTGAGAGATTGAAGGAATATGTGTTTTTTAATCAAGATGACAATTACTAATGATAGAATATGATTAATAACGGAGATTTATAATTCGGATGATTTAGGTAGTCTCAGAATTTTGCTAGAAGTCAACTATGATTTATGGGATAAATTAGATTTAACCCATTGTTATTATACCCGGGTCCTATAAGGTCACACACACTAGAGAAATTTGGCTAAATCAAAATAACCCGAGGCCCATTGTAGGACTGGGAATTTCAACCAGTGTGTATTATTGAAAGAGTGGATTATTCATCAAGTAATAATAAAGTGTTATTTATGTACTTGATGACATAAGAAAAGTTATCTTTTGAAAAGATAAGATATTGTATCAACCATAAATATCTCTTTCTAATTAAAATAATATTTATCTTATGAGATATATGATATAAGATAAGATAATATATATATAAAGATATATAATATAAGCCTTCCATATATATATTAAATGCTCATCTTACTATCTTAACGTAAGATTAGAAGATAGCAATTTTGTGTGGCATTGAAAAAGAAGAACCGAAGCCACGCATTATTCTTGTAAAGCCGAAACTCCAACCAAGGGAAATGAGAAGGCTTTGCGTGTTTCTCGTTCGTCCGTTCTAGCAAACGAAGGCAATGCGATCTAGTACCGTGCTCGTGTGAATTAAGTAGAGGAGGCAAACTTGCGATTCTATTCTCCAGGGTGATCTCGGAAAGAAGTTTTGCATCAAAAAAAATATTACTCTTTCATATATGATTCATATCAAGTTTATATATTAGATCCTAAGTTAGACGTTAAAAAATTATTTTATAAAATTCCGTTTAAAGCATCTAAATCCCTTCCTCCCTTCACTGTAACAATTAAAAACCTAATTGAAAATCAAATCCATTATACAAAGAAAGAAAGTTAAAATTGAGGTTCGATGAAATTGGCAAAAACAAAGGCTCCATGTGAAACAATCCCAAAATTGTTGTCTGTAGAGATTATTACCAAATGCGAAGCATCCATTAGAAATAGATTTAGTTGTTTTATTGTTTAGATTTTATTTTATTTGAGAAGTTGGTTTCCTAATTACATTTTTCATTCTTAGTTTACCATTTGAATTGATTGCACAATCAAATACCGATTTCAGATTTGATGCCTTGAGTTTTAGTTTTGATGGAAAAGTTTATCAATCTATATTTTAATATAGTTTTACTAAACTCATTCGATATATGTACGTGAGAGTTCACTTATTTTGGCCAATACTATTTGCACCGGGCTGCAGAGCACTGACACGCACCGGCGGTGAATGTCGGAGATGGCCGGCGGTAGATCGATCGAGTCGTACAAATTTTTGGGTTGAGTTCGGGTCGGGTTTAGGTCGAGTCGGGTTCTTCTTCGATATTTAAAAAATATTGAATTTTAAAATTATATCGAGTCTTAAAAAATATCGAGTCAGGTTCGGGTCGAGTCGAGTTCTTAAAATTCACCGAAAAATTGTGATTGAAATCCACCGAAAGTAATTCGTTCACGGACGCAACAATAATTCTGATTGAAATCCACCGAATATTCTACCCTAAACCCATCACCGACGTCCATTAACAGTGAGATCGTCCATTACCGGCGAGATCGAACTCCTGGTACCACCACCGCACGGCGGCGCCAAATCGAACTCCCTCCACGCGGCCCCCAGGGCACCCGTCGCCGCCCTACGGCGGATTCCGCCGGCACCCACCGTCGGCACTCACCGTCGCGCGACAGTGAGTGTTGCGCGCCACTGACACGGTGCAAATAGCACCGTGTCATGGCGCAAGTAGCCTCACCGCTTATTTTACAATGGACATATAAGATACTTTTAGCGATAAGACTCATTGGATAAGACTCATTGAATTAATAAAGGTACCTTAAGAACAAAATAGAGTAAGAGAGAATATTGGAGTTGTCAATTGGGTAGGTCAAGTCGGGTTCGGTTCAGTTATTTTGGGTTCGGGTTGAGAACGGGTCTACTAATTTCGGATAACAGGTCAAGCCGGGTTGGGTTATTACAGGTCATCGGGCGGTTCGGGTTGACCAACAGGTCAAGAGCGTAATTTGTTAAATATTTTGTTCACTATTTAAATATTATTAAACAGTTAAAAACTAATTTAAATATGTCAAAATAAGTTGAAATGAATTAAAATAATAATAATAATATTATTACTTATTTTAATGTAATTGATATTAGTAGACCAAAATCATATTTTACTTCAATTTTAATTTATAATCCATTAATTTATAAATTTCTACATTAATAAAAATTATATAAGTACAATAATGTTATTTTTTTGGGATAATTGAGCATATTATCATTATTTATATGTCATTTATCATATATATTTTATGTTATATTTTATTAATACTCCACATTTATTCGTTAACCGGGTCGGGTTTGGTCTCGGTAAATTCGGGTTACCAAAAATTTTGGTCGGGTCGGGTCCAAAAGCGGGTCAGTCAGGTTGGTAAAACGGGTTCGGTCACTTTTTGACAGCTCTAGAGAATATACATGTAGCATAAAATTCATTTTATTTTATTTAGTGACCTATTTCATATTTATAAATGAATATGTACTATTTCAAAAAATAACTAATATCAATAAGCTCAATATGATAAATAACGGTTTATATTATAAAAATATTAATAAGTTTTAATCTTTGATTTTTATTTTAGAATAAAAAAATTACTCGTCTAGCACAGACATGACCTCAATTTAATTAACATGATTACTTTTTAGCGCATAGGCAAAATTGCCTTTTAGCGCATAGGTTCACAGGTAACGTGGTGAGCCATGCACCACGTTACGTGTGAAAAAAAAGGTTCCCACGTAACGTGTGGAGATGGTCCACACGTTACGTGGGAAGAGTCTCCACACATAATGTGTGGATATGGTCCACACGTTACGTGAGGAGTCTCCACAAGAAGAGGTCCAGACTTAACGTTAGGAGAGTATCCCCACGTTAAGTAGACCTCTTTTTTTGATTAAGTAACGTCATACGAAGTATTTCGGTCTTCTTCGCTTAGTATCGAGTTTTACAATAAGATTGAAGTTACGATCGTATTGAATCATTTACATTGTTATGACCATTCTGCCCTTCCAATGTAAAATTCTCGATCGAGCCACCCAGCCGCTTCCAACCTAAAGATAGCGTATGTTTAGGGTTTATGGCTTATGACATGTAATAGTTGTAGTATTTATTTATGTTTTAATGTTGTGTATGAACCATAAGATTGTGTTGAAATAAGTATTAGGGGAGAGTTACCCCCATTATATAGCCCAACTTGTATTAATCTTTATAAGAACAATACAAAATGATCATCATCCTAGAAGACAATACAAATTGTTCATTATGCTGGTTGACTACAACCACATTTAGCACACAATACAGAAAACAATACAAATTGATCATAAACTTAGAAAAAATTAGAGAAAAGATATGACACTGCTTTAGCGTTTGAAGAAATTAGGGTAGTCTCTGGTGAACATTCGCTTCATATGATATCTCTGGTTTGCTAAATTTGCTTGCTCCCTACAAAGGTTGATAGTACATAAACAACATTACACAAAAGATACGACATTAATCACCTACGATGTACATCATTTAGTTGATTGAAGTTATACCTACGAATGTTATCAAGATCTTGATTTTCCTTAACAAGATGTTGTTTTTCCTGCCATTGTTGTCGAATAACCGCGTGTGCCCTCTCCTCGTACATTGGATCAATCCACTCCCTGAAACGACACCCTACTTCTGGGCATCCCCAATACATCCTTTCATAATTTCACTGCAAATCCCAAGTTCGGACAACGGCTTTCAAATTACAATAGCATAGCCTATCTGGCGTTTGTTGATGATTTTGATGAAGATGTCATTATTTGTTGTAGTGTTTGGTTTCCTACAAATATCATAAATCCATTAATATCAAAAATCAGTGTTACTAAATCGATAGAAACTGGAAGAAGAAGTTTACCCAAAAGTCTATCTGTAGGCGTCACTTGTGTTGGAATTGTTGTAGTGAACAAACAACCCTAATGATTCTTATATAGTAAAAAAAAACAGGCAATGTGTTTGACTGCTAATAACCAGCTGTGAGCACCTAATGGGGAAATGTATCACCACGTTACGTGTGAGCACCTCCAACACTTAACGTGTGGAAGATGCTCACACATAACGTGTGGGAGATGCTCACACGTAATGTGGGGATATGGTGGATGTAAAACGCATTGAATTACCGTCTTGTCCCCACCTAACTGAATTAATGGTGCCCTAACTTCATCTTCTCCGGCTAAGGACACAATTTCGAGCCTAAACCCTCATTTGAAACACCCTCAAATTTTAAACACCCTCAATTTTTTTCAAAAAAATAGGACAATATGAACAACAATGATTATTGGAACAACAATGATGAAGAGGATCCACCTCCAAATGAGGTAATTTCCGTTATTTGAAGTTAAAGTTTTCATTTTTTGTTTGGGACATGTTCAAAATTTTGATCTTTAGTTGTTGAAAACAATACATGATATTTGTTGTTTAGGTGTTAGAAACCAAGTTTCACATGCTAGATTTTCAAAATTTTGAACTTGATATTTGTTGTTTAAGTGTTAGAAACCAAGTTTTACATGCTAGATTTTGAGGGATACATGTGTAAGAAATCAAGATCCACGTTACATTGAAGAAACATATCCACACATAACGTGTGAAACATGTCCACACGTAACGTGTGAAACATGTCCACACATGGCGAGAAAGTTGACTGTTTTGTTGCATTTCTTGTAGCAATGAAAAACTGAGAGAGACTGAAAAGAATGTAGCAAGGATTGATTATCTGCGATGTTTGTACGAATTTCCCAAGATAGTTTTCAGATGGATTTTATTGAATTAATAATTGTTATATTGTCTCCCTCAAATATAAGTTTGTTAACACCTAAAGAAATAGCCATACGAGTACCATCTAAAGTTGCAAGAGCTTTAGTCAATAGAATGAAGGTGTCAGGGATTTGTCTGTCTAAGTAGAGAATTTCACCTAGATGATTGCGAAGAATGAATTCAGTATGAGAGGAATAGTCGGTTTTCTTGGAACCGTCGAAATTAAATTTGATCTAGTGTGGATGAGGTTTCTTCCAAATGATTTTTTTTGTAATAACTCAACTTATATTAGATGAGTATTATTTTAATTTACTTTTGATAGTAGTAAAAGTTGTGAATTTATTTTATAAAATAATAATTTAAATTTTCATTAACTTAAGTCCAAATATTATGTTAGAATGATTTTTGTACAAATAGAGTGAAGTTATGTTTATAAAATAAACTTAAGTAGTTTATAAAATAAAGTGGTGAAACTTTATGAATAAAAGTTTACATTAATATAGTTATAAGGCTACAAAAGTTAAATTATGTTATTAAAATAGAGTTTGGGAACAATATTGTAATTTTTGTATTGGAACAAGGGCGCTTTTGCCACAAATTCAAAAGTTGGATAAAAACTTATAATTTAGCCTAAAGGGTTTCAATTGAATTGGGGAAGAACAAACCCCCATTTTCAAATTAGGGTTTCAATTGAATTCATAAATTCGATCCAACCGATGCAAATTGGCGCGTCTCAATGATTGGGCAATGAAGAGCAAGCAATCCTTAATAAAAGACTCACAAAATTTGCATTAATTTATCAAAAAATCGTCCGGATTCATCCTGGGAAGATGATGATGCAGATTTGATTCAATCGGAGTTAATTATAAAAAATGCGATAAATTTCATATCAATTGGAATGAGTAATTCACACGATCGTGTCAAAGGCAATCAAGGCTATGAAATCCCTATTAATACCAAGAAAATCGACAAGTTTTCGTCATCCAATTTTTCTCTAAAACGTTCGAAATTGAAGATGTGCTCTGTTTTCGTTGTACGTTTTGTTCTAGTGTTTTTCGGCACCAGCAGCCACCGTCCTCCAGCGCTAGACCTCACCGGTGATACTCCTTGAAGCTGCAGTTCCAAACCAATTGGTCTCGTCCAATTTGGTGGTCATGCGAGCCCACACGAGCCATCTGAACTCGGCTGCACAACACCCCTGTCCACCTCAGTTTCGCTATTGTCCCGGCGTTGTGCAACTGCGCCACCAGTACTTTCCACCGCCTAGCAGCACCGTCGCCTCCGCCCAGACCTGAGCCGCCTTGTGCTGCCTAGCCGAGCCGCCTGAGCCAACGTCAGTCACTGTAAGTCCCTCGGTGATGTGCATCCTTGTTGTGCAGCAAGTCACTTTTAATGTAACAGTGGCTCTAATGTTGATTTTCAACATTTAAAATAATGGTTATTATTTTATTTATGGTAAATAAAATTATATTATTTTGATATAGTACCAAAATCAACAATTAGAAATTATAAATGATTTTTATAAAATTGTTGAAATGGTTCGTGAGGTTATTTAAACAAATTGACTTATGGTAATTTGTTTCAGAATCGCTTTTGGATCAGAATGTAGTAAAGAGTCAATTCATCAGAAGCAAGTCAATGTCATCTTTCGTTTAAACGAATTTAAGGAAAATTAATGGTTTTCTCTTGTCATTTCAGTTCGCTATTTGGTCGGCAATTAATATTGAAATTAAATCTCAATTATTTGAGTAATTTCAAAAACCTGATTAAATGTTGGGGAACACTTGTGTGATTTATATGAATTTTATATCTAGGTTGATAGTTATTATCGATGTATATATATATAGTTATACATAGTTATATACGATTAAGGTTGTTATCGTCTTAATGTCGATATTGGTTGTGGACATTGTGTGTTTTGTGTGGACTTTATAGTCATTGATTATGGACTTTAATAGTCAAGTATGTCAGGGTTATTATGATCTTGCAAGGCATAATTATCTCTTTATAATTTGGTATTAGGAGGCTTAATTCCCTAATACGTGTTTGGTCATGACCATGCTTCTTATTCATCGTGGAATAAGAAGTGTCCGGGCATCTAGCTAGTGCATTTTGTGGGTTGACAATGAGTCACCCATTTTGGTCACGATATTTACGAGAATGTATTAAAAGCTTTAAATATAATATGGTGTGTTGAAATTAAATAAGATAAGTATTGCTATCACATAATTAATAAACTTCGAGCGAGAAGTACAACTTGGAAACCACTCGTGCTCCAGTTTAAGAGGGTCGTCTTTCCAATATGAATTCGCTTTATGTGGTGAGGTTGGTCGGACCCAATTATTCAATGGAGTTTATATATGTTATGTGTTGACTTAAAACGTTCCCAAACAAATCATAGTTTCTTTTCCATAATACCCACATTCATTTCGGGTATGCTCTTGGTAAATATCTCTTATGTCCAACCTTCGTCTCAGTGGAAGTGTTTTAGTTATATATCGTCTATCAGCTATTATTCGAGAGACAATGATAGTAACTAGATATGACCACACAGAACCTCATATAAAATACCCCTGCGTAGTTTTTCATTTAGACTAACCAACCACTCTTTTTCTTGCATGGTTAGCTGATGTCATCCGTCCCATATGACACATCAATCGACTTGCTTCAAGTTGTCTAGAACTAACGAGACGGAGAAGAAGACTTGTGTTTGAAGTTTAGTTTTGAAGTATTTTCAAGGTTGTTCGCTTGTTTGACTATAAGATTTTATTTTCCTAATTAATGTAATAGGCGAAAGTGTGAGATAACTTAGTCATGTAATTAGAATTTATTTAAAGTCTTCCGTTGTAATTTCAAAATCGTTTGTAAAACTCATCTCCTCAATTTACGAGGAGATAAGTTGAATATTTAATATTAAGCCTAGGGTGGCTTTGGACATGAAAGTTTGAGGTCATTGGCGTGTGACACTACTGAAGTAAGTCGGGGGTGTTACAATTATGGTATCAAAGCAATGGTTTTAAGATTTTTGGCCTATTATAAGAGATTGATAATTTTCAAAATTTATTTTCAAATTATTTTATTTTAAATTTGTACGATTAATTATTTCATTTTACATATTTTAAAGAAAATTAAACTTTGAACACTTCATTTGTTAGGTATTAATTTAAAATTTTAAAAATGGTTTATAGTCTAGAAAATAATAGAATTAGTTGTTTAATTACTAAGGAACTAATATTAGCTATATATAATGTTTTATATAACAATAGTAGGTTAAGAGATTGAATCTTTAATTAAAATAAGGATTTAAAAGTATGGTTTTGAAAGTTTTGATGAGTTTAGAAAATAAAAAGGTTGGTTTAATTAATCCTAGTAATATTCTTAGGAGTTGAGCTAAATTGTAATCTATAAGGTTTGAAAGTGTGATTTATAAAATTTAATAATATGTGGTTTTGAAACTTCTACAAGTTTTGATCAAGTTACCTATTTCATAGATCCATCCATATGATATATTTAATCTTGGAATTAATGTCATATCGATTATTGACAAGCATATTATTATTCTTTTTGGAAAATAGTTAGGTCAATTAAATTAATATGAATTATTAATTTGGCCCAATATGCTTTCTATGATATTGGAATTGGTTAAAATGTCATATGATACAAGTTGGAAAATTCTAAATTGACGTTATGGTTCGTCAATAGAAGGTGAATACCAGAACTTTCAATCTGGTGGCCAATGAAGGTCCAAGTAATGCTTTCCGAATCCAACTGAGGAGTGCTGCTCAACAAGGAGATGATACGGGATCTGGATCTCATAATAATAACTCACCACCACCAGTCAATGTCGATAAAGATCAGGTCAACCCTCAAGCTGAGAGGGAAGTTCCTCTTAATTCACTTTCTGCCCCGATGGTGTTGGATGCTATCGTCCTAGGGCAAATAGTGAGGCAAGTTACGGAGGTAATGGAAACCCAAGGAGAACCGCAAGCTCAAGCGGCTCCAGCCCCTCAAGATGCACCCTAATAGCTATGATGGCACTGGGGAACAAGTCAAGGTTTCCTACTGGTTTTCTCACATGGAGAGACTATTCCAAAACATTGTCTTCCCCGAGGTTGAAAAGGTGCACATAGCTTCGCTAAATCTAAAAGACGGAGCTAGTTAGTGGTGGGAAGGTAATGGCCTAGCTGACCATCCAAATCTGAATTGGGCGATGTTTAAAACAAAGCTCAATGATCAGTTCTTCTCTCGTGCTATGAGAGAAGAGAAGCTGAAATAATTTTTGCACCCTAAGACTAAGGGTTTAATGGTGACTGAACTGGCTGCAAAGTTCAATTATTTGATGTATTATGCTGGGTCCGAGGCTCACAACGAAGAGCATAAGATTTGGTACTTCCATGAATGAATGAGCCATAAAATAAAGCCTCTAATGGTTCACCATGATACCTTGGAGCAATATGTGGATGCAGGATACAAAGTAGAGGTTACCCTAGAATAATCTACTAGGAAGCTTGAGGAGAAGAATAAAGCAAAAAGTGGGCAACATGGTCGAAAGTTCAACGAGTTTAAACGACCGACATCGCCTACCAAGTTTGAGAAGTCTGGTCATTCTAAGACCGAGATGGTTGATAGGCCTAAAGTCGTATGCCTAATCAAAGAAATCCTAAAGTACCTACTAAAGAGTATAGCAAGCAAGTCAGGGTCGAACCCAAGGGAATCAGGTTATCAATTCTTGTATCTTTCAAGTCACCAACTAGGAACTAGGGGGGGTTTGTATGATTTTCGAACCAAGTAGTTAAAACAAAGCAAGTAAACAGATTCGCAGGCAAAGGTTGTGAATATGATGGGGAAAAGCGTCACACCTGACAAAGATCCACACAACAAGAGATATGGTTGATCACTGAATTCTATCAATCTCAAGTTCTTATCTTTCCTTTAGTTGTTCTTATCCCGATCATAGGTAACTATTAGTTCTACCAGCCCTAATAGTACTTATTACCAAATCAAATCCGAAAACCTTCAAGACTCAATAAAGCAATAGCATTCAACCAAGGATTCAACAAGATACATGCAATAGAAACAACCCGTTACTATAAGCATGCAATTAACTCTTTCTCACGATGAACACTCGCAACCCGCTTATGTAAATCGTGTTTGCTACTAGATATGCAATCCGAACCCGGAATCACAAGTCCTAGCTATATGGATAATATCAATAAACCTAGGTGATCAGTCTAGATAAACCAATAAGATTCAATAAACATTCAAGCGCAAGAGAATTAATACAACTAGATAGGAAATCGAACAAGAGTAGAAAACTCACAACCAATCAATTGTAGGCTTCAAAACGTCAAGTGCAACAATGGAGGTTTAGTTCTCCATAGGGTTTGTGAGAGTAAAACTAAGATAGGTGGCAACTAGGGTCTCTCTAAACAAAGTCTAGGAAATAACCTTAAATACTAGGACAAATAATCCAGAAATAAATAAAAGGAAATAACCAACTTGGAAACAAAGTTTCAGAAATAAAATAAAAACAGATAAAAGATCTCCGAAATAAGCCGAGAAAAGTCTTCAGCGCGTCGTCACCGCGGGTGCGGCAATACCCACCGCGGGGTGCGGTGGTCTTCCAGAACTTCGGAACTTCGCGCCTTCTTCTTTGCTGGCTCATCGCGGGGTGCGGTGATGTTGCCGCGGGTGCGGTGGTACTCCAGCAGCTGTGACACTTCCGTACAAACGTCATAACTTTTGATTCCCAACTCGGATTGCGCTCATATTTTGAGGGCTTACAGTAGACTTCAAGATCTAACTCCTCGAATTGGAATAACTCCAGTTGGACATCGGAGTAGAGAGAACGAACCAATTGAATTTAGCACACTGTTCTTCTACTCTTCAATACACTTCAAACCTCTGTAAATCCCATGATTTCTTCACTTCTAGTATTCTCTTCCGGATTACAGAATCACCATCAAATCATATCCAAACATCATCTAAATCATGCTAATAACCACTAGATGAGCTATACAATATATCACCTATCAATGGCTCAGTCTGGCTCCACCAAAGGCTCAGGATGGAGTGGTGGTAATATTTGATGCTACAATCGTGGTGATTTTAAGCATAAATGTTTTGCGTGCCAGAGGTACAAGCGAGTTTGCTACACTTGTGGAGTAGAAGGACTTATGGCAACTTGGTGTCCTTTGAATAGGCAAGGGCAAACAAAGTCACATCAGGCGCCAACGACTAGCAATTTGACATAACCATGACTCGACTGTTACAAATTCTATGCTGTCAACTGCTCGAAATAAAGGCAAGGAACCTGTTGTGTCCTCTATCCAAGGGCAATGTAATGCATCATGTTGATGAGGCTGGTAATTAGACTTATAAAATTTCCTAATAATAAGGGCTAGGACGTATGTGTCTATAGCTTCTGTAGTTGAGTATTTCTTTCAATAGAGAACTTTCCAGTTGATTTATGTTTATTTATTCTAATATAGAGTTAATCTCATATTTTTGAAAAGTATATGATTTCCTACTCATTCCGAGTTTTGTGTTTAATTGGTGATTGTATTGGAACAAGGATGTTTTTGCCACAAATTGAAAAATATAATTTAGCCTAAGAGGGGGAGGGGCGTGTGCAAATACAAAGAAAACGAATTGGGAAGAACAAACCGCCATTTTTGAATTAGGGTTTCAATTGAATTCAAAAATTTGATCCAACCAGTGCAAATTGGTGTGTCTCATTGATTGGGCAATGAAGACAAAGCAAACATCAATAAAAGCCCCATAAATTTCGTCTTAATTGGTCAAAGAATCATCTGGATTCATCCGGGGAAGATGATGACGCGGATTTGATTCGACCATAGTTAATTCTCAAAAATTTGATCAAATTTGTATTAACTGCGATGAGTAAATCACATGATCGTGTCATGGGAAATCAAGGCTATGAAAGCCTTACAAATACCAAGCAAATCGATGAGTTTTCTTCATCCAATTTTGCTCTAAACCGATTGAAATTGAAGAAGTGCCATGTTTTGATTGTACGATTTGTTCTTGTATTTTCCAGCACCGGCAACCACCATACTCCATCGCTAGACTTCACTGGTGATACTTGTGGGGGACAGATCTCTCTTTCACGAAGATAATCGTACACGGAGGAAGAGCCAACTACCAGAATTCTATTATGGAGAGAGATTGCATCTGACAGGAAGGAAGCTTCCTAAAACGGTTGCACGATCCCCAATCAGGCCATGACACCTGGTAGTCTCTTAATGGATGATGCTCTCTATAAATACCCATAGGAATCTTGAGCTCGAGGCAAGTTGAGAGGATCATTAAAAGGAGAGAATTCTAATCCTTCTGAGGACTCTGGTCTGAAAAGTTCCCTACTTGTTCTTCAGAGAACCTTTGGCTTTCTGGGTTTTTTGGAATTGGATCTCATCACCTCTCTTTCTCTCTTCTCTTCATCTCTTAAACACACTTTTCTTGGGTTTAATACTGACTTGGGCGTCAGAGGGTGTTTCCCCGGAGAAGCTCTCTCCGGGTTTTCAGGTCATCATCGGAGTGCGAAACGAGGAAAGAATCAGATCTTAGGACCAGACGAAGCGACTCAGAAGCTAGATCAGGAAGAGACGAACTCCTAAACAGTTCTACGCTGGCTCGCGAGAGATGAACAGGAAGAAAAGCAGTTGAGGACCTCCCACAATCAAACAAATCATATTACACCCAAGCTGGAGTAGTGTTGATCTCCAGCCTCTTCGCGGGCCGCTGAATCAGGTTTCAACACTAGCGCCAACCATGGGGAGGCTTCACGCGGCTAAGTCAAACACAAACCACTTCACCATGGACGAGAGCTAGATAGTCGAGATCGGGAAAGAAACTTCGTCGCAAGAAACGTTAGAAAGAGATACACGCGAGATTAGGATAAACGAGGAAGAGTGGGAGCAGTTCCGCCTGTTCCGTCACTGGCAGAAAACGGGTCGAGGACTCCGTGCGGAAGAACTAGCAACACCACAACGTCAAGCAACACGGTTCCCTCCCGACTCGTATTTTCCGGTACATTCTCACGGAGAGTGGGAAGGACGTCATATGGGAGACCGTACTTCAGTTGTCCGCGAAAGTACGCAATATTCTCCATGGAGGGAAATGTACGGAGCGAGGCACCCGGAATATGAGCCACAATACCATCCGGGATATGCAATTCCGGAAGTGCCGTTAGAATTATTCGGTTCAACGGCCTTCGCGGACCATATAGTGCTAGCCCCACCTCCGGCAGACTTCAAAATCCCTACGTTCAAAGAATACACGGGAGACGAAGACCCCATAGATCATTTATCCAGATATCAGTACCTTATGCTTGCAAGCAAGGCAGATGAGGCGACGATGTGCAAGTGTTTTCCCAACACCCTGTCAGGACCAGCTTTGACGTGGATGATCAGTCTACCAGCAAAGAGCATCGGAGGTTTCCAGCAGTTGGCAGACTCCTTCATGGCCCATTTCGGATGTTCCCAGAAAAGGAGACTGAGCATGCAAGAGGTGCTAAACGTAAGGCAGAAGGAAGGAGAGTCCCTCGCGTCCTTTGTCAAAAGGTTCACCACAGAGGCTGTTCAGGCCCACGATTTCGACGAAAAGGTGGCACGCATGGCCTTCATCCAAGGGCTCAAAAATGGAACGTTCAAGCTAAGTGTCTGCAAGAAGCCACCTGCCTCATATACTAAACTACTGGAGAAGGCAAATCAACACATAGTAGCAGAAGAGCTGGCCCGCGGGGGTGGAGTGACAGTTAACCCGTCTACAAGTAGCGGAAGGAGGAGCGAACCGGCGAGGAGAGACACGGGCTCGTGGGAGCCACACAGGCATCAGACGGGAGAGCGAGGAAAGGCGCCTGAAAAGCCCCTAATCGCCGTCGAGATGAATCATCGTGAGCAGACCCCCTCCTATGCTCAGAGAGCTCCCACTCTGCGAACAAATATGCCACCTCCTCAAGCTAGACCGGGGAGAAAGTTCTGCATCTACCACCAATCCACCGCGCATGACGAGCGAGAATGCCAACGACACGGTCCTCCACGAGCGAGAACCACGTCTCATACAGGGCCAGCCCCGCCAAGGCAGACACCCAAGCATCCAACACCCTACCCACCTGTTGAGCAGAACTTCCCACGCCCAGATGGACAGGTAAGGGCTATTTCCGGAGGACATACACCAAAGGGACCCAGCAAACGGGAGATGAGAAGAATAGCCAACGCTCCACCCCCAATCGGGAAACCCATCATGAGCATCTCGAATTCTAAGCGAGGGGAACAGAAGATGACTTTTGGCCCAGAAGACTTGGCAGACTCTTGCATACCGAGCACCGATCCGCTGGTACTCCACATACAGATGGGAACAAAAATCATCAAAAGGGTAATGGTGGACACAGGAAGCTCAACCGACATACTACATTGGGAGGCCTTCCAGAGAATGGGTCTCGATCCGGCAAGTTTAATGCCCACAGATTGCACGCTGGTCAGATTTGCGGGGGAACGAGTAAAACACATTGGGGTGATAACCCTCGATCTGATACTTGGAGAAGAAGGTGGTCCGCGTAGGTCTGAGAAAGTGGAATTCTTAGTCCTTCAATCTCCATCCGCGTACAATGCCATTTTGGGAAGAATCTCGCTGTGCAAGTTCCAAGCGGTGGTATCGATCTACCATTTCGCTCTGAAGTTCCCAACTAAGATGGGCGTTGGAATGGCCAAGGGGCAGCACGCCGAAAGTCGTACTTGTTACCTAGCAGCACTAGAGGGCAAAAGCCTCCCTGTATTAAGTTTCGAACAAGAGTCAAAACAGCTCGCGCAGCACGAACTGGAAGAGCCAGAGTTAGAAGTCAGGAGCCGTATAAAGGCTATAGTTTCAGAGGGAGAAAAGCAGTCTGTGACCCCGTTCATTTGCAAAGAGGAGCAGTTACATGTGGGAAAGGCCGTGAAGGCAGTCACATTCGAAAGGATCGTGGAGCTGTTGAAAACCTCGAGGGATGTGTTCGCGTGGGCACCCAAAGATCTGAAGGGAATACCGGCATCCCTGATGACACACTCACTGAATACGAATCCAGACATCAGGCCAAAAATACAGAGGAAGAGAAAGCAAGCTGGTGACAGAGCCCAGGGGGCCAGAGAAGAGGTGGACAAATTATTAAAGGCCAAATTCATTCGCGAAGTCAAGTACCCTCAGTGGCTCGCGAACGTCGTCATGGTAAAAAAGGCCAACGACAAGTGGAGGATGTGCGTTGACTTCACTGATCTGAACAAGGCTTGCCCCAAAGACAGTTATCCGCTACCTTTGATTGACCAGCTAGTAGATTCGACAGTAGGGCACAAGGCTCTAAGCTTCCTCGATGCATATTCAGGTTACAACCAAGTTAAAATGAACCCAGCCGATGAGGAGAAAACCGCTTTCATCACGGAACGGGGAACCTTCTGCTACACAGTCATGCCGTTTGGGCTCAAGAACGCCGGGGCTACATTCCAGAGATTGATAGATCTAATATTCAGAGAGCAAATTGGTTTATCCGTGGAGGCCTATGTGGACGACATAGTGGTCAAAAGCAAGAAAGAGTCCGAACACGTCGAAGATCTCTACGAGGTATTTGCCACGCTACGTAAACACGGGATGAGCCTCAACCCCGAGAAGTGCGTTTTCGGCGTCAAAGCAGGAAAATTCCTTGGCTTCATGATCAGTTCAAGAGGGATTGATGTAAACCCGGATAAGGTTGAAGTTGTTTTGCAGATGGGTCCGCCGTGAAGCGTCAAAGAGGTACAGAGATTTATCGGATCGATCAACTACCTTGGGCGTTTCTGTTCAAAACTCGCGGAGAAAAGTCTGCCTTTCTTCTCTGTCCTAAAAAACCACCAAAACTTCCAATGGACACCGAATGCGAGGCAGCGTTCGTAGAGCTCAAAGCACACCTGGTCAAGCTCCCTACGCTAGCCTCACCCATCCAGGGAGAAGAGTTACAGTTATACTTGGCCACGGGATCAAGAGCAATCAGTGCTGTTTTGGTCCGCGAGCAAGAAAAACCAGTATATTTCGTAAGCAAGGCACTGGGATCGGCTGAGACCAAATACCCACCCGTGGAGAAAGTCGCCTTGGCCCTCATTACTGCTGCGCGGAATTGCATCCTTATTTTCAAGCGCACCCCATCCAAGTCCTATCCGATCTCCCTTTGCGATGCATATTCGGGAAACCCACCATGTCAGGAAGATTGACCAAATGGATAGTAGAACTATCAGAGTTTGATGTGGAATATCGACCTCGCCCAACGATCAAAGCGCAATCCCTGGCCGACTTCATAGTGGAAACCAGTTTCCGAGAAACCCGCACTGAAGAAGCGACTGAGAAAGAACATTGGTTCTGTTTGCGGATGGGGCTGTGAACGAAGAAGGAAATGGGGCTGGCATTACCCTCACGTCGCCCGGAGGAGAGCGATTCGAGTACGCACTGAATCTTGAGTTCGAAGCAACAAACAATGAAGCAGAATATGAGGAGCTGCTCGCGGGCTTAGATCTTGCTTTAGCTAGTGGGGCTCGAAGGGTGATATGCTACAACGACTCAGAGGTAATGGTGAGGCAGATACAGGGGGAATATGAGGTTCGAACGGGGAATTTGCCCGCGTACCACGCTATGGCCAAGACACTCATCAACGCCTTGGATCACTTCGAGATACAAGCCATCCCGCATAGAGAGAACTCTAGAGCCGATGAGCTAGCTAAACTTGGGTCAAAGGCCAGGACACACGGGCAGGTATGGGTGGATTCCAGGGCTTCCCGAGCCATCAACATGGATATAATGATACTTGATTCAGGAGAAGGCGAAAGCGATTGGAGAACCCCCATTTTGCGATACATCACTACAGGCTCTGCGCCAGAAAATGCTCAAGAGCGAAGAAAGCTGCAGATAAGGTCTAGCAGATTCTACATCAAAAATGGGATATTGTATAAGCGAGGATACATGGCCACAGGTCTGAGATGCATACCCATCCAAGAGGGGAAATAGCTGATGATAGAGATTCACGGAGGACTGTGCGGAGGGCATACAGGGTGGAGGGCTCTAGTCTACAAAGTGTTACGCGCAGGGTACTTCTGGCCCACTATGAAAAAAGACGCCCTCCACACAGCGCAGACCTGCGATGCATGCCAAAGTCACGCGCATGCGTCACACAGGCCTGTGGTCGAAATGCAAGCCATCAGCGCCCCATGTCCCTTCGCGAAATGGGGAATGGATCTACTAGGGCCCTTCCCCCGAGCTCCTGGGCAACTACGATTTATACTCGTCGCGATTGACTATTTCACCAAGTGGATTGAAGCTGTCCCCCTAGCTACAACGACTGTTGGACGGGTCAAGAAATTCCTTTGACAAAACATCATCTGTAGATTTGGACTCCCTCAGAGCATTATCACCGACAGGGGTCCGCAGTTCAATACCGAGATGCTGATCAACTTCTGTGAGAGTCTGGGCATTAAGCTACAGTTCGCATCCGTATCACACCCACAGTGCAACGGTCAGGTAGAGAACGCGAATCAACGAATCTTATTTGATCTCAAGAGGAGGCTTACGCGGGCAAAAGGGCGATGGGCAGAGACCCTTCCGCTAGTACTCTGGGCTAACAGGACTACATCCAAGCGGGGAACAGGGGAGACACCCTTCGTGATGACTTACGGATCGAGGCTGTCATACCTATAAAGCATCTCTTCCCTAGCGAAAGACTCCTGGACTATGACGAGGAAAACAACACCGAGAAAATGCAGCTGGAGCTAAAGTTAGCCGAGGAGATACGAGAGATGGCCGCCATTCGCGAAAGCGAATACAAACGCCGTATAGCCACATACTACAACAAAAGGGTAAAAAGACGCAGACTCACAGAAGGCGATCTGGTGCTCCGAAAAATAGAAGGAGGAAAGCTAGACCCAGCATGGGTAGGTCCTTATATAGTCGCACGTGAAGTAGCACCCAGAGCATACCACCTCAAAGACCACGCGGGGAACATGATTCCAAACTCATGGAACATCATGAGGCTCCGCAAATACTACCCATGAAGGAAAACGCGCCCCAGGTATGTCGTCAAAAATTCAAGCTAATTCTACCCGGAGAAAAACTGTTTGGCTACAAGAGCCCTGAAACTGAAACTTCACCTTATACAGGCCATAAAACGTAGAACAAAGGATGACAAGCCAGGGGCCTGGGGGCTAAACGAAATAAAAACGATAAGGTACCCCCAGAAGTTCATAACGCTTCATTCCCATGCAACATAGCACAATCGAAGATCTAAAAAAAAATATATAAAAAAAATATCACCTTTCCAATTTCAGGAAAAAAGCGACTAAAGCAATAAAAGACGGTATTGAGCTCAGCCACACCGAGTTAATACGCGTAGCAACACCCAGACAACACTGGCTCGGCAAGAGTGAGCAGTGGACGTAGCCCCACCCAAACGGTGTCGGATCGACGGATCGACACGCATAGCAACACCAAGACGACACTGGCTCGGCAAGAGTGAGCAGTGGACGTAGCCCCACCCAAACGGTGTCGGATCGACGGATCGACACGTGTAGCAACACCCAGACGGCACTGGCTTGGCAGGAATAAGCCAGTGCGCGTAGCAAGACCAGGCGATGTTGGTCACATGATAGCCATCACACGTAGTAATATGGCAAGTCACTCGCAAGCAAGAAACAAATTAGCGATGAGGTACGAGCAACACAATTCGCAAGAAATATTGCTTATTATTTACGCCACACTTTTTTAACAAAAAAAAAATGATAATGAAACAGGACTGGCCCAGGGCACAACAAGCATACAAGCAAATTAAAAAAGAAGGCAGCACGCGTGGGACAACGTCAGAATTGAAGAACCTTTCTACAAGAGCATTAGAAAACTTTTTTATACATATCGCACAAAGTTGTAATTACAAGGCACTCTTTCATCATTACAAAAGAAGAATCATAGAACTTTTCTCGTTCCAAACAGTGCCCACCCCTGTAGAATACATCGGATCGACAAAATAAAGCAACAAAGCAGACTAACTTCTAAAGATGCCCCATTTAACCAAAGACAAAAGAACCACCCTTTACTACCCCCTTCCTAAATACTTCTTCTAGTCTTCTAGACGAGAAGAAGCACGGGGGGGAAAAGGGGGATCATAAACAAAGAGAAAAAGGGCAGGCAACACCCTAAAGGCCCACCGTGCGAAGCGAAGAGAGTGGAAAACCTGGAGGAGGTGGCCCATGCACATAAATGTCTACGAGTCCTCCTCGACCCAAGCGAGCAATACGGGCCGTGTTGCAATTAGTTCGGACCTCCTGAAGATGACGCCCCCTAGCAAGGGGATGGGGAAGATAGAAAAGACGGCCAACACCATAGACAACGGCGTCTGGAAAAATGCAAGCGCGGAGGACGTGCAGATCGAATCCCCCAACTTCCTCCCCCACGATTCCCATGTCCATACTCCAAACCCAACCGCTCTCGTAGCGGTGAACAGCTGACAAGCGCCGGTCTCCTCGCTGACAAATTATGCGACCACCATGATGAGCAACCAAGACTAGATGAACCATGATCACCAGGAGCGAAGCACAGAAAAGGAGAAGAGAAAGGAGGTAGAGAAGAAAAAGTCAAAGCGACAAGTATTTATAGAGAAGAAAAACAGCTTAAGCCCCAAAGGAAGAAAAAACTACCCAGGCAATAACTCCCCCCCCCCTCTCTCTCTTACCCGTATTAAAGAAGATCAGCCGGCAAAAGAGCTTAAAATGACTAAGACTGATGTGACTAGACATCATTTAAAGAAAGTAATGAAGGGAGAGAGATTAGGATAAGAAGCTGGGGCTGTTACCGAGGCCGCCAGCAGAGCCTGCAGAAGCATTTAAAAACTAAAACAACGAAACCCTCCTCACGAAGCCGTAAAACTGAAACAAGTACAAGTGATGACCGCATAACCACAGCAAATCCACAACACATAACGATGAAACTGACGTCATAACGAAAGATTTCAAAAGAGAAACCCAACATAATCCGGAAAGAACAACACCTCCAAAACATCAGTGTAACACCAAAATACATCAAAAGAAACCCCTTGGGTCAAAAACTTAAGAAAATGAAGCTAAGGCTTAGAAACAAGGACACTTGAGGCATCTTCTCGCGGAGAATTCTCCCTTGCACGCTTCACTCCAACAGAGGTGGCCGACGGAGAAGGCAGCTTCTTAGCATAGCGATCCTCATCTACCAACACGGTCAATCCCCAAGCTTCCAGTACAGCATCGTGGTCCCCTTTTATGACCCCTATGGCGGGAGGCTTGTAAGGACCTCTGGGCACATATTCCTCTCCGGCGTTATCACGGGCATTGAGACGTATCGGATTAAGCTTGTAATGGTTGAGAACCTGCCTGGCACCAACTTTCAAGCCATAATAGAAATCACCAGCAGTATGATGTGTGTATCGGGCCTTCATACGATAACCTGCCACATACTCATCCACCCCTTCCTGTCTTCCCTCCGCGTGAGCCTCTGCGCGAACTAGAGGTAGCTCCGCCTGCAAAGATGAAACCTTAGACAGAGTAGCATCCCTCTCCTCCTTCAGGTGACTTAACTCGGACAAAGCAGCATCCCTTTCAGTCTTTGTCTGACTCAGTTCCAAGCTCACACGTGTGATTTGGTCACGAAGAGCATCGACATCAACAACCTGAGATGTCATCTTACCCAAAGCACTCAAGGCCTCACGACACTCCTTCGCGATCTGCGCACATAAAATAATAATAATAATAATAAGACAACAGAGCACGACAAATCTAGTCCATATCCCTACGAATAGGAAAGACGCTTACAGCCTCCAAGTGACGACCCACAGACCCTCCGGAGCAAGAAGAGTCTCGGGCATGGCGACTCGACTTCTTTGATTGCGAAGGTTTTATCCTCAACTTGGCCAAAGGAGGATCGGGGCTATCCCCCACTTCAACCACTTGAACCTTCTCTGCCGAAGACGGAACGCTCGTAACGCCGCCAATCTCACCCTCTACCTCCTCCGCGTAGTCATGAAGAAATTCTGCACCGCCGATGGCGGAAGGACCAGAACGAATCCGATCGTAACTAGGATCATCCATAACAAGCCCTTTTTCCAAATCATCCAGACCTTCCAGATATTCATACTGCATGCTAGCGGAGGAACCTAAGAAACAAACAAAGAAAACAAAACTCAGTTAGGTAGAAGCTGTGTACAAAAGGACATTGCCAAAACAAGAAACAGCTCACCCCCGCGAGGGTGAAGAGAACTCAAGCCCAGCTCCTCAAGTTTCTCTGGAGTCATTAACTGACTATAGTCATAGCTGATGGAGCGGTTAAACTTCAAGATTAGAACGTTTCTTTCAGCCAATTGTTTCTTCTTAGCAGGACCAACGGCAAGACATGAGAAATGAAAAGCCCTCCCTGGATGTATGTTAACCCCAAATGAGCCAGGAATGCGGAGTAAGAACCATTCACTCCTCCACGGACCCAAATTAGAAGGCTTTATAACCCGCTGTGTATATTCTACCTTCCAAGACCAGTAACCGTCGGCCATGTCCCGCGTAGATATCAAATTCCTTACCACTTCGAGAGAAGGATCCACGTTGAGCTCGCGACAGTGAAGAAAGAGACAACAAAAGTTCCTCCAAGAGTTAGAATGCAGTTGAATGGGACTAGTACCTTGAGCATTTAGGACCTCTTTAAAGAAGGGATGGATGGGCACACGAAACCCAGCAAGCAGCGACGGCAAGGACACTGCCATAAAATCCGGGAAGTGATGAAATGATAACGAGCCTACTTCAGGAAGAGCCAACACCGATCCAGTTGGAAAGGGATATTGTTCAGCGATTTGCACCAAATGATCGAGTTCCAGTGCGGACTCATCCCCTTCCCCCTCCAAGAAGACGGAATCGTCTGAGAAAGGTAACCGACGCACGGGCTTCTTCAGTACCCAAACCTTGGCACCACCTAATTCTGATCGTGAAGACGAAGACACAAGATTAGAACGGCCTGGGTCTTCTCCCCTCTCGGAAGGAGAAGACTCCTCTCGAAGTCCCTCTTCGCGTATTCTCTCAGGGTCGTATGGCGAAGAACGATCGTGCATGGCTTTATATCGAGCCTCAGGCAAAACCAGTCGCCGCCGAAAGGACGGGCCGGGGGTAACCGTTTCTGTAGCTTCAGAAGACTCTTCCTGCGGAGAATGTTGACTTCGTTCGCTAGAAGAAAAAATTTGATGTTTGTGATTCATAACCGTCCTAGCAGGTTTTATGCCCTAGGATTTGGGCGAAAGAAAAGGGAGAGGCGAAATTCGCAGATAATCAGAAGAGAACCCCAATACACCTAGAGACAAAGGAAGGGTTTAGGGAAACGGTAAAAACGATTTAAACCTAACCTAAAGAAGGAAGAAGACCCTCTGAAACATGTTTCGGAGCCGTGAAAGATGCAAACAAAAGAAAGAGCGGAGTGAATCTAAGCCCTGGCGGCCGGAAAAGAGTAATCTTTAGCCTCACAACTACAACAATTTCAGATGTCCTCTCATCGCCATCACAGAAGTAGAAAAAGAAACGAAGGAGAAATCGCAAAAGGAGAAAGAACCGAAGGCCTTACCTGACGAAGTGTAGAAACCGCCCGAAACACGAAAATGCCGAGACTCGGCCACCGAAAAACGCAATTAGAAGAAAGGAGAAGTTGAAAAAGAGAAGAGGAATGTCAGACGAAAGAAACTAAAGAGAAGATACTTTTATAAAGTAAAAAAGAAGTCGAAAGGGCGCCGGAAGGGACACGTGGTGCAATCCGAGAAGGTCACTTGTCGACTCAGGGGAACTCCACTGAGGAAGGCTTTTTGAAATTCAAAAAGATGCGCCTCAGCTGAAGGATGGGGGAGGCATCTTGGATTTTCTACGCGAACGAGCCCTCGTCCAGAACAGCCTAAGTACAAATCGTCTCAGAAATTCCCAGTTTCAAGTCTTCGCTCATGTTTCGCGAAGAACTTGGGGGGCTGGCTGTGGGGGGCAGATCTCTCTTTCACGAAGATAATCGTACACGGAGGAAGAGCCAACTACCAGAATTCTGTTATGGAGAGAGATTGCATCTGACAGGAAGGAAGCTTCCTAAAACGGTTGCACGATCCCCAATCAGGCCATGACACCTGGTAGTCTCTTAATGGATGATGCTCTCTATAAATACCCATAGGAATCTTGAGCTCGAGGCAAGTTGGGAGGAGCATTAAAAGGAGAGAATTCTAATCCTTCTGGGGACTCTGGTCTGAAAAGTTCCCTACTTGTTCTTTAGAGAACCTTTGGCTTTCTGGGTTTTTTGGAATTGGATCTCATCACCTCTCTTTCTCTCTTCTCTTCATCTCTTAAACACACTTTTCTTGGGTTTAATACTGACTTGGGCGTCGGAGGGTGTTTCCCCGGAGAAGCTCTCTCCGAGTTTTCAGGTCATCATCGGAGTGCGAAACGAGGAAAGAATCAGATCTTAGGACCAGACGAAGCGACTCAGAAGCTAGATCAGGAAGAGACAAACTCCTAAACAGTTCTACGTCGGCTCGCGAGAGATGAACAGGATGAAAAGCAGCTGAGGACCTCCCACAATCAAACAAATCATATTACACCCGAGCTGGAGCAGTGTTGATCTCCAGCCTCTTCGCGGGCCGCTGAATCGGGTTTCAACAATACTCATTGAAGCTGTGGTCCAAACCCAGTTGGTCCCATCCAATTTGGTGGTCGAATGACCCTTCGCGAGTCATCCGAATCGGATGCGCAACAGCCCCGGTTCACCTCATTTTCGCTATTGTTTGGGTGTTCTGCAACCACTCCACCAGTCCTTGCCATCGCCTAGCAGAAGCGTCGCTGCCGCCCAGACCCGATTCTCTTTGTGTTGCGTCACCGAGCCGCCTTCTGCTGCGTCACCGAGCCGCCAGAGCCAACGCCAATCACTGTAAGCTAGTCCCTCAGTGATGTGCGTCCTTGTTGTGCAGCAAGTCACTTTTCATGTAACAATGGTTGTAATGTTGATTTTAAACATTTAAGCTTCAATTTTGATTAAAGCATGTTTAGGGTTAATCAAATTAAATAATGGTTATTATTTTATTTGTGGTAAATAAAATAATTTTTTAATAGAAAACTTGACGATTAGAATTTTGATATTTCTAAAATTGCTGAAATGGTTCATGAGGTTATTTGAATAAATATACTTATGGTAATTTATTTTGGGTACATCTCGGAACAACTTTTGAATTGAAATGTAGTGAAGAGTCGATTCTTTGGAAGCAAGTTATCGTCAACTTTCGCGTCATCTTTCGTTTTAAATGAATTTATGACAAGTGGTGGTTCGCTCTTGTCATTTCAGTTCATTTTATGGCCGAAAATTAACATTTGAAATTAATTTTTAGTTAATTGGCTAATTTCTAACACTTTACTAAACTTTTGGGAACACTTATGATTTATATGAATTTCATATCTAGGTCGATTGTATTTATCGATATATATATAGTTATATACGATTAAGGTTGTTATCATCTTAATGTTGATATTGGTTGTGGACATTGTGTGTTATGTGTGGACTTTATAGTCAATGATGGTGGACTTTAATAGCCACTAGTGATTATGCCCATGCTACGCACGGGGCAATTTATTTTTCGTATTTTTTTATATGAAAAAGATTAAGACTCGTATATTTCAATTATAAATCTATTCAACTCTATCTAATTCTTCCTTATAATGATCTACTGTATTGTTATAGTACTTTGACATTTTGTATAATATTATGGAAAAGTATAGTGCAAATCACTTTGCGGAACGATGACAATTCCGATAAAAATAATATGAAAATGTAATAACTAATATGTAAATTAATGGTTGGAACCGTATAATTTGTACAATACTCTACAAAGTTCAATATTAACTGGATTATTTGGTTATCTCTCTCTATATATGCATGGTTATACTTTATAAGCTTTTGACTTTAGCATAACTAAAATTATAATAATATCATACAATATTGTAATAAATAATTTTTTTTTCAAAAAATCAATTTTAATAGAAATACTTAATGTAGATGATTCATATAGAATGACATAAAGTCGGCTACATAGATTGTGAAATGTAAATAGAGTGTGTGATTAGATAGATGTATCTCCCTAAAAACATGCTTTCATATTATCAATATATTCGATTTCTTAATTTTATTCACTGAATCACGTATTTATTAATTTGAATACCCAAAACAACTTATAATTTTAAAATTCTTTGATTCAATAGCAAAAAGGTTATGGAAAACATAAATAAAAAGGGCTCAAATTTATAAATAAAAAGTTTTATATATCTACTCAAATTTTGATATATAACCAAAAACTCAACTTTTATAAAATATTTAATTTATTTATATTCATTTTATTTCAAGAATAGGCATGGTCGCCATAAAAAATAAACAAAAGAGATTAATTATGCACCGTACTAAACCAAAGAAAAAATTACAGAACAAATAAGATATCAATTATAATTAAAAAGAGTAACACACATGCATCTAAAGCAAAAAATCATAAGTAATATGTAATTTGAAGTATTACCTTCAAAGATGTATGACTTCGTGAATTCATTTTCTCTTGAACTAAGATAATGAGATTTTTTTACTCGTAATTAAGGTAAAACGTGTGTTCTTGGATGAAAGAGAAAGAGTGTTATATCGAATGTAAATGGTCTCTTGATATTTCATGGGTATTTATTGTGCATTTAATCTATCAAAAATATAAAATATTATAAGCTTTGAAATCAATAATATTGGTTGTTTCGAATTGAGCAAGATATAAACGTTTTAGACCAAAAAGAAAGATATTGACGTTGGACGTTATAAGAAATAAATGGGTTTGTGGTGGAGGCTACACCGATTCATTTCATATGGGTAAGTAATAAATTAGCATTTCTCCTTTTGACACCAACTAACATATATGATCAACAAAATAAATTAGTATAAATGCTAATTTAATCATCAATTACATTAATACTGGATGTTTAAGAATAGAGATTTACTCCGTATATTGGATGTTATAGGAACATGGATTGATTTGTGGTAGAGGTTATAATAATTCATTAATATATACGTACCTGCTTACATGCTAATGATATATAGTCTTATCAACAAAATGTTTGTTGTTAGTCTACTACATATTCTACAATGACCTAGCAAGCCTGTTTCATCACATCACAACATCCAGAGGGATATACTAATATATTGTTATGAATGTATATAATATATATTGTTATCCATGTAATCTGTTGTCAAACTTCTATTTAATGAATTTCAAATATTTTTTTTTGTAATCATGAAGCTTTGTCTTGGAATTTCTAACAAAATATATTCCTTGAAAAATTTAAAGGATTGTACAATACAATATACTTATAATATATTTTGTCAAAATATATATCATGCAATTACTTTTCAGGAGAATTAGGTGATAAAGAGGGATCGCAACAAATATGTCAAAACATAAATAATATGATTTTGGTAATGAAAAATATATAGTATGTGCTTTTCATGTACGATAAGTGGTAGTCCTAATTAAAATGATTTTTTATAGAATAAATATATGTTAATTATAGAGATGGACGTTAATTGTGCAAGACTATATTTTATATTATGTATAGATGTAGAGAAAAAATATAACATCGATAAATTATAGAATGGATAAATTTGAGTCAAAGTAATGATTTACGTAATTAATGTACACAAAATTTGAGTCAGTGTTTGATTTTATATGTGATATTATTAAGGTGTAATTGAGTAAATACTTACCAAAATTTTTTTACTTTACAAATATTTAATTAAAGAGATTATATTTGAATTAGGAGTATATAATTATATATTTTGTATGTTTTTATTTAGCCCATAACTCTTTCTTCTAATTTCAATCTTATGTGTTAATTTCTTCCAATTTCAGTCTTATGTGTTGATTTTAGGTGTGAAATGTATAAGGTGCAATTAAGAGGAGGGTCATTTATTGTCAAGAACTTTATTTTATATTATATCTAGATGTGTGTCAAATAATATTATGGCCTTGCGAGGCGTAATAATCTCTTTATAATTTGGTATTAGGAGACTTAATTCCCTAATACTTGTCCGGCCATGACCATGCTTTTTATTCATCGTAGAATAAGAAGTGTTCGGAGTTCCTAACTAGTATAATGTGTGGGTTGACAATCAGTCACCCATTTTGGTCTCGACATTTTCAAGAATGTAAAGATAATGTAGTGTGTTGAAATTAAATAAGATAAGTGTTGCTAGCACATATTTAATAAAGTTTGTGCAAGAAGTACAACTTGAAAACCGCTCGTGCTCCATTTTAAGCGGGTCGTCTTTCCAATATGAATTCGCATTTTGCAGTGAGGTTGGTCGGACCCAATTATTCAATGGACTTTATATGGGTTGTGTGTTGACATAAAATGTTCCCAAACAAATCATATTTTCTTCCCATAATACCCACATTCATTTCGAGTATTCTCTTGGTGCATATCTCTTTTGTCCATCATTTCATTGGAAGTATTTTAATTATATAGTATATCGGTTTTTATTCGAGAGACACTGATAGTAACTAGATATGGCCACATAGAAACTCCCATTAAATATCCTTGTGTAGTCTTTCATTAGACTAACCAACCACTATTTTTCCTTGCATGGTTGGCTAGTGTCATCCGTCCCATACGGCACATCAGTCGACTTGCCTCAGGTTGTCTAGAAGTAACGAGATGGAGAACAAGGCTTGCGGTTGAAGTTTAGCTTCGAATTATTTTCAAGGTTGTTTGAATATAAGATTTAATTTTCGTAATTAATGTAATAGGTGAAAGTGTGAGATAACCTAGTCATGTAATTAATATTTTTTTAAAGTCTTCCGCTGTAATTTCAAAATCGTTTGTAAAACGTATATCTTCAATTAACGAGGGGAATATTAATAAAGATTGGATGTTTATTTTAAAAGTCTTCCGCTACTCTTTTATTATTGAATATTTAAATGTTTTACGCATAAATTGGAATGATTAAGCCTAGGGTGACTTTGGACATTATAGTATGAGGTCACTGGGGTGTGGCACTACTGAAATAAGTCAAGGGTTTTACATTTTTAAACGAAGGCGTCTATTCGGTGAAGATTTGCGTTGTGTGGAAGTAGGAATTGTAGTTTTCCACTCATGAAATTGAGCAATAGCAAGATCCGAACATGTAGAGCTTTGTTGCACATTGTTTTTATGAAATATAATAGAGTTTCAGTGTTTCCATATAAGCCACCAGAGAAAATACAGTATATTAAGTGATGCATTAGATGTTCTAAAAAATTGGAAATCAGTATAGTAGTCCGAAGTATGTTGAAATATGAAGTTATGGTCTTTCTTAATTTTAATTTCACGTATCATTTGCATAATGTATGGACATGCAAAGATTTGGTGAGATGTATCTTCAGTGTTAGGATCACATAGACTACATTGTGGAGGGACTCGAGAAAAATGTTTATTCAAACGTTCCGTTATAGGCAAACAATCTATAAGAGATTTCCATAGGAAGTTTTGTATTCATGGTAGGACTTGCAATTTCCAAGTCCAAGACAATGACTATTCATGTGGGGATGAATATTAGGTGGCTGACGAAGATTACGTGCAGATTTAACCGTAAAGTTTCCATCTATGGATACCTTCCAAACAATACGGTCTTCATAGTTGTGAATGGGAATGTGAATTTTTAATATTTTAGAAATAATATGTGGAGGTAAAAAACATTAGAGCCTATGGATTTCCCACTTAATATGATGTAATAAAGGATGAAACTTTGACGTTGTCATAATACGGCTGTAGGAAATAGTCATCAATCCATTGACCTGTCACTAAATTAATGGTTTTTCCATTCTCAAGTTCCCAAAAAATACCCTTTTTGAATATGTTGCAGATATGAAGAAGTCTTGAAAATTGCCAAGATTGTTTAGTTTTCTTTTTGTAAGAAAATAGGTCGGAAGATCCTAAATATTTTCATTTATGATACAAAGTTACAAGCTGTCAGGTTCAACCCAAAGTTTCCATAATAATTTCATTTGTAAGGATATATTTAAGTTTTTTTAAATTTTGGAGGCCTAAGCCGCCCTTAAATTTGTGGCAGGATATATTATCCTAGCTAATTTGCGAATGATGGTTGGAGGTTTTGTTAAAAAAAAAATCATTGTGGATTGTATCAATTTTATGGCAAACAGTGGAAAATAAAAGGAAGCTTTGCTTTAAATAATTAACCTTCGAAAGGTGGTTTGATTGAATAAGAATACATCAACCTGCTTGGGATAAAGAGTTTGCTTTCCATTTTGAAAGTTATTTCTTAAGATTGAGAATAGAGTAGTCAAACATCTCATTTTTCACGCGACCACGGACGATAGGTATCCTAGATATTTTCCATGGATTTTGTTATTTGTATATTCAAAACAACGCCATGGGATACGTTTGTTGTAAAATAATATTGTTGGAAGTTTGAAAGGTACTTTTATGATAATTTATCGTTGAACATTAGTGTGTGAAATATCTAGAATTGATTTAATATGTAACATATTGGAATGAGAGGCTTGGCGATGATCAATGTGTCATCACCGAAATTTAGATAAGGAATACATGTTCCATTTCGTGTAAGCAGAATGCCAACTTTTTTGTTTGGTTGGAGTGACTCATAGGTTAATGTTCTTGCTAAAATTTCATGGCTAGGATAAAAATAAAGGGTGCAATAGGATTGCCTTGACGTAATCCACAAGATGGGCGTTATAGATTACATGGTTCATTATTAACTAGAACATAAAATGAACCTGAAGTTATACATGTCATCAATAGGTTTACCTAATCACTAAAAAAACCACATTTAAGAAGAATTTATTTTATAAAATTAAAATCCAATTTGTCATATGCTTTATGTCTAGCTTAAGTGCCAGCCATCCCTTTTTCTTCTTTCTTTTTGTAGTGAAAAGAATGGAAGATTTTGTGTGCAATTAAATTATTGTCTTGAATTAATCGTCTCTGAACAAAAGCACCTTGTAAAGGAGTAATCAGTCGGGGAAGGAGATATTTTAACCTATATGCCATAATTTTTGTTATGATTTTATGCATCTTATTGCAAAGGCTTATTGAACGAAAATGATTGATATGCATAGGATTATCCACCTTAAGGATAAGGGCGATGAAGGATTGAGCGCAATCTTTGAGTAATTGTCGTGAGAGAAAAAAGGACTGAACTGCTGAAATAACCGATTTTCCAACAGTAGACCAATATTTCTAATAAAATTCAGCTGGGAACCCACCCTGTTTAGAAGTCCTGTTAGATGGTAATTTGAAGACTACTTGCTTAATTTTAAAAGGGGAAGGTTGTTGGCTTAGCATTAAGTTATCTTTTTCTGTGACGAGGCATGGAATAATTGTAATATCTGTTTGTGTTGTTGTATTTCGTGTGTTGGATTGGAATCTCTTCTTTGGTTTATTAGAAATTGCTTGCTGGATACTGGTTTGATCATAAAGAACTAACCCATCATGTGTCTGAAAATAGAGAGGTTTTTGTTTGTATGATCTGATTTTGGTTCTGGTCTGAAAGTATCGAGTGTTCATGTATGAGTTTTGCAAATAAGTATTTTTGCGCGTTGTTTCTAATACTTATTCTCAAACTTAAGTAGCTTATTGTACTTTAATTGGTGTCTAAGATATTTTGATGAAAGAGCAGTGTTTGTTATGTCTTGTAGATATTGAATTTGAAGTTCTTGAAGTTTGATTTCTATAGATTTAAGTTGAAAGATATTGTTTACCTTATTACGTGACCATACTTTGGAGTATTTTTTTTAATAGATTTTGTTTCATATAAAGCTTAAATATAAATGAGCCCTTATGTTGAAAACTCCATACTTTTTTGACTAGGTTAGTATAGTCAAGATTAGAGGTCCAAGCATTTATAAAGCAAAACGGTAATTTACGGAAGTCGTTTGATCACCAAGTGAAAGAGTGATTAGACAATGATGAGCTGTAGTAAAAGCATGGTGATGTACAATCAAGGTATCTTATATATGGGTAACATCTGGGTGAACTATTACTACGTCCAAGCGTTCGTAGATGTATTATTACCAATCACTGATTTTCTTCAGGTAAATGGGAATCCTATATATCGAGTATCAATTAAGCCACATTCAGTCATGAAATGATTAAGCCGGTGAAACTTGGTAAAGTTTGGGGGAATACCGCCTAATTTATCAGCGGATTAAGTATTTCACTGAGATCATTAATTATCACAACATGAAGATTGTAATAAGAAATAAAAGTTCCAATCTTTATCCAATAGTCATCTTTGAGGTCATTGCGAGATGGAGCATATAGAAAGAAAATCAAACAATGAATCTTAGAATTGTGAAATTTCAGAAGGATAGTGTTAGTCATTGTGAAGAATGTTCAAGAAAGGCATATAAGCAGGGTAACTGAACATAAGCCACATGTATCCGCAGGTTCCTTATGATGGAGAGATTATTATAGTTTTAAAACCATGTTTGTAAATGTTTTTCAGAGGTATCATTTAATTTCGTTTCTGATAAACAAAGCAAATCAAGTTAATTTTTGCGTCGTAGGAATCCAATTTCAGTCTAGAAATTGGCGTATTTAATGCCGCGAGTATCGCACACTAGTGGAAAAAACACTTTTTGAGGCTCCCTTTTAGAGGCGTACATAGTTCAATACGCCTCAACAACGACTTAGGCAATCACTTTTTTTGGTTTTTGAGGCGGATAATTAATTTATACGCCTCCAAAACATCTTTTGAGGCGGGCAAATTAATATACGCCTCAACAAGTATCCGAAAAAACATTTCCCGCTAAAGTATTAGAGGCGGGCCAGGGTAAGGCCCGCCTCTAATGCTAACTAATTGAGGCGGGCCAAGTAGCCCGCCTGACGGAGGCTAAAGATGCACAGCAAATGTCGTTGACTAGCCCTATCAAAGTAATTATCCTAACCAACCTACTAAACAGAGTATATCAGACAAGTAAGGGTCGAATCCCACAGAGAAGGTATGATGTAGTATGCAAACGTGAATGACAAGTAACAAGTAACTGGGGGGGGGGGGGGTTGTAATCAAGAGAGCAAACAAGCAAAGTAAACAAATTTGGTTTATGTAGGAAGAAAGAATGATGAGGGGAAGTAGTTCTACTAGACCGAAATCCACAATACAGAGATAGAGTTTGATCACTGAAATCTATTTTGTCCAAGTTCGTTTATTTATCCTTATAGTCGTTCCCACCCTGCTCGTAAGTACTATTGATTCTCACAGTTGTCAATAGACTTATTACTATGCCAATGATAAAGCACAATTGATTCTCACAGTTGTCAGCGTACTTTAGCACCAACACAGCAATAGCAATGCACACAAGGATATAGGATACATGCAAGTAGAAAGACGTACAAGTACTCACTCCCCTACTTAACATGCAATTGATTCTCACACACAATTGTACGCTCAGAACCCCTATACGCACAATTGTGTTTGCCACTAGATATGCACTCGGAACCCCTATATGCAATCCTAGCAATTGATAACAAGCATTCAACCTAGGTGATCAGGCTAAGAAAAACAACAAGAAATCAAGTTCGATATAATCAAGAGAATCAATCCAACACTTATAAGGATAAGAACAAGGAATAGAAATCTCACAAACACATCAATGCACTGCTTCAATCGTCTAGCAGAACAAAGGGAAGTTAGTTCTCCATCAAAGGGGATGAAAAACTCTAATTAGAAAACTACGTCTGAAACAATAGTGCGTCTGATGATGATGATTTGGAGGCTGTGGGAAAAGATGTTAAATAGAGTTAACCTAAATCCCCAAGATCACAAACCATATCTTACAAGGAAATAAAATAATAAAATAAAGGAAATCTGACTAATGCATAAAAGGAAATAAAGTAAAATAAAATAACTCTGGCCGCGAGGTCATTAAGCGCAGCCACCGCGGGGCGGTGAAGATCCACCGCGGGGCGTCGAACTCTCCACCGCTGGGCGGTGGCTTCCTCTCACGCGGGCTCCATCCTTCACTGGGAGTCATCGCCGGGCCGCGGCATTGCTGACGCGGGGCGATGAACTCCAGACTTCAGCTCTCGTCTTCTTCTCTTCTTCTGCTGCTGTCCAAATACTACCAAGTGTTGGTAGCCTTTTCCATAAATACTCCAGCAGCTCCATCTTCATCTCTAAACTCCATCTAAGCTGCAAATCCTTGGATTTCTTCACTTCTCTCCATAACATCTGGATTGCAGACTTAGCACCAAAACACATCCAAAACTCCTCCAAATCATGCTAATAGATGCTAGAAAAGGTGTATGAAATAACACCTATCAAATTCCCCCATACTTAGACCTTCACTCATCCCGAGTAAGCTAAAGAAAAGCTCACCCTCTCAATCAACACTAAGGTCTCAGGAAGTACAAGAAAACGTGACACCAGCAAACTACAACATATCAACAATACGCCCAAGACAACCAAAATAAGTGATGCAAAAAATAATCTAACCTAACTCCAATCTAGCTCCTTATCGCTCCATGAGTGGCCTACCCGACAGTCCTTCTATGACTCCCTTCTTATGATGCCTCCACCAAGATATAAAGAGAAATCCTAGAATCACTCTTATTCTTTTACGCTCATCTTGCCTAGACGCCCTTTCGGGTTTTCACGTAGCCACTCATTTCTTTTTGCTAGATATCTCACCAATACTCACATCACTCCAGTCCACTTTTGCCCTGGTCTATACCAGCCGGACTACCTGCTTTTTACCCGGACCGCCCTTTCGGGTTTTCAGTCCATCCCAGGATTTTGATTGCCTTTTTACTTCTTTTTGGCTTTTTTTAAAAAAAATCTGAAAACAGAAACGGAAACAACAATGCAGAAAACGAATGCAGAAATAAACTATGTACACTAGCTAGCAAGAAAGCAAGTCTATATCCCTCCCCCATACTTAAACTGAACATTGTCCTCAATGTAGAAAAGAGAACATCAAATGATAGGGGAAAGAAGAAATAAACTCACTATGGACCGGAAGGTGGTGGTGGGTACATCCCAAAGTAGTCCCTCATATGAGTGTCTATAGTGTCCAGACACTCATCTATCTCTGAATAAAGCTGGGTCTGCCAAGTCTGCAGACTGGTCTCTACTCTGGAAGTCCACTGATCCTGGCGCGTAGAGAAAGTATCCCATCTAGAGTACATCTCATGCCAAGGTGCGACAGGTCCGTACATAGACGAATGCTCCTCGAATTGTGAAGAACCGGGGTCGTTCCCCTCTACAGGATCAACAGCAAAACCACCACTAGGGCCCTCTCCATACGGACCCGAAGGAGTAACGGCAGGGGCATCATCGGTCGGCATCCGGCTATCGCTATCAATCCACCAACCCGTGTATGAAGGCGAGTAAGCGAACTCTCACGGAACAACCAAAATATGGCCCTCATAAGACTCCCAAACCAAATCACCATCCTGCCCCAGTGGCTTCATCATGGAGCACACCCTCATGTGTGCTAAATCATATACGGCGTAGGGGACCGGCCGAGGAATCTGATCGCAATCAATCACGCTGGCATAGAGGAGTGTAATAAGACCACCCCCACAAATATCTCTCGGCTCGCCATCACGAATCCTCCGCAGGGAACTCAAGAAAAGAGTTGCCCAACACGGCGTAAGCTCTACCATCCCCATGATGCTCATAAACCACTGGAAGTCCTTCATGGGCACCTTCCCATCGTCAGCATGGACAAAGAAATCCCTCATCATCACCTTGTGGATCAACCGCAGACACGGATTCACCAACTTGGAGTTCACCTCATGACCCTTCTTGAATGTCCTCCCTGTGGCAGCCCGCCAGAAATCCATCATCTCGGCCTCATTAAGCCCATTCGCCCACCCAGCGGTGGGGTTCTTTGTAATGCCCAGGGCCTCGTGGATCACCTTCCGCGACAAAGAGTAATCACGCCCATTGTAGGTGAACGTGATATTGCGTAGAATTTTGTCATCAGACTCCTCGCGGGTGAACCACCTGAATGAGGCAATGAATTGGAAGCATAGCTCAGGATACGCTGGGGCTGCCTTGTTCATGAAATCCCCCAGCCCACACTGTGTCAAACACAGTGTCACACAAGCGAGCAATCCCATCTGCTCCAAAGTCTGCTTGTGGAAAAATTTGGAAGCCACCACCCTCCTCTCCTTCACAATGTCGTACAGCTCACTCTCATCCCTACTCGTTGACGCTTTCTTCTTGCCTTTCGAAGCCATAAGTGAAGAATGGGAATGCTCAAATCTAAAGGCAGCAAAGAATACTCACAATCAAGCAAACACAATGTTCTGGAGAGACTCAGCGCGGGGCGGCGGCGTCGCGGTGAGAAACTGAGAACAGGCACCGGGTCGCGGCGAGGTCGGCGCGGGACGGTAGCAACAGGAATGCGAAGCGGTGGCAGCGCGAGGCGGAGCTAAAGCGATGCGGGACTACAGCAGCGCGGTGGGGTTGTGTTTGGGCTTGGTTGTGAGGCTAGACTCCAAATGGGGGATTTGGGGCTAGAGTATGCTCAAGGTCGAGAGGGGAAAGTAGAATAGGAGTTTGAGGGGGCGCTGGGAATTATAAGTGTGGGGTGAAGTGGGGTTAGGTCAAGGAAGGGTAAGGTGAAGAGAAATGGATGATGGGCCGGTCACGTACCATGGCTCATAAGAGAAATCCTGGCCCATAAAGAAGCCCAATCCGTCAAAACCTTAGTGACCTCTTAAGAATAAAGCTTTTACTCACCCGTTTAAGGTTTTTTCGGGGCCCATAATTCTTGCTTTTTTTTTTAAAAAAAAAGTTGAGAATCGATACCTGACCTTCACCGCGGGGCGGTGAGCTCCACCGCGAGGCGGTAGGAAGGCGCCGCGGGGCGGTGAGAATGGCTGGGCACCTCATCTCTTCTCGGTTTACTTTCGTACCTGAAATATGAGTAACAGGCGAACGAAACAAAGCAAAATAAACTATGAAAATAATCTAATAAAAAGAAAAATCAAAGAAAAACTAACAGGGGTTGCCTCCCGGACAGCGCCTTGGTTATCGTCGTTGGCTCGACGTACTGCAGATCAACTACCATCTCGAATAGGATCCTTTCGGAATCCTCCAACTCGTCTCTTCCTGTGGAGACCTCTCATGGAAAGGTCTGAACCTTACATCATGTTCCTTCTTCGCCACCCACTCCATGTTCATTCTCTTTGGAGTGTCGCCCCCATACTTAGAACGATGCGGGGCCGATATGGCTCAACATGGATATGCTGCACATCACTAGATAAAGGCTTGCTGCCTTGTATGGTTAGTACAGGGGGCAAGTGCCCAAAGCAGAGGAAATGGGGTCTCCTATATCATCTAGCAAGACATTATCAATATGCAATTCATGCAAATCATGTAACTCAATAGGTCCATCAAGAGTGGGACACTCAACTACGGTCTCTACGGCATCAATTTTAACATTTCCATGCACAAAATTATCAATATCATTAATGCAGAGAGGAGCAGGTATTTCAATGGAATTGACATTATGAATATCATGTCGGAAAATTATTCCATCAAATTCCATAGTCAGGGTACCACTATCAACATCAATCTTAGTCATGGAAGTTTTCATAAAAGGTCGCCCTAGCATAATAGGGGCAACTTGTTCATCATAATCCATATCCATAACAAAGAAATCAGCAGGGAATATCAGGGGACCTATCCTAATAAGGACATCTTCTACAATACCCTTAGGGGGTACACAAGAACCATCAGCAAGTTGTATAACAATATTAGACTCACGCAAGGGTCCTAATTCCAATTTCTCAAGTAAAGAATAAGGTAAGATATTAATTGAGGCACCCAAATCAAGCAAGGCCTTCTAAAAAACATGCTCACCTATAGTGATAGGAATAGTAAATGTACCTGGATCCTTGCACTTTGCAGGTAGACGCTTCTGAACTACCGCTGACACTTGTTCACCCACTGGACTCTTCCTCTGAGTCTTTTGCCTTTGGGCCTTCTTCACCGTGCATAGCTCCTTTAAGAACTTGGCATATCGCGGGATAGCCTTAATAAGCTTCAGCAGGGGGATGTTCACCTCACAGTTTTGGAATGTCTCGAACAAGTCTCTGTCGTCGACAACTCTCCTAGCCTTTAGCGCCTCAGGAAAATGTGTTGGGGGCTTCTCTGAACCTAGAGGAGGGAACACTGGACGAACGTAGTTATCAATATAGGTGTTGTCAGTGGGAACAAATTTTTGAGGATCAGGTCGCGGCGAGCCCACCGCGGGGCATAAGTGATCGCCGCGGGGCGGTGGGGTCGCGGTGATATTGACGCGAGGCGTGTCAGTGATTTCCTTTTTCTCGGGAATTTCATTCTCCTCTTCAGCAATGGGAGAAATAACCTTCTTACCACTTCTCAGCGTGATAGCACCCACGTTTTCTCTGAGATTCACAGTGGTCTGGGATGGCAGGGAGTTTGAGGCCCTCTGGTTGATTTTGGTCACCTCATCAGCTAACTGGCCAATCTGCCTCTCCATGTTCTTGATACTCGACTCAGTAGCCTGCACATGTGTAGCAAAGTGCTGAGTCAAAGTCTTCAACATATCCTCAGTAGAGGCTCCAGAAGTTTGGCCCTGAGGCCTCTATTGGTACTGAGCTCATTGCTGGTACTGTTGTTGCTGAGCCGGCTGATATTGCTGTTATGCCGGCTCCTGACCACCCTGAGGGTCACTCCATCTGAATCCTGGGTGATCACGGCCTCTCTGGTTGTAATTCGGCTGTCCACCATACTGTTGTCTAGGAGCGCCGTAGCCTCCTACAACATTGACTTCGACAACACCGTCCTCTTGCAGCTGAGGACAAGCCTCGGTGTGGTGGGCCTGATTAGAGCAAAGACCGCATGCTCTGGCGTGTTGAGGGGCATTCTGATTTGCTATCTTCATAACTATCTCCTTCAACTCGGCCAACTCAGTCAACACCGGGCTTGGTCCTGCAGGGGTCACAGCATTGACCGCCTTCCTCTGGTATGTCTTCCCGAAATTCCGGGTGCTCTCACTCATTTCCTGGAGTCTATTCATGGCGTCATCTGGTGTCAGGTTCAGAATACTTCCACCGCATGCAGCATCAACCATTCTTCTTTCTTGATCCAGCAGACCATTGTGCAAATAGAGAACAAGATCTTGCTTGGCATACCCGTGGAATGGGCAGCTGGAACAAAGCCTCTTGTACCTCTCCAAATAATCATAAAGTGTTTCATCACCAGCCTGCTCGATGTTGGCAATTGCCTTTTTCAAAGCATTCGCCTTCTTCGTGGGAAAATATTTATCCAGGAATGCTTTGTGCAGCTTCGTCCATGTATCTATGGTTCCTGGCGGCAGGTGATAGTACCAATCACTCGCAGAGTCGAGTAGAGAAAAAAACAAAAGCTCTCATCTTGATTTGATCTTCAGTCACGTTCCTGGGCTTCATGGTCATGCAAACATTGTGGAACTTGCCCAGGTGAGAAATCGGATCCTCTCCACTCAGACCGTGGAATTTAGGGAGGTAAGCAACAACTCTTGACTTCAATTCAAAGTTCACCCCTTCTCCTAGTGCAGGGATGATGACAGCTAGGGGTTGAGCCCTAATATTCAGCTCAGTAAGCTCTCTCAGAGTTCCAGTTCCAGCCATTGCAACAACTGGGGTAGTAGCAGTCTCAACGGTCTCGGTCACAGCGGTTTCGACCTCTTCTTCCTCTCCTCTTTGATTGCGCAGGCTTCCAAGAAAAGATCTTTCAATCTCTGGATCCAAAGCTAGAAGGGGAGAGTCAGTACTAGGGGTGTTGACCATAAGATAGGTCTCCACCAACAATCAATCACGAAAACACACAACAAACAAAAACCTTCCCCGACAACGGCGCCAAATTTGACGGAGGCTAAAGATGCACATCAAATGTCGTTGACTAGCCCTATCAAAGTAATTATCCTAACCAACCTACTAAACAGAGTATAGCAGACAAGTAAGGGTCGAATCCCACAGAGAAGGTATGATGTAGTATGCAAACGTGAATGACAAGTAACAAGTAACTGGGGGGGTTTTGTAATCAAGAGAGCAAACAAGCAAAGTAAACAAATTTGGTTTATGTAGGAAGAAAGTATGATGAGGGGAAGTAGTTCTACTAGACCGAAATCCACAATACAGAGATAGAGTTTGATCACTGAAATCTATTTTGTCCAAGTTCGTTTATTTATCCTTATAGTCGTTCCCACCCTGCTCGTAAGTACTATTGATTCTCACAGTTGTCAATAGACTTATTACTATGCCAATGATAAAGCACAACTGATTCTCACAGTTGTCAGCGTACTTTAGCACCAACACAACAATAACAATGCACACAAGGATATAGGATACATGCAAGTAGAAAGACGTACAAGTACTCACTCCCCTACTTAACATGCAATTGATTCTCACACACAATTGTACGCTCGGAACCCCTATATGCACAATTGTGTTTGCCACTAGATATGCACTCGGAACCCCTATATGCAATCCTAGCAATTGATAACAAGCATTCAACCTAGGTGATCAGGCTAAGAAAAACAACAAGAAATCAAGTTCGATATAATCAAGAGAATCAATCCAACACTTATAAGGATAAGAACAAGGAATAGAAATCTCACAAACACATCAATGCACTGCTTTAATCGTCTAGAAGAACAAAGGGAAGTTAGTTCTCCATCAAAGGGGATGAAAAACTCTAATTAGAAAACTACGTCTGAAACAATAGTGCGTCTGATGATGATGATTTGGAGGCTGTGGGAAAAGAGGTTAAATAGAGTTAACCTAAATCCCCAAGATCACAAACCATATCTTACAAGGAAATAAAATAATAAAATAAAGGAAATCTGACCAATGCATAAAAGGAAATAAAGTAAAATAACTATGGCCGCGAGGTCATTAAGCGCAGCCACCGCGGGGCGTCGAACTCTCAACCGCTGGGCGGTGGCTTCCTCTCACGCGGGCTCCATCCTTCATTGGGAGTCATCGCCGGGCCGCGGCATTGCTGACGCGGGGCGGTGAACTCCAGACTTCAGCTCTCGTCTTCTTCTCTTCTTCTGCTGCTCTCCAAATACTACCAAGTGTTGGTAGCCTTTTCCATAAATACTCCAGCAGCTCCATCTTCATCTCTAAACTCCATCTAAGCTGCAAATCCTTGGATTTCTTCACTTCTCTCCATAACATCTGGATTGCAGACTTAGCACCAAAACACATCCAAAACTCCTCCAAATCATGCTAATAGATGCTAGAAAAGGTGTATGAAATAACACCTATCACCGCCTCAATTAAAGCTTGTTGAGGCGGGCCTCTTAAAGCCCGCCTCAATAAGTATGTCCAATAGAGGCGGGCATGTAAGGCCCGCCTCTATTATACCAATACTTATAGAGGCGGGCGTGTTAGGCCCGCCTCTATAAGCTCAACCCTAATTAAAAAAAAAACAGCTGCGCGCGCCTTCATCTCCTCTTCGTATCCGTCTTCGACGAGCTCCGTCTTCCCGAGCTCCGACTTCATCTCCCTTCGCCGAGCTCCCTCTAATACTCCCTTCAACAAGTATCAACAACGCACTCGAGGTTTCACCAAAACGCCATCCTCAACCTCACCCTCACCCGATTCCGCTGGTAAGCTCATCTGACACCCTATTTTACTTCTCCAATTCCGCTAAACTCTACACTTTAATTTGCTCGTATTGTCGTCGACCTCAACTTCATCAATCTTAATTATATACTTATTCTTCATCTTTTTCTGCCTATTGAAAGCTCGTGCCTTCTGTTACATTAATCATGAATTTCGAATTTGTGTGTTTTGTGTTTAAATGTTTTAGTCCTTGCACTCTTTTTTGAAAACAGGAAGGTTTGGCTCTGTTAGAAGCTTAATCGGTTTGTCGGAATACTCCTTAAGATCAGTCCTTATGACATAGTCCTTTCCCTTCCTAATTGATTCCTTGATTGGGCTTCCATTTTGTGAAAATGAAGAGCAAAAGATTTGATTTATATTCATCATAAATTTAGTTAAGAATGTTAATTTTCTGATGCGGCACACTGAAGGTGTTTGATGAAATGCCCCTATAGCAGTGGTTTCTCTATATTTTCTGCCTTTGGATAAGGGTTTTCTAGAAGGGATCGAAACTGTCTTATTGTTATCGGTTGACTTGTACATTAAAAAAACAAAGTCTCATAATCTATGTATTATAATGTATTGAGGATGTAATATACTAGAGGATCACATTTTTACGGTTTATTAATTTAATAAGTGAAAATGAAAGCTATATAAATAAAGCAAAAGTGAAAAGAATCACATTCTTTATTTAATTGGTGAAATGACATTCTGCAGGCTGATAAGGGCATTGCCTTGAAGGATCGATATTGGGTCAAGGTAATACTTCTACCCTAATTCCTTAGGCCCTTGGCGGGATAGAATTCATAATTTAAGCCCTTGGCGGGATAGTTGAGTTTGTATTTTTTCTTGCTTGGTTGCGTATTATTATCTATTTAGGCCCTTGGCGGGATAGTTACTAGAAATGAGTATTTAATCTTCCTTGTTTTGCATTTATTACTAGAAATGAGTCGTCCTTGGATGTACGGTGACCATACTACGACACAATACTTGAGTGGGGTTGAGGAGTTCATTAGATGTGCTTTAGCACACCAACGGAGTACGAAAGCCGAAAAAATCTATTGTCCATGCCGTGATTGTAAGAATATAAGGCGGTTAGATGATATTGATGAGATTGAGGATCATTTATTTTACAATAAGTTATTTTTTTTACATTTAGGTAGATTTTTGTGTGTGCTTGTTGCAGGAATTCTAGCCACTATGTCTAACGAAAGTGGAAATGCTATTCTCCCTACCCAAGGTGATCATGAATCACAAGGTGTTAGCGCGATTACACAGATCGCTAAAGGGCGTGGTCCGTCAAAAGGAGTTCAAGTAAAAAAGCCTATGCACCTTGAGTTTAATGAGTTAAATGTCCCTGATGGCGAGTGGTCAAAAGAATACGGAAAGCAAGTTGGGAGTTGTGCTCAAAGAATTAATATTAACGAGAAAGAATACCGAAAGATAGATGAGCAGACGAGGCAAGGGTTTTGGGAGGAGACCAAGGTATAATGACATTTTAAATTGTTTTAAATATATACTATATTAACAATTAATCTAACTTATTGTAAAAATCCACAGCTTATGTTCCACATCATTGAGGATGTAGATAAATCAAGCGAAAAATACTTTCATTCTTGTGTGGCAAAACGATTTAGAGATTTCAAGAGCAAGTTGGTGCGTCGATGGATAACTAAGAAGCAAAAGCCGTCGAAATATCCTACAAACAAGATGCCTTGGGAAATCTACCACCACATTACAAAGGCTGATTGGTCAGTTTTTCTTAAAGAATATTACAAGCCGGAGTCATTGGTAATAATGCTATTTATTTTTACTATTAAAGATTTCTAGTCAGCGGAAATCGTTGGTTATAAATCTATGTGCCTTTTGACAGGCTCGTAGTGAGAAAGCAAGGGCAAGTGCAGTATTAAACATGAGTCCTCATCTCACCGGCCAGGCGGGTTATATTAGAAAACGACACGAGTGGATAAAAGAAGGACGACTCCCATCGGAAGCAGCTTTATCTCTGTCAAGTAGCTCCTCAGTGAACTCATCGGTTCCTAGAGCTAGAAAATATAGATCAAAGGAGTGGGTTTTGGCTCATCAAGTTCGAAGTAAGGATGGAAAGTGGGAAGTTAACCCGAACGATAAGGAAGCCGTATAAATTGCAAGAAAAGTTGTAAGTAGTGCTTTTTTAATGAATATTTACTTAAATTGACTTGGAAATATGAACTAATTTATACTTTCATAATTGGAATTATAGGAGGAGTATATCGAAGAAGAAGAAAAAGGAAACCTTACTTTCGAGGATGATGAGGATGCCCTCACCAAAGCTATTGGGAAAAAAGATCATCGTGGCCGTGTCAATGCAATGGGTGGAAATGTTGGTTATAGAGTGCTTTCGGTCCAAGAGAACGACGGAGAAGATGTTCTAGTGAAGCTTTATCAGATCTGATCGAATCGATCAAAGCTGAAATTAGAAAGGAGTTTGAAGGTGAATTAGATAAAAGGGTGGCTGAGGCCCTCCAAAAGCAACTACGCTCCATGTTACATATAAATCAACCAAACTCCACTTCTACTCCCGTTCTTGAACTTAATGTTAATGCTTCCTATACCACTCGTCCTGATTCCACACCGCAACCACGTGAGCTAAAGGTATGATTGAGTTTGAGTATTGTCATGAACTCTTCATGCTAAGACCTCTTATAACATGAATTAAAATTCCATGCCGCAACCTTAGTCTTGCATTTTTAATTTTACTTTATATGCAGGAAAGGACTCCATGCCATCTTGCCCTTGAGGATAAAGATTCTGGTAACAAAGTGCTCGAAGCGGATGGTATGGTACAACCCTCAAACGGTGCATCGTCCCAATACTTTACACCGATGAAGCCTGATCACTACAAAGTCCAAGTTGATTTTGTTTATGATGGACATAATGATGATATTCTTCCGGTACCTACGGGTGATGGTTTCACTAACTTAGGCGGTGCTCAGGGTAGTTTCGTGCAATGGCCGATCCGCTTAGTGATTTTCGAAGACGACGAGGTAAGACCTTTGTGCTCAATAATAATGTACACCACATTACTCACCCTTGCTCATCTATAATTCTATATATAGGACTATACTCCACGCCCAACAAAGAAGTCCAAGTCATTTCTCTCTAAAAAGGTGGATGACAGCGCCAAAAATACAAAGGTAAGACCTTTGTGCTCAATAATACAAATGTTACTTCATTATTATTTTTTGGAAATTTCATGTCCAAATAACTCTTAAGTCTCAGTCCAACAAAGAGGCGGTTGGTAGTTGTGATCGTAAAACGGAAGAATCAGCCGCCAAAAGGAAGGAAGCAGAAAACGAAGAAATTCGAGGTCATGGCCAGTCATGCAAATACTTGCATTTTATTATGTCTTCGGCGTCGGGTGGTATATATGATAGTACTCCCATCCCATTGGATGCCTCGGTTTGGAATTATGTGAGAGATCAAGAAACATACGTCACTGCATCCGATGTAGAAGAGTTCCTTAAGGGGGCGTGCTTAAACATTTCTGTGATTCAAGTCTACATGATGTAAATGTTTTGATCAGTCTTTATCTTTTAATTGTCAACTATCATTCTTAATCGTTTTTTCTTTAATCATTTTTACATTACCATTCATAATCGTTTAATCAAATACCTTTAAATGTGCAGGTATTTATTGGACAATCACACATATGCATTTGAAAATTCTCGAATTGGGTTCATTTGTCCTGAGATAGTGTCAAGCACTAGAATCAGGGCCGATGCAATTGTTCCAGCAGATTACTTGCAACGTGTGTTCAATGCTGAAACTGTTAAGAATACGATTAAATATTCTTGTTTTTGCTCCCATATAATCAAGAGTAAGTGTTTTCAATAAGTTTCATATATAATTAGTATTTTAAGCAATCATTAATATTTATCAATTTACTTTTAAATGATGCAGCAATCATTGGATTCTGTACGTGATAGACCTATTTAGAGCACAGGTCTATCTTTTCGATTCTCTAAAAGGTCAAGACAACAGAACGACTGATGCATCTGGAATCATGAATTTGTAAGTTATTTTGCTTACGAATTAGTTTTTTTTGGAATATTAACAATATCAGTTTCATGAGTGTATTATGTTGATTTTCTAGGGCATTTCAAGTGTATAAGTATCAAGGTGGGAAGTACGAGAAATTAATAGGAAAACGTAAGACGTTGAGAGTCTGCAATATAGAGGTACATATAGCATTTTATACGCTTTAGGTTTGTTTATTTATAATCAAAGGCCTTGTATCTAAGACAGCCCCCTTATGTTGTGTAATTAGTGCGCTCAACAAAGCGGCGGAACCGAGTATGGCTATTATGTCATGAAGTTCATGCTAGATATAGTCACGGGACTCTATGACTCTAATGACCGACTAGATAAGGTATGTAACTTAACTAACTATATATTGATAGTATTTGTGTTTTTTGTCAATAATTTCTGTGTTTTTTATGAAGCTATATCCTAAGAGGAAGACATCGTATACTTATGAAGAAATGGATGTTGTTCGTGAGCAATGGGCACAGTATTTTACATCGAAGTATTTATTATCGGATTGAACTTGTTTTTACTTGTCATGTAAACTGTTGTTGAGAACCTGACTGTACTCTGATGAAATCTGTTGTTTGTTGTATATTATTCTGTGAATAAAATCAGGAACCTATTCTGAAATGGATGTTGTTCTTGATCTTCAGCGTCTACTTGTTGAGGCGGGCTTGTATACGCCCGCCTCTATAAGTATATACTCCCGCCAAAATGAGGGACTTGTTGAGGCGGGCATATAGAGGCCCGCCTCAACAAGTGTTTACTTATTGAGACGGGCCTCCTAAGTCCGCCTCAACAAGTCCCTCATTTTGGCGCCAAAGTGAGAGACTTGTTGAGGCGGGCCTTCTAAGCCCGCCTCAATAAGGTCCTTTTAGAGGCGTAAAATGCCCGCCTCAAAAAGTGCCTCTACTTGTTGCAGCCCCCTTAGTTGAAGCGAACGGTGTTCGCCTCAATAAGTGTCCAAAGGCCCGCCTCTATAAGGATTTTTTCCACTAGTGGCAATAGCCAATATTTATGATGGATTATATAGATATAAAAATATATTCCTTGTATCGGTGGTGTTTAGTGGAACAAACATCTGTATCGTAGGAGATATATCATATAAAAGATTATAGGGTAAATGAGTAGATATATGAGTGTTAGAGGCATATACAAAGCGATAGATTTCATTAGGGAGTTTAGTGGTAGGATCATAGAAAAGCATTTTCCACACAAGGGAACACCCGAAGGCAACATTCATTGCCAAAATCAACATAGAGCAAAGTTTTAGATGATTTGTTAGAAAATGGTTTAATTGGCAAAAGGTTGTTTCAGCTTTGTAAAATTTGGACAAACCAACCACATAGGGGGAGACTAGGCCCGTTACCTCAACCCCATCTCGAAAACGAGCCAATACAACAAGGCGTGGACCATTAAGAGAAAAAAGAGAGCAAATGAGCAGCAGAAAACACCAAAACATGGGGCGTACATAGCCGATAAAGAATATGTAAATTCACAACAATTATATAGATTTGAATAGCCATAGCCACTGTGGTAGTGATTTCCAACAACAGCAAGTCAACAATCAAATCATACAAAACCCTTCCATAAAGGAACACAGTGGTCGAGTGCGGACGATGGTGGGAATAGGTGAACGGTTCCAGATCTAGATCTGAAAGGGATGGAAAATTTTGGGGATTTTACATGGAAAATTATGGTGCAAAAAGTACAAGGGTTTTGTAGTGTTTGCTTCAATCCATGTTTCAATTGGTGGTTTGGATGATGAAATTTGTATTTCTAAGTTAGATTTTGGGGGAAAAAACATACAAAACCCTTCCATAAAGGAAAGGAATAAGCCCTAAAGGGCAGAAAGAGAGAAAGAGAAATTAACCAAAGTTCCATCTCATTTACTAGTTGTCAATCTCATGCTACACACGGGATAGGGGATTAAGACAAAATTGCCTTTCAGCGTATAGGGTCCTCACGTAACGTGAGGAGAGGCTTCCCACGTTACGCACGGGATGAGACATTTTCAAACTCCACACGTTACGTATGGAGCTGTCACACACGTAACGGGACAACTATATGTAGAATAGAGTGGGAGAAAATCAAATTCGATGTAGACCCAGCTGGGTCTACGTTACGTATGGAGCTGTCCCACACGTTACGTATGGGCTCTCACCCACACGTTACGTGTGGATGGGAGCCATGCGTAACGTGTGGCTCTATTTTATCGCACGTAACGTGAGGAGCCTCTCCCCACGTTACGTGCGTACCCTATGCGCTAAAAGGCAACTTTGCCTATGCGTTAAAAAGTAATATGCTCTAGTATATTTTATATAATATTTCAATTTATTTTTATAAAATTATTAACAAATTAATATAATTTAATTTTTTAACGTATTTGCAACTCTATTCAGACGCTTCCATGTGACAGTAAAATGAGCAATGAATATATGAATCATTTACCATTGATGTATATAAGGAGTTTTGTCGTTTAATACCAAATGTGAATTAGTTACATAACGAATGGAGAAATATCTCTACTCGCCTTGCGCTTAAGAGATCTCTATTTCTTTGTCCTGTCTTTGGAGAAGTATAACTTTTTCTAAGTAACTCCGAATTGAGTGATTCCAATTCCAGATTAAAGATCAAGATGTCAACTATAACTCCTCCAAATTTCAGCGCGTTTGGACTAGGGAATCAAAAGTTATGGCGATTCCAAAATCGTGTCACGGATCAGCATGTTCATCCGTGACGGACCAAATGGATCCATCTGTGACGGATCAAATGGATTCGTCCGTCACGGATGGATCCATTTGGTCCGTCACGGACACATGCACATGATCCGTGACGGACGAACCGGTGCGTGAAATAGCAATTTTGCCGGTGCGTGAAATAGAAATCGTGTAATTATATATAGGAGGACCTTATATAATATTGATAATTTTCATAATTATATATAAGAGGACCTTATATAAAATTGATAATTTTAATAAGTTGATTCAAGTAGTCTTTTTAAAACAATAAAATATTTTTACATGATATTTATTTCTAAATTATATAATAAATTAATGAATATGCATGAACCATATATTTATTACTTAAACATAAATAGTAAGAACTTAATTTTTAGGTTGCTAAAAATTCCATTTTGTATATGTAATCTCAATAAATGTGGGGGTGAACCGTAATTTGAAATTATATATGCAATAAAAATTCAATATTTGTTATTATGTCAAATAAAAATGGTCGTATGGTACCGAAAAAAATAAAAAGTATTATAACTCATAACATAATTCAAAATGGTTAATTTAAATTTTGATCATTGCTAATAAAAATTAATATTTGAACAATGGTCAATAAATAACAAATTTCAGCATCTAGACTAAAAAAAGTGAGCAATATTTAGTTTTATATCTATACAAAACTTCTAAAAAATAACTATTAAATGGTACATGATTTATCATATTCTATTATTTGAAAGCAATAAGTATAAAATTGTTATGATTAGTATGAGCAATAAATGTAGGAAAAAAAATCTTTATAATTCTACAAATTGTTAATGCCAAGATTTGAACCCAAGACTTATAACTTAGTAAAAGGCAACTTAAACACTATGCCACACACAACCTTTTGTCTTTCTTTTGACAACAATCTATAAATATATAAAGTAGAACATAAGGGCCAATTAATGCCTAAACATTTACTACAACACAAATTAACATTCAGAGTAGCCATACAGTGGATCATAGGATGGACATATTGTTGTTCCCAGTCCACTAGTTCGACCTCCATATGTATTACAATTTGTAGGAAAAGGCCTAATAAGAAAGATTTGATTTCCTAGAAGCAAAGTTGAAGCAAAACTAACGGTCAATGTAATTAAGCTCCTCATAATGGTTCACAAATGTGAGGCATGCAAACAACCGGTAATAAATGTCGGTAATAATGGGCCAATGGAGGTGGATATGCGGAGGCCCCCAATGTGTAACATCCGCAATACATTAACAGTCGGTAATGATGTCCCATTTAGGAGGCATTAACAGTCCGTAATTACTCCGCTAGGGCCAGCTAAAATTTTAAACGTCTTACTCTTGCTGGAAGATGTCATGGAGCCTTAGCTTTTGCTATAAAACCTGGCCATCAAGGCAAAGAGCCATCATCCAGCCTCCATCTTAGGATTGATTTTTTGTGATCTCCACGGTAAGAAAAAAACAAGAATGAGTTTTGCACTTCTAAATTAGTTGGGGGAAGGGGTGGCTGCCAACATTCAAGTAATGGTTTGTCGCAGAGTTGTACAAGAAACCTACCTTAGGCTATGAGCACTAGGGGCGAGCAAAAAATCCGTATCCGGTCGATCCGATCCTATAACCCGCCAATCCGAATCCGAAAAATCCGTATCCTAAAAAATCCATTTAATTATTATCCGTATTCGATCCGATCCGAGTCATTTTTCCGGATATCCGGCTTGGATACAGATAAACAACCGGATATCCGTGATCCGGGAATATTACGTATAATAAAGATATTTTTGAAAATTAAACTAAAATATATAGATGTTTTATTATCTAAATTTTAAAATCAATCAGTAACATACTTACATTTACCAATTGCAAACAAAATCCAACCAAACTTAATTATATTACATACTTTACGGTCCATCATACTAGCCCATCAGGCATCAACCGACCCATCAGTAAATAAGTTCTAGTAAAAGACTAAAACCTAGTTGCCACTTGCCATTCTCTGATTTCTTTACATCGTTCTCTTCCTCTCTCTCACACCCGCCGCTTTCCTCCATGGCTTTCGTTCTCTTATCACTGTTAAGTGTTATCAGACACAACTCACCCCTTTCCTTCGTCTATCTTCCTTCATCGATCTTCCTAGTTCCTACTGCTTTATTTAACTCCCCACTCACCTCACCTTAGAGGCTCAGACATTTGATCAACATGGTGAAGCGACAAGCGCACGCCAAGCCGATCTAGGTTTCCTTTCCCTATTTTCAAGCGCACAAGTGGCCTTCTGCTTCCGATTTCAAGCGCACGCCAAGCCGATCTAGGGTTCCTTTCCCCATTGAGGAGTTGATCTTTACTATCTTAAGCTCAGGTGGCCTCCGGCTTCCGATTTCAAGCGCACAAGTCCGATCTAGGGTTCATTCTCCTTCGGATCAGGTTAGGATTCTTCATCTCAAATTTCCCCTTCTGTTGTTCAATTCCTGTGCTATTTCTCTTTTCCTTTTCTGTAATTTGTCTAGCTTTTTCACTGTCCAAACAAACGAGTAAAAACTCTTTCTGATCTGGTAATTTGCTTCATCACTTGTTATTCGAAGGTGTTTTGATTCGAAGAATTCATTTTTTACAGAAATGGATGGATATCTAATTTCCAATCTAAGTAGTTGTAAACTTGTAATGATGTCTGGTTAGTGTTTGTATTATGTATGTATGCCTGCTAACATTTTCTACTAAAAATTAGAGGTCTGAGCATCTTTTGGACAAGAAACTTTCATGTCTGATCTTGAGATATCCTATTATGTCTAAGATGGCTCGAGATATCTTAGCAATTCCAGTTTCCACCGTTGCTTCCGAATCTGCTTTTAGCACGGGAGGTCGAGTTTTAGATTCATTCCGTACTTCTTTATCTCCAAACATGGTGGAAGCTCTTATTTGTACACAAGATTGGAACCGTGCCTCTAATGTTCCTATTGTTGTTGAGGAAACCTTGCTTGGAATGCAACAAATTGAAGAAGGTTACTTCTCTATATTTTATCTCCTATCACTTTATATGATTCATAGTTTAAAGTTGCTCATACCTTACTATTTCTGTTTTGAATGAAATTTATTAGGAATTAAGGAAATGTTATTGGAACATGAAGACCATGTAATTGATGATGTGATCAACCAACCTTGAGCATCCATAAATCAGTAAGTTTCTTTTCCTTTTATATGTTTGATAGTTTACATTTTGCATTGTTCTCACTTTGCATTGTTCGCACTTCGCAGCAACCAACAATCTTCGCAGCAGCCAGCAATCTTCGCAGCAGCCAACAACTAGTCAATGTGAAGTTCAGCTTGTTATTTATTTTGTTTTTGCTGTGTTTGCAACAGTTGTTTTCTTTTGGCTGAAGTCAAAAATACTTGAATGTGATTTGTAATATGATACATTAGACAGGTATTGAAAACTGAGTGATGAATGATGTTGTGTATTTGGTTTAATTTCAGTCACAGGGTTACTATTAAATGATTATTTAAGCAGATATATATAATTTCGGATATTTTGGATATCCGGTATTATAATCCGATCCGGTCCGATCCAAAATAGCCGGATATCCGGCTTGTAACGGGTCGGATACGGATAGCTGTTTTACTGAAAAAAACAATCGGATATCCGGTATAGCGGATCGGATCGATCCGAATGCTCACCCCTAATGAGCACCAAATTGAGCTGCAAAGAGCTGAAGTTCCAAGATTGAAATTGATGCATATATTTTCTTGCTCAACTACTACAAGGCGAATTTCAATAGCTTGAAGAAGCTCCTTCCTGCACTAGGGGTGAATACATAAATGTTGCGAGGTTATGCATAGTTGTATGATGTTAATAAACTTGATTTCTAACAATTCGATTCTTTTACTTTGCTACCATTACCAATACATTATATTTCTGTTGACTATATATTTCAATGCATTATATATATTGCTACCCTTACCAAAGTCTGTTTTTAAATATATATAGTTGACAAGAAGGTTAGGATTCCAATTTCTGAAGATATAACTTTCATGACACAACTAGAGAAGATTCCAACAACAATTTGTACTTTCCGCTATCTATCAGGATCTATATGGCTAATCCTATCAATTACTGCTCTCGCATGGATTGGATGGTTTCCTTTTCTCCTCTTTGATACTGACTGGATGGTTCGAGAGATTTATGCCGACAAGCCGAATGACGGTCAAAACATCCCTATTTGACGGGGAGAGTGAATGAATTATGTCGGAGAAATTAGAATTTACGCACTATGAAGGATAACTAGAGCAAGAACCTCAAGCACATCAGAATGATTAGATAAACCCTAACTCAAACCAAAACTCGAATTGATTTAGACAATAAAATCCTAACCTTCCTTGGAGTATCAACGAACTCGACTTCTGCCCAGATTTCGTCCAAAATTTTTTCGTCCTTTCTGCAATTTTCTTTCACAACCCTGTACAACATCTCGATACGAGTCCATGCATATAAAATTCGCCCAAAACGGACATCGTTTGACACCTCAAAAGACCAAAATACGAACCCTTTTCCGCTGCCGAAAACCCTAGCCGCCGCGACCGCGGTCGAATCCACCGCGACCGCGTCCCACACTGTCGTTGCCGAGACCCTTCCCTTTTCCTTACCCAAACCCTAGCAACCCTAGTTCGGCCTTCTCTTCCTTATTCTCCCTAGCCGTGCCACCTAGCCAAAAACCTAGCCACCCTGGAACACCCTAACCGAGCCGCACCCGCTTCATGGCCTACTGGCGCCACCAATGGGACTATGACTGCGAAGACATTGACAGATGGTCCAATTACTACACCAAGCTTCATTGTGAAGCGGACCCAGATTGTATCCCACCGAGGATCCCGACGCCACTGCAACGCCGCCCGTACTCTCCGCCCCGACGTCCATACTACGCACCCAAGCGCCAACACAACTCGCCACCGCGCCGCGAGTATGCCCCAGTGCGGTACCCTGAGCACCCGCTTGTGCGCCGTCCCGAGCATCCTCCCGTGTCACCGATTCCAACAGTCGCCCACGACGCCACTGTAACACCCCCAAAACTTAACCATTTTGGAAAGGTATTACCGCCAGTGACCCCAGTGTTCCTTACCGAGATCACCCAAGGCTTTACCAAATAAATACAATTTATGAAATGCAATTGATACACAAAGATCAAGCATTAAATTCCAAAACATAACATTGTTGAGGAAACAAGAGTTACGGGATTACAACCCAATCCCGAATAGGTCAAAACATAGTTTAAACCAAACACAGCGGAAGACTAAGAAAGTAAGTTACAATCGGAGTTATTGTCCAAAGGATCATAACCTGATTAAAGAAATAATTAAAACATTCAAAAACCACCGCCGACTCCATAGTCCTTCTAATCTTCTGAGCTACTTCTTAACTGATGTGCCGAATCGAACGGATGACACCAGCCAACCATGCAAGGGAAAACATTGGTTGGTTAGTCTAACTGAATAGACTAGCAAGGATACAAAGCAGACTGGTTCGAAGTAGTTGTATTAGGTTAGACTCTTCGTCCCTCGAATAATAATCGAGTATGCTTGTCAACCACCATACTCCTACTGGAAGAAACAAGAGGTATGCACAAGAGAAGATTCTGGAAGACTGAATCTTCACAGGAATCGACTCGAAAGAAGACTCCAACCGAAATGAGTCTTTAAGGAAGTAATGACAAATCTGGAAAGTTACAGAATCATTCAACCATGATTTAAAACTGACTGAGATGCTTCGGTTCACGACCAACCTCATCGCCTACAGCGAATCCAGATTGGAAAGAGAACGTACTACATTCAAGTCGAGACGAGTTTTCCTAGCTGCACTGAACTTAGCTGCACTACTCACCCAAGGTGTATTAATTATGTGCGTCAAGGTAGCACTTATCTGATTTATGTTTCAAAAACACCCATCACGTTATAGACTTTTACATGTGTACCCCACCAGTGGGATGACACATCTTAGTATACGTTTCGTCGAGAGTGACGTATACCGAAAGGTTTGTGACACCAGCTAAGTGTCCTGTCTCTACACACATGTGTAAGAGACCGATCATGATCATAGAATAGTACCAGATGGGGACGAGCTATCCCGATACCAGATTATAAAGAAACGACTGGACAGAGTCCGAGTAACGTTCCTATCTAACAGTGCTAACTAAACAGTTACAGCACCACAACATTTACAGGATAAATCCACATAAAGGCCCGAAAGGCGATCACAGATAATAGCGTTGTTCTAACAGATATACAACCTATTATATGATTTTCAAAACAGTTTATCAAAACCGTTTCCAGACAAACAGAAAATTCATTCCAAATTAATTACTCAGATAAACTACTGATAATTAATGTAAATATGGAACGAAAGAGCAAGAGCGAACCGCCACTTGCCTTACTCCGCATAATAGTCTAAAGACGTCACTGGATTCCGGGCTCGACACGGTATAGTTCCGACAGCACAATAACCTTCGAGTCGACCCATAAAAGGAACCCTAAGTTAGATCCGACATAAATAGTACGAATCTAAACACGGCGAAAGAACACGAAAGGAAAGACGCCACGACGACAACCGACCAAGCCAAAGCCATGAAGGCGTTCTGGGCACTGGCGGAGGTCGCTGTTCTTGGCGGCGGTCGCCGTGAAGAACACGGCGGTCGCCGTGAAGAACACGGCGGTCGCCGTGAAGAACACGACCGACTGAAACGAGAGAAAACTCACCCCAAAACACGAGCGGTTCGGCCTCCTTCGACTTGCTTTGGCTTCTAACCTCCAAGGCTAACCAAAAGCTTCACAAAGGCACTAAGGAACCACACCAAAGCAACACCGGCGAGCACAAGAAAACCGGCGAAAACAAAACTCCGGCGAGAGGCGAATTTGGCAGCGATTCGGGGTTGTAGATGACCCAAAACCCATGCCCAAGCTCACCTATTTATATGCAAACCCCAAGGAGTGAGCTGCAAACCCTCAGACACGGCAAACGATGCAACGGCGTGCCTCGAACGACGCCGGCGACCATCGGGCAAAGCCCACTGGACAATCACGGCGGTCGCCGTATTTTTGCCTGCGGCGGGCACGCGGCGGTCGCCGTAAATACGGCGGTCGCCGTCGTTAGGCCTATCGCGGCCAGCTAGAAGCTGACACGCTGACATCTCGGGCCCAACCACGGCGGTCGCCGTTTCCCCCTTTTCCCGCCCATTCGGCTTTGAACGAGCATGACGATAAACCGGGATAAAAATTATCGTACGCGAACGACAATTTAAAATTCAAGGCACCTTGTCTGTATATTATTTCACTGAGAAAAATATTACAGATATAGAGCACATTACAGAATGTCTCAAGCTACCTGAATTAAATCCGACGTACACAACGGGTACTCGGGAAAATTCCATAATTCCCAAAATAACCTTACAAAAATACGGGGTATCACATCTCCTCCCCCTTACAAGAAGTTTCGACCCCGAAACTTAGGTCGAGAATAACTCGGGAAAACGCCTGAACATATCTGACTCGGTTTCCCATGTCTTCCAAGTAACTTCTTCGGTCCCTGACTTGGACCACAACACTCGTATCAAAGGTACGATCTTGTTGCGCAAATGCTTCTCCCGACGCTCCAAAATGCGCACGGGTAACTCTTCATAAGTACCATTAGCTTGAATCTCGATGTCCTCATAACTAAGCACATGAGACTCATCTGGCACATACTTTCTGAGTAAAGACACGTGGAACACGTTATGCACCGGGTGAGCCGATGGCGGCAACGCCAAACGGTATGCTAGAGATCCCACTCTATCCAAAATCTCGAATGGTCCCACGTAGCGAGGGTTAAGCTTCCCACGCTTACCAAATATGAAAACTCCTTTGGAAGGCGACACCTTGACAAAAACCTTGTCACCGACCTCGAACTCGACAGTCCTGCGCTTCCGATCTGCGTAGGACTTCTGTCGACTCTGAGCGGTCAACATTCTTTGTCTGATCAAGGCAATGTCTGAAGCCGTCCTTTCGACCAACTCTGGTCCAAGTAGAATTTTGTCGGCATTATCGTCCCAACAAATCGGAGATCTGCATCTACGACCATCAAAAGCTTCAAACGGAGACATCTTGATTGTAGCATGCCAGCTATTGTTGTACGTGAACTCAATCAGACTCAAGCTGTCCTCCCAGCTAGTCGGACGATCGAGCACACAAGCTCTAAGCATATCCTCCAGAGTCTGGATGGTCCTTTCAGACTGGCCATCTGTCTGAGGATGAAACGCTGTACTGAACCTCAACTCGGTTCCCATAGCCTTATGAAGTTCCTTCCAGAATCTTGACATGAAACGACCATCTCGGTCCGATACAATGGTCTTAGGAATGCCATGTAAGCGGACAATCTCCTTCTGGTAAACTTCGGCTAGCTTCTGGGTTTCCCATGTGGTCTTGATGGCTATGAAATGAGCACTCTTCGTAAGCCTATCCACAATGTAGCCTGAATTTCCATCATACTCAGGTACGCTCTACGCTGGTCATACAAGACTTCAATGTCGCATGACTCTTGGTTTAGCTTGGTCTGAGCAGTAAGCAACGCAACCACAGTCTCGTGCGTTGTCTTCCGGCTTAGTGCATCAGCTACTACATTAGCCTTGCCCGGATGATACAACAACTCCATGTCGTAGTCCTTGAGTAACTCTAGCCAGCGGCGTTGTCTCATATTTAACTCCTTCTGAGTAAATATATACTTGAGACTTTTATGGTCAGTGAAGACTTGGCATCTTATACCATAGAGGTAATGCCTCCAAATCTTCAGCGCAAAGACAACCGCTGCTAACTCAAGATCATGGGTCGGATAGTTTTCTTCGTAAGTCTTGAGTTGTCTAGATGCGTAAGCAATGACTCTGCCCCTTTGCATCAAAACACAACCAAGACCACACTTGGAAGCATCACTATAGACCACATAATCGTCATTCCCCTCTGGGAGTGCTAACACGGGTGCCGAAGTCAACCGTCGCTTCAACTCCTGGAAACTGACCTCGCACTTGTCATTCCAGACAAACTTCTTGTGGACTTTGCGGAGTAGATTGTTCATCGGTAGAGCGATCTTTGAAAATCCTTCTACGAACCTTCTATAATACCCGGCAAGTCCAAGAAAACTGCGCACCTCTTTTACGCTCTAGGGCTGTGTCCATTTAGCCACCGCTTCAATCTTTTGGGGATCAACCATAACCCCATTTTTATTGATCACGTGGCCTAAGAAAGCCACTTCCTTCATCCAGAATTCACATTTAGACAATTTAGCATAAAGCTGATGTTGTCTAAGGATCGACAAGGAAATCCGTAGATGTTCCTCGTGGACTTCTTCATTCGGAGAGTAGATCAAAATGTCATCGATGAAAACTACCACGAACTTATCCAAGTACTGGTGAAAACATCGGTTCATCAAATCCATAAAGACAGCTGGAGCATTTGTAAGCCCAAAAGGCATCACTACGAACTCGTAATGACCATATCTGGTCCTAAACGCAGTTCTAGGAATGTCCTGCTCTCGAATCCTGAGTTGATGATATCCAGATCTTAAGTCGATCTTGGAGAAAACCTTTGCTCCCTGCAACTGGTCCAACAAGTCATCAATCCTAGGCAAAGGATACTTGTTCTTGATCATCACCTTGTTCAACTCTCGATAGTCGATACAAAGTCGGAACGATCCATCCTTCTTTTTGACGAATAATACCGGAGCACCCCACGGCGATGCACTCGTCCTGACATAACCTTTGTCAAGAAGATCTTCAAGTTGATTCTTCAACTCTTGCATCTCAGCTGGAGCCATCCGATACGGGGATTTGGAAATCGGCGCCGTACCAGGCTCGAGATCAATTGAAAACTCTACGTCACGATTTGGGGGTAATCCTGGAATTTCTTCCGGAAAGACATCCGAAAATTCCCTAACTACAGGAATATCAAGAACCTCAGGTTCATCCTTCTCAGGCGAATCCAAGTAACAAAGGTACCCGATACATCCTTGTCGTAGTAGCTTAAACGCAGCCATCGCATTGATCAGCTTGCCGTTATCAGCGTCATTTCGACCTTTGAACTTGCACACGAATTGGCCCCCGGATGACACCGTCACCGTTCTTGAACTGAAGTCGATCACCGCCTTGTGACGCGTCAGCCAATCCATACCGAGAATAATGTCGTATGGAGCCATGGCTATGCAGATTAAATCTGCCTCGAATTCCTTACCCTGAATGGTAATCGGAAAGTCGGACAAATGCTTGGTTCCCACCAAACGTTCTCCATTAGGAAGATTAACGACGAAAGGGTCGCACGATTCGTTGCACACTAAGTCTAACTTGCTAACACAGCTATCCGAAATAAAGGAATGCGTAGCACCAGAATCAAACAGAATGCACACTGAAGTAGAGTGAAGGTATAGAGTACCTTGAGCAATCAGAGCGTTGGGTCCATCTGCCTCACGCATCTCGTACAAGCGTTGGCCCTGACTTCCAGAAGCAGCTGGGGCCTTTCCCCTGTTCTGAGCAGTCGTCTGCACTGAAGGGCTAGGAGTTTCGGCAGGCTTAAACCTAGGTCGGTTGCTCTGATGAACTGACCCTTGCTGCGACTCTACTCCCTTCTGCTTCCCCTGCTTGCAGAACTTTTGCAGATGACCATCACGTCCACACCCAAAGCATGGCCTCCTCTCCTTCCGACACTCAGTGCTCTTGTGCCCATCAGTACCGCAGTTATAACACTGAACTGAACTCTTGGTATGCCCTGACTGCTGAGTCGATCCCCCTTGCGTCATCTCCGTCTTAGCTCTGCCGGATTTGGCGAAGTTAGACGGTGGCGCAGGGCGCTTAAAACCACCTCCCTGGTTCTGATTCTGCATCGACTTCTGTCGGTTGCGTCTCTTGGTCGACTCCTCGAGAGTTACCTCCAGCTTATAGGCACAATCCACATACTGCTCCAAGGTAGAGCATGTGTGGTGCACCATTAATGGCTTGATATCCGGGTTCATCCACTCGTGGAAGTACCAGATCTTTTGAGCCTCGCTGGTGATCTCGGCAGTGGCGTACTGTAGAAGATGGTTGAACTTAGATTCCAACTCGGTCACTCTCAGACCATCAGTCTGAGGGTACAAGAACTCTTTATGCTTCTCCTCTCTCATAGCGCGAGAGAAAAAGCGATCAACCATCTTGGTCTTGAACATCGACCAAGTCAACACTGGGCTCTCAGCCAAACCAGTGCTCTCCCACCACTCGCTAGCCTCCTCCTTCAGCTGAAGAGAAGCGATATGGACCTTCTCGGCCTCCGTACACTCCACGTTCCGGAATAGCCTCTCCATATGGGAGAACCAATAAGTCACTGCCACTGGCTCCCCTTTCCCGTTATAGCAGTCGGGTCTCATGGAAGTAATGGTCTTAAGAGCGCGACCATAGCTGTCCCTCGCCCTAACGGCAGTCTCCTGAATCACAGGGTTTCTGGGTTCCACAACATCAGGAACCGCTGCATGAATAGGCACTTCTTGTGCTTGAGGCGCACTTGGTCTCAAGACATATGTAATAGCCTGCATCACGATCCCTCGGATCGCCTCAACAGCTGCGGCGTCAAACAGCGTCGGTGCCTGGGTCTGATCCTGACCTTCATGCCTCTGCTGGACGCGAGACTCAGACTCGTGTTCATCCTGAACACCTCTTCCTGCTGGTCTGGGGTTTTGGCTAGTCCCAGCACCGGCTCGAGTCGAGTTTCTCGTGCTTCTTGGGTTCACCATCTGTTTACCGATCCAATTCCAAACATTCAATACATTAATATTATGCAACATACTTATGCAATATATCAATGTAAATAAATCACTCAAAATAGATCAACTTGGCATTTTATAGATGAACTTTCGAATTCTTACACAAGTTACACATAAGTTTATCATTCGAGCGTTAGGACAACATTGCTCGAAGATATAAGTGTTTCTCAAAGTACTTGCCGCAATACTGAAATATTACACAAAGTACAACTTGGAAAACTAAGAAACGAACTACTACGATAGGCAACGCCACTCCTCCTCAAGGCGTTCCAAAACGTCTCCCATACGACTGGCTACTCGTGCATGGTCTCTTCGGGCTAGGCTCACCATCGAGCTCTGGCGATGGGTTTCGCACCCTGCTTGACCCTGAAGCACATAGTCCTAGCTCAGTCATGGAAAAGTATGGGTCGTCCATGACTGGTCCTCCTATTCCAGCCCTCCTCTGAGTACTGGCGATCAGCTCATCCCTCTGACGCTGCTGTTCTGCGGAGATTACCTCGCTCTGGAGGAGAATCTCCTGCAGCTCGGATTCCGACCTCCATCTCCTTGGAGTAGGGATAGGCTGAGATTCCCTGTCACTTCTCCCAATACCGTACTCGGTATACAGTGCCTCCCAATCAACTTCTGACATGGGTGCGTACTCTGGCACTGGTGACAATCCTGTACCGGGCTCCTGATTCTGCCCTCCAAGGTCCAACTCTAGATCCTCTTCTGGATCATCCTCTATGGGATCCTCATCCTCGGGATCATCCTCGATGGGATCCTCTTCCTCGGGATCATCCTCGATGGGATCCTCATCCTCGGAATCATCCTCGATCATCTCCTCGTCCTCGACAGGATCTTGCTCAAGCATCTCCTCTTCCTCCTCCTCGTACTCGATCTCCTCGGGAATTGGTCCCAGTAGAAAGTCGTCTTGGTAAACCCCTTGTTCATACCTTGACAACTCGTCTTCCTGCTCCCATTCCTGTACTCCCTCCACCCTTGGTGGCGGCACAGGTGCAGGTCTAGGGACCATAGCATTCCTGGCTACAAGGACAACCAACTCAGGGAGAACGTGCTTGACGTCTTCGGGTGGGCTACTCGGGCCTCCAACCTCGAAACATCGCTGAGGTAACGAAAAATCTAGCCTCGGCTGATCCGACTTGGCGTCTTCCGACCCCCTACCAATAGAAAAGCAGACACCCATCCTATCGAACAATAAGGAAGGAATTAGTCTTTCCAGACATAGAAGCAAACTTACTATATCAGACTATAAAGAAGACACGACTATGAATGGTGTTTTTAAATTCTTTTCAGAATGAAAATTCAGAGCCCTCTTTAAAGCATTTTGAAAATGAATTAATGGTTTATAAAAATTCCAAACCCATTTTAAAAACCCTTGGCTCTGATACCACAACTGTAACACCCCCAAAACTTAACCCTTTTGGAAAGGTATTACCGCCAGTGACCCCAGTGTTCCTTACCGAGATCACCCAAGGCTTTACCAAATAAATACAATTTATGAAATGCAATTGATACACAAAGATCAAGCATTAAATTCCAAAACATAACATTGTTGAGGAAACAAGAGTTACGGGATTACAACCCAATCCCGAATAGGTCAAAACATAGTTTAAACCAAACACAGCGGAAGACTAAGAAAGTAAGTTACAATCGGAGTTATTGTCCAAAGGATCATAACCTGATTAAAGAAATAATTAAAACATTCAAAAACCACCGCCGACTCCATAGTCCTTCTAATCTTCTGAGCTACTTCTTAACTGATGTGCCGAATCGAACGGATGACACCAGCCAACCATGTAAGGGAAAACATTGGTTGGTTAGTCTAACTGAATAGACTAGCAAGGGTACAAAGCAGACTGGTTCGAAGTAGTTGTATTAGGTTAGACTCTTCGTCCCTCGAATAATAATCGAGTACGCTTGTCAACCACCATACTCCTACTGGAATAAACAAGAGGTATGCACAAGAGAAGATTCTGGAAGACTGAATCTTCACAGGAATCGACTCGAAAGAAGACTCCAACCGAAATGAGTCTTTAAGGAAGTAATGACAAATCTGGAAAGTTACAGAATCATTCAACCATGATTTAAAACTGACTGAGATGCTTCGGTTCACGACCAACCTCATCGCCTACAGCGAATCCAGATTGGAAAGAGAACGTACTACATTCAAGTCGAGACGAGTTTTCCTAGCTGCACTGAACTTAGCTGCACTACTCGCCCAAGGTGTATTAATTATGTGCGTCAAGGTAGCACTTATCTGATTTATGTTTCAAAAACACCCATCACGTTATAGACTTTTACATGTGTACCCCACCAGTGGGACGACACATCTTAGTATACGTTTCGTCGAGAGTGACGTATACCGAAAGGTTTGTGACACCAGCTAAGTGTCCTGTCTCTACACACATGTGTAAGAGACCGATCATGATCATAGAATAGTACCAGATGGGGACGAGCCATCCCGATACCAGATTATAAAGAAACGACTGGACAGAGTCCGAGTAACGTTCCTATCTAACAGTGCTAACTAAACAGTTACAGCACCACAACATTTACAGGATAAATCCACATAAAGGCCCGAAAGGCGATCACAGATAATAGCGTTGTTCTAACAGATATACAACCTATTATATGATTTTCAAAACAGTTTATCAAAACCGTTTCCAGACAAACAGAAAATTCATTCCAAATTAATTACTCAGATAAACTACTGATAATTAATGTAAATATGGAACGAAAGAGCAAGAGCGAACCGCCACTTGCCTTACTCCGCAGAATAGTCTAAAGACGTCACTGGATTCCGGGCTCGACACGGTATAGTTCCGACAGCACAACAACCTTCGAGTCGACCCATAAAAGGAACCCTAAGTTAGATCCGACATAAACAGTACGAATCTAAACACGGCGAAAGAACACGAAAGGAAAGACGCCACGACGACAACCGACCAAGCCAAAGCCACGAAGGCGTTCTGGGCATTGGCGGCGGTCGCTGTTCTTGGTGGCGGTCGCCGTGAAGAACACGGCGGTCGCCGTGAAGAACACGGCCGACTGAAACGAGAGAAAACTCACCCCAAAACACGAGCGGTTCGGCCTCCTTCGACTTGCTTTGGCTTCTAACCTCCAAGGCTAACCAAAAGCTTCACAAAGGCACTAAGGAACCACACCAAAGCAACACCGGCGAGACCTCCGGCGAGCACAAGAAAACCGGCGAAAACAAAACTCCGGCGAGAGGCGAATTTGGCAGCGATTCGGGGTTGTAGATGACCCAAAACCCATGCCCAAGCTCACCTATTTATAGGCAAACCCCAAGGAGTGAGCTGCAAACCCTCAGACGCGGCAAACGACACAACGGCGTGCCTCGAACGACGCCGGCGACCATCGGGCAAAGCCCACTGGACAATCACGGCGGTCGCCGTATTTTTGCCTGCGGCTGGCACGCGGCGGTCGCCGTCGTTAGGCCTATCGCGGCCAGCTAGAAGCTGACACGCTGACATCTCGGGCCCAACCACGGCGGTCGCCATTTCTGAATGGCGGTCGCCGTTTCCCCCTTTTCCCGCCCATTCGGCTTTGAACGAGCATGACGATAAACCGGGATAAAAATTATCGTACGCGAACGACAATTTAAAATTCAAGGCACCTTGTCTGTATATTATTTCACTGAGAAAAATATTACAGATATAGAGCACATTACAGAATGTCTCAAGCTACCTGAATTAAATCCGACGTACACAACGGGTACTCGGGAAAATTCCATAATTCCCAAAATAACCTTACAAAAATACGGGGTATCACAGCCAGCAACGAGGCCCATGCCCGAGCGATGGCAGAAATGGGTACATGGCTCGAGGAGGCCCATAGGAAACTAGCCTCCTACGAAGCGGCCACCACAGCAGCAGCCGTGATCGGGGCCAAAACCGCGATCGCGGCCCCTCCACCCGCGACCGTTACAACAACAACCGCGACCGCAGCCACAACAACCGCGACCGCAGCCACAGCAACCGCGCCCGCGGACCACACCTTCGTTGTTGAGGCCGCAGGCACCGAGCCCTTTCTGCCACCCACAGACGTGCCCAATGCTCCCCTGCCCGCGTGCAAGCCCGACGTATCCATTACGCCTACTCCAGACCCGGGCATCCGCACGATACTCTCCAAGGCACCCGACGCTATGACCGCTCCTAGACCCGAGCCATACCTTCTCATCTTTGAGATTCCAAGAGTTGGCCCCGAGCCCGATGCCGCTTTCCCACTGACCGCCGAGCGTCTACTCTCCCTGGCCCCACCCAGTTCGAAGCGAGGATGCTTCGATTATAAGGGAGGGAGAAAGTTGATGTGTTCCGGTCTCCCAAAACACGAGTCAGAGAGGATCTAGGTAGAAAGGCGGACGAATCTCTCTTGCTCGTTGAAGATCGGGTCATCGCGGAAGGACTGGAGCTGTTGCGGGGGAAACTGCGGGCGCGGTTTGGTATCCGCGGTCGCGGAAATCGCGACAGTGACTGCGTCGCGAGTCGAGATGGGGTTCGAATGAGGGGACCTCGACTCAGGCCGAGAGCCACGTTTGGGGGAAGGGACTCGTATACAGTAGTGCTAGGTTATGTGGGTTCGCTCGTGGGTTAGGGTGGCCGGTTAGGGCGGTTCGGTGATGGCTCGGTTGAAGGAGCTAGGCCTAGGGGCGGGAGCTTGGCTCAACGGCATCGCTATGCTTTAACTCTCAATTCAACTTGTTTATTAATTAGGTTTAGGTTGGCTTATATAGTATCCAAAACAAGGTTCTTGCCCAACGGGCCTAAAAACATAAGTGGATCGGCCCTCTTGGCACAAGAGAAGCCCGACATCCGAAAATAGTAACTTGCTAATAACGGCAACATCTAAATATAGTAAATACTAAAAATGACAACTTTCCAAACTTAGAAATATTCTAAGAATGGAAGCTGCTAAGAAGGGAAACTGTTAAATACGAAAAAATACTAAATATAGCAAGTGTCTCAGAATGTCTCGAAATTGGCATGTGAGGGTCACCATGCCAAAATAACTCAAATGGCACGAGGAGTGCCGAGGAATGTCATGACCGGGGTCGCATCACTCTCTCCCACTTGGCCGTAAAACGTCCCCGTTTCGCCAATGTCGTCGTCTGGGGGAACGTTGTGCCGGAAGCTGGTGGGTTTGAGAATGTAGCGACGCCGGTGCATGTCCAGCTGATGCGCGGTCGTCCTCGTGTTTTTGTCCAGCGGTGTAGTGCTCCTCTCAAGTCCAACACGGTATGTCTCGCGTTGTAGCTTCGTCAAATATGTGGGCAGGTCCATTTTCCGTGCAACGGTTGGAGTTGGTGGTAGATCATCATGAGGTACATCAACAAATTCATGCAAGAGATACGGCACGAAAGGGGGTAAGTCATAGGGATCTTTCAATAAAGAACGACACGCAGAAGTAGTAATAGGAGAACGTCCCCGAGAAGGTGGAGTGAACGCCCGTGAGTGAGTCAGCAATAAGCGTTGCTCGACTCGGTCCTGAAGTGTGGGCAATAGGGCGCTGGAGTCGGGTTCAAGGGGCTGCCACTGCATCCGAGGAGATGTCGCATGAGCGGATGGTAACAACGAAGAAACCGCGATCGCGGTTCTGTGGCCCGCGGTCGCGGTTGTGTGAGCCACGATCGCGGATGCTGCTATCGCGGTCACGGTTGCGACTGGAACGATATTCTGCGCTGCTTCGGTCTTCCCGCGGTTCCTCTTGTCATGGTCATGGAAGATCTCCGTTGGCGTCATAAGGTGGAGAGTAACTCGCCTACTGCCATGCATAAAGACGTAAGTGTTGAGGAACCCGTCATGGACTGTCTGCCTGTCATACTGCCAAGGTCTTCGAAGTAAAAGATGAGTAGCATCCATAGACACAACATCACATAAAACAGTATCATGGTATTGACCAATTTGAAAAGGGATGCGGCATTGCCTGTGTACCGCATCTCTCTTACCTTCAGAAAGCCACTAAAGACCATAGGGCTGAGGGTGTGGCTGTGTCGGTAATTGAAGGTGTTGGATAACCTTCTCACTCACAATGTTGCAGCATGACCCACTATCTATTATCACTCTGAGGGAGGCATATCGGACCACACATTTTGTATGGAAGAGGGTCTCTCGCTGGTCCAACAAGGGCACTCCTTGAAAATTGAGTGCACGGTGCGCGAAAAGACTCAGTGGGGTACCTGCAGATAAATCATGGGGGTGACATGTGTACCCATCATCATGAGGAGCGTATTCCTGTTGCGTGGTAGCTTGCTCCTTGTCTGACTCATCATCAAAGGACTCATATCATGCGGCCTGGGTGAAAAGAATCTTCTTCGGGTTGGGACAATCACGCTGTATATGTCCATGACCGCCACAACGATAGCAGGCGTGGTCTCGCATCCTATTAGTGCTGCGTGGGGCCTCCCGAATCGGGTTAGGGGCTGCACTGGTGCGTGAGGCCTCATGGCCACGGGCTAGCTATGTCTGGGCTGCATGGGGGAGGACACATCAGTAGAAATGGACGGTGCAGGGTTAGTGTCATACCTGCGAGACTGTTTATGTCGCCGGCGTAGGTTCTGCTGGTGGATCAGCATTGCCGTATGAGTGAGCTGGTTCAGGTCCCGTATAGGTAGGATCTCCAGCTAGTCTCGGATGTTGGGATTCAACCCACTCAAAAACCTGGTCTGCATAGTAGTAGGGCCGATGCTCATGCCCGCCTTGTAATACAGATCCTCAAGTTTGGCGAAGAACTCGAGTGGCGTCTGGTTGCCCTGGAGAGCGAGCGCTATCTCTATCCTCATATGATTCTGGAAGTCATCTGGAACATATTTGCGGCGCATAATGAACGCCAGTTGGTGCCATTGATCAATTTGCTCAAGGCCTCGTCGTTCCCTGTCAGTACAGAAATGATGCCACCAACTTCGGGCTTGCCCACGAAACTGCAGAGTGGCAACATCGACCTTTTCTAACTTCTTGTACTGACAGTGTTGCAGTGCGTGCTCTGTGGCCTGCAACCAATCTAAAAACACAGCAGGATCATAATCACCATGAAAATGCTCGATAGTTACCTTGATCTCGCGACGACTGGCATAAGGATTTGGTGCGTGTCGGCAGTCAGGGAAACGTCAAATTGTAGGATCTGGCTCAAGGTAAGGCTCGTCCAACTCGTCATCATAATCATCAAAGTTATCCTGGACGGGGCGAGGGCGACACTGGCGACGACGGTCATGATCGTCGGTGCGGGGCTGACACACGGGTCGCCGTGGTGGCGTCGGGATCCGGGGCGGGATGTAATCCTGTGGGTAGAGCTGGCTCTCTAATGGGTCATCCAAAGGGGGATGAAAGTTTCCCGGATTGGGGACACCTGCAACCTCAATACCCTTCTCATCATATTCAGTAAAATCAATAGGAGTCACATACCTGGGTCGTGGTGCAATACGGGGAACAGTGTCGGGATCACGGCTGGTCATAGGGCGCGTTGGCACCGTCTGGGGTGCTCGTCCGCTGGTGTAGCCACGAGTTGCGTCTCGTCGGCGCTCAATGGCATCCAGGCGTGCCTCGTCTCGCTCCATGGTCGCGAAACGCTGACGTCGGTCAGTGGTGTCGACGTATGGGTAGTTAATAAGCACTACTTTGTAGGGATTAACTAAGAGTTATTAGATGGTTTTATTGGTGCCATTCGGGTAGATTTAGACACATTCATGTGCATGGTGTTTGGGGGCGAAGATTGGTGTTTTGGTGGTGTTTTGAGCTTATTGGAGTACATGAAGATTCGGGATATGGAGCCACCAAGGAGTATGGAGTTAGAGAGGAGAAGTGTGGATTTGGTGGTCTGGAGAAGCAAATTGAAGATATCCAGAGGAAGAGAAGTTGACCACTGAGGAGACGAAGAAGAACCAAGGAGAGAGTCCACACGAGAGTAGAAGAATAATGTGCTGAATTCAATTGATTCGTTCTCTCTACTCAGATGTCCAAATGCAGTGATTCCAATTCGAGGAGTTAGATCTTGAAGTCTACTACAAGTACCCAAACTATGAGCGCAATCCGAGTTGGAAATCAAAAGTTATGAAGTTTTTACGGAAGTGACGCAGAAGCTGAAAATCGAGCATTAACCGCGATCGCGGGTCTTGGGCAACGATCGCGGGTCTTGGGCCGCGATCGCGGGTCTTGGGCAGCGATCGCGGGTCTTGGGCCGCGATCGCTGGTCATCAGCGCCGAGAGTTCGGTTTTTCCCAAGTTTATCTTTTCTGTTTTATTTTCCCTTTTTCTTATTTCTATTTCAGTTATTTTTCCTAATGGGCTAGGTCATTTGTTAGGGCCCTATAAATACTCTCCTTATGCATTAGGGTTAGGGTTCCACTCTTTAGAGACAAGTTCTAGTTTTTGGCAATTTCAATTCATCGTTGTTTTATTTCTTTTGAAGTTTCACCATGACTATGAGGAGCTAAGCCTCCTTGGCTTAGTCTGGCAATGGAAGCTTAAGTTTTGATTATTGGTTGTGAGATTATGTTCCCTTTCTTAATTCCTATTGGATTATATTATCTCTTCTAAGCTTATTCCATTGGATTTCATTGATTGCACTAGCATGCGCAACTAGTTGTTGTTGGTGATTTTCATATTGCTAGGATTAGGAAACTGTTGGGCTAACGTCCTATTCCGCTATAGCAACTACAATTTACATGCTCTGGTTGAAATTGTTCTATTGTAGGGAGAGATAATTACATGGTAAATGCATCTGAGCGAGCATTCTGTGTATCGTGGTTAATTCTTATTTGTATTGCTGCCTTTGGGTTGAACCTTTAGTGGTACTAGGGTTATTCATTGGTAAGGGTTCTTTGTGGAAGGTTTCCCTCTGAATCTACACAAGATCGGGACAGGAATAATCATAGGAAGGAATTGGAAGTAATCTAGGATCAACCAACCAAAACTTAAGTGGAAATTGCCTGGCTAAGTGTTTTCTCACATTTGATTGCATATTATTTATTCTGTTTTATTTCTTACTTGATTTAAACCTCACAAACCCCCCTTGTTACTGCTATTCGATTGGTATTCGATTTGTGATAAGAAAATAGACGCTTGTGATTCTCTTGGGATTTCGACCCTTGCTTGCTTACTATACTAGTTTAAAAGTTGAGGTTTACTTTGAGTTGGCATAACGATCTTAGGCCACGTCAGTAGTGACCCAAGTCTGTGGCGGGGGACTCGTGCTCGGCGGAGTCGTAGGCGTAGTCGTCTGCTGGCGAGCGCATGGGTCGGTATCTATTGAAGCCATGGTCCTCCTACTGGGACTCAATGATGGAGTCTAGGAGGCGAAGACCCGGCTGGAGCTGCGAACTCGAGGGCATCGGACCCTTTCCCTTGTCTAGGTGCCGCGCGGTATCGGTAGTGATCGCGGGGGCCAACAGGGGTTCCACTGCTGTGGTATCTGTTGGAGCAGAAGGAACTGTGGGCGCGGTTTGCTTTTCCGCGGTCACAGTTTTGTGTCCCGCGATCGCGGTTGTGTGAGCCGCGATCGCGGTTGCGGCAACATAGGCGGCTTTGTATGTGGCAAGTTCCCTCTGAATTCTTCGAGCGTTGAACGCATTTCTGCCATCTCCCGGACTTGAGCATCGTCAGCGGCCTGGCGAGGGGCGAGAACGTCGTCCGATTATGTCCCTAAAGACACCATGACAAACGCAGAAAGAGCAGAAACAAACACAAAAGGTAACGAAAACAAATGACAAAATAGATCTAATCAAACCGACAATATCTCACATAGGGCACTAATCTGGTCAAAGCCGTTAGGGCGGAGTGGCTAGGCTGACTCAGCGTTGACTAAACCAACACAAAAACCACACAAACTTCAAAATTCAAAAGCCAAAAAAAATAGTGACTTGATCAGCGCTACTTTGTAGGGTTTAACTAGGAGTTGTTACCGATGTTTTGGGTGCTATTTGGAGACGTTTAGAGCACAATTATAGAGATTGGAGTTGAAGAGAAGAAGTATGATTATGGTGGTTTGGAGAAGCTAAATGAAGATTTATTGAAGATAAGAAGGAAGCCACCCAAGCAGACGAAGAGAAACCAAGTGGAGAAATGCTACAAGAGCCAAACCGCGATCGCGGGGCTGAGGGCCGCGGTCGTGGAATCCAGGAAAGGAGAGGAGTGAAGAGCAAGACGAACCGCGGTCCCGGGTTTACGAAGTGCCGCGGTCGCGGAAGTTCAGTGGCGGTCGCGGAAAAGTCGAGAGCTGAGAGATTTGACATTCAATTTTCCGCGGTCGCGGAAATCCACATCAGACGCGTCGAAGAGTTTCGTCAGAAGATTTTGTTTTTACTTTATTTCTTTTAGTTCGATTATATTATTTCCATTTAGATTAGACTTGTTATCTTTAGTCTTAGTTTTGCTAGGTTTTTTAACCTAGTTTTCTTAGCCACTATTGAGGATCGAATCGTTCATTATTCAGTATTATTTTCCCTTTGAGTTATAAAGAACTAAACACCTTTGCTTAGTCCGACGATTGAAGCCTTCATTTGATATATGATTGTGAGGTTATAACTCTATTTCCTATTCCTTTGGATTATATCTTTTCTCTTGAGCTTATTTCTATTGATTATTATTGATTTGACTGGATTGGCCACCTAGTTGATATTAGTAATTGTCTATTGCTAGGGTTTGGATATTTCGGGTTGAGATTCCTTATCTTGTGTAGCAAACATGATATTCTAGGACTGGTAGGACTAGTTTATTGTGAAAGAGAATTGATTATATGTTAAATATTGCGGGTCGTGGTGTTGCATGTATCCTGGTTAATTCCTATGCTTCTTGCTGCTATTGAATTAAATCTTGAAGGTTGGTAGGGATTGTTTAATAGTTAGGGTTACCAGGACGAGTAGGACTGGTAACTAATTCAGAATATGGACATGAATAATCATAGGAAGGAATAGAGATAATCTAGGACCAATCAATCGAATGAATGGTGGATATTTGTTTGGCTAAGTGTTTTTCCCTAATTGATTACAACCTTTGTTTTATTTACTTTGTTTACTTGCAACCAAATCAACCAAAACTCCCCTTTGTTACTTTGGCATATTAATTCGCATAAAGAAAGATAACTCCTCCCTGTGGGATTCGACCCTCGCTTGCCTATTCTACTAGTTTAGGTTTTTAAGGATTATTTTGTTTATGGCACACGACTTTAGCCCCTATCAAATTGGCGCCGTTGCCGGGGAGGCAAGTTTTAATTTAAATTTGTGTTTGTTTGTGTGTCAATTTTTTTTGTGGACCTATCTTACGGTCCACACCCGTGCTACTGACTCTCCACTTCTAGCTTGTGATAGAGAGATGGAGAGATTACCCCAATTCCAGCAGAAGCCGCGATATACACTCCAGGGGTGGAGAGATCACTCCAATTCGAGTTATGAGAACCAGCAATACCCTTTTTATGGTCATGACTACCAAGAGTTCTATCCGGAGCCATAGTCGTACTATCAACAGGTTACTCCACAACATTACCATCCAGCCTACGAGCATAGACCACCGGTGCCCAATCCAAGCTCCTCCATGTCTACTGAGGATATGCTTCGATCTCTTACGCAACAAATGATCCAACTTGAACAAGTGATTAAGTCCAGTACCCAGGACTCGGAGATTGAGATTGGGCAAATGACTCAAGCAATGAGCAGAATGGAGGACAGGGCGTCGGCAAAACTACTATCTCAACCAGTAGTGCACCAGAGAGAGAATGCATTTTTAATGACCCTACAAAGTATTGAGCAGTAGCATTGATGCGAACAACCCCTGAAGTGTTGTCTGCAACGCAGGATCTTTGATTCCTCAAGCTTGAATTCGATTCCTTCTCTTCTGTAGCCAAAGTGATGGCTTTCCTAGGGCTAAAGAGATAACCCTCAAACGCGTTCAAAGTGATGAACGAAAGGATCAAAGAGATGATCAAAAACACCGAAGAGACGATGAACAATTGCTCGAAGCGACGAGCTACGGGATAGACGATCCGTGGGATCGAAGAGTTGACGTTGGAACTCAAGGGAAGGAGCGTACTCAACTTTACTACTCAAATTCAACATGCAGATTACAAACTAGGGTTTCTGGGTTTAAATAGAGACAAAGGAAATAATAATAAAATATAATAAATTGTTCGGAAACGACGCGTGTGTACCGCACGGTTAGCTACACGGTTAGCAAACCGTGCAGACCATCTGAAATTGCTCTCGACTTTCTCACACGGTTAGTTGCACGGTTAGCAAACCGTGCAGGAGTTCCGAAGTTGTTCTCAACTTTCTTGCTCGGTTAATGGCACGGTTAGCAAACCGTGCCACTGTGGAACTCTTCCATCGTTCTCTTCTTCGTTTGGCCCTCTTCTTGCGTCTGGCCCTCTTCGAGTGCACTCCCATTGTTCCCTCTTCGTCCTTTGCCTTCATTGAGCGGGTCATGGAGCTATCAATCTCCCCTTCTTGGCTACGAAGCATCCTCGCTTCATCCTTGTCGTCAAAAGCATGAGGCGTAGAAGGAGAAAGAACAACGATGTTGAACGTAGGAGGTGCACCATAGTCATCTAGTAAATTCAAGCGGTAGGCGTCGGCACCAAGGCTTTGTAGCACCTGAAATGGACCATCACCTCTAGCATCCATCTTGTGGCGTCGCTTGAATGGAAAAAGATCACAACGCAAGTGCAGCCATACCAAGCCTCCGGGCCCAAACTCCACGGTACACCGGCTTGCATTGCGTTCCTGCAAAAGAGTAGACACCGTAGGGGGTAAATCAACCAAAGCCTTAACATGGAAGAAACACGCGAAAGGATCAAGTAAAAAGCAAGGAAGACATCCTTGAATTACTAGAGAGACATCCCGGGACCGGGCTAAGGGCCGCCGATTCTCGCAGTTGCCGTGAATGTCGGGTTGTGGGGGCGTCTCAAACGTGAAATACAGGATCACCTTTGTATTGATGATGTCGCGGTTAACTCCCACCATCCTCGTTGGCGGTAATAACGCTACGTGGAACCAAGCCAATAGGCACGTTGTCGTGCTCGTCCATAGAGATGCATATGTATTTGTCCATCTCCTCCTCCTCCTCATCATCGTAGGTGTCAAATACCGGGCCGGCTGCGTAGGTGTCCTCGTCAAAAGACTCGTAGCCGGAGGTGTTCAACATTGAGTCAGTCATGGTCAACCTGAAGTCACTCATGGCCAGACGATGTTGCGCAAGCTTGGCAGTCAACACGGCATGCGAAGCTTGAAGTTGGTCAATTCGCGCACAGACGGAGGCCATGTGTTAGGGGCTGCGGTGGCCCGTAGAGTTCATGTCACTTATGGTCCGACGAAGGTGGGCAAACTTGGCAGCCTGTGCGGCGAGTTGGCGGTCTATGTCTTCACTCAGTGCACGAAGTGCGACAATTCGCTCAGAGACGGAGTCCATCTGTCCGGGGCTACGGTTGCCCGTAGAAGGAAAGTAGCTTGTCGTAGGAACCTCCATCGTACCTATACGAAGCATATAACACAAGGAGTAAGGTGCACCAAGCAAAAGAACAAGTCCAAGCCAAGTCCTTGTCTCAAAAGTGAACCAAAAAATTTTCCGCTGGGCGTACTAATTTTGGTTGCTCGTGAGGAGGGAGAGGCTTGAACGGAAGGCAACAAAGCAAGAACTAGCAAATCAAGTCCCAAACAACACACAAATTTCCAAGTGCAAGTAGATCAAATCAAGTTTCTCAGAATTAATCACAAGAGAGTTGAAAATTTATTTGCCCGTTTTAATGAGAGTTGCGTAGAGACATGAAAGAAGAGAAGATGGAGTATGACTGTATGGTGCATTCTCTGCCTTTTCTTTTGTTTCTTTTGTTTTTGAGGCTTCCGTCTTCCCAAACCTTTTTGTTTTGTTTGATGGAAGGTGAGAATGGTATGTTTGTTTTTGTTTATACAGTCACACTGTTTTGTTGTTTTTGTGTTGCTATGATGTTGAAGCAAGCAAGAAAGAACCACACAAGCAAGTGTAGGAAAATAAAGAAGAGACAAAGCAACTATGAGGGAAGAAAATCAAACAACTAATCTAGCAATTAATCCAAAGATGAAGCAAGACTTGATCAACAAGAAACAAGGAAATCAAATATGCAAATAAGGAAACAAGAGTTGCTAGAGGATGGATTTTAGGGTTGTTGGAAAAGGGGCCAAAACCTAAGGGAAACTAGGGTTCAGCTGTGAGAGAGAAGTGGAGGGTGGCGGATGGTGGTGGTGGTGGTGGCGAACGGTGGTGGTGGGGTGGTAGTGATTCTAGCGATTGGGGAGAGAAAAAAAAATCTGGGTTTTTGCAAGTGGGAAATTGCAAGGAAACACAATAAGAGAGAAGAACAAACTTAGCTTGGATAGGCTCTGATACCAGTTGATGCGAACAACCCCTAAAGTGTTGTCTGCAACGCAGGATCTTTAATTCCTCAAGCTTGAATTTGATTCCTTCTCTTCCGTAGCCAAAGTGATGGCTTTCCTAGGGCTAAAGAGATAACCCTCAAACGAGTTCAAAGTAATGAACGAAAGGATCAAAGAGATGATCACAAACACCGAAGAGACGATGAACAATTGCTCAAAGCGACGAGCTACGGGATAGACGATCCGTGGGATCAAAGAGTTGACGTTGGAACTCAATGGAAGAACCGTACTCAACTTTACTACTCAAATTCAACGTGCAGATTACAAACTAGGGTTTCTGGGTTTAAATAGCGACAAAGGAAATAATAATAAAATATAATAAATTGTTCGGAAACGACGCATGAGTACCGCACGGTTAGCTGCATGGTTAGCAAACCGTGCAGACCATCTGAAATCGCTCTCGACTTTCTCGCACGGTTAGTTGCACGATTAGCAAACCGTACAGGAGTTCCGAAGTTGTTCTCGACTTTCTTGCTCGGTTAATGGCACGGTTAGCAAACCGTGCCACTGTGGAACTATTCCGTCGTTCTCTTCTTCGTCTGGCCCTCTTCTTGCGTCTGGCCCTCTTCGAGTGCACTCCCATTGTTCCCTCTTCGTCCTTTTCCGTCATTGAGCGGGTCATGGAGCTATCAAGCATGTCACCCCCTTAGCTGAAAGGGAAGAACAAACTAATGAGACGGGTGCAAAAGACAACGAGATGTCTGTAGAAGCGAAACCGAGACCGCGGGAGGTGTTCCGCGACCGCGGTTTGCTCACTGAGGAGCTGGGAATTCCAGACGATGTCCGCGACCGCGAAGTGCTCTCTGAAGAAGATTTTTTCCGAGAACAGGAAGAATGCCGCGACCGCGAGGAAGAGGGCCGCGACCGCGGATTTGTTGCTGAAGAGGAGTTAAAAATCGGCGAATTTCCGCGACCGCGGCCAGATTTCCGCGCTCGCGGAAAAATCGCTACTAAAGAGGAGCTGCTCGATGATTTTCCGCGACCGCGAACGGATTTCCGCGATCGCAGAACAGCCTGTTGGAACGATGACATTCCCTCTAGTTTTGATGATGATAAACTCAAATGCTTTTGATGGTTTTTAGTGTGACTATGAGTTTCAGGAAACGATTGAGTCAAAGGAACGATGAAAACCAATGAAGAGTCAAAACAGAGAAGCAAAGGACCAGAGAAGCCAACAATGACAAAACAACACGCTGGAACAGAAGAAAAGAAGGGACGCGTGATGTTGAATAGAACAAGGGAACAACGCAAGGAACGGAGGACGCGCGCTGAAACCCTAGAGGCTGTTGAATATCTGTTTATGGAAACAGATTATGAAGTTGCAACTTGGGCCTCAAGGAAGATATCGATAGAGAGATATTGTGGTTAGAATGATTTTAGAAAAGATTGTATGAGATTTTATTATCTTATTTTCCTTAAGTAAAACTAGGGTAAAATATGAGAATTTCCTAGACTATATATTAGAAAGTTGCGAACTTCATTCAACAAGAGAGATAGAACACGGAACAAAGAGCATCCTCAGTGAGCAGAGCATTCGGAACAAGAGAAGAGCATTCGAAAGAAGAGAAGAGTATTCGAAGGAAGAAGAAGAACACTTACAAGGGACGAGACTTTGGTGAGTTGAGTACTTGTTAGGGTTTTGTTTGTCTTAGGTGTTATTAGGAACGTTACATTGAGAAGTCTAGATATCTAGGAGTAAACTAGATTGAGATAAGACTTGCTTGTTTGTAATTCCAGGATTAATAACATAAGTAGACATTCGAAATCCTACTAGGGAAACCTAGAGGTAGAGGTTTTTCTTAGTCAACTAGTTGGTTGATTAAGTTTTCCTCTCTAAGGAACTGAGCTTGCTACTTATTAATCTGTCGTTATTTTCCGCTGCCCAAGGAACGAACTTACCGTTCCTTGATCTAACACACACGATTCTACAATTGGTATCAGAGCAGGTGCTCTAGATTGTGTGTTACTTACAGATTTTACAGGTAACAATGGCTCCCAGTACTGTCGAAGTCGGTTTGAACTCCTCAAGGCCTCCTCTCTTGCTCGCTGGACAATATCAACATTGGAAAACACTTTTCATCAAGTGGGTGCAAAGTCATGACTACCAATGCCGGTTGGTGATCTCTCTTGGTGATATTGACATTGTTGATCTTGAGAAGAAGAAGAAGAAACTGAAGAAATGGGATCAAGACGATCTCCAAGTCATGGAGAAAAATTGCAAAGCAGCCATGCTCATCAACAACTCTCTCAATCAGCAAGATGTGCAAAAACTCCAATCTTGTGAGTCGGCCAATGCTAAATGGCTTGCCTTGGAACAAATGTATATGTGAAGCAAGGATCTGCGTGAAGTTGATCGTTTCACTGCGAAAAAGGACTTTTACAACTTCAAAATGGATGACAAGGAAGATGTGAGTTCCTACCAAGCACGATTTGATAAGATCACAACAAATCTCACTGCTCACTCCGTCACCGATGAGGAAATTCTCCCCGATGAGAAAATCCTCATAATCATTGATGGTCTCCCTCATCGTCATGCAATGACCAAAGCTATTCTGAAGGAGAATCCCAACACCGTCAAACTGACGTTCCATGAGGTATTCAGCAAGATACAAAAGTATGACAACGAAGAAAAGGCTGCAAGAAACAAGGATTCCGAAGAAAAGGGAATTGCCTTGATGGTTGGAAAGGCTGTCGACAGAATTGAGAACAACCTCGATGACGATGATGGCTCCGATGACCCTGAGGTGGTATTGCTTACTAAAGCCATGTGTTCCCTCTACAACAAAGGAAGAAACAGTAGAGGAGGGAACGGTGAGACTCATGACATCAATGATATCACTTGTTACAACTGTAATGAGAAGGGTCACTACTCCAGTTCGTGCCCAAAGCCGAAGAAGGCAAGCAAACCTTCTGGGAACGAAGAAAAGAAAGCTTTCGTCGCTGTCTGGGGCAATGAAGATGACTCAGATAACGAAGATCCTGAAGCCTGGAGTGGCAAGATGTGTGCAATGGCCATCAACGACTCCTCTGAGGAACTCGAGGTAAATCCAGAAACGTTCTTGAAATCTCTTGTGAATTATGATAAGAAATCCTTAATTGCTCTCATAAGGGAAATGTATTCTGAAAACTTGAAAACACAAGAGGAACTTGCTAATTCTGAAGATGAGTGTAGTAGTTTAAAAGAAAATCTTTCTAACACTGCTAGTAGCTCTACTGTTCATTGTTCTTCATGTGATGCTAATCATGAGGAACTTCAGAGATTAAGAAATGAGAAAGTCTCTTTGCTTATGGATGAAGTCTCTAACAATACTGATGCAAGGAGTATAGCTAGTCCAACTAAGCTTGAAGCACAGGTATCCGAGATGAAGTCCTATGTGCACAAGATTCATTCTGTTCTGATGGAATAGAAGGCTGAAGCTGAAAGCGTCAAGTTCGTCAAAGCAAGGTATGGTATTGGCTATACAGGTTCCAACCAAAAGGAAGATGATCCATCTATACTGGAACTACGTGAAGCAAGAGATAGGGAACTTCAAGATACTAGAGAGAAGAATCGCAATCTTGAGGAACACGTCAAGGTCCTTGAGAGTGGTCTGGATGAAACTTAGTCCTGGTACACTGGACAACCTGCCCACAAGATTTTTCTCAAGCAGTCTCAGGGAACGCAACCAAACATTCCATGTCCTAAACGTACCAAACAACACAAGAGTATTGTTCCCAACAGAAAGTATGTTCAGATGGAACAGTTCAAGTTGTGTTGGTATTATGGGGACAACAAACATGTGCAAAGAGATTGTAAAAAGAAAAAGAAGTTCTCTGAAGAGCACACAAAGAGAAGGAACAATAGGAGTAACAATGTGAACTTGAATGATTTCTATGATGATTCACATGTGCATAATCATAATCATGCTAAGACTAGGAAGAAATTTGTTGTTAATGTTAGAACTATTCCTATGGAACAATTGCATTATGTGTCTCGACCAGGTAAGGGTAAGCTTGCCTGGGTCGCCAAACCTTAACCTTTTTTTGTGCAGGCTAAAGTGAGAGGGAACGAGAGGTGGTACATTGACAGCGCTTGTTCATGCCACATGACTGGAAAGGAAGATCAACTCAACTCACCTCACTTCACAAACACTCAAAAGGGAGTGTTGCTCTTGGAGACAAGAGACACAGAGAAATCATTGGAACATGCGAAACGAAACTAAACTCCAGTATCACGGTAAAAGAAGTTAGTTTAGTTCATGAACTTGGTTTCAGTTTGTTGAGTGTTGCACAACTTTGCGACCAAGGGAACAACAAAATGGCACGTAGTAGACCGCAAAAGCACTTCTGGAACGGAACAGTTCCTTGGGCCCTGTCTCATTTCATGGGGTTCTAAGTAGCAAAACTATGTGGCCCTCTCCAATGCAGAAGCTGATACATTGCCGCGGCAAGCTGTTGTGCTCAGGTATTATGGCTTAAGCAACAACTGGAAGACTATGGTATGTCTCTTGGCACCGTTCCTATTATGTGTGATAATACTAGTGCCATCAACATTTCAAAAAATTCAGTTCATCATTCACGTACTAAGCATATTGACATTCGTCATCATTTTCTACGTGATAATGTTGACATGGGCTTTATTAGAATGGAACATTGCAGGATTGAAAATCAAGTGGTAGACATCTTCACCAAAGCACTAGACAAAGGTCCATTCGAGCATCTTCGATTACTCCTTGGCATGATCTCTCTGAATTGAGGACCTTCACATCCATTATTCCTTCAATGCTTGGCTAATTCGTTCCATAATTTTCATGAAGTTCCTTGTCTGTGTGCCTTTCATGACTTGATTTTCATGACTTTAGCTTATTCGAATTGCTTTGTATTAGGATTTAGATACTTTGTCTTTTAATTTGTGTTGAATTACTTGATTGCATGCTAACATCTTCTTAAAGACCCAAAACAACCAATTTGATGATTGAACCCTCATTACAAGCCCACATGATAATTGGTTGTACATCCTACCTTAGCCGCGATTCAGGTAAACGTTCCCTATGATCCCTCTTTGCTATACTTTTTACTGGGAATAATTACTTGAGTTGTTTTTCTCCCTACCATGAGTTTGGATATACTATATTTTGTGTGAACCCAACATTGAAATATCCAGACTAGCCTCGCAAGCACTCTTGGTCTTAGGGGGAACGAAGACCATTGCTCAGATTAAGGGGGAACTGATAGTTGTGGAACGCTGAATTTGAATCAGAGGCTGGCATTAATTGAGTTGCAAGTATCGGTTGGAACGGCTCCCTGTGCGATTTGACCGCTCTGCGACTGGAACAGTGACACGGCAACCGAGCAAAAAGTGATTGTTGTATCAGGAGAGAGAAGAGTTATTGAAGGAAACTTTTGAAAGAAGGAAACTTAGAGACGGTTGAGATCCGAAAGATTTTATTTGGATAAGATTTTATCTTGAAAAAGATTTTATCTTGTTCCTCTATATATACGACATATCTTCACAAGTTCCTGCACCGCCACTCCTCTCTCTCTGATATCTCTCAGAATTCAAATACTCTCAAATCTCTAAAGCTCTCTGCCTTTCATGGATTCCCCAAGCAAGAAGATCATCACCGACAAATTAAGGGCAATACCAAGGGAACGGGCACTGTCGCTGCAAAGAAAGCGGTTGGTGAAGGAACGTCTAAGGGAAGCTCAATTCAGCATCAAATTCTTGCTGAGCTCAAGCAACTGAACTCCACCATGACATTGCACTTGGATCATTTCTTGAGCAAAGCCGATGATTCTGCAGAAGACCCTGAGATCTAAGTGCTCTCCGTTCCTATTCTAGCCCGTCTGACCCTCTGTTCTTGATTTCTTTTAATTGTTTTTATGTCTTTTGTGTGATTGTTCCTTATCTTCTGATCTTAGCTGTCTAGGTCCCTATGCTTTGTACCTCGCATGGCTTTATGAATGAATTATCTTGTTTATGAGTTGCATGTGTGTCAAGTCTTTCTGTTTCTTGTGGAACTTTTGATGATGCCAAAATGGGGAAGTATGGAAAATGTGAAACCCAAGGAAGAGTTGATGACAGAAGCTAGTGCTAAGGGGAACGACAAAGCTACTTGAAGGTAAATTCTCTATGCACATTCTAAGGGGGAACACTGTTGACATTTAGAACATATGATCTGTGTGATTAAATGTGAAACTGCCTCTTACTCGTATGTTTTGAACTGCATATTTTGACTTGCACATTTTGAAGGAGTTTGTCATCACCAAAAAGGGGGAAATTGTTGGAACGATGACGTTCCCTCTAGTTTTGATGATGATAAACTCAAATGCTTTTGATGGTTTTTAGTGTGACTATGAGTTTCAGGAAACGATTGAATCAAAGGAACAATGAAAACCAATGAAGAGTCAAAACAGAGAAGCAAAGGAACAGAGAATCCAACAATGACAAAACAACACGCTGGAACAGAAGAAAAGAAGGGACACGTGATGTTGAACAGAACAAGGGAACAACGCAAGGAACGGAGGACGCGCGCTGAAACCCTAGAGGCTGCTGAATATATGTTTATGGAAACAGATTATGAAGTTGCAACTTGGGCCTCAAGGAAGATCTCGGTAGAGAGATATTGTGGTTAGAATGATTTTAGAAAAGATTGTATGAGATTTTATTATCTTATTTTCCTTAAGTAAAACTAGGGTAAAATATGAGAATTTCCTAGACTATATATTAGAAAGCTGCGAACTTCATTCAACAAGAGAGATAGAACACGGAACAGAGAGCATCCTCAGTGAGCAGAGCATTCGGAACAAGAGAAGAGCATTCGAAAGAAGAGAAGAGTATTCGAAGGAAGAAGAAGAACACTTACAAGGGATGAGACTTTGCTGAGTTGAGTACTTGTTAGGGTTTTGTTTGTCTTAGGTGTTATTAGGAACGTTACATTGAGAAGTCTAGATATCTAGGAGTAAACTAGATTGAGATAAGACTTGCTTGTTTGTAATTCCAGGATTAATAACATAAGTAGACATTCGAAATCCTACTAGGGAAACCTAGAGGTAGAGGTTTTTCTTAGTCAACTAGTTAGTTGATTAAGTTTTCCTCTCTAAGGAACTGAGCTTGCTACTTATTAATCTGTCGTTATTTTCTGCTGCCCAAGGAACGAACTTACCGTTCCTTGATCTAACACACACGATTCTACACATCCCCTGGGGACGAAGACTCGCTTGAAGATATCCGCGACCGCGGAGAGGAAGTTCGCGATCATGGCAAACCTCCTGGAGCTCCAGATGATATCGAGGTTGTTCCTGATGCTTACGTTCGGCCCAATTTTCCCCCGCTCGGTTCATTGAAGCCTCCCGCTCTTTTTCCTGAGGCTCTGAAGGATACTCGAAGGCTGAAGAACAACAAAGAGAATTATGAGACCTTCAGTAACTACGAGGCAAACGTGCCTTTGGTCAAACTAGCAAACAGCATCCCTCGCTATGCAAGGTTTTTAAAGGCGCTACGCAAGATCAAGAAGAAGACGATGGAGAAGCACAAGAAGGAGACCGTGATTCAAATGGCGGAATTCTACATGCTGGATACGGGTCAGGACAAACATGCAGCCCATGAGATGTTGGGTAGGCCGTTTCTGAAGATGGGAAGTGCAATCATTGATGTGAACAGCGGTCCACTCACCATGACATACAGGAGAATGAGGGTCGGATTCAACTTAGATGATGCAAAGAGACACCCTCCGGATGGTAACCCTGAGCGCTCCATTGATGTGAGCAACCCGATTTGAGTAGGAGAGCATTATGTCGAGCCCCGACAATAACTAAGGCACTGCTCGGGAGGCAACCCGAGGTATGTATTTCTCTTCTTGTCTTTTCATTCCATGTCTTTAGTTGTTTTTGTGTTATTTCGTTTTTGCTTTTATTTTTGTTTTTGCGTTTAGACTAACATGTAGGTAGGAGACCCGATGCCAAATTGAAGACGGTGTTCCTCGCACCAGTAACTTTTCCGCGGGCGTAGAAAATTTTCCGCGGTCGCGGAAATACCACTGTAAGTCTCCTCGACCTAAAAAAAATGCGAAAAAAAAAATCAAAAAGAAAAAAAGTTCTACGAAGGCCAGCTGTCCGAGTTTTCTACGAGAGATGGTGCGCATCATGCTGTCAAGGAGGAGACATTCGCCCCATATTTTTATTTGGCACCGATGATGGCCCTACATTCGACAGCTGAGGAGGAGGAACACTAGAGCCCACACCACGATTACATCTGGGCTCCATTTTTGTGTTCATTGAAGGCTGTGCAGCCCCGATTCTGTGATATACCACTACACCTTATAGTGGATTCCTTTTGGTTGCACGGTGGAGTTTGTTTGAAGACCGGCGCGACACCAGTGACATGTGCTTATATTGATATACCGCAAGCAACAACTTCCAGGTTCAAGCCAACTCAACGACGATTGTGAGTAATTTTCTGCTTTTCCCTGTGCTTCATCTTTTTGTCTTTCATTACATTGAGGACAATGCAATATTTAAGCATGGGGGAGTGTTCTATACTTGCTAGTCGTTTGAGGAGAAAAGAAAAAAAAATGAAAAAAAAAGTCAAATAATGAAAAAAAAGACAAAAAAATCCTGGAATAAGTCGAAAATCTGCAAGGGCGGCTTAGGTAATAAGCAGGTGGCTTGGACCAGCATTAGGCTGGGGTAATAATTGGTCAAGAGTGATGTGAGTTTATGTGAGCCCATCTATTAAGAAAATGAAATGAGTGGCTTGGTGAAAACCCGAAAGGGTGCTTTGGCAAAATGAGTGAAAAGAAGAAGAGTGATTATTAGGATTTCTCATTTTTCCTGGCGTGCTGACATAAGAAGAGGTGATATAAGGAGGATTGGGGTAGGTCACTCTGGGAGGCATAAGAAGATAGATGGAGGCTAGGATTATATGTTTATTCACTCTATGGTGTTCGGGATAAGCTTGGGGGAAGTACTCTGCTTTCCTTTAAGCTTATTGGTTGTGTGTTGTATTTATTGTGTTGGTGCCTTGGAGTTTCATGTTTAGGTGCAATTCTTAGTGGAGATGTTTTTTCTATGCTTCCTGAGACCTCAGGGATTTGATTGGAGGAGCAGGTTTCTATTAGCTTACTCGAGGACGAGCAAGGTTTAAGCATGGGGGAATTTGATCAGCGCTACTTTGTAAGGTTTAACTAGGAGTTTTTTTGGGTGCTATTTGGAGACGTTTAGAGCACAATTGTAGAGATTGGAGTTGAAGAGAAGAAGTATGATTATCGTGGTTTGGAGAAGCTAAATGAAGATTTATTGAAGATGAGAAGGAAGCCACCCAAGAAGACGAAGAGAAACCAAGTGGAGAAGTGCTACAAGAGCCAAACCGCGGTCGCGGGGCTGAGGGCCGCGGTCACGGAATCCACGAATGGCGAGGAGTGAAGAGCAAGACGAACCGCGGTCGCGGGGACAAAACCGTGGTCGCGGGTTTACGAAGTGTCGCAGTCGCGGAAGTTCAGTGGCGGTCGTGAAAAAGTCGAGAGCTGAGAGATTTGACATTCAATTTTCCGCGATCGCGGAAATCCACATCAGACGCGTCGAAGAGTTTCATCAGAAGATTTCGTTTTTACTTTATTTCATTTTTACTTTATTTCTTTTAGTTCGATTATATTATTTCCATTTAGATTAGACTTGTTATCTTTAGTCTTAGTTTTACTAGGTTATTTAACCTAGTTTTTTTTGCCACTATTGAGGATCGAATCGTTCATTATTCAGTATTATTTTCCCTTTGAGTTATGAAGAACTAAGCACATTTGCTTAGTCCGACGATTGAAGCCTTCATTTGATATATGATTGTGAGGTTGTAACTCTATTTCCTATTCCTTTGTATTATATCTTTTCTCTTGAGCTTATTCCTATTGATTATTATTGATTTGACTGGATTGGCCACCTAGTTGTTATTAGTAATTGTCTATTGCTAGGGTTTGGATATTTCGGGTTGAGATTCCTTATCTTGTGTAGCAAACATGATATTCTAGGACTGGTAGGACTAGTTTATTGTGAAAGAGAATTGATTATATGTTAAATACTGCGGGTCGTGGTGTTGCATGTATCCTGGTTAATTCATATGCTTCTTGCTGCTATTGAATTAAATCTTGAAGGTTGGTAGGGATTGTTTAATAGTTAGGGTTACCAGGGCGGGTAGGACTGGTAACTAATTCAGAATAGGGACAGGAATAATCATAGAAAGGAATAGAGATAATCTAGGACCAATCAATCGAATGAATGGTGGATATTTGTTTGGCTAAGTGTTTTTCCCTAATTGATTACAACCTTTGTTTTATTTACTTTGTTTACTTGCAACCAAATCAACCAAAACTCCCCTTTGTTACTTTGGCATATTAATTCGCATAAAGAAAGATAACTCCTCCCTATGGGATTCGACCCTTGCTTGCCTATTCTACTAGTTTAGATTTTTAAGGATTATTTTGTTTAGGGCACACGACTTTAGCCCCTATCAAATTGGCGCCGTTGCCGGGGAGGCAAGTTTTAATTTTTCTTTGTGTTTGTTTGTGTGTCAATTTTTTGTGTGGACCTATCTTACGGTCCACACCCGTGCTACTGACTCTCCACTTCTAGCTTGTGATAGAGAGATGGAGAGATTACCCCAATTCCAGCAGGAGTCGCGATATGACCCATACTCCTGCGCATACACTCCAGGGTGGAGAGATCACCCCAATTCGAGTTATGGGAACCAGCAATACCCTTTTTATGGTCATGACTACCAGGAGTTCTATCCGGAGCCACAGTCGTACTATCAGCAAGTTACTCCACAACATTACCGTCCAGCCTACGAGCATAGACCACCGGTGCCCAATCCAAGCTCCTCTATGTCTACTGAGGATATGCTTCGATCTCTTACGCAACAAATGATCCAACTTGAACAAGTGATGAAGTCCAGTACCCAGGACTCGGAGATTCAGATTGGGCAAATGACTCAAGCAATGAGCAGAATGGAGGACAGGGCGTCGACAAAACTAATATCTCAACCAGTAGTGCACCAGAGAGAGAATGCATTTTCAATGACCCTACAAAGTACTGAGAAGCAGCATGGCACCCCCTTAGCTGAAAGGGAAGAACAATTTAATGAGACGGGTGCAAAAGACAGCGAGATGTTTGCAGAAGAGAAACCGAGACCGCGTGAGGTGTGCCGCGACCGCGGTTTGCTCACTGAGCAGTTGGGAATTCCAGACGATGTCCGCGACCGCGAAGTGCTCTCTGAAGAAGATTTTTTCTGGGAACAGGAAGAATGCCGCGACTGCGAGGAATAGGGCCGCGACCGCGGATTTGTTGCTGAAGAGGAGTTAAAAATTGGCGAATTTCCGCGACCGCGGCCAGATTTCCGCGCTCGCGGAACATCCCCTGGGGACGAAGACTCGCTCGAAGATATCCGCGACCGCAGAGAGGAAGTCCGCGATCGTGGCAAACCTCCTGGAGCTCCAGATGATATCGAGGTTGTTCCTGATGCTTACGTTCGGCCCAATTTTCCCCCGCTCAGTTCGTTGAAGCCTCCCACTCCTTTTCCTGAGGCTCTGAAGGATACTCGAAGGCTGAAGAACAACAAAGAGAATTATGAGACCTTCAGTAACTGCGAGTCAAACGTGCCTTTGGTCAAAATGGCAAACAACATCCCTCGCCGCGCAGGGTTTTCAAAGGCGCTGCCCAAGATCAAGAAGAAGTTGAAGGAGAAGCACAAGAAGGAGACTGTGATTCAAATGGCGGAATTCTACATGCTGGATATGGGTCAGGACAAACATGCAGCCCCTGAGATGTTGGGTAGGCCGTTTCTGAAGATGGCAAGTGTAATCAATGATATGAACTGCGGTCCACTCACCATGACGTACGGGAGAATGAGGGTCGGATTCAACTTAGATGATGCAAAGAGACACCCTCCGGATGGTAACCCTGAGCGCTCCATTGATGTGAGCAACCCGAGTTGAGTAGGAGAGCATTATGTCGAGCCTCGACAATAACTAAGGCGTTGCTCGGGAGGCAACCCGAGGTATGTATTTCTCTTCTTGTCTTTAGTTGTTTTTGTGTTATTTCGTTTTTGCTTTTATTTTTGTTTTTGCGTTTAGACTAACCTGCAGGTAGGAGACCCGATGCCAAATTGAAGACGGTGTTCCTTGCACCAGTAACTTTTCCGCGGGCGCGGAAAATTTTCCGCGGTCACGGAAATACCACTGTAAGTCTCCTCGACCTAAAAAAAAAGAAAAAAAAAGAATCGAAATAAAAAGGTTCTACAAAGGCCAGATGTCCGAGTTTTCTACGAGAGATGGTGCGCATCATGCTGCCAAGGAGGAGACATTCGCCCCACATTTTTATTTGGCACCGATGATGGCCCTACATTCGACAACTGAGGAGGAAGAACACTAGAGCTCACACCACGATTACATCTGGGCTCCATTTCTGTGTTCATTGAAGGCCGTGCAGCCCCGATTCTGTGATATACCACTACACCTTACAGTGGATTCCTTTTGGTTGCATGGTGGAGTTTGTTTGAAGACCGGCGCGACACCAGCGACATGTGCTTATATTGATATACCGCAAGCAACAACTTCCATGTTCAAGCCAACTCAACGACGGTTGTGAGTACTTTTCTGCTTTTCCCTGTGCTTCATCTTTTTGTCTTTGATTACATTGAGGAAAATGCAATGTTTAAGCATGGGGGAGTGTTCTATACTTGCTAGTCGTTTGAGGAGAAAAGAAAAAAAAATTGAAAAAAAAAGTCAAATATTGAAAAAAAAGACAAAAAAAAATCCTAGGATAAGTCGAAAACCCACAAGGGCGGCTTAGGTAATAAGCAGGTGGCTTGGACCAGCATTAGGCTGGGGTAATAATTGGTCAAGAGTGATGTGAGTTTATGTGAGCCCATCTATTGGAAAAATGAAATGAGTGGCTTGGTGAAAACCCGAAAGGGCGCTTTGGCAAAATGAGTGAAAAGAAGAAGAGTGATTATTAGGATTCTTCATTTTTCCTGGCGTGGTGACATAAGAAGAGGTGATATAAGGAGGATTCGGGTAGGTCACTCTGTGAGGCATAAGAAGATAGATGGAGGCTAGAATTAGATGTTTATTCACTCTATGGTGTTCGGGATAAGCTTGGGGGAAGTACTCTGCTTTCCTTTAAGCTTATTGGTTGTGTGTTGTATTTATTGTGTTGGTGCCTTGGAGTTTCATGTTTAGGTGCAATTCTTAGTGGATATGTTTTTTCTATGCTTCCTGAGACCTTGGGGATTTGATTGGAGGAGTAGGTTTCTATTAGCTTACTCGAGGACGAGCAAGGTTTAAGCATGGGGGAATTTGATCAGCGCTACTTTATAGGGTTTAACTAGGAGTTGTTACCGGTGTTTTGGGTGCTATTTGGAGACGTTTAGAGCACAATTGTAGAGATTGGAGTTGAAGAGAAGAAGTATGATTATCGTGGTTTGGAGAAGCTAAATGAAGATTTATTGAAGATGAGAAGGAAGCCACCCAAGAAGACGAAATAAAACCCAGTGGAGAAGTGCTACAGGAGCCAAACCGCGGTCGCGGGGCTGAGGGCCGCGGTCGCGGAATCCACAAAAGGCGAGGAGTGAAGAGCAAGACGAACCTCGGTCGCAGGGACAAAACCGCGGTCGCGGGTTTACGAAGTGCCGCGATCGCGGGAGTTCAGTGGCGGTCGGGAAAAAGTCGAGAGTTGAGAGATTTGACAGTCAATTTTCCACGGTCGCGGAAATCCACATCAGACGCGCCGAAGAGTTTCGTCAGAAGATATCGTTTTTACTTTATTTCGTTTTTACTTTATTTCTTTTAGTTCGATTATATTATTTCCATTTAGATTAGACTTGTTATCTTTAGTCTTAGTTTTGCTAGGTTATTTAACCTAGTTTTCTTAGCCACTATTGAGGATCGAATCATTCATTTTTCAGTATTATTTTCCCTTTGAGTTATGAAGAACTAAGCACCTTTGCTTAGTCCGACGATTAAAGCCTTCATTTGATATATGATTGTGAGGTTGTAACTCTATTTCCTATTCCTTTGGATTATATATTTTCTCTTGAGCTTATTCCTATTGATTTTTATTGATTTGACTGGATTGGCCACCTAGTTGTTATTAGTAATTGTCTATTGCTAGGGTTTGGATATTTCGGGTTGAGATTCCTTATCTTGTGTAGAAAACATGATATTCTAGGACTGGTAGGACTAGTTTATTGTGAAAGAGAATTGATTATATGTTAAATACTGCGGGTCGTGGTGTTGCATGTATCCTGGTTAATTCATATGCTTCTTGCTGCTATTGAATTAAATCTTGAAGGTTGGTAGGGATTGTTTAATAGTTAGGGTTACCAGGACGGGTAGGACTGGTAACTAATTCAGAATAGGGATAGGAATAATCATAGGAAGGAATAGAGATAATCTAGGACCAATCAATAGAATGAATGGTGGATATTTGTTTGGCTAAGTGTTTTTTCCCTAGTTGATTACAACCTTTGTTTTTTTTACTTTGTTTACTTGCAACCAAATCAACCAAAACTCCCCTTTGTTACTTTGGCATATTAATTCGCATAAAGAAAGATAACTCCTCCCTGTGGGATTCGACCCTTGCTTGCCTATTCTACTAGTTTAGGATTTTAAGGATTATTTTGTTTAGGGCACACGACTTTAGCCCCTATCCGCGGTCGCGGAAGTTCAGTGGCGGTCGCGGAAAATTCGAGAGCTGAAAGATTTGACATTCAATTTTCCGCGGTCGCGGAAATCCACATCAGACGCGCCGAAGAGTTTCGTCAGAAGATTTTGTTTTTACTTTATTTCATTTTTACTTTATTTATTTTAGTTCGATTATATTATTTCCATTTAGATTAGACTTGTTATCTTTAGTCTTAGTTTTGCTAGGTTATTTAACCTAGTTTTCTTAGCCACTATTGAGGATCGAATCGTTCATTATTCAGTATTATTTTTCCTTTGAGTTATGAAGAACTAAGCACCTTTGTTTAGTCCGACGATTGAAGCCTTCATTTGATATATGATTGTGAGGTTATAACTCTATTTCCTATTCCTTTGGATTATATCTTTTCTCTTGAGCTTATTTCTATTGATTATTATTGATTTGACTGGATTGGCCACCTAGTTGATATTAGTAATTGTCTATTGTTAGGGTTTGGATATTTCGGGTTGAGATTTTTTATCTTGTGTAGCAAACATGATATTCTAGGACTGGTAGGACTAGTTTATTGTGAAAGAGAATTGATTATATGTTAAATACTGCGGGTCGTGGTATTGCATGTATCCTGGTTAATTCTTATGCTTCTTGCTGCTATTGAATTAAATCTTGAAGGTTGGTAGGGATTGTTTAATAGTTAGGGTTATCAGGACGGGTAGGACTGATAACTAATTCAGAATAGGGACAGGAATAATCATAGGAAGGAATAGAGATAATCTAGGACCAATCAATCGAATGAATGGTGGATATTTGTTTGGCTAAGTTTTTTTCCCTAATTGATTACAACCTTTGTTTTGTTTACTTTGTTTACTTGCAACCAAATCAACCAAAACTCCCCCTTGTTACTTTGGCATATTAATTCGCATAAAGAAAGATAACTCCTCCCTGTGGGATTCGACCCTTGCTTGCCTATTCTACTAGTTTAGGTTTTTAAGGATTTTTTTGGTTAGGGCACACGACTTTAGCCCCTATCATGACTACGCAAGAAGTATTCCAGCATGCAAATCCTAGAATCCACAGAGAAAGAATACGGGGAGGTAAGCTTAATGGACCTCGGCCAAGAACCCTAATGGGCTTGAGCCGAAAACACACTAATGGGCTAGCCTTCTCCAGCAAGAGAAAGACACACGCCCGAAATAGAAAGTACGAAAATGGAAATGCTAAAAAGGGAAACATGCTAAAACAAGAAATAACATAAAATAGGCTAAACTAGACTAAGTCTTGGACCAATGAGGACGCCAAGGTCTTGGTCGTCTTGGGCTTGTCGTTGCCCGACTTGAGTTGAGCCCGGAACACATCAGGTTCCTTGAGAAAGGAAGTTTTTTGGGGGGATTTTGGTGGAAATTTTACATATGTATTTTTCTTTTCTTTTTTTTTGGAAAAACTTTTACCATACATTTGTTTTGCCTCCAACATTTTTATATTATTTTATAAAAAAAAATTATTTGTTTCGATGATATAAATTACTTTATATTATGTGTTATCTATATAAGTATTCATCCGTTTAATCAAATGTAAATGTATTATTTAAATTTTAGGATAAAAAAGTGTATTTTATAGCTTTTGAAAATAAGGTCTATTTTTAAAGTAAAATATTCTTATTGTTTCATATTTGTGGAAAATGTTTATATTCTTTAAATCAATAATTCTTACTTTTTATTAAACATGTTTAATTTATATGTAATAATTTAGTATAAATAACTGATTAAATGATATTAGTCAAATATGCATGACGTGATCATCTCAATTCTCAATTGAGTAAATTATATATGCATTTTGTTTATAAGCAATGTATATACCGTGTACATATACATAGTTGTGAGTTGTGAATTTGTGACAATGAAGTAATAGAGTATATATTATTAAGTATTATATTGTATGTGTAGTATACTGTATAGAATATATAATATTAGACTGTATAATACATATTATAAATATATATAATACATATTAAATATACATAGTATATGTCATTAATAGATTTATACATGGAAATATGTATAAATATGTAATACATCGTTTGACTTAAAGTTATTTTATCTTTTATATGTACATTACATTGCATAGATATCAAAACTTATGATTTTCAAATGCAACACAAGTTTGTAGTTCTAAAGTTATAATGTCCAAACACCAAATATAATGTTAACTTTATATATAGACAAATATTATGCTCTCTTTTAGATAAACGGTTTGTCTAATGTGTGTCCATGGACACATGTTAATAGGTCAAATTTGAAAACTTTTTTCAAAATATTTTCTAAAGTAGAAGGGGTGTACTCCTAGAAAAAAAAATTAAACTAGTAAATAAAAGGGATTATTACTAAATATGAAATTTTTATTATGTGCTCATGGGCACACATTAGAAAAATCCTTAGATAAAAGGCATGCCTAGATGATCATAATGAATGATTTTTACAAAAAAATTACAATTAATCTCACATCTAGAGTTCAAATTATTAAACTCTTGTCTAACAATGTACATGACATACGTTGAGACTCCTGTCATCACAACCGGTTGGCTTGAGCGAAGGCTCTGGCTCACAAGGTTCCTAAAGAGGAGGGAACCGCGTGGGGCTTGTTTCACGACCCCGCGTGGGGCTTGTTTTATCATCTAGGCATGCCTTTTATCTAAGGATTTTTCTAATGTGTGCCCATGAGCACATAATAAAAATTCCATATTTAGTAATAATCCCTTTTATTTACTAGTTTTTTTTTTCTAGGAGTACACCCCTTCTACTTTAGAAAATATTTTGAAAAAAGTTTTCAAATTTGACCTATTAACATGTGTCCATGGACACACATTAGACAAACTGTTTATCTAAAAGAGAGCATAATATTTTATAAGATAACTAAATATGACTTCTATTTAACATCTAACTTAAGTGTGGACGATTATAATGACACTTATTTCTATGTTTTCTATAACTAATATTGTTTATAAAATACAGAGCTCCATAGAACAAAAGTAGAAGAAACCACACAGTAGACATTTGACCCTCGCATTGGCAAGAAAACTTGCAAGCTATCTACCGATAAGTAACATTGCGAGTAAGGACAACTTAGTGGAAAATACCAACACAAGCAGATTGAACATCATTGCAATTACCCTTTGGAAGCATATCTAAAATCAATTCTATCTCATGAAGGATAATAATTTATGAACCCAATTTCTAGATTTGGGATTAACTAAATCTAACTCTAATTCTGTAAATAAATCTAATCTAGATCTAAAATAGGACCAAATGCATTTTTAATCTAGATCTAACATGGACAAATTCAATGAAATTGGTTTGGCCTACCTGGAGATGGGATTCGGTGGCAGTGGAGGCGAATCTGATGGGGCGTTCGCAAAGTCGATGGCTTGGAGGTGGATCTGATGGCAATGGAGAGGGGCAACGACTAGAGGAGAGGAGCAAATTTTGGATTTTATGGGAGTGATATTTTATGTCAATTTGAGATACTAATGTGCTTTTATAGGGTGTGTTATAAAAAGATTTTGAGTTGTGTTAAAATTCAACACCCATATTCAATAATGAATTCAATTTTGGTCCAATTAAATCAATGTAACTACTTTGCATTTTATAGTCACACTTATCTCAAGAAATTTTGAATATCTTCACTTACAAAATACAGTCAACTATAGAGATCATAAAGTATCATAAAAATAAAGATCACTCCAATGTCAAATTCTACTATCATAATTAATTTACTAAAATATGTTGTACATGTAACTAAAAACATCACTACTTACATTATTGTCATGAGAAAGTCCCCAAATCGATAAAAACCTGCAAATTGCATCTAACATACTACAAATATAAGAGAATACTAATGTGAATATAATTTATAAAATAATAAATACATTATTAAGGGAAAAAATACAATATATGTAAAATTTTATATAATTAAATTAATATCATATGTAACTAGACCTGTCAACTGGGTCAGGCAGGTCGGGTCAATTCGGGTTCATGTCAAATCGGGTTCGGGTCGATCGGGTCCATTAAAATTTTTGGGTCGGGTGGGTCGGGTTCGGGTTGACCCAGCGGGTCGAAGGTGACTATTTTTTCCAAATTATATTATGTTTTTTTAATTTAATAAAAAAATATATTAAACTTTTAAATATTATATAATTATTTAATAAAGTATTTTAAAATATTTATTATAAATGAAATAACGGGGTCCCTCGAGCTTGGATTCACTATTCGATTTCGGGTCAAGTCGGGTCCTTCGGGTTTGGGTTCGGGTCCTTCTTGACCCAGTGACTTTCGAATTAGGCCTCGACCCAAAAAAAATTGGGTCGGGTTGTTTTTTGACAGGTCTATATGTAACCCAAGTCCTATTAGAGGTTTATAAGTTTCTATATAAGGTTGTATTACTGAAACAAATAAAAAAACCAAATATAAAACACACCCTATTTACATATTAAGAAAAATAAACAGTTTTATTACGATAACATATTAGAGAGCTCTAATGCAAGTTTTTAGGTTGTAAAAAGCATCATGAAAGTTAGTTTGTTATCTATTTGATTACTCAAATACTTCCAAAACGACTTAAAATAATATAACACCACTTTAGACTATGCTTAAATTCATAAATCAATATTAATTAATCATAAATATATTAAAAAAGTCTATACTTCATCTTAAGAAACACACAATAGATCTCATTTTGTTTAAAAAAATACTACAATATGCAAACCAATCTATCACTATTGTACATATAATCACTAAAGAAATTTTTAAACATAGCCTGTGTGTAGCACAGGCATGCTTACTAGTAATCTATATATATATTTAAAAGTTAGCATTATATGTCATTTAATGCTAACTTTTAAAGACAAAATCAAAGGTTTAATTGTGCCCAAAGGTATAGTTTGCATATAGTGTTAGTTCATCACCTTTAGTATATAATATGTATATAATATATTAGCTTATCCGGTCGATTTTTACTATAGGGTTTATAAAACAATATAAAATACATAAGTATAATTATAGGCTACTTTGTAATTTAAGTAATTAATTTTTCTTTGTTTATTTTAATATACCATAGCATAATTATGTGTATATATAAAAATGAGCACTATTTGTAAGTAATTATTCCCTCCCCACTCACACTTTTTTTAGTTAAATCTTGCATCTACGTACGAACTACTCTTTAGGTTATGACTCATTTTTTCACCTAAATTTCAATTAGTGATAGTTACTACATAGTGTATACGTTATATTTTGCTCTCATTGTAACACCCCCAAATCATAACCCATTTGGAAAGGTATTACCGCCAGTGACCCCAGTGTTCCTTACCAAGATCACCCAAGGCTTTACCGGTTTAAATACAATTCATGGAATACAATTGATACATAATGATCAAAGTATTCAAATCAAAACATCAATCAAATGAAACATGAGTTACGGGATTACATCCCAATCCCGAATAGGCCAAACACAGAGTTTAAACAAAGTACAACGGAAGTCTTTTAAAAGATATTACAAAAAGGGTTGTGATCGTAATGATCACATGCCCAAGGATCTCAACTTGATTAAAAGAAATTTATTAAAACATCCAAAAACAACCGTCGTCTTCATAGTCAATCTAGTATGCTCATATCTTCGCTCTATCTGATGTGCTGAATCGAACGGATGACACCAGCCCACATGCAGAGAACAATGTTCGTGGGTTAGTCTACTTGAATAGACTAGCAAGGGTACAAAGCAGAGTGGTTCGAGTGATCGTAACCGTTTACTATCATTGTCCCTCGAATAATAACCGAAGGGACGATACATAACCCGACACTTTCACGCAATAACAACAAGAGGTATGCACAAGAGAAAATTCTGGAAGACTTAATCTTCACAGAAATCGACCCGAAAAGAGACTCCAAGAGATTGAGTCTTTAAGGAAATATGACAAATCTGGAATGCTTACAGAATCAAACAACAACGATTAAAAGCTGACTGAGATGCTTCGGCTCACAACCAACCTCACCGCTTACAGCGAATCCAGATCGGAAGGAGAACATACTACATTCAAGTCTGGATCTTACAGAACCACATAACGATGATTTAAAAACTGACTAAGATGTTTCGGTTCACGACCAACCTCATCGCTTACAGCGAATCCAGATTGGAAAGAGAACGTACTCTGATCAAAAGTCAAGACGAGCTTTCCTAGCTGCACTATTTACTTAGCTGCACTACTCGCCAAAGGTATATTAATTATGTGCACTCGGGCACATTATCTTATTTAATTCCAAAACCCACAACACGTTATAAGCTTTTAAATCATCTCATCCATCAGGATAAAGAGATACCGTCGGGAACTAAATCCATGGACGGAGTTGACTCGGGAACTAAATCCCTAAAGTCGGTTCGGAAACTAAATCCCTCGGGAACTAAATCCCTAATAACAGAATTGGGAACTAAATCCCTACAAGCGGCACCAGCTGTGTGCACAAACCCTAAAAAGGATGGTAGGAACTAAATCCTAACCACCAGGTTATCAAGAAACGACTAGTACTCGCATTGAGATACACAGTAGCGGTCCTACGAATACTCGTTCTAACTAAACTGTTACAAACGCAGTAATAATTCACATCAATGCCCTCATGGCCAGTTACAGATAAAATAGAGTTGTTCTAACAGATATACAATCTATTATAATATCTATATTAATTCACATATATATAAATATATATAATAGCGTTGCTCTAATAGATATACAACCTATTATAATATCATATTTTAGTTTTCCAAAACAGTTAACAAAACCGTTTCTAGATGAACACAATAATCATTCCAAATTAATTACTCAGATAAACAACTGATAATTAATGTAAATATGGAACGATGAGCAAGAGCGAACTGCCACTTGCCTTAATCCGCAGAGTTTGAACGAAGTCTAACGACGGGATTCCGGGCTCGACACAGAGACAAATCTGCCAACTCCGGTACCTTCGGATCGACCCATATAGAAACCCTAAGTTAGATTCGACAAACAACAATACCGATCTACGAAAGAACGAAAGGAATCGAAGGAAACGAAACCCGAACGAAGGCTACGGAAGCCAACACCAACAACCCGGCCAACAACAACTCGCCGGTGGGCGCCACAACAATCACGGCGGGCGCCGCCTTAAATACGGCGGGCGCCGCCTCAAGCACGACGGGCGCCGCTCAACCACGGCGGGCGCCGCTCATCCACGGCGGGCGCCGCCTCATGGCCTCCATCTCCGGCGGTTGAGCAAGATCATCACGGCGGTCGCCGTTCACCACGGCAGGCGCCGTTCCTGGCGGCGGTCGCCGTCTCCCTGGCGGCGGTCGCCGTCGCTGAACAGAAACTGAAAATACGAGGGAAAATCTTACCCGCGATGCTCGATTTGGCTCGTCTTTTGCCTTGCTTTGCTTCTAGGCGTCCGAGGGTCTCCAAGGCTTCACTTGGCCACCGGAAATGACACCAAACGAGCCTCCAACGATCCCCGAGCCTTCCCGGAGAGAGCGTTTTTTAGAGTCGAGAATTTGAGAGCGCTTCCGTGTCTTTCGCACCCTCTTCCACCCTCACCCAACACCTCTATTTATAGAAGAAATTAGGGGTCCTTGCCTCTTGGACAATATCCAAACCCTTTTGCCCCTTGGACAATGGCTCTTGGACAAAAACCTTTGGATAAAGAATCTTGTACTATTGCCCATTAGATAACAACTCTTGGGCAATAAACTTGTACCAATCTTAATTCGCGTTAACAAAAGTCGTACATGAATGAGTACGAACTTCCAAAACATCTCGACTGTATAATTCTTCACTGAGAAAATATTACAGATACAGAGCACATTACAGAATGTCTCAAACCTTCAGAATTAAATCCAACGTACCAAACTGACGTTCGGGTAAAATCCATAATTCCCAAAATAGCCTTACAAAATTACGGGGTATCACATCACCTCCCCCTTAAAAGAAGTTTCGACCCCGAAACTTGGCCGAAAAACAACTCGGGAAAGTGTCTGAGCATCTCTGCCTCGGTTTCCCAAGTAACTTCCTCAGTCCCAGACCTGGACCACAGAACTCGTACCAATAGTACGATCTTGTTGCACAGCTGCTTCACGCGGCGTTCGAGAATGCACACTGGCATCTCCTCTCAAGTACCATTTGCTTGAATCTCGACGTCCTTATAGCTCAGCCTACGAGATACATCTTGGCACGAATATCCTTAGCAATGATACGTGGAACACATTATACACTGGGTATGCCGATGGCGACAATGCCAAACGGTACGTTAGAGATCTTACTCTATCCAGAATCTTGAATGGTCCCATGTAGCGAGGGTTAAGCTTCCCACGCTTACCAAACCTGAAAACATCCTTGGGTGGCGATACTATGACAAGTACCTTGCCACCAACCTCGAACTCAACACTTTAACGCTTCTGATCTGCGTAAAACTTTTGTCGACTCTGAGCGGTCAACAACCTCTGTCTACTCAGAGCAATGTTCGAAGTTGTCCTTTCGACCAACTCTGGTCCAAGTAGAATCTTGTCGGCGTACTCAACCCAACAAATCTGAGATCTACATCTGTGACCATACAAAGCTTCGAACTGAGCCATCTTGACCGTAGCATGCCAGCTATTATCGTACGTGAGCTCAATCAGACTTAGGTTGTCTTCCCAGCTAGTCGGATGATCGAGTACATATGCTTCTTAGCATATCCTCCAGGGTCTAGATGGTCTTTTCAGACTGACCATCTGTCTGAGGATGAAACGCTGCTGAATCTCAATTCATTTCCCATGGCCTTGTGAAGTTCTTGCTATAAACTTGACATGAATCGGCCATCTCGGTCCGATACAATGGTCTTAGGAATGCCATGTAAACGGATAATCTTCTGGAGAAAAACTTATGCTGACCTCTGGGTCACCCAAGTAACCTCAGTTTCCAATGCAAACACTATTGCTGCTAGTTCTAGGTCATGTGTTGGTTAGTTTGCTTCATAGGTTTTCAATTGTCTAGATGCGTATGCAATAACCTTGCCCCTCTGCATCAAAGACACATCCCAACCCATTTCTCGAAGCATTAACTATAGACCATATAGCCATCATTCTTTCCGACAATGCCAAAACTGGTGCATGAGTCAGACACTGTTTCAACTTCTTGAAAACTGGTCTTGCACTTGTCATCCCAGACAACTTCTTGTTGACCTTGCGGAACAGACTGGTCATAGGTGGAGTGATCTTAGAAAAATCCTTCCATGAACCGTCTATACTGCTCAGCAAGCTCTGGGAAACTGTGCACCTCGCTCACACCCTGATGCCGCTTCCAAACAACTAATGATTCACTCTTCTGGGGAATAACCATAACCTCATTCTTATTGATCACATGGCCTAAGAAAGCCACTTCTAGATCCAACAATCGCACTTAGCCCACTTTGCGTACAACCGACTTGGTCTAAGGACCGATAAAGCAATCCGCAGATGTTCCCTGTGAGCTTCCTTGCTCGGGAAAATATCAAAATGCCATTGATGAAGACCACTATAAACTTATTCAAGTACTGGTCTAAAACATCGATGCACTAGGTTCAAGAAAACTGATGGAGCATTCGTAGATCCAGATGGCATGACTACAATCTCGTAGTGACCATCTCTCGTCCGAAATGCAATCCTCGGAATATCATCCTCATGAATCCTGAGCTGATGATACCCAGATCCCAGGTCGATCTTGGAGAAAACTTTCGCTCCCTGTAGTTGATCCAACAGATCATCACTCCTTGGCAACATATACTTGCTCTTGATCGTGACTTTATTCAACTCTCGAAAGTCAAAACAAAGTCGAAACGGTCCATCTTTCTTTTTGACACATAAAACTAGGGCACTCCTACTCAAGGTGATGCACTCAGCTTTATATAACTTTTGTCAAGAAGATCCTTGAGTTGATTCTTCAACTCTTGCATCTCAACAGGAGCCATCCGGTACGGTGCCTCAGAGATCGGCGTGGTACTCGGCTCGAGATCAATTGCAAACTCCACAACACGATTCGGGATATCCAAGAATATCTTCTGGAAAGACACCCGTAAATCCTCTAACCACAGAAATATCAAAACTGAAGTCTATCATTGCCTTATGACGCTTCCGTCAATCCATACCGAGAATAATTATCATATGGGACCATGGTTATTTAGGTCAAATCGCTTTGAATTTCTTACCCTTGATGGTAATCGACAATCCGACAGACGATTGGTTCCCACTAAATGGTCACCATCTTGGACCAGCCCACTACATGGTTCACAAACGACTCACTAGTGGCTCCGAGCCCAGGCCCAGCCATTACCAGCGTCCACTGTTGCCATGAGCCGTTGTCCATACATCTCAACCCATCCTTGGTAGCTCCACCTAATTAATAGGCAGCCATCTCCTAAGAGGTTGTTGGTGAGTCTCGAACACGAGACCTTACCCCATACCAAGCAACGAAACATTAACTTGGTATAAACCAAAGGTTCATATATAAGAAGAGTTACAACAAAAGGTTCACAACCTCGTTGCACACACAACTTAACTTACAACCATCCAAAATGAAAGTCTGGGTAGCACCCACATCAACAACACATTAACAAAAGTAGAACGCAGATACAAAGTACTCTAAGCATTAGGATCATAGGGTCCATCTGCCTCACGCATCACGTAAAGACGTTGACCTTGGCTTCCTGAAGCCATTGGGGCTTTCCCTTTATTCTGTGCAGTTGTCTGCATCGAAGGATTGGAAGTCTCTGCTGGTTTAAACCTAGGTCTGTTGTTTGGATTAACAGACCCCTGATGAGACTCTGCTCCTTTCTGCATTTCCTGCCGACAGAACCTCTGCATATGTCCTTCCTTTCCACAATCAAAACAAGTCTTCTTCTCATTCCGACATGCAAAACTTTTGTGCCCAGAAGCACCACAATTGTGACAATGAATCCCTCCACTGCTCCAACCTGAGCCCCTAGTAGAGTCAGACTGAGTTGTCTCGGTCTTAGCACGACCAGACTTCTCAAACTTGGTAGGCGATGCCGGTCGTTTGAATGAACCAACCTGGCGATCCTGTTGCCCACCCTTTCCCTTAAATTGATTCTCCCGCTTTTGAGCGGACTCCTCCAGAGTTACCTCCAACTTGTAGGCCGCATCCACGTATTGCTCGAGAGTAGAGCATGTGTGGTGCACCATCCATGGCTTAATATCCGGGCTCATCCATTCATGGAAGTACCAGATCTTTTGTGCCTCACTGGATATCTGCGGTTCAGCATACTACAGCAAATGATTGAATTTAGTGGCCAGCTCGGTCACCTTCAATCCATCCGTCTTAGGATACAAGAACTTCTTGTGTTTCTCCTCTCTCATAGCTCGAGAGAAGAAACGATCCGTCATCTTGATCTTAAACATTGACCAGGTCAACACCGGGCTATCAGCTAAGCCGGTACTCTCCCACCATTCACTGGCTTCTTCCTTCAACTGTAGAGAAGCTATGTGCACTTTCTCTGCTTCAGTGCACTCAACATTACGAAATAACCGTTCCATATGTGAGAACCAATGAGCCATCCTGACTGGCTCTCGTTTTCCATCATAACTGTCAGGTCTCATAGAGTTAATGGCCTTCAGCGCTCGGCCATACTCTCCTCTATCCCTGATCACGCCTCCCTGTTGCACATGATTCTCTTGCTCCTCAAACCTCGGAACTTCTGGAGGTACTGGCACTCCTTGTGCCTGAGGTGCGATTGGCCTCGTTATCTCGGTGATTGCTTGCAGAACAATCCCCCGAATTGCTGCGATTGTCGCTGCATCGAGCACTACTGGAGCGTCGGCCTGAGCTTGGCCATTGCCTCCTGGATTATTGTTGAAGACAGACTCACGCTCTCCTGACGGGTCTGCATCAATCCTCGGGTTTGGTCTGGGGTCATTGCTCGGCCCAGCACCAGCACGGATAACGTTCCTCGTGTTCACCATTTGTTTACCGATCAAATTCCAAGGATTTTATCACATTAATATCATTCTGATATATTTATCGTAATAAAATCAACTTAGAATAGATCAACTTGGTAATTTCTATTGATGAACTCAAACCGAGTTACTAGGTTCTACAACCTCAACTCACAACGAGCGAACTGGGAATCAAGCCTAACTGGAGATGGCAAAACCACCTCGGCTTCTCCCGGGTTCCTCTGAAGAGAACAGAATGCACCCATATCTAACGGTGCAACGGGGAAGGAATTAGTATTTCTAGACATAGAAGCAAGCTTACTACATCAGATTATATAGAAGACATGACTATGAACGGTTGAAAATGAAAACACCGTTTTTATTTTTAAACTCAGAGCCTTTTGAAAATACCTTTCAATCGAAAACGAGTAAATGGTTTTCAAATACCCAACCCGTTTTAAAAACTTTAGCTCTGATACCACAACTGTAACACCCCCAAATCTTAACTCATTTGGAAAGGTATTACCGCCAGTGACCCCAGTGTTCCTTACCAAGATCACCCAAGGCTTTACCGGTTTAAATACAATTCATGGAATACAATTGATACATAATGATCAAAGTATTCAAATCAAAACATCAATCAAATGAAACATGAGTTACGGGATTACATCCCAATCCCGAATAGGCCAAACACAGAGTTTAAACAAAGTACAGCGCAAGTCTTTTAAAAGATATTACAAAAAGGGTTGTGATCGTAATGATCACCTGCCCAAGGATCTCAACCTGATTAAAAGAAATTTATTAAAACATCCAAAAACAACCGTCGTCTTCATAGTCAATCTAGTCTCCTCATATCTTCGCTCTATCTGATGTGCCGAATCGAACGGATGACACCAGCCCACATGCAGAGAACAATGTTTGTGGGTTAGTCTACTTGAATAGACTAGCAAGGGTACAAAGCAGAGTGGTTCGAGTGATCGTAACCGTTTACTATCATTGTCCCCCGAATAATAACCGAAGGGACGATACATAACCCGGCACTTTCACGGAATAACAACAAGAGGTATGCACAAGAGAAGATTCTGGAAGACTTAATCTTCACAGAAATCGACCCGAAAAGAGATTCCAAGAGATTGAGTCTTTAAGGAAATATGACAAATCTGGAATGCTTACAGAATCAAACAACAGCGATTAAAAGCTGACTGAGATGCTTCGACTCACAACCAACCTCACCGCTTACAGCGAATCCAGATCGGAAGGAGAACGTATTACATTCAAGTCTGGATCTTACAGAACCACATAACGATGATTTAAAAACTGACTAAGATGTTTCGGTTCACGACCAACCTCATAGCTTACAGCGAATCCAGATTGGAAAGAGAACGTACTCTGATCAAAAGTCAAGACGAGCTTTCATAGCTGCACTATTTACTTAGCTGCACTACTCGCCAAAGGTATATTAATTATGTGCACTCGGGCACATTATCTTATTTAATTCCAAAACCCACAACACGTTATAAGCTTTTAAATCATCTCATCCATCAGGATAAAGAGATACCATCGGGAACTAAATCCATGGACGGAGTTGACTCGGGAACTAAATCCCTAAAGTCGGTTCGGAAACTAAATCCCTCGGGAACTAAATCCCTAATAACGGAATTGGGAACTAAATCCCTACAAGCGGCACCAGCTGTGTGCACAAACCCTGAAAAGGATGGTAGGAACTAAATCCTAACCACCAGGTTATCAAGAAACGACTAGTATTCGCATTGAGATACACAGTAGCGGTCCTACGAATACTCGTTCTAACTAAACAGTTTCAAACGCAATAATAATTCACATCAATGCCTTCATGGCCAGTTACAGATAAAATAGCATTGTTCTAACAGATATACAACCTATTATAATATCTGTAATAATTCACATATATATAAATATATATAATAGCGTTGCTCTAACAGATATACAACCTATTATAATATCATATTTTAGTTTTCCAAAACAGTTAACAAAACCGTTTCCAGATGAACACAATAATCATTCCAAATTAATTACTCAGATAAACAACTGATAATTAATGTAAATATGGAACGATGAGCAAGAGCGAACCGCCACTTGCCTTAATCCGCAGAGTTTGAACGAAGTCTAACGACGGGATTTCGGGCTCGACACAGAGACGAATCTGCCAACTCCGGTACCTTCGGATCGACCCATACAGAAACCCTAAGTTAGATTCGACAAACAACAATACCGATCTACGAAAGAACGAAAGGAATCGAAGGAAACGAAACCCGAACGAAGGCTACGGAAGCCAACACCAACAACCCGGCCAACAACAACTCGCCGGCGGGCGCCACAACAATCACGGCGGGCGCCGCCTTAAATACGGCGGGTGCCACCTCAAGCACGGCGGGCGCAGCTCAACCACGGCGGGCGCCGCTCATCCACGGCGGGCGCCGCTCATCCACGGCGGGCGCCGCCTCATGGCCTCCATCTCCGGCGGTTGAGCAAGATCATCACGGTGGTCGCCGTTCACCACGGCGGGCGCCGTTCCTGGCGGTGGTTATCGTCTCCCTGGCGGAGGTCGCCGTCTCCCTAGCGGCGGCACCGTCTCCCTGGCGGCGGTCACCGTCTCCCTGGCGGCGGTCGCCGTCGCTGAACAGAAACTGAAAATACGAGGGAAAATCTTACCCGCGATGCTCGATTTGGCTCGTCTTTCGCCTTGCTTTGCTTCTAGGCGTCCGAGGGTCTCCAAGGCTTTACTTGGCCATCGGAAATGACACCAAACGAGCCTCCAACGATCCCCGAGCCTTCCCGGAGAGAGCGTTTTCTTTGAGAGCATTTTTGAGAGTCGAGAATTTGAGAGCGCTTCCGCGTCTTTTGCACCCTCTTCCACCCTCACCCAACACCTCTATTTATAGAAGAAATTAGAGGTCCTTTCCTCTTGGACAATATCCAAACCCTTTTGCCCCTTGGACAATGGCTCTTGGACAAAAACCTTTGGATAAAGAATCTTGTACTATTGCCCATTAGATAACAACTTTTGGTCAATAAACTTGTATCAATCTTAATCCGCGTTAACAAAAGTCGTACACGAACGAGTACGAACTTCCAAAACATATCGACTGTATAATTCTTCACTGAGAAAAATATTACAGATACAGAGCACATTACAGAATGTCTCAAACCTTCAGAATTAAATCCGACGTACCAAACTGACGTTCGGGAAAAATCCATAATTCCCAAAATAGCCTTACAAAATTATGGGGTATCACACTCATTTACTCATATTTTAATATTATCCAATTACTACACGTAACTCCCGTAGTTAGTACACAGTGAATGGTTGCAAACAAAATATAGTCAAGATGTCTAAACGGTTATATGTCAAAATGGCTTCACTTTCCAAGTAACATTTTCATCTATAAAAGGGTAAAAATGGTGGTATTCCGTTCATTTTCTCTGGGTATCCATTATCTCATTCTTCTACATGGAAATTAGCTTTAGAAAGCCATATAGTGAAGCTTGGGAGATAGTGGGCAACACCTTAAAAAGACATGGTCGTTGAAGTAAGCATAATTATTAAGTTAAAGATGTGAATGAAGATTCCCGATTGTTGAGGATGCAAGTACATATCCACCTCACGGTAAACTATCCTTGATTATATGTATTTGGATCTCTTTTGTAGTCTACACCTGCACTAAATACTTACATATATCGGTTTAAATTTATTAATATAATTGTCTTTTGATTGAGATAAGTTAATTTTATGTGAAGATGTCAAAGAATTGGATAATCTAATAGGGCATCGATTGTTTACATCATGCACGGGTAACTTTCACTAGAAGGAGGCCATTGGACAAAGACAATCGATTTAGGACGACTGATTGTTAGTAACGAATAAAGCAAACTATTTTATGGATGATGTAAACCATTCAACTATTGGTAGCATAAATTCAATTAGGTTTTTATTTTTAGTTCCTTTTTTGTACTAAATCGATTTAGGTAGGTGTGTTGTTATTTTGGTTAACGGTGATTTTTATTGTTCTATTTTATACATAATTCATTTTACACTCATCATGTATATATACTAAATTTGGCCTCTTTGTCTTGGTCTAGAGGAATTAATCAAGGATGGAAGCCGGAATAATAGACATGTACTCACTCTCACATATGAAATATACAAGGAAGAAGATATGAATTATAATTTCGCTAAGAAGAGTAAGCATGTACTGATAAAATAACTAATATACTTTTATATAAAATGTAACAAGGTTTAAGAATATGCAGAGTCACCAATTATTTCTATTACTCCGTATTTAATAAGAATAGGAAGTAATGACTAATATATTTTAATTAAAATGATATTAATGTCTAAGAATATGTAAAGTCAGTGTGACTAATAAAACGATATGTTCCAGACCACAAAAAATAAAACGATATATTAGTGAATATTAATAACTAAAGCATAACAAAAAAACATTATTAAAAGGCAATAAATTAGTAAAATAAAGGCAAAAAATTAGAAATGTGGAGGGTAGTGGAGCATGTAAGAAATAAGAGTTGTTGTAGCAAGTTTCTTATAAATACTATAGTTCAAGCACAACATATAATTAGATAAGCATTTCTAAAATATTCCCCAAATATTTTCGAAGAAAAGCACATCCCTACGAAAAACAACTACCATCTTAATTCAAAATTTAAATTGAACTTCTGACCAAAATAAATAAATAAATAAAATTGTACTTCGTACAATCATAACATTTTATACCTAAAATACTTAGATATTACATTTAAATACATATCAAACAATATATCGTCTAAGATAAATCATACAACAACAATCCATATATTACAAACTCACATTTAAACCGCGATACTACATATACAAAAGACTTGTGCGAAACACGGGCCTCGATTTCTAATTATATAAAACAATTGTGATTATGATTAATGAATACAATAAAGCAATACGTATAAAATTATTATGGTTAGTGAGAGCAATAAATGTAGAAGAAATTTTCTATGATTCTACAATAGAAAATTTAAAGTACTTGGTGTGGGAGCCAAATAAAGAATGGGCTTAAAGGCCCATTAAGAAAGATTAGGTTAGGATGAAGAAGATGGGGGCCACAATAAAAGAGGAGAAAAAGAGAGCTTTGGGGGACGGAAAAGGAAAGAGAGGGCCACAATTCAGGGGAGTAGGGGAGGCTCTAATGGCGGGGGAAATGAGAGCGAGATGCTGGAGGAGGCTGCAAACACCTCAAATCTTCCGTTGACGAGGAGCTCAGCCAATGGAACCTATCCCTAGCCCCGCTCTTCTTTTACCTGGCCCGCATTTCCTCAGCCTAATCCACCACCGTCCCCGGCCCTGTCGCCGCCTCCGCTGCCGCAAACAACTTCGTCGAGCTCTACTGCTTCTCCACCTGCTCGGAGATCAGCGCCCTTCACCCCTCTTTCTCTCAGCGCCTCTGCGAAGTCTCCTCACCGTGCCCGTCCGTAAGCCAGCCGTCAACGATGTGGTCGTTCATCCTCCGGGGAAGCTTGCGTTGACTATCTCGGGGTGAATAACTTTGGAGCTTCTATTGCGGGCTAGATAAGGAAGCTTCAGTCGCGAGGTTCTGTATTAATGGTGCACGATTCTGGATATGCCGTGTTGGTGGCCGATCTCGTACACGCAGAATCCCCGGCGATGAAAACGCCATCGCGAAGCTTTCTCATATAACCGATGCCATTCACGCCTCTACGTCATTTGGACGAATTGCGGATCGGAATGAATCGTACAGGTTTATTACTTATGCTTAAATTATATCGATGATGGAAAGTTTTGCCTGCTGGAATTCTATTTCAATCCTTGATTTGTGATATGTTTGCCTTATTTCATGCCTAAGGAATGGAAGAATGGGAAAAATGGAATCATGCTAGTATAGAATTGCAATTAATTAGATAAAACGAAGAACACCATGGTCGAATAGACTAGAATGTTGTTTTAGTATAGCGCTTGGTAGCCGGTGGACTTAGATTTTAGGATTAGACCATAATGGTGAAAACTTGGTGTCGCGGAGCTAGTACAAACGTCCTTGAATAAGCTAGACAGTGAGTTAAAATTATAATAGAACAAGTAATGGGAGGCTAGTGAGTTTTAGCACTTGGCTTGATATAGGAGACATTTATATAGCTTTTGAGATCAATTATACTTCTCGATGTTTTATTCGGATGCTTGAAAGTATGTGCTAGCTTGACCTTTGTGCGTTTGCTGGAATAAACAATACTAAAAGGTTCGGCACCTTATTAATGAAATAAATGGAAAGTATATTCATTCAAGGTTCATTGATGCTCTAATTCTGTTGGGTGCGATAGTCGGGGTTTTGGTGTTCCTTTCATCTATGAAAAGTTTGCCTAATCCTTCGCGAAGGTAGTTTGATGGATAAGTAAATCTCTCAATTCTAATCTTTCTATATATATATATGCTTCTTGTATAAATAACTGACTTGAGCGTCGGAGTGGCAAGCCCGGGGAAGCCCTCGGGTCTTTTTCAGGTTTGAAGCAAACTAGAGGAGAGGCATTTCGACAATGACGAGAACCGATTGACATGAAGTGGAATTTATGAGATCAAGAGCAAAGAACACCGGGATTAGTGATGTGTTGATCACTAATTAATTCACCTCGTTGAAACCGGGCTTCAACACTGGCGTCGACCGTGGGAAATTCCTCACACACTAGGAAGGCTCATGTAAGGCTCATGTCATGTCGAGATGCCTACCCTACAGAGCACTTTCAACGACAAGCTTGGTTAGGAGCAAGGAGCAAAGAACCAGACTCCACTACACTTCACTTCGGTTTTGGTTAGCCTTCACCCTATTGCATTTATGCTTCGCGTAACTCTCACTATGCTCTACTTTCATTTTTCGTGTAGGCTTCACAAAGCCTTACAATGGCTGGGGCTCGTACGTCCCTCAAGCCAACGCGATATATGGTATCACTCCGCTCGCCACCAATTACGCTTTTTACAAGAGAACAAGTAGAAAGGCAAGATGAAGTCGAAAGGAAAGAGGCGTTGCACCTTAGAGCAAGTTGAGCCACGTCACGAGAAAAAGCTAGCGGGGCTCCCTCCGCAAAGGTCTTCCCGGCCTTTTGCCCTTGGCCTTCTCGCTCTTCGCTCTTGGCCTTCCCAGCCTTCGCGAAGAGCTCATGGCCCGTGCTCGTGGCCTCCCGGCTTGAGCCCATCCCCTTCACGAAGGCTCACCCTCCGTGAAGGCTCCCCTTCACGGAAGCCTTCGCTTCACCGCCTTCGCAAAGGCTTCCCTTCACGTATGGCTTCCCAGCCATACGCCCTCCACGGGCTTAGAAAAAGCAAGTGACAAATGTAATACGAGAACACTATACGTGAATGCAAGATACGCGAGTTAAGCAATACGTTTGATCGATAAGAGATGCGCGATACGAAGTAATACCCTAAAAAGCAATATAATGTGTGTTGTGTAAGCAAGTTGTGAGAGCAAGCAAGCGAGAGCAAGAAAAAGCACGTCTTGAGAAACGATTTAAAAGGTGTACGAGTATGAAAGGCAACATCAAAGCGCAAGTATGAAAGGCAACATCAAAGCGCAAGTATGAAAGGCAACACCAAAGTGTGAGTATGAAAGGCAACACCAAAGTGCATGTCGTGAAAGGCAACACAAAAGTGCAAGTCGCGAAAGGCAACACAAAAGTGCAAGCATGAAAGGCAACACAAAAGTGCAAGTCGCGAAAGGCAACACAAAAGTGCAAGTCGTGAAAGGCAACCCAAAAGAACGAGTCTTGAGAAGCGATTTGTGAATGCAATTTGGGAAAAGGAAGTCTTGAAAAAACAATATATGCGTGAGTACAAGAAAGTGATACGAGAAAAGCAATAAGGGAAAGGCAATACGAAAAGGCAAGGGAGTAGGCAATGCATTTGAGAGCAAGTTGAGCAACATCACGAGAAAAACTAGTGGAGTTCCCTCCGCGAAGGTCTCCCCGGTCTTTCACCTTTGGCCTTCTCGTTCTTCGCTTCCGGCCTCCCCAGCCTTCGCGAAGAGCTCATGGTCCGTGCTCATGGCCTCCCGGCTTGAGTCATGAAGACTCACCCTTCGTGAAGGCTCCCCTTCACGAAGCCTTCGTTTCATCGCCTTTGCAAAGGCTTCCCTTCACGTATGGCTTCCCAGCCATACACCCTCCATGAATTTAGAGAAAGCAAGTAACAAAAGCAATATACGCGAAAGAAAGCAATGCAGATGTTTAAGGCAATTTGTATCCACGAAAGATGACGAAAGATTAAAAGACAAAACAAAATGGCAAGTAAAAACAAACGCAAGAAAGGAAGCATACAAGCGATCTAAAAAACCGAGTCATACTCCTCACAAGTCCCATCGCGGACCTTCAAAATAATAAACACTGGGGCTTCGCCCCCTCATGTGTTATATTTGCGAGCTACAAAGATAAGACGATGCGTGAAAGCAATGCGGAAAAACAAGGAAACAAGTGATACATTTGAAAGCAAGTCGAACAACAACGCGAGGAACCTAATGAAGCCGCCTTCACGAAGGCCTTACCGTCCTTCACATAGGCGATGCTTCACGTAGGTCATTCTTCATGAAGGCCCATCATTCACGAAGGCCCATCCTTCATAAAGTCTCCCCTTCACGAAGATATCCACTTCAAGGCCTTCGCAAAGGCTCTCCTTTGCCCATGGCTCCCTAACCATGCACCCTGCATGAACTTCGAGAGAGTGAGTAGAAAGACAATACGATAAATCAAAGGACTAAGCAAGTAAAAAGGAAATACGAAAAGTCAAGTGTATAAGCAATGCAAAGAAGCAAGTAAACACATAGAGTGAAAAAGTAAGCTGGGCAACACGAACAAACTAGTGAAATCACTCTCTCTGACGCATGTGAGGTCCCTTGTGCACAAGCGCGTACACCATTTGCGAGTCTATTTTCTATGACGCACCTACATGTGCTTCTTTATGCGCAAGCCTATATCCCCCAATGAGAGGCTCACATTTTTGTTCAATACAAAGTTTGTGCCCGCACTCTTAACAAGAAAATGACAAAGCAAGAATAAAAGAAATACAAGTAAATGATTGGAAGCAAAGTACACCAAAAAGCGGTTTAAATAGAGTGGCTCCGTGCCCATTCGACTAATTTACTCGCCCACTCTAAGTCATTCTTCGAAAAGAAAGAGAAAAGAGGAGACAACTCGCAAGAAAGGTCCGTGAAGCACCCGAGCAAGTGAAAGCTCTTAGGAGGCCATCAGTGAACCAAGCCTTCACCTTCACTACGCGAAGCCGAAGGGCTTGGGGGGCTGGCTGTGGGAGCCAAATAAAGAATGGGCTTAAAGGCCCATTAAGAAAGATTAGGTTAGGATGAAGAAGATGGGGCCACAATAAAAGAGGAGAAAAATAGAGCTTTGGGGGACGGAAAAGGAAAGAGAGGGCCGCAATTCAGGGGAGCAGGGGAGGCTCTAATGGCGGGGGAAATGAGAGCGAGATGCTGGAAGAGGCTGCAAACACCTCAAATCTTCCGGCGACGAGGAGCTCAGCCAATGGAACCTATCCTTAGCCCCGCTCTTCTTTTACCTGGCCCGCATTTCCTCAGCCTAATCCACCACCGTCCCCGGCCCTGTCGCCGCCTCCGATGCCGCAAACAACCCCGTCGAGCTCTACTGCTTCTCCACCTGCTCGGAGATCAGCGCCCTTCACCCCTCTTTCTCTCAGCGCCTCTGCGAAGTCTCCTCACCATGCCCGTCCGTAAGCCAGCCGTCAACGATGTGGTCGTTCATCCTCCGGGGAAGCTTGCGTTGACTATCTCGGGGTGAATAACTTTGGAGCTTCTATTGCGGGCTAGATAAGGAAGCTTCAGCCGCAAGGTTCTGTATTAATGGTGCACGATTCTGGATATGCCGTGTTGGTGGCCGATCTCGTACGCGTAGAATCTCCAGCGATGAAAATGCCATCGCGAAGCTTTCTCATATAACCGCTGCCATTCACGGCTCTACGTCATTTGGACGAATTGCAGATCGGAATGAATCATACAGGTTTATTACTTATGCTTAAATTATATCGATGATGGAAAGTTTTGCCTGCTGGAATTCTATTTCAATCCTTGATTTGTGATATGTTTGCCTTATTTCATGCCTAAGGAATGAAAGAATGGGAAAAATGGAATCATGCTAGTATAGAATTGCAATTAATTAGATAAAACGAAGAACACCATGGTCGAATAGACTAGAATGTTGTTTTAGTATAGCACTTGGTAGCCGGTGGACTTAGATTTTAGGATTAGACCATAGTGGTGAAACTTGGTGTCGCGGAGCTAGTACAAACGTCCTTGAATAAGCTAGACAGTGAGTTAAAATTATAATAGAACAAGTAATGGGAGGCTAGTGAGTTTTAGCACTTGGCTTGATATAGGAGACATTTATATAGCTTTTGAGATCAATTATACTTGCTCGATGTTTTATTCGGATGCTTGAAAGTATGTGCTAGCTTGACCTTTGTGCGTTTGCTGGAATAAACAATACTAAAAGGTTTGGCACCTTATTAATGAAATAAATGGAAAGTATATTCATTCAAGGTTCATTGATGCACTAATTTTGTTGGGTGCGATAGTCGGGGTTTTGGTGTTGCTTTCATCTATGAAAAGTTTGCCTAATCCTTCGCGAAGGTAGTTTGATGGATAAGTAAATTTCTCAATTCTAATCTTTCTATATATATATATATGCTTCTTGTATAAATAACTGACTTGAGCGTCGGAGTGGCAAGCCCGGGGAAGCCCTCGGGTCTTTTTCAGGTTTGAAGCAAACTAGAGGGAAAGCATTTCGGCAATGACGAGAATCGATTGACATGAAGTGGAATTTATGAGATCAAGAGCAAAGAACACCGGGATTAGTGATGTGTTGATCACTAATTAATTCACCTCGTTGAAACCGAGCTTCAACACTTGAGCATTGGCTCGTGTATTCTAGAAATAAAAAGGGATTTGATATTATATTTTCGTTTGAATCTAAAAATCTAAAAAACCTTTAAAATTCCTAAAAAATAAAGGTAAAAGGAAACTTTAAGATTACGAGAGATATTGGTGGTTATTATAATTTATAGCAACTATATTATAATTTTTTATTCTTAAACTAATATCAACAAAAATCCATCATGCCATCATATATTTCGGACGCAATTGCATATTGTTTGATAATCCTCATGCAAATGCAGATTTTCGAATGCAGATTTTCGATTCATCTCTATCCAAGTAGCCATGAGTAATTTGTTTGCTAATTCTCGTTTTCTATATTGAAAATGCCATTTATTTTATTGAATTTGTATGTGTTTGTGTTGTAGTTTAAACGTCTTTCTACATAATTGTGATAAGCAACGGAGAGTGGAATTTCAGTTGAAAAATCTCATCCGATCCTTAGAAGGAGATAAAAAGAAAAAAACTAGTAGTTATTTATGAAGGTATCGATTTTAATAGGCTGAAAGAGAAATATGCATTATTATTCCTTTTTATCAACAAAGATACATACTCTAAATTAAATATATTTCAACAAATAAAGTGAATTTCTCTCATATCGATATAAATGATGATGATGATACGGAGGCCTATAAGATTTTCAATATGAAAGCAAAGAAAGCATAGTGGGATATATAGTTGCATACAAGCTTAGCAATGAAGGAAACAGGTGAAATAGATGTACACAAAGACTCAAAAGCGTTTCTAACTACCAACACTTTGGATGGACAACAATTCATCCAACCACTCCACCCGTAACGTAGAGTAAAGTCAACAAGGAGTACTTTAGGTGATTCTATACCAAATTTAGGGTGGAAAATAAGGACACCAGGAACACAGATTAAATCATTGACGTTAAGAGTAGTGCAGGGTTACGAAAGCTGGACACATAGAATATTGGCGATGTGAATGTGAAAAAAAAAAGAGAAACTTCTCAAAGGCAACCTTTATTGAATTGAGAAACAATGATGAAGACATTGTAGACATTTCATCAAGGAACTGAGAAGAAGAGCCCATTGATGTTAACAATCTCTAAGAGAAGGGCGAAATGGATTATGGGGATGAAGGTACACATTTGAACACCCGGATTACCATGGTCTTAATGATGTGTGTGATGAAGAAATGAGAATGCTGAATCAAGAAATGAAAAACAAACGAAAGAGGAGTTTGGGGATGATGGACACGACAAATACCCATATGTTGATCTTGATGAACAAATGAATAAATAAATAAAAGAACACTATTATCCTTTAGAAAGGGACGTGCAAGCAATGCGTAAGGATGATAATACAAAGTTGAACACATATAAGAAGTTATGGTTGAAGAGTATTTCAATTTGAAGGAGCTGAAAGATGTATTATATCTGATAGCAGCGGCGAATTGCTTTAAGTTGGATGTGAAAAGTTTGACAAAGCCACATATGTGGTTGGGTATATCGACAAGAATTTCACCTTCAAATGTCGTGGCTCAATCTATCGCAAATCGAGCTTCTTTATGGTGTGATAGCTTGTCCCATGGCATACATGTGTCATGTGAGTGAGGCATAACCACTACAAAGGAGCAACTTCACGCTTGTTTGTCGATAAAATACTCTATAGGTAAAAGTGTTGTAATTACTTGTTTTACATAAAAGACAGATTGAATTAATTTATAAGTAAACACTTTCACTTTCTTGCATTGCAGGTATATAAACGGTCATACACGGCCCCATAGTGCATAGATACATGAGTTCAATGAAAAACTAGAAATGATTTTATTGATATATAAAAATAAAGTTTATTATTATTATCCCGTATTATCAAGATTTATATGTATATTTTTTTAATAGTTTATTATCAATGTTTGAGGTACATATATGAGGATAGAGAAAAAAATATATGGATGTGATTACTTATGTATATAAGTAATTGATTATCTAGTCTTGACTTGATTTATATATATGATGTTTTTTACCTTTGTTATGAGCTCGGTTATGAATGAACATTTTGCTTCCTTTCACACCAAAGATTGAAATTAACAAATTTGGTTGGATACTATATACTTCCTCCGTCCCAGATAGAAGTGCTCGATTTGACTAGGCACATTTGCCGAGACGAGTTTTGTATCATTAATATCTCTAATTATATATTAATAAAAATTATAATTTTTTGATATTATCAAAGTACTCATTAAGACGAATCAAACAAGACCCCACATGACTATGTTTTTTCTTATATATTGGAAGAAATCTCAAAGATTATCTTCAACTATGAATAGTGTAAAAAAAAAATGGGAAGAATTCAATGGGACGGAGGGAGTATTAAATTTGACTAATTGTAACAGTAAGCATGTAACAATTATAAAGTTAATTATAAAGGAGGAAAAAAATAAATTCTAGAAAGATATTCTCAAGAGATAAATTAATTTTATTATTCTAAATATTCTAATTTAGGGACTTATTATTATGAAAGATATTACTTGAATAAGAAAAAATACTTTTTAACTTAAATAGAGATAATTAATGTGATTTAGATGCTGATCCGGTGAGAATGGACCATATGATGAGAAATAGGAATATATCCTAGCCCTTGGATTGAAAAAATCCAAAGGATAGGATTACGCTATCATTTAAGTTGTTATGTGTCATGCACATGACCACTTAAATGGATAGTTGATCGGTCACCAGCCGGTGTTCAACGTCGGAGCTCCAGCGTTGACCGGTCAAAAAAAAAAAAAAAATCGGCCCAACTTATTTTTCATTGCCACTTTTTAGCATAAGATGGCATGCACACAGATTTTGGCTTGTGTGTGCATCTATATTGACTTGTATGTGTATCAAAATTTAATAAGGCGATGTTTGGACAAAGTTATTTTTTCGGGCTAATTTTTTTTTCGGGACCACTTTTTGCTTGCACTGGCATGTGCACCATTTTTGGCTTGTGTATGCATCAATATTGACTTGTATGCACATCAAAATTTTATAAGACATTTTTCGGTCTTTGTTTTTACCATTCAATTTTTTCTTTTTTCCAGCCCAATTTTTTTTCCAAAATCTATTTTTTGCTTCGAATGGCATGTGCATATATTTTGGCTTGTGTGTGCATTAATATTGACATGTACGTGCATCTAAAAATTGTACAAAATGTGCATTATTTTCTAGAGAAAATGTGCATGAATTCTACACTATAAGTCCATAAGTTTTGGCATGTGTACATACAAGGACAAACTTGTGCACATTCAGAGAAGTGCATACGATTTTGTCTATATGTGCATGAGTTTACACTTATAAAAAGTCACGTGCATTTTTATTTATACAAAATGTTAAGTGGAAACTCATGCACATACATGAACAAACTTGTATACATTCAAGCAAAAAGAACTGTACTTCAAAGGGTATGCACATACAAGTCAAAAACTCATGCACATTTCAACCCAAGAAAACGATGCACACAAGTAGATTAGATGCACATATAGGTCAAAATAAATGCACATACAATCCAAAACCTATGCACATTCTGGGAAGTGTATAAGAATTTGCATGTAGGTATATGTCTCAAGTGATTTGTTTTATGATGGGGATCAATTTAATAAAAGAATGACTATCAGGAACGAAGTAATCCTTTACTTCATTTTTTTATTAATATGTGCATGAGTTTCCACTTAAAGAAAGTCACACATATAGTCAAACCCTATACACGACAACAATAATTTACATGCACATACAAACAAAAAGACATGCACTTCAAAGAGTATGTACGTACAAGCCAAAACTCATGCACTTTCAAGGAAGTGCATCAGTTTCCCTATATGTGCGTGAATTTATACTTACACACAAGTGGAATTTAGATGCACATACAAGTAAAAATCTATGCATACACATGCCAAAACCTATGCATATTCTGTGAAGTGCATTGGTTTTTGCATGTACGTGCTAGAGTTTTCACTTACACAAAGTCATACATAGAGTCAAAAATCTATGCACATTTTATACAATTTATATGCACATACAAGCAAAAGAGATGCACTTCAAAGTGTATGCACATATAAGCCAAACTCATGCACATTTCAACCCAAGAAAACAATGCACCCAAGTATTATTTAGATGCAAAGACATGTCAAGATCTATGCACACACAAGCCAAAACGTATGCACATTCTGTGAAGTGCATAAGCTTTTGCATGTATGTGCTTGATTTTCCACATACACCAAGTCACACATATAGTCAAAACCCTATGCAGATTTTATGCAATTTAGATGCACATACAAATAAAAAGACATGCACTTCAAAGAGTATGAACATACAAGCCAAAACTCATGCACATTTCAACCCAAGAAAACAATGCACACAAGTAGAATTTAGATGTACATGTAGGTAAAAATGCATGCACACAGAAGCCAAAACATACGCACATGTGGAGAAGTGCATGAGATTCCACATACACAAAGTCACACATATAGTAAAAACTCCTATACAAATTTTATGCAATATCAATGCACATACAAACCAATATCGATGCACATACAAGCCAAAACATATGCATATGTTGTTCGCAACCCAAACATTGGGCCTGAAAACAAAACTTGGACCCAAAAAAAAAACTTTGATCAGTCAACGCCGGAGCTCCGGCGTTTACCGTCGGTGACTGGTTTGACCAGTCATGCTAACCGGACAAACTCTCAAAATCAGGTCATGTGCATGGCATATGATTTTTTAATGAAAGTGTAATCCTAAAATTTGGTTTTTTTTCTTATCCAAAGGCTATGATTTATTCTCTTTTCTCACCATAGCACCCTTTCTCACATGACACTTTCCCATATGATTTAATCTCTTCCATTTCTATCTCTTAAAAACCCTAGCCCTCATTATGAGATCTTACTAGAGCGTTAGAGGTAAAACGGGAGAGAAGCCCCGTCTTTGGCCTTTTCTCCATTTGTAGGGCACATTGGAGGGACTCTACGCTCGCCAGAGTTGTAGATTATCATCGTCGACATCTAATTTATTGTGGCATGTGGATTTTTGCACCGACCATGGGGAACGAAGACGATGAGAAGAACTGTGATGACCCAAAAAGCTAGCCCTCAACCTCGAAAGAGTTGAGCGCCCAAGGCTGGAACTAATATGTATGGCATAGAACTAGGCTGAATTGAGCCGTGTTCATTCTTCTGGCACAAAGCCCCCATCTGATCGGAAGATCGTCCCCAACAATCTCCTTGCCTCATCTGCCCTTCCTTGTCCTCTCTGTTGAGTCCCGATTGAAGATGATCACCGGTCAACATTCTGAGGATCTCAGTTTTGACCTTCTTCTTCCTTCTTCCACTGGGCTATACTCATGCGGCTTGGAAACTGGAAGAATGGACATCCACCTTTGTCTTCCTCTTATCACCTAAAATGGACCTGGTAGAGCTTCCTCCGGGGAAGACATTCTGACACTCAAGTCAGTCGATTGTAACTGTGGTGAGAAATTGAAGGTGGAGAGGAAACATAAAAATAAAGAAAAATTAGCTATCATGTTTATGGGGGATTTTGGAGAGAAAAACCAGAGAAAACATCTTGCGTCAATGAAGCCAAAAAATCTACAGTGCCGCCATTATTCTCTAACCTTCAAAACCTTTGTTTTGGGAATTGTGAAAAAATGGCTGAAGAAGAATCCCCCTCTTCTTTCCTCTTTAGGATCTTATATAGTGTATTTCCATAGGTTTCATTCATTCTTTTAATGGGCCGACCCTCATGAGTCCATTACTCGGTTAGGCCTAAGATAAGCAATTTGAAATCCCACAGCAAGCCCGCAAGCTCTTGGCTTCACGAAGCTTAGCGAAGGGTTGGGCATGACCTTTGTTACGCATTCTTGGTCTTCACGATTGCCAAGATAAGTTTGCTTTTTCTCGCGGATTTTGAGAAGGATCTACTCAACTTTGAGGATTTATCATTATCTTTGTGAATTTGCCGAACACGTCCTTTCAGATGACATTCTTTTTTTCTTCTCTTTTTGAATTTTTAAAACCTTTTAAAAATGGGAGCGCTTTCCGATTTTTTTATGGCGGTTAATTTATTAGGCCATGACATTTCAACTTCCATCACTTTTCCTTATATATACCCTGGTCTGTTTGAAGTTAAACTTTCTAGCTCTTCTTATTCATGTCCAAAAACTTTTGTTCCCTTGGGTTCTGATCATTTCCGACGTCGCCTTTATCACTCTGACATTGTCTTTTCTGGACATTATTGCCCAACAACATCTTCCTTTTTTATAATCTCTTTCTCTTTTCGGGGGGTTTCAACTGATTCAACTTCTCCGGTGACGCCATATACTTGATCCTTCCTTTGCAAAACTTCCTATTAGCGGACAAGTTTCCCTCCGATTACTAATTTCCGTCGCGAGTTTACATATACATTCGGCGATTTCATCTTATCTCTTCCTTTTCTTGATTTAGGTTGCTTTTCCACTTAATAGGTTTCAGAATGGCATACTTCTTTTGGTTTTCCTATTAGTGGCTTGACAACACTATTTTTAGACTAGTCGTGATTTTATATCTCTATTAATCCTTACCATTTCATTATGCGTTTGGAGATTTCTATGAAAAAAGACTATTCATGGCCTTTAGCTGCACTCTCATTGGGAGTTCTTAAGCTCGCGACTATTGAGCTCCTTTAGATCGATAAACATGAGCAGATCAGGTATTGCCGACAACAGCTCTTCATCGACCCCGATGATCGACGAGCTTCGTTCCAATTGTCGCCATGAGGGAGTGCCTCCTATTGGTTCTTCCGTAATGGGAGCGGGAACGTCTGAATCTCCCTCCTCTATTCCGCGAAGAGGAAAAACATCGACAGACATCCCTGCCGCGAAGAAGTTTTGTCGTGAAGATCTTCCCTTTCCTATTTTACCTCGAATATTGAGAAGGCGGGTTCCTAGGGTTGCGTTTGGGGAAGATTATCCTTTAAAAGAAGAAGATGGGGACATATATTGATCTTGACTCGACGGGATTTGTATAGGATTGCTGGAGAGTACCCTTTTCCCGAAGGTTCTATTTTGGCGCTTCCCGAAGAAGGGGCCTGATCTTTACACCCTTTCCGAGACTTTATGCCCATTAGTCTTCCCGCTCTGGAGGGGGGATTTCGTATACCTATCCCGGAGGTGTCAGTCAAGCTGATGAATTTGATGGAAATAAGCTCTATCCAATTTCACCCCAATGCGTGGAGGAACTTGAGTTATTTCTACCTCCATTGTGCGGAAATATCTATGGAATTGCGCCTTAACTACGTGTAACTCCTATTTTCTTCACGGAAATTAAAAGATTACGAGTATGGTCGTTGAAGGTTGAACACTCCAGGCAGATTATTAGTCCTACGCGGGTAGACAAATGGACCGAAAAGTGGTTCCTAATTCGGGTATCGGATGACTTGGGCATGAATGCGTATGTTGGTCCAAGCATGCGCTTATATAGCAAGAGCAAGTGGATGGCTGGTCATAAGGAAAAAATAATATAGCAGTTCACTACCGTTTGTGGTGGGGTTTTCAATTTTGATGGCTTTGTCACAAAGGCGAGTTGGAAGAAATCGGAGTGAGCCTTCGCCATCCTGAAGGCGGTGAGAATTGCCTTAGCCCAAAATTTTGGCTATTAAGCGGGGTTATCTTGTTAATAATCAAAGTTTTGGTCTGCGGAGGGCCCTGCCAAGAGAAAGAAGAAATGGGTTTTATGTTCCCTTTTTCACTCTATTCTTGCGAGGGATGCTCTCTTATTTCATTTTTTGATTTTTTATGTGTAGGTATGGAGCTCTTTTCTTCATTCGTGTAAGAAATTCATGAAAATATATCAGGTTTAATTAAGGAACTATTGATTTGATTAAGATTTGGTTACAACTAGAAGATAGTATTCTCTATTATTTAAAGATATTATCTATTATTGTTCAACTTTGATGGAAGGTTGAGATCTTATCTTTAGAGGATTTCGGCCCCTCTCTACCTTTTTAAATAACCTGAAATTCATCATTAGGGTTAGGTTAATGAAACACAACTAAAGCATAGGTTAAGGGAAAGAAGGTGAATTCCAAGGTCTGCGTTCTGCTTCAACAGGATCTCATTAGCTTCGTCATCTCACAATCACGATGTCTATTGGTATGTCTTTATGCCTTTGTGATTAAGCGTATGATCAAGATACTAAATCATAATCATATTAGGTTTAATGTTTACGAATTACTGTATATAGTTTACATGTGGTATCATAGCTAGGTTAAGATCATATTCTTAGTTCGAAATCATGGCAGAATCACATCTATTATCATGTTTCCGCAATTATTTAGATTGATTTCTGAATGATGTTATGTTTTGATTATGATTATTCATACTAGCATGTTTATATGTCGTGAGATATTATTGTATTTGGTCTCTGGTTTATAGAACTTGCATGACAGAAACCGAAATTAGAGTTTTTGACTGAAATTAGGGTTTTTGCCGTATTTGTCGAAACTTGTTTTTTGTGTCGGAATTGGACGAAATTTTCACAGTTGATAGGAATTGACGAGATCTTCAAGATTTACGGATTTGCCATAAAGTTTTCATATTGTAGCCAAATTCCATCGTTTAGACCCTCAAAAATCCGTTTTACTACTTTTCGGTCATAATTGTAATGCTAATTTATGATGATAGAAAATTCGTTTGTTTTTTCCGCAAATTGATTTTTTGATCCTGGTGACATGTATAACCTTATGGAGTTAAAAATATTTTTATTTATTTTTTTCAGAAAATTGATTATTTTAATGTCTTATATTATATGTGTATAATACATGGATAAATACATTCTGAACTACAATATTCATATTATATTGTTTTGGTAATCACCACAGTGATAACAATTCAGTACATGTATATTGTATTTAATTATCGTATGACGTTCATATTATTGTTTGCAATCTGCCCCAGTGGATTCAAAGTATGCCTTGAATGTTAGACTAAGTAAAATTATTGTTGGTTCAATTATTAGCATAATGTGTTACCCACAGGTAGACTATGCATCATAAGTAAAACAACCATTAAGGAGATGATTTAATTATGTGATTGGGCATGTATAGGATATCCATAGATACCATACTTGTTTGATTGTAGGTTTTAAATCACTCGTTTATGCTTAAATCTTAGTCATGTATGTTATTTTTTATAACTCAAAGAATAATTGTTGTGAGATGGTTTCTATGTTGCAGTTCCTCAACCTTCTCAACTTAACTCTTTTGTCAACTGAGTTTCTGAAGTAGATGGGACTAATTATACTGAGTGGAAAGAACACGTTGAGTTTTATTTGGGTGTACTTGAGGTACATTCGGGATTGACTGTGGATAAGCCGGCCGATCTTACGGCTACGTCCACGGAGAATGAGAAACTTGCCCATAATGCATGGACTAAAGCTAATAAACTATGCTTGAAGTTTCTGCGTTTAACCACTGCATCCAACATCAAATCTTCCATTCTTGATACTGAGACTCAAACCGCTAAGGAGTACCTACGGATAATCACTGAACGCTTTAAGCCTAGCGACAAAGCTGTTGCTGGGAAACTTATGGCTGAACTAACCACTGCCCGTTATGATGGTACCAAGACCATGCAGCAACATGTACTTGACATGGCTAATCTGGCTGCAAAGTTGGATAAATTGGGCATGAAAGTAGAGGATTCATTCCTAGTCCAGTTTATTCTCAACTCTTTGCCTCAACAGTATGGTCCTTTCCAGATTCACTACAACACGATTACGGAAACGTGGAATGTGAATCAATTGACCAATAAGCTGGTTCAGGAAGAGGCAAGGATTAAGCAGCAGAACAGCCACATTGCTAATGCAAATTACATGCATGGGAATGGGAAGAACAAATTCGGAAAGAAAATTTGGAAGGGCAGTAAGAATAGCTCCTCCAATCAGAATAGTTCTTCCAACCAGTCCGGTCAACCTGCACCAAAGAAAGATAAGAAGAATGAGAATTGCCACTTTTGCAAGAAGGTTGGACACATTCAGAAGGACTGCATAAAGCGCAGAGAATGGTTCGAAAAGAAGGGTAAGCCTCTGGCTTTAGTATGTTTCGAATCAAATTTTGTAGAAGCATCTTCTAACACTTGGTGGATTGATTCTGGATCTAATGTTCATGTTTCAAACTCAATGCAGGGATTCCTTACAACCTGGAACATAAGTCCAAATGAAGCCTACCTTTACATGGGAAATAGGATGAAAGCCCCAGTAGAAGCCATTGGAACTTTTCGTTTAGTATTAAGTGTTGGTTTTCATTTAGATTTAGAGAACACTCTTTATGTTCCTACAGTTTCTCGTAATTTGATTTCCTTGTCTAAACTTGATATTAATGGTTTTTCTTCATATACTAGTGATGGATGTTTCAGTTTGTTTAAGAATAATGGTTTAGTAGGTTCAAGAATTTTAGTTAGTGGTTTATATCAACTCATTCTTGATAATTCATTTTCTGAATCTCTTAATGTGACCTTGCATCCTAAAGTGGGTTTGAAACGTAGTAGGACAAGTGAGAGTTCTTCATTCTTGTGGCATAAAAGGTTGGGTCATATATCCAGAGAAAGAGTTAACTTATTAGTGAAAGGAGAGATTCTTTCGAGTCTTGATTTTACTGATTTTGAGGTTTGTATAGATTGCATTAAGGGTAAGCAGACTAAACATACCAAAAAGGGAGCCACAAGAAGTACTGAACTGCTTGAAATTATACATACAGACATATGCGGACCTTTCGATTTTCCATCTTTTGGTGGAGAAAAATATGTCATTACCTTTATTGATGATTATTCATGTTACTGTTATCTTTACCTTTTGCATGACAAATCTCAATCTGTGAATGTTGTAGAATCCTACATAACTGAGGTTGAAAGACAATTAGGTAAAAAGGTGAAAATTATTAGGTTTGATAGAGGTGGTGAATATTATGGAAAATATGATGAGTCAGGACAATGTCCTGGTCCTTTTGCTAAACTCCTTGAAAAGTTAGGAATTGTACCTCAATACACAATGCTTGGTTTGCCATGGATGAATGGTGTTACTGAGAGACGTAATCGTACACTTTTAGAAATGGTTAGGAGTATGATGAGTAATTCCAACTTACCCATATCGTTGTGGATGCATGCCCTTATGACTGCTGTGTATATCTTGAACCGGGTTCCCAGTAAAGTTGTTCCTAAGACACATTTTGAGATGTGGAAGGGATGGAAACCCAGTTTAAGACATTTACGTGTATGGGGATGCCCAACAGAGGCACGCATTTACAGTCCACATGAAAAGAAATTCGATCCAAAAACCATTAGTGGGTTTTTTATTGGGTACCCAGAAAGATCAAAAGGGTTTAGGTTTTACTGTCCTAATCATAGCACCATAATTGTAGAAATCGGTAATGCTAAATTCCTTGAGAATGGCGAAGTCAGTGGGAGTGATAAAGTAAGATAAGTGGTCATTAGAGAAATTCGGGCACCAATACCAATTCCTTTATCCAGGATTTCGACTGATATTGTTCTACCTAATGTTGTTGGTCCAACCAACAGTGTAGAACCAAATGTCAATGACCATGCACTCCATCATGGGCCTGTCGCCATTGAACCGAGTGTAAGTGCAGCACCTGAAGTAGCATTAAGGAGGTCCACAAGACCACGAAGATCAGCTATTTCAGATGACTATATGATGTACTTGCAAGAATGTGAATTTAACATGGGATTGGAAAAAGATCCGGCTACGTATTCACAAGCCATGAAAAGTGAAGATTCTGATAAATGGATTGATGCCATGTTTGATGAGATGAAATCTATGGCTACAAACAAAGTTTGGGAGTTAGTCGATTTACCATAAGGACATAAGAAAGTCGGTTGTAAGTGGGTCTATAAGATCAAACGTGACTCTCTTGGAAAAATTGAACGACATAAAGCTAGACTTGTAGCTAAAGGGTTCCATCAAGAAGAGGGCACTGATTATAACGAGACCTTCTCTCCAGTTTCAAAGAAGGATTCTCTACGAATCATTATGGCTTTAGTAGCTCATTTTGACTTAGAGTTACATCAAATGGATGTGAAAACGGCTTTTCTGAATGGGAGTTTAGAAGAAGAAGTCTATATGGATCAGCCAGATGGCTTCATTACAGATGGAAAGGAAAACATGGTATGTTTGTTGAAGAGGTCGATATATGGAATAAAGCAAGCTTCTCGACAATGGTATCTTAAGTTTCATGATACCATTACCACCTTTGGGTTCATTGAAAACATGGTTGATCATTGTATATACCTGAAGATCAGTGGGAGTAAGTGATCCTAATGTTGTTCTGATTCAGAAAGGGGACAAGTTCAACTTAAGTCAATGTCCTCAAACTGAGTTAGAACGTGATCGAATGAAAGACTATCCTTATGCGTCTCTTGTAGGAAGTTTGGGGTATGCACAGGTTTGCACTAGACCAGACATCAGTTTTGCAGTTGGCATGTTAGGTCGCTATCAAAGCAATCCAGGCATTGATCATTGGAGAGCTGCAAAGAAAGTGTTGAGATACTTACAAGGAACGAAGAAACTTATGCTCACATTTAGGCGTACTGATCACCTTGAGGTGGTTGGGTACACGGATTCAGATTTTGGTGGATGTGTGGACACTAGGAAAAGCACTTTTGGTTATGTGTTCATGTTAGCTGGAGGTGTTGTTTCATAGAGAAGTGCCAAGCAGTCCATCATTGCATCATCCACTATGGAGGATGAGTTTGTAGCATGCTTTGAGGCTACAATCCACGCATTATGGTTGCGGAATTTTCTTTCAGGGCTTACAGTTATGGATTCTATTGCTAGGCCGCTGAAAATTTATTATGATAACACTGCAGCGGTATTCTTTTCGAAGAATGATAAGTATTCTAAGGGTATAAACCACATGAAGATGAGATACTTATCAGTTAAGGATCTTGCCAAGTTCGTGAATTTGATGCATGTTACCGAAGAACCTTCTATTGGTGTAGTTAAGGCGGATCCCGCTCCTGTAACTTATGTTGAGAGGGCCTCTGATGCTGACGACTGAGATATGCTACAAGCACCGCGGAGATTGATACCACAAGGAGGGAGAAAAATGTGAGGGTATCAGCCCAAGATCAATCTATCCCTGGTGACTCTCCGTGTACTACTTCCGCAGGTCCGTCAAGCTGTGTGGGGTCTATCTTCCTCTCTTCTGATGACGCTACTCGGTTTTTGAGCATGGGTCAAGGGAAGTTGGGGGACCCTCCCATGGGGCTGTTGAATGTTCTGGGTGAAGGCTTTGGGGGAGTTCGACGCGTCCTTGCATCGGTGAGTTCGGTTTGATTTAGCGAAATTCTGTATTGACTCTTTCCTTTCTTGCATTTCGCATAGTATTCCCTTATATTGTCACCTTCTTTTATTGTCAGGTTGTTCATTGGATATGCGAGGCTAGTAACTTCATGGATACGCATGTTACTAAGTCAAATGACGCTGAAACCGAAGTCATAAGGTTGAAGGAAGAGATTTCCAAACTTCGCGAAGACAATGCCCTGATGAGGGAGAAGTTGAAAGTTTATGAGGAGACAAAGACAGCAAAGAACACAGAGGCGTCAAAGCGGCATGCGGAGTTGCATGACTCTAATCAGAAAATGGGTGTTGAGCATGACCAAGGAGCTATCTGATTCCCAGGAGGTTATCCGGATGGAGGCGATTCGTGAGTTCGCGAGCTCTTTCCGGTTTCGTCTTGGTTTGGAGTTTCTTGTGAGGCCTATGCTTATGTTCGCTGGAACACTAGGGGTTAGGCAAATGGCTAAATTCAATGGTGTGCCTGAGATCCCTTTCGATCCTAGGGAGACGTTTGGGTTAAAGGCTTCCACTCCTCCTCCTCACAATCACTGTAAACTGCACCTAGTTCACAGTGATTGTGAGGGTACTTTTGAGGCATGGGATAATCATGGCGTCAAGGAAGGACCAACTTTGGTTGTGTCAGTGGTTTCATCGAGTGGGATAAAGAGGAAGCACCCTGATTCATGTGCAAATACGGTTGATTAATGAAACCAAATAGCATGACTAGCTTGTATGTTAATTACTTAGTGACATAAACATTGTTCTCTACTTTCACAACTTATATATATTATATGCTGTCATTCTCTTAGCATCGCCTGTTCTTTCTCTTTGCTTGCTCATCCCACTTCATTTTTTGCTCCTCTATGTATTGCTTCACGAAGGATTGCTTCACTGAGTATTGTTTCATGGGGTATTGCTTTACGAAGGATTACTTCATTAAGTATTGCTTCACGGGGTATTGCCTGAATATCACACATTACTCAGTTAGTCATTGCTATTCGTCAACTTGCACGTATATTTTTCATGTAACTTATCCCATTGGATTAGTTACCTTACTATCATCTACAGCTTCAGGCCATTGCTTTAAATGTATTGCTTCGGGAGTGTTTGAGTCAGGATTTTAGCCCCCTCTGGTAGGGCTGTTCAAAAATATCTGATTCGCATGATCCGATCCGTTGATCCGCCGATCTGATCCGAAAAAATCCGTATCCGATGAATAATTATCCGAATCCGATCCGATCCGGGAAATCTTTCCGGATCAACGGATCGGATACGGATCGGGGTTTGGTATCCGTCGGATATCCGGGGTAGCTTGCTATTATTAATATTTTAAATTAAAAATTAAAATATGTATTTTGCTAATAGACATTTGTGTTAAAATATGTATTTTGCCTTAATATATGATGTATTTATATATTATTTTAAATTAAAATTTAAAATATGAAGTATTTATATATTATTTTATCATGTTAAAATATGTATTTTTCCTTAATATATGATGTTTATGTACTAATCGGATATTTAGGATATCCGTTTCGGATATCCGGTCTGATCCGGGACTTTCGGATCGGATATCCGAAACGTTTCGGATCGGATATCCGAAACGTTTCGGATCGGATACGGATCACAATTTTGAAAAATCGTGTCTGCGGATATCCGATCCGATAAGCCGGATTAGATCGGATATCCGGTTATGAACAGCCCTACCCTCTGGGTCTAAAATCCTACGTGATAAAAAATATTGTGTGACTTAAATCCTATTTCACAAAAATCAATTTTAATTTTTTTATGAAGCTTAAGGTAATTTTCACATGAGATGAGGGGAAAAAATACTTAAGTAATTTTATTTTTTTGACTTAAATCTGTTAGAATTGACTGAAATTGCATTTTCAGATGAGATGAGGGGGGAAATTTAAGGTAATTTCATTTTCATGGTTTAAATTTATTAGGGCTGACTGAAATTACATTTTCAGATTCAATAAAGGTAAAAAAAGCTTTAATTTTTTTAATTTTCTTTTTAAAAAAGTTTTTTTTCCAAAGGGGGCTATAGCCCCCCGGGCCCAACGCAGCTCCGCCCCTGGGTGTTTCTCTTCACCTTCACACATCATTTATTTCGTCGCCTTTTTGTGCTAGTTCACATTTGCGTTCTTTTCTTGAGTAGAGATTGGAGGTATAACAAGGAAAAGACCTACCTGAGGCGGGGAGATTTCTTTCCTTCACAGATAGTATTTTTGCAGCCTTATGACATTCCACGTGTTCGGTATAAGGTTCCCTGCGTGATCTTTCAACTTGTAGGCCCCTGGGCCACTTCCTTCACAACGACATAAGGTCCTTCCCAGTACGGGTCTAGCCTCCGCCCTCGGTTTTTCGCAAGACAAGATCTCCATTCGCGAAATCTCGAAGCTTCACTCCCTTATTATAATATTTCGCGATGCGCCACTTGGATTCTTCTTTGCGGATTTCTTCCATTTCGCGCATTTCCTCTCTGAGCTAAAGTTCCATTTTCACTTTTTTTGTTGTTTTCTTCCTCTTTATAGTGCAAGACACGTTTGCTTGGGAAGAGATGCTCTACAAACTGCAGGCACTACTGCTTCGACTCCGTATGTCAGCATGAAAGGGGTCTCACTTGTACCCCTCTTGAAGGTTGTCTTGTTCGCCCATAAGACTAGAGGGAGGACTTCGGGCCACCGCCCTTAAGCTCTTGTCAATCGTCTTTTCAAGCCGTTCAATATCTTTCCATTCGCATTTTCAACTTGCTCATTGGTCCTCAGTGTGACACAAACGCAAAGTGAAGGCAGATGCCTAGCCCTTCACAAAATCTTTTGAGCTTGTCTGTATTGAACTGTGGTCCGCGATTTGTTACAATATCTTGTGGGAGGCCGAAATGACATATGATATTCTGCTAGATAAACTTCTTCACTTTCTCAACGGTAGTGGAGGTCAATAGCTCCGCTTCCACCCACTTAGTAAAGTAATCGATAGCCACCAGTATGAATTGCAACTATCCTGGGGCTTTGTAAATGGTCCGAGAAGGTCCATTCTCCACTTCGCGATTGGACATGGCACGCTGATAACTTGCATTTCTACTCTGGGTTGGTGAGAGGCAGAAGCGTGTACCTGACACGCGGTACACGACTGGGCTACGCGGACTACGTCTGCTTTCATGGTGGGCCAGAAGTATCTGGCTCTCAAGACCTTTTACACTAAGGATCTCCATCTCGAATGACTCCCACAAATCCCCCCGTGCACTTCTAGAATCATACTCTGCTCGTCAACGAGGGAGAGTCATTTATGCCCAGCCATCATGTACCCTTTCTTATACAGTACCCTCCCTATGATGTAAAAACGTGAAGATCTTACATGGAGCTTCATGCGCTGTTGTGGGTCGGAAGGGCTTGTTCCTTTTTCTAGGTATTCGTGAATTGAAGTCTGCCAATTGCCTTTCCTTTCACTGCTCTCTTCTACCTCCAAAACATCAACTTCTACAGCTTTTACGGTTTTTTGCTCTAGCCGTACTTTGCCTTCGTGCTGCACCTTGGCCTTGGATGCCAACTTTATCAACTCGTCCGCTCTCCCATTTTATCTCCACGGGACAAACTGTATCTCGAAATAATCCAACGCTGAAAAGAGGGTCTTGGATCTGGCACAATATGCGGGTAGACTCCACGTTTTGGCTTCGTAGACACCTTGCAGATGCTTCACTACTAGTTCTGAATCGCTATAACAAGTGACCCTCCTAGCACCATTATCTAGAGCCAACTCCAGTCCTACGAGCAACGCCTAATACTCAGCTTCATTGTTTGTAGCTTCAAATTTTAACGCTAGCACGTACCCAAAACATTCTCCCCCGGAGCCAACTCCAGTCCTACGAGCCAACTCCGACGTCGTTTCCTTCTTCGTTGACAACCCCGTCTACAAACAACACCCAAACTGCTTGTTCTTCCAACAAACCCTCGCTGCTCAACTCACGAAAACTAGCCTCCAGTATAAAATCTGCCAACGCTTGAGCACTGATGGTCAGTCTAGGCTTTTATTCGATCTCGAATTCGGATAGCTCCACTACTAACTTAGTGAGTCTCCCAGAGACAGCCGACCTATGGAACAAACTCTGCAAGGGCAAGTCTGATAATATATGGATATGATGAGCCTGGAAATATGAATGTAGCTTGCAAGCAGACATGATTAGCGCCAATGCTATCTTCTCTACTAGCTGGTAGCGAGTTTCCACATGGTTGAGTGCTCTGCTGACGAAATATACAGGGATCTCTTGTTGACGCATTAGAACTGCGCTAATGGCCCTAGAGTTAGCCGCTATGTACAATTGAAGGTCTTCTCCTGGAACCGATGAACTTACCGTAGGATGGAACCGGTGAACTTATCGCATTGGGGAGTCCACTCAAATTTCTTGGCTTCTTCAGAGTGGAGAAGAAAGGCAAACTTTTCTCTGCAAGTTTTGAGCAAAAACGTCCTAGATAGTTGACTGAGCCTATGAATGTCTGGACTTCCTTTTTACTCTGCGGGTACGACATTGCTAGGACAACCTCTACTTTCTCAGGTTTTACATCTATCCCTCTGGAGTTGACGAGAAACCCTAAGAACTTCCCTACCTTTACACCAAAGACACACTCTTCTGGATTAAGATTCATTCCGTGTCTGCGGAGTGTGTCAAATACTTTGCGGAGGTCTATAAATTTATCCCGTTCATGCTTACTCTTCACTACTATGTCATTTATACATGCTTCAACAGAATTCTCGATCTGTTCACGAAATATGGAGTCTATTAGGGGCTGGAAGGTGGCTCATGCATTCTTCAGCCCAAACGACATAACTGTGTAGCAGTATGTTCCTCGCTCCGTGATGAAGGAGGAGTGTTCTTGGTCTCTCAGATTCATCTTCACTTGATTGTATCCTGAATACACGTCTAAAACGCTTAGTGTCTCGTGGCTTGTAGTAGAGTCTACTAGTTGATCGATTGACAATAGGGGATAACTATCCTTCGGGCATGCTTTGTTCAAATCCATAAAGTAGAGATACATCCGCCATTTCCCCTTGGCTTTACAAACCATGACCACATTGGCTAGCCACATGGGATATTTACTTCTCTAAAAAAATGGCTTTTAGGAGCTTAGCCACTTCTTCCATCGCACCTTGTTCTCTCTCCCCAGCTTGTTTGCGCTTATTTTGCCTTACTGGCTTGGCATCTTGTGTGATGTTCAATTAGTGGGTCATGAGCTCCACTGAGGTCCTTTGGTGTCAACACAAATACCTCTTCTCTGTGACATGATATTTTCGATTTCTTCCTGATTGTGTGTGCTTAGCGCATTCCCCATGAACAACTTCTCATCTTCGTGAACAAACGGGCTTATGCATCTTCTTTCTTCTTTTGTTATGGACGCCTCTATGCGGTTTCTCACTTCCAAGTCTACCTCTTCTTCTTGTGTTGCATTCAACTTGCTTGACGAGCCTGGCTCGTTTACTTCTTGCATTGTTAGATAGGGGACCCCTTTTTCCTTGAGACCAATCAAATAATAGGCGTGGCTCTCAGCAAAATGACCTCGCGATATTCTAGTCCCTTTTGGTGTCGGGAACTTCACCAAATAATGGTACATAGACATTGCGGCCTGAAACTTGTTTAGGAAAGTTCTTCCTAAAATTGTATTGTACGCGAAGGGTGCTTTAAGTACAAAGAACTCTATCATTTCTAACCCTCTTCATTCCTCAGTATCGCCCAAGATCACATCAATGCTTACAATTCTCACGGCTCTAACGCGTTCCCCCACAAAGCCGACAAGCGTGCAGTCAAATGGCATCAGTTTACTCGGGTCCATCCCCAGCTGTTGGAATGTGTCCCAATATAGGATATCGGTAGAACTTCCCGTATCCACCAGCACCCGTTTCACTACCTTGGTTTCCATCTGTACGTGAATAACCAAAGGGTCATAGCAAGCAGTTGTAATGCCCGTCACGCCTTGCTCTGTAAAGGTGAACTAATGAGGGTCGTGAAAGCCTTTAGCTATACTAAAAAAGGGCTAATTCATTTAAAGGTGGAATAGCATTTGTCATCCTTCGACTATCTCGTTTGCTGGGTGTCTCTTGAATGTGTCCCCCGATGATCGTACCGATGAAGGCATCAGGCTTGGGTAGATTTTGCCCTCCGCGTGTTGGCGGGTATTGTATGTTCCCGTAGCTGGAGTCCCTTGGGGATTCGGTGGTCTTTGAGCAAGGTGGCTTTCTGTAACACCCCCGACTTATTGTCGGAAATGCCACACGCCAGTGACCTCAGATGTTGCTGTCCGATGTCACCCAAGACTTTAATCGAAACAATTAATCTTAAATAAACACAATTAAATAACGAAAGGTTAAACAGCGGAAGAAATTTGTATATGAAACTCAATCCTTTTATATTAACAGATCCCTCATCAAACGAGAGTAGTGTTTTTACAACAGAGTGAAATCACAACGGAAAACTTATAAATTACACAGCGGAAGACTTGAAGAATAAATCTATTACATGACTTAGTGGTAAAAATAAATAATACTTGACGACCTTTCAAAATACTAATACTTGAATCTCCAACTGCAAGTCTCTTCTTCAACGGTTACTTCGGACTCCAGGGACCAACCACTGATGTGCTGTATAGGACGGATGACACCAGCCAACCATGCAATGAATAAAACCCGGTTGGTTAGTCTAATGAAAGACTATGCAAGGGTGAAAACAGAATGGTCCTAGTGATCGTAACCGTTTACTATCATTGTCCCTCGAATAACAACCGAAGGAACGATATATATAACCCGGAACTTTCACGGAATGATTAAAGTTTAGACATGCACTAAAAAGGAAATGAGCCTTATGGGAAACGTATGAAGCGAAAACTCCAAAAGATTGAGTCTTACGGGAAAGTATGACAAATGTTTGGGAACGTTATAATTTCACACAAGCGTTTAAAAAGACTTGACCATTTGGATCCACGACCAACCTCACCGCGTAATGCGAATTCAGATTTGGAAGGAGGACTTACTCTAATCGAAGTCCGAGCGGTTTCCACATTGTACTCCTCGCCCGAGGGTATATTAATTATGTGCATAATCGTACTTATCTTGTTTAATTCCGAAACGTATATTTACGTTATAAGCTTTTATCATATATCATCTCAATACGAGAGATATCTTGGGAATAAATCCCTATTGTTTGGCACCAACTGTGTGCACCTACCCTGAGTAAGGGTATAGTCATGACCAGAGAGAGTATTAGGGAAAAATCATCCTAATACCAGTTATAAAGAAACGACTAGACCCCGCAAGGTACATAGCGTTCTTACGAATACTCGTTCTAACTATAATGTATAAGTTCACACATAAAATCCACACCAATACCATCATGGTGATAACAGATATAATAGCGTTGTTTCTAGCAATATATACAACCTATTATAATATCACATTTTAATCATATCATTTATAAAATCTATTCCCAAACGAAAACAATAGTTCATCCCAATTTAATTAACAATTAATAACAATTGATAATTAATGGAAACATGCAATGATAAGTAAGAGCGAACCGCCACTTGCCTTAACTAGATTCGACGATGAATCTAGATGAGACGACTACTGTTGATATCCTTTCCGGGGGTATGGCCTATGCTTCAGATAGCTCTAGCAAGATTACGAGTCCACATGCGATCCAGCAAATAACGTTATAACTGACAAATTAATTAATATCAATTAATTTATCTTGACGAACTCAAGTAATTAAATTCAATAAATTTTTATGATTTTAAATCATAAAAATATTGATTGAATTTTCCTAAAGACAGATACGGATAAAAGTGGGTCGAAATTATACCGCTCGATTGATCTTGGGTTAAATTTGGACAGAAAGGCTAATGGGCTTCTCGGCCCAAACTAGGAGCTGGCTAAGGCCCCCCCCCCCCTCCTTTTTTCCTCCTACGAACAGCGGAACCAATAACAGCGAGCGGCATCGAGCTCGACCACGATGGCGGAGACCGGTGACGGCGGCGACGAGCTCGGGTTCTCGCTCCCGGACACTTGCGCAGCACCACACCCCTCCTGGCTGCACACGGCGGCGACCCAAAACTCCGGCGAGGCTCGCAAGTTCCGGCGACAACAAGAACTCCGGCAAACACACAACCGAAAGGGAGAGAGAGAGCTATGGTCTATTGAGGCTGCCCACGACCTCCTTGCTCCGGACGAGGACCCCTCCTTACAACCACCACCACAGCACACCGCCAAGGCACCTCCGGCGACTCGAGCAACTCCGGCAACGACGAAACGAGAGAGGGAGAGATTGAGCTCGGAATGGATGAAGGATCTGAGGGTTGGGCCTCCTTTTATAGCCAAGGAAGATCACCCTCCCCCCCCCCCGACCAGATCGACGGTGGCACCGAAGATCGATAGCGGCACGCTCAACGAGACGTGTTGGAAAACGAAGACGCGTGCTGGGCATTTTTCCGCGGTCGCGGTGGGTTCTGCCGCGGTCACGGAATTGCATTTTCCGCATCTGTTTGTCCGGGGAAAGGTTTGGCATGGGTTTAACTCCCGGAAAGTAAATATTTGTACCCAAACAATTATTCTAAGCTTCTAAAATACATCGAATGTATATTCCAAGGCTCGGGGAATTTTTACAGAGATCATACACGTTACAGAAATTCCGAATTTTGCCAAACGCGTCTTGCTTTCCCAACGAGAGTTGGGAATTTATCCAAATACCCTTACTAAAAATGAGGGGTATTACATCACTATCCCCTTAAAAGAAGTTTCGATCCCGAAACTTGGCTGATAACAACTCGGAGATGCAACCTCATTCTAACTTACCCAACTGTATAAGTTTAACCACGCCTAATCCATTTAACACTTCGTAAGTTGGTTCAAGTATTTCTAGTTAGAACCTATCACCCTTCACAGCTTAAGGAAATTCTATAATCTGTTTACAGAAACATCCATTCTACCATGCTATCCCTATGGTAACATGAGGATTATTACATTACTACCCCCTAAAAAAATAGTTTCGACCCCGAAACTAGCATCGCTAACTAATGGAACCGGTTTCACCATAATCTTACCATCTGAATTCAATATCCTTAATCATTGCATCCATATGCTTGTTCCTGGAAAACGATCTGTTTCCTCAACCATACCACTATCTCGCATAGCCTACTTCCACGTACTATCCTTGTATTAACTCGTGACCATCCTCAAAGTCATAATTATCTTAGGATAATTGTCTCCTAAAATCATCGCACTAGTCTCGCTATACCTTAAGCATGAGAACACACATTTCTCATTCACCTTTCTCTAAGCCTCTCTCAGAGTACATGCCTTATGTTTCTTAAGTTGATATCCTTGAATAAATTTGGTTTCCGAAACCTGTACCACCAAAAATTGAACTATTTACTCGATCATGATTCCACTTACTACATACTGCCTACATTACTCTTGCTAGAACAGATGTGATCATTCACAAGATTACCATTGTCTCGCTCAGAGTATCCATTATAATCTCCAATATAACCTCATTGTTATGACCTATTCCTCCTAAAGACCTTGATGTCCTTAATTAGGAGAATACAGCATCTTTCTACTAACTTCCTTTCGATAATCCAATCCTCAAGTACATACATAGAATTCCACTATACCTCAACTTAGTACCTCTCTTGTCATATAGACCTTACTCCTTACATACACGACTCACCTATTACATTGGTTACCTTACTCACATTTGGCCCTTGTGCCATATCTTTAACTCAAAATCTTCACTCATGTGATCCCACAATTACTCACACCACAGCCTATGTCTGATTACCTCAACGTGATTTACTATTCCTCTCCATAGGATTATACTCTCGTCTTACCCAAACGTGTCATACGATCACCTTAATAAACGTGGGTCACCTTTTCCTCAAGTCCACTTGATATCATCTACATACTTACTTTATGCCACACTATTGACCTTCAAAACCGTAACAACTTTTACCGGTCGAGTTTGCTATTCACCCAAAAATCCTTAGGCAATCAGTTGTCCTTATGCGATTTATTATCCCAAATCGAGCACCCTTTTGCTTTACGGATATTTACCATTTATCCAAGGTTAACTTAACGTATTCCTTATTCAATCTCTAACTTAAACCGTTAAAGTTCCTTAACTTTCTCCAAACATAATCACAATACCTTTATTCCTATGTTCCTCAAAACGAATCACATGAGACATTACTCCTATATCCTTAAGGTACCATCCTGATAAATGATTCATTATCAACCGCATTAGTCACTTCTATCAGAATCCTTTAATAACTTTATACGATTAACGCTTGCTACCTTACTCCTTAGGCGCACATAGACAATTCTCTCCACTAAATCCTTTTAATTTATCGGAATCATCAACATAACATATCCTTAAACTGTAATCTTTCCATTTAAGTGGCCTCCTTCTAACACAGTAACTTCACAACTTAGTCTTCTCCAAAGAATTGCACCATAAGCCTTCTAACTGACAAACTCACATAAAATCCAAATATCAAACCTTACAACCTTACAAGTATCATAACTCCTTATTCCCTGATCGTACAACCTACCAATTTCAATCATTTGGTCCACTTAGATTTGGCTCAGCCTCCCTTTTCCTGACTCACATCCCAAAGATTTGTTTAACTGTCTCAAATAACTTATTTCTAACTTAAGATCTTTATATTCCTCACACAATCTACTATCCATCCAAGACTTAATCATATCACTTCCTTATAAAACCTCAAAACGAACCTCGAATAGATCTTCCAATATAATACCTATGATTTCGTACACTTGGTTGCTCCACAAGCATTCACCACTGGTCCTACACTATAACTCTTAAATTTTCAAGTCGGCTTTCTCTCAATACAATCGTTCACAACTTAATTTTCAGAAAGTGTTATATCATCGGCCTTATAGATGTCACACTCTCTAACAATCCACATCTCAGACCTTGTAAATATCCTGATATCATATCTCTATATCCCTTGAAGGTACAATTCACTAATTCAGTTCCTTGGCCCAAATAGGTTTGTCCCTAAAGCTCACTTCCAACTCAACCTTTAGTTTCCTCAAAACAATGCCGTGATAAATCCATTAGCACAATTGTGACCAATCACTTGATTTTCCCCAAAACGTGACATCAAATCGCATTAACATGCATTGATCACTCTACGCCAATCCTTATGTCGTTTCTCTTAAGGAATCCTCATAACGAAACCTCAGATAAATCTTCCAAAATAATAATTATGGCTCTGATACCATAATTGTAACACCCCCGACTTATTGTCGGAAATGTCACACGCCAGTGACCTCAAACGTTGTTGTCCGATGCCACCCAAGGCTTTAATCGGAACAATTAATCTTAAATAAACACAATTAAATAACGAAAGGTTAAACAGCGAAAGACATTTGTATATGAAACTCAATCCTTTTATATTAACAGATCCCTCATCAAACGAGAGTAGTGTTTTTACAACAGAGTGAAATCACAGCGGAAAACTTATAAATTACACAGCGGAAGACTTGGAGAATAAATCTATTACATGACTTAGTGGTAAAAATAAATAATACTTGACGACCTTTCAAAATACTAATACTTGAATCTCCAACTGTAAGTCTCTTCTTCAACGGTTACTTCGGACTCTGGGGACCAACCACTGATGTGCCATATAGGACGGATGACACCAGCCAACCATGCAAGGAATAAAACCCGGTTGGTTAGTCTAATGAAAGACTATGCAAGGGTGAAAAAAGAATGGTCCTAGTGATCGTAACCATTTACTATCATTGTCCCTCGAATAACAACCGAATGAACGATATATAACCCGGAACTTTCACGGAATGATTAAAGTTTAGACATGCACTAAAAAGGAAATGAGCCTTATGGAAAACGTATGAAGAGAAAACTCCAAAAGATTGAGTCTTACGGGAAAGTATGACAAATGTTTGGGAACGTTATAATTTCACACAAGCGTTTAAAAAGACTTGATCATTTGGATCCACGACCAACCTCACCGCGTAATGCGAATTCAAATTTGGAAGGAGGACTTACTCTAATCGAAGTCCGAGCGGTTTCCACGTTGTACTCCTCGCCCGAGGGTATATTAATTATGTGCATAATCGCACTTATCTTGTTTAATTCCGAAACGTATATTTACGTTATAAGCTTTTATCATATATCATCTCGATACGAGAGATATCTTGGGAATAAATCCCGATTGTTTGGCACCAGTTGTGTGCACCTACCCTGAGTAAGGGTATAGTCATGACCAGAGAGAGTATTAGGGAAAAATCCTCCTAATACCAGTTATAAAGAAACGACTAGACCTCGCAAGGTACATAGCGTTCCTACGAATACTCGTTCTAACTATAATGTATAAGTTCACACATAAAATCCACACCAATACCATCATGGTAATAACATATATAATAGCGTTGTTTCGAGCAATATATACAACCTATTATAATAACACATTTTAATCGTATCATTTATAAAATCTGTTCCTAAACGAAAACAATAGTTCATCCCAATTTAATTAAAAATTAATAACAATTGATAATTAATGGAAACATGGAATGATAAGCAAGAGCGAACCGCCACTTGCCTTAAGTAGATTCGACGATGAATCTAGACGAGATGACTACTGTTGATATCCTTTCCGGGGGTATGGCCTATGCTTCAGATAGCTCTAGCAAGATTACGAGTCCACACGCGATCCAGCAAATAACGTTATAACTGACAAATTAATTAATATCAATTAATTTATCTTGACGAACTCAAGTAATTAAATTCAATAAATTTTTATGACTTTAAATTATAAAAATATTGATTGAATTTTCCTAAAGACAGATACGGATAAAAGTGGATCGAAATTATACCGCTCGATTGATCTTGGGTTAAATTTGGACAGAAAGGCTAATGGGCTTCTCGGCCCAAACTAGGAGCTGGCTAAGGGGGCCCCCCTCCTTTCTTCCTCCTACGAACAGTGGAACCAACAATAGCGAGCGGCACCGAGCTCGACCACGATGGCGGAGACCGGTGACGGCGGCGACGAGCTCGGGTTCTCGCTCCCAGACACTTGCGCAGCACCACACCCCTCTTGGCTGCACACGGCGGCGACCCAAAACTTTGGTGAGGCTCGCAAGCTCCGGCGACAACAAGAACTCCGGAGAACACACAACCGAAAGGGAGAGAGAGAGAGTTGTGGTCTGTTGAGGCTGCCCACGACATCCTTGCTCCGGACGAGGACCCCTCCTTACAACCACCACCACAGCACACCGCCAAGGCACCTCCGGCGACTCGAGCAACTCTGGCAACGACGAAATGAGAGAGGGAGAGATTGAGCTCGGAATGGATGAAGGATCTGAGGGTTGGGCCTCCTTTTATAGCCAAGGAAGATCACCCCCCCCCCCCAACCAGATCGACGGCGGCATGCTCAACGAGATGCATTGAAAAATGAAGACGCATGCTGGGCATTTTTCCGCGGTCGCAGTGGGTTCTGCCGCGGTCGCGGAATTGCATTTTCCGCATCTGTTTGTCCGGGGAAAGGTTTGGCATGGGTTTAACTCCCGGAAAGTAAATATTTGTACCCAAACAATTATTCTAAGCTTCTAAAATACATCGAATGTATATTCCAAGGCTCAGGGAATTTTTACAGAGATCATACACGTTACAGAAATTCTGAATTTTGCCAAACGCGTTTTGCTTTCCCAACGAGAGTTGGGAATTTATCCAAATACCCTTACTAAAAATGAGGGGTATTACACTTTCTTCCCTCGAGACCTATATCCTAGATATTCTTGGGCATCGTGACTTCATGACTGGTGATAGGAGCAGAACTTGCCCCCTCTTCGTTTGGGACCAGGAGGCGGGGGGTTAGGTTGTCGAGCAGGTGCTTTATACTGAGCTTTGGGTGGACCCATGTTTCTGACTTCTCGGATGTTCATCTCTATAGACATGGGCGTACTCTCTGGGGCTTTCCCCCTTTCATTGTTCTGGTGTCTGCGAGGCTCCTATGTGTTTGCCTCTCGCTTATGATGATCTTGCCTACTTCTCCCTGCGGGGTTCATGGAGTGAGATGGAGGTGGTCCTCCCCTTGCTATTTTTTCTCCTCGGATGTGAGTGTTGGCCTTCTCCAGCAGCTTCATATATGACTCTGGAGCTTTCTTATTATAGAAAATTTGAACTCAGAATTGGCTAGCCCTTGGATGAATGTCATTCTCGCAATCTTTTCATCAAACTCATGAGCTTGAACTACTTCAATCGTAAACCTGCGCACATACGACGCCGAGTCTTCTCCTTCACGCTGCTTGACGGTCAAAATTTATTGCATCCCTCTTTTTCTCCTTCGTGAACTCCCGAAGTGTGGCATGAAAGACTTCTCCAGTTGCTTGAAGCTCCCGATGCTCATTGGGGGGAGGTTTACAATCCAGGTCAAGGTAGATCTTGCTAGAGTGGTTGGAATGGATTTGCACATAGTCGCTTTCTCCGCTTTACTTATCAACATCACATAGGGATATTTGGACAAGTGATCCCCCGGGTCTTCTTCTCCATTGTAGTCTCTCATGACAGGCAACTTAAAATCATGAGACGCAAACGCTAGCAAGATAATCTCCGTGAAGAAAGTAGCCTCATATAGTACGATGAGAGATACTAGATCGTCAACTCCCTTGGAGTTTGGGGGATTAGTGTCGTGGCTTGTCTATAGAGAGGGCCCCTACGCGGACAATAATGTGGGAGCTCAGAAGCTATAGAGATTTGGTCCGCACAGTGTCCTTTCTCGTATTGCTCCTTTGAACACGCTTCCTGATGGTGATGCTCTTGATGTTCCTGCTGTTCTTGGTGCTCTTCCCGCTGTTGGTCATATTGATACTTCTCTTGAGCTAGCGCTGCCACTCTTGAAACTGGCGAAACTTTTCCAACTCACCTTCCACGAACACATACCCGCGAGCCTAAGGCTGAAAGGAGCTCCTTACTAACTGAAGTGGGCTTGGCAAGCGGGCTTGCGATTGTGCTTCGTCTGACTTATTGGCTTGAGTAGCTTCACCGTCCATATCTCGTTTTCAACCCAGCCGCGTGAGTTAGTCACCACGGTCGGCGCCAGTGTTGAATCCCAATTGAAGATGATCGTCGGTCAACACTCTGAGGATCTCAATGTTGACCTTCTTCTTCCTTCTTCCACTAGGCTTCGCTCATGCGACTTGGAAACTGGAAGAACGAACGTCCGCCTTTGTCTTCCTCCTATCACCTGAAATGGACCTGGAAGAACTTCCTTTGGGGAAGACACTTCAACGCTCAAGTCAGTCGACTGTAATGGTGGTGAGAAATTGAAGGTGGAGAGGAAACTTGAAAATAAGGAAAATTAGTTGTTGTGTTTTTGGGGGATTCTCTAGAGAAAACATCTTGCGTTAATGAAAAAATGGCTGGAGAAAAATCCCCCTCTTCTTTCCTCCTTGCACGCTTATATAGTGTATTTCCCTAGGTTTCATTCATTCTTTTAATGGGCCGACCCTCATGCGCCCATTACTCGGTTATGCCCAGGATGAGCAATTTGTAAGTAGAATTAGTAGCTCATATCCTGATTTATAAACTCCTTTGCAAAAATACCCTGGTTTTACAATGTTGCAAAAATGCCTAAAACAATTAAACTTATACCCATAATAATAACAACAAATATCCAAATTCTAAAAAATGCATTTTTAAGAAAAAAGTAAATTCTAATTCCATTAATAATTGTTTTTTGAAAGGAAAACCATTTCTGTTAAGATCTCACAAAATGTTTTAGTTATTTCCATCATTAATAATCGTGATTATAGGAGGGAGGGAAAAAAACGCGCTTAATGGTAAGTATTTCCGTTTTTTCCCTTAAATGTTATCTTTTTCCATTTTTTATTATATTTTCCGATGACTGGATAAATATGGTGGCCGATGAAAATCTTGTATCTTGTCCGATTGAAAGTATCTTATTTACCAAATATATGAAACTTGGAATTATCTCTTATTCAGATGACATGTTAAAATAAAGGAGATAAACATGATGCATACGAGTTTGTTGTACAACAAAATAAGTTATTTGCCAGAACAACATTAATTGTTCTACAACAATGTAAGCTGTCAACCACAACATCATAATAAATTCAATAATCATTTAAACAACATTCATCAAACCAAAAAAAAACATGTTCATAAACAAGTCAGTTCTTAAAAAGTACTTCAAAACAAATTAAACAATGTACTTCCAAACAAACCAAATCCGCAACAATGAAGAATACAATAATTACTCTCTCAATGTGCATGGAACATGTTATTCTGAGGTCTTCCAACAGGTCTTCATACCAGCGGCGGGTGACAAGTGATTGCAACAATCGATGGAGGTACCTCCCAACGCTGAATCATGAGAATTGGATGCACAATTTCCTTGTACACTTCTTTCATTTGATCATTATTCAGCAAAGGATGCACAAAATCCGCAATATCCATGTTTCTATTTGTTGTTAAAGCTATGGCATGAGTGCAAGGAATTTGATCAGTTTGGAAGACCTTGCAGTCGCATGTCCAAGCATGTAAATTGACTTCGAACCTAGATGTGTCGTCAGTTACTTCGACCTAACAAATACACGAATACAACAACATAAGAATATTACGCCCAATGTAACATTGAAAAGCAATCCCGTCAGGACAATATTTGTAGTGCGACAGGTACAAAACTTACCCATGGATGCTTATATGGATATTACAGCGCTCGACTTCGGAAAAAATATGATGAAATCAATGGTGTAAGAGGAACAAATTAAGGTTTTAAGGTTGATTAGAGTATTAATGGAAGACTGTCAAGATTGAGAAGAAGGAATGACATGAAGATAACAAAAACTTTTGATAAAGACTTCGCTCAATCTTTACTTTTCATCGTTAATAATATTTAGTTTCTATCTTTAATAACAAAAAATGAAAATCGGTTTTATGATTTTGTTTACTTTTTTATAATTTTAATTTGTGTTTCTTTTCATAAAAAAATATTTATTTTCTGATTTTTTATTTTAAAACAAAAAAAAAGAACATAGAATTTATAACAAAAATATCCAAATATACATACTTTGTTATTTTGGAGTTTATGCGATATTTCTACAAACTAAAAAAAAAAAAAAGTAGAGTATCCATCCAAATTTGCCAATTTGTAATCCCACACTCTCCGCCTCTCCAAGAGGAAAAATTGCACAAGGATGACGAGCAAGCGAAGGACCACACCACCTACACGTTCGAGCTTTCCCCCATGGAGTTCGATAAGAAACGCTTCGAGGGAGGGAGAAGGTTATAATAGATGAATTGGAGAGTCTTGATATCGATGATCCGTTAGCGTTAGGGTCCAGGTCGTATGCAAGTTATAGAACAACGATGTCGAATTTGATTGATTCGCGACTTTTCATCGTCAATGGTCTCCACACGGGCACGGGCTGAGATTGATCCATCGCTGTCTCCATTAGAGGAGATAGATCTTGTGGATGATTACAGCAGTAATTCCTCTTACTATGTGAAATCAGATCATTCAGATGTGGTTATCAGTAGATTCACAAAATTCATCTATTAGACCGATTTCACAGCGGTTGATTGCAAAAGTTGTATCATTAAGGTGTTTAATTAATGCTCGGAAAGGTCAACAAGCATCAAATTCCATTGTTCCTATAAAATGAATACACAGATGTGGATTGGAAATTGTGACGGTGGAGAAGGAGTATCTAGGTGAGCATCAGCTAAAACAGTGGCAGCAACGCTGCTTCTTCTTCCCCGAAGAATCTCTAGAGGGCGTCTTTCCTACATTTGATCGGACATCAGTGGGAGGATTACCGGGACTGGCATAGTCAATCCGAGGACGTTTCTGTGAGGAATCGACGTCAAGGACGAAGAAGCCCGTGTGTCGTCATCGAATTCAACATCACGATCTCATTCGTGAGTGCAAAGCGGAGTGAAGTCGAAGGCGAAGGCTGCGCGAGCGCCAGAAACAATCACGATCTCGGGTCGCGCAACATGAATTACGAGGAGGGCGGAGACACTTCAAAGAAGAACCCCCGCCTCTCCAAGGACCACTCAATCCCGACCTGTAAATTTGGGTTATTGGGCCATACAATATTATAATGGGCTATAACTTGGGTTTTATCCCTTGCACAAGCTTCAATTGTTATTGTTATTGGTAAGGATAACGAAAAGTGTAGGTGCAGGGGTGACACTTCATTAACAACAAGATCCTTTCCTGGCCATTGTACCGTGTCCTCTGGAAGAAATTGGGATGACATGTCATTTACACTTTACACACACACATGATCCTCAAGCACCAAATGCACGGGCAACTTATCAAGTGGACATTGAAAACTATTCATCGAGTTTCAAGTTTGAATTTCCTAGCCATATTATTGTTTGAGTTTCAATACTTTTGTAAGGGAGTCTCGTCGGACAAGTTAGCTGTAACGGCTAATCGCAATCACGGCGCTCTAATGCTCACGATGCAAGAACACACCTAGTTGTAAAGGCCGAGTAGTCCTATGGGACGAAAAGCCGAGGGCATACCCCTCACATCCGAGAATAGCCAAGATGGCCCTAAAGAAAAAGTTCAATTAGGCATATCATCTTCTAAGAAGCCAACCAAATAACTTAAAAAGATCCATGTAGTAAGTGATTACAAATCACGGAAATATTTTCTTATTGGTATCCACATTACATGAGAACGAGTACTACGAGACAACATCTTTTGGTTTCAAAAAAGTTGGGGCAGCGAGCCAAAGAGTCTTGAGTGACAAGTAGAACTAAATAAAAAAAGGGAGAATCCCCAAACATGGCATTAAATCTTGGACAACTAGACTTATACGGATGAGCTCGACACCATCTACTAGAGCGAATAAAATGCAAGTGTAATAACTAAGTTCTCAATATATCATCTCTTTTCACTTATATGATGAGACATACTATTCATGTACCCGAACCTCACATGATTCAATGTCAAGTTGTTTATCCATGATCTAACTCAATCTTTTGAGTTCGCATAATGCTTTTCTGTTGCACATTAGCTTCCAAAAATTTCTTTGTATTGTTGGTATCTTGCTTTGTTTTAGTTGTGTACCAACATAACTAAGGGAAAATTAATATGATCATTTTGTTCTTCCTTCCGAAACCAAAGCCATACCTATCACACCACAAAGAGACTAATGGACGAACAACACAAGCTACTGAGCATTAACCTAACATGACGGCCAAACAACACAAGCTGTTAAGCAACCAACTAGGTTTCGGGCCAAACGGGTGGCACAAGTTGTCATATAAGTTGTAAAGCCAAATATCCGTTGGGCCGAAGAGGCACGGGTTGCATATAAGCCGTAAAGCCAAATAACCTTTCGGCCCAAATGGACATGAGTTCCCATATAAGTTGTAAATCCAAATACCCTTCAGACCAAAAGTGCACAAGTGGCCATATAAGCTATAAGCCAAATAGCCTTCAGGGCGAACGGGCACGAAATGCCATATAAGATGTAAAGAAAAATAGTCCAGGTGACCACTCTAGATTGCAATTGATGTTCATATATCTTGCAATCTAGAGAATGTTTGAGGAAAATAGCAACATGGCCACTCTCATTGCAATTGGTATTCATCTTGCAGTTCAGAGAATGTTTTAAGAAAATAGTCCAAGTGTCCACTCTGGATTCTAAATGATGTTTATCATGTATTTTAAATAATGTTTGAAAAAATAGCCCAGGTGGCCAATATGAATTGCAATCGATGTTCATCTTGCAACCTAGAGAATCTTTGAAGAAAATAGCCGCATGACCACTTAATATTACAATTGATATTCATATTACAGTTCAAAGAATGTTTGGAGAATAAAACCTTTTATGGACAACGAGTGACCAAACACAGACTAGCCTTAAACCCACTACTTATAGCCAACGAGCGACGAATCACTAACTAGCCTTGTGGCCAATCTCCCATTCAAAGGTCAACTAACACACTGAGTGATATAGTCACACATAATGCTTGTCTTAATGACACCAAGAACATTGAAGGTGATATAGTGACACACTACTATTTTGCACATATGTGTTAGGCATGTTTTTCTATATTTATGTCTACAAATGCATCTAGTGTTGTTAGCTCTCACCAATGCTATTCAAAATTCCCACTAGAGACATTTTTTGCAGCCTAGGCTAAAGGCATGAAGGATAAAAGGGACCATGCGCCCACACGTGTGGACTAGATGATCACAAACTAATGAAAAGCTACATCTAAGCCCCATACGGATGAAATATTACAAGAATAAAATTTCTTAACCACATTTGATGCTTAAGGAACTTGAGGTGCATTTGTAAAGGTAAAAAAGTAATTTTAGAAATATATTCTCATCGTGTAAAATATCTCTATTTATTCTGAATATTCCTAATTAAGTGAATTATTGATAGCAACATGCATGAGATGATTAATCAAAGGCCTCCAAGGAAGAGGCTCAAGGACTACAGAAGGTTTTCCGCGACCGCGGAATTGTTATTGGCGATTTGGCTCTGGACAGTCTTCGGTAAAACGGCCATAACTGTGGTTAGAAAATTGATCTCGTGATGATTCAAGATGAGTTGGAAAGCTGATTCAAAGATCTACAACTTCATAGTTTACGTCGATTCAAGATTCCAACAAGAAGATGGTCAAAATCGAGTTTTACTGAGAGTTGTGCAATTTCTAACTGGATTTATTCACTTTCCTTAATTAGGTTATATTAGATATAGTTTAATCCATTTTTCATTGTTTGATTTTTTATTATATCCATCATTTTTATTTAGTTTATTATTTCTTTAGTATTAGATAAGAAGAATTAGGATCCAAGATTGTTTGGTTTCCTAATTGCTTCTTTAGCAAGATCTTATATGTTATCTAGTTTCCTTATCTTTCGCATTAGGTAGTTTTCTTCTTTTGCAAGGCTATAGGCCACGAAATTGTGTTATATAAACACTACTTATGTCATTAATAAAATCACGTTGAATTTGAGTAGTAAAGTTGAGTACGCTCCTTCCCTTGAGTTCTAACGTCAACTCTTCGATCCCACGGATCGTCTATCCCGTAGCTCGTTGCAGACAACACTTCAGGGGTTGTTCGCATCAACTGGCATCAGAGCCTATCCAAGATAAGTTTGTTTCTTCTCTCTTATTGTGTTTCCTTGAAATTTTTCCGCGCACTTCTCCACCGACATCGCTTGCAACGACTCCAAGACGTTCTCAGTTCTGCCCAGATATCGGTCGATTTTTTTTCTTTTTTCTGAAATTTTCTTCCAGAATCTGGTATATCTTTTCGATACGAGTCCAGGCATATAAAATTCGTCCAAATCGGAGTTCGTTTGTCCCACCAAAAAGGCAAAATTCGAAAGTAGTGCTGCTGCCAAACCCTAGCCGCCGCGGGAAGATCCGGCCTATGCTTTCACATGGCGTATCCACCTGACACCCGGGTTCGTCGTCGACGCTTTGCCGAGCATGATGATCCTGACTTGTTCCTTGAGTGGACCCGTCATATGGCGTACTACTTCAGCCAGCGAGACTACGACGAGTATGAGCAGTACGACGTCGCCATTCAATGCTTCACCGGCTACGCCCTCGACTGGTGGTATCGGGTTGAAGATGATCGATGGCATCGTCGTCAACGTCCCGTTGAGACATGGGCGCATCTCGTGTTTCACATGACTCGACATTTTGCTGCAGAGTTCGACGCTCAGGCCCATGCGGAGCGCACCAGAAGTCGATCAAGGCCCCAACTTTTGGTCCACACCGAGCGCGTTCAAGCACGCCCTCCGCAGCCCACCGAGTGCGTCCCAGCGTGCTCCCTGCAGCCTGTTGTCCTTGCCGCGCCGGCCTTCATCGCACCTACCACGAGGCCCGTCGCGACTCTACTCGAGATGCCCGCGGAGGTGCCCATTGCGCCCGCCGAGCCAATCTTCATCTCTCCCACGGTCGTGCCCGACACCGAGCTTCCAGAGGAAGAGGTCGTTGAAGCCTTGGTCCTTGATGGTTGTTCGTCACAACGCAACAATTTGGTGGATGTGGAATCATGTCCTATGTCCTTCGATCATCCCAAGTGGGACGAGTATGAGGAAGAGGTCGTCGAAGCCCCGCTCCTTGATGGTTGTTCGTCACAACGCAGCCTTTCACCGGCCCCTCCGCCGCACTCATCACCGCTTCTGCAACCAATGCTCGTATCTGGTCAGCTTGAGGCGTCTATTGTTGTTCTTACACACCTTGCTCCCACCACAATCATAGAGGATTCAGCCGCAAAGGTGACAACTTTGATGTTATTCGAGGCTGATGCACAACTTTTTCCTTTGCTCTTTCTGGATGTTCGTGTCTCTCTACTTGACGCTTCTTTCTTCATCCACGTCGAATCGGGGACGATTCGAAGTCAAGAAGGGGAGATTTATAGCAACATGCATGGGAGGATTAATCAAAGGCCTCCAAGGAAGAGGCTCAAGGACTACAGAAGGTTTTCCGCGACCGTGGAATTGTTACTGGCGATTTGGCTCTGGACAGTCTTCGGTAAAACGGCCATAACTGTGGCTAGAAAATTGATCTCGTGATGATTCAAGATGAGTTGGAAAGGTGATTCAAAGATCTACAACTTCATAGTTTACGTCGATTCAAGATTCCAACAAGAATATGGTCAAAATCGAGTTTTACTGAGAGCTGTGCAATTTCTAACGGGATTTATTCACTTTCCTTAATTAGGTTATATTAGATATATTTTAATCCATTTTTTCTTGTTTGATTTTTTATTATTTCCATCATTTTTATTTAGTTTATTATTTCTTTAGGATTAGATAAGAAGAATTAGGATCCAAGATTGTCTGGTTTCCTAATTGCTTCTTTAGCAAGATCTTATCTGTTATCTAGTTTCCTTATCTTTCGCATTAGGTAGTTTTCTTCTTTTGCAAGGCTATAGGCCACGAAATTGTGTTATATAAACACTACTTATGTCATTAATAAAATCACGTTGAATTTGAGTAGTAAAGTTGAGTACGCTCCTTCCCTTGAGTTCTAACGTCAACTCTTCGATCCCATGGATCGTCTATCCCGTAGCTCGTCGCTTCGAGCAATTGTTCATCGTCTCTTTGTGTTTGTGATCATCTCTTTGATCCTTTCGTTCATCACTTTGAACGCGTTTGAAGGCTATCTCTTTAGCCCTAGGAAAGCCATCACTTTGGCTACGGAAGAGGAGAATCGAATCCACGCTTGAGGAATCAAAGATCCTGCGTTGCAGACAACACTTCAGGGGTTGTTCGCATCACTTATCTTTATGAAAGATATTACTTGGAGGAAATTCTAACTTTTCACCTTAAATAGAGATGATTAATTTTATTTAATTTAATTAATTTGTCTCTCTGAAAATCTTAGCCCTCATTCCCAATTATTAAGATTTGACTTGAGTGTCAAAGGTAAAACGGGGACAAGCCACGTCTTTGGCATTTTTCTCTATTCGCATGGCACCGAAAAAGAGATCGGAGGGAGCCTATTCTCGTCGAAATTGCAGATTCTCGTTATCAACATCTAATTTATTGTGTTGCAGATTTTTACTATCATATTTAGCTAAAAGCCTAAAACTTTGAATTACAAATGTACATGCATCTTACCATACCTCCTTTTATCTATGTGTTGAATCTTGCCCAAATGTGTCTAATCCAATAGAAGCAAAATAAATTGTCTCCATGAGCAAAGTATGATATTATAAGTGTATAGCCATATCTCCAAAATTGGCTTATTCACACCAAAATGAAGACTAAGGGTCCGTTTGGATTCCTATTTTACTGCATTATCTTACATTAAATTGATGATTTAATGTAATTTAATACAAGATAATACATTTCAATGTATTATCTTAAGGAATCCAAACAGACCCTAATTCCCGGAACCTCGGCTTGAGTGTTCCTCGAGCAATAATATGCAACAACATAAGAAAAGTTATATACTAGGTAATTACTTCTTATTTAATTGAACTAATAAATAATATTTTCCTTAGAAGAACTAAAGCCAAGAAGATAATACCTTGATATCATGCATATACCTCCAATCAAGCTAGCTCAAAATTATTTGATAATGACTTTAACACGTCAATGCCGGGGAACAAAGTCTTTTACATATTCACATAGTTTTAAATTAGATTGTCTTTGCATTAATATTGTGTATGAAATTCGTACTCATGCTAGTAAATGGATATCAATATGTTTCAATTGATTTTGTCATTATTATTATTTAAGGTTGCGTTGTTTTTATCCAGTTACAATTTCCACCCTATATATTAGAATTTAGAAACATTAAGAAAGACTTACGAAAATATATGTATATCTATTACTACATATATAAAATTGAGTACATGTCCACATTTATTGCATTCATTAATCATAATTACAATTGTTTTATACTTTATCCCTGCACTTTTAGATGTCCTTTTAGCTTTTAAAATTTATTCATAACTATTTGTCCTTATAGGATTTCAAGACAATTTATCACATATAAATCATAAAATGTGTATTGGACTTGGTAATGTTTTCTTTATCTATTGCTTCCAAAGGGTGGTAGGTGATTAAATTAAAAAAAAATTGTATTTTCAAAACATATTCAATGACTTTCTGAATATGTGTAAAACTTTACAAGAACATGTAAAAGTGAACAAACTGAGTATAATTATTATTGTTAATTAAAAGAAAGACGAAAGGTTGTATGTGGCATAGTAGTTAAGTTGCCTCTTAATAAGTTACGAGTCTTGGGTTCAAATCTTGGCATTATCAATTTGTATAATTCTAGGATTTTTCTACATTTATTGCTCTCACTAATTATAATAAATATTATATTTATTGCTTTCAAATAATAGAATATGATAAATCATATGTCATTTAGTAGTTATTTTTAGATGTTTTGTATGCATATAAAATTAGATATTGCTCACTTTTTTTAGTCTAGATGCTTGAAATTTGTTATTTATGGACCATGGTTCAAATATTAATTTTTATTACAAATCATCTAAGTCGTAATTAACCATTTTAAATTATGATATGAATTATGACCCTTTTTTTTCGGTAGAATATGATCACTTTTCCTTGACATGATGCGAAATATTGAGATTTAATTGCATACATAATTTCAAATTATGGTTCACATCCACATTTAATGAGATTACGTCTACAAAATTGAAGTTTTAGCAACCCAAAAATTGAATTATTACTATTTATGTTTAAGTAATAAATGATTCATGCATTTGTATTCAATAATTTATTATATAATTTAGAAATAAACATCATAGAAAAAAATTATTTTAAAAAAATAGTTACTTGAATCCAATTATTTAATTATCAATATTATATAAGGTCCTCTTATACATAACTATGATTATAAAGATACAAAACGACATGCTAAATTTTAGTCAAACAAAATACTTTATCCTTATTAATAGGCTCGCAATTAAGTGCATCGTACTATCGAGTCGTATAAAAGATATCAATCCAAGGGAGCATTATACTCGTTGATCACCAATTTTACATAAACTAATAATCTATATCAAACAAGAGATGTGAAGTTTTTTGTTTTGATTTAATAAAACTAACAAAAAATACAAAGTCTAGGACTAACTAAAATGATAAAAGGAGGATTTGGGTTAATTGATGGATGAAAGGCTAAGATTGGGGTTCACCACAATGGTACCATATAATCATAAGCAAGTAAATCTCTATAGTTGTAAGTGATGGTCTACAATGGTCAAATATCCTAATATTTCTCTTATCCTTTTTCAAGGTATAAAAAACTAGCCTAAACTTGATTAAGTCGTACTTTCATGGTAATTAACTCAAGATTTGGGGCATTAAGATTTATGACATTCAAACAACCACAGGAAAATAGGCTAGGCATTTTCAATGCAAATTTTGAGGTTCCAATGTCAAATATCACCTTTCAATGCATATCTAACATTTAATACATGTAAAAATACTAACTAGGCATTTTCACAAACACTTGGTGTACAAAATTTGAATAGTAACCAAAATTCATTCAACCAAAGAGAGAATTTTACCAAAATATCACATAATCGCCATTGGCAGAGGCGGATCCAGGGGGTCTGGTGACCCCCCTTCCCCTGGATCAAGTCATATATTAAAAATATATATATATTAATGTCTTGTATATGTAAACAAAAAGAGTTATTAGCTCAATTGATTGTGGAACATGAGTTTAACCCAAAGGTTTGGTGTTCAAGTCCTCATCTCCCATCTTTTGTATTTTTTCTTTTTACATACGTAACAATTTGTGTCCTTTATTTTCTCTTTTATACAAATATTTGTATTTCCTATTTTTGTCCATTATGATTATGAAATAAGTTAAAAATTTTATAAGGTAATTGAATTAATCTTATTTAAAATTCTCACAATATATTTGATACTAACATTTTTTAGGTAGTTCTCCTTACTATTTGTCCAAAAATATTTTCAAAATTGTAAATTAGTTAAAAATATTTTTTTAAAACATAATAATCCACCTAGTATATAAGATTTGTACACAAAATTATACAAATAGTAATGTGATTAATGCTAAACAATATTATATAATTTTTCATAGACGATTTTGTGACCCTCCTTCGAAGAATTCCTGGATCCGCCACTGGCCATTGGGATACTCCCAATCCTAACACAAGCAACTACTTACTCATAATTTGCATGAACATGGAACAAAACATCAAATCAACCATCAAACACATGTAAACAATGAACAACAAAACAAGAAATAAAAAGAAAGAGTTAGAATTACTTATCATTCAATCAAATCCTTTCATTTCCATTGAATCATAAGAAAAGGTTGAGATTGAGTTTCCTCTCCAAGTCTTCAATTTAAAGAGAGCTTAACAACCCCAAATAGATCTAAAATCTAATAATAAATGTAAATCCAATTACTAGTCTAAGTGGAATCTGTTAATCTACAGTTGAATCTGGGGAGAGAATGAAGTAAATGCTAACCCTTGAAATAAGGGCTAAGATAATATGTAAAGTTGGGGCATAAAAGTCTCTCAAAGTTTCCTTTACATGCCCCATTAATATGGGTCACAAAAAGAAAGGAATAAAACGCATTCAAGTGTCCGGTGGCAACCACGACCATGGTGAATAACACGACCTAACCATTGGTGATTACCAATGTCGTGTTAATTACCACGGTCAGGTCATGGTGGCCACATGATGGCAATCTTCGGCTTGTGATGAGATGAGAGTGTGTTGTCTGACACCGGTAGGTTGTGATCCTCTTGAAGTGCATTTTTCTTCACCAAATCTTCGAGTCAATGCCCTTTAACTTTTTCCGAGCTTGAGCTAGTTCCAAGTTGATTCCATCATCCCCCCATAGCTCCCAAAGTGCTCCTACAAGACCAAAACGATAAAGGGCAGAGATTCGAACAAAGCAAACAAAATTCCTTCAAAAAGCCTACGAGATTGTACCTTTTATGCACAAAATGGGGTTAATAATGTTAGTGATTTTAGTGTCATCATGAGACTTTTCCCTTGGAGGGAACAATGACATTTAGTGTGATCGAGATTTATACAACACTATGGGAGCTCACTTCGTTGTAACATAGGTTTGGGGGTATGGAGTACACACTTGTGTATGCGGATTCGAGTTTCGGAGGGAAACAATAAGGAATTCTTATTGTGTAAAGCAAGTACCTTTGGAGGGAACTATGCTGGCATGTTCCCTTTTAGGGAATTGTTCCATGTAAGGGAACGAAGCATATGGCCGGTTGATTTGAGCAAATTAAACACATGACTAATCTGCAACGTGTTGGAACGTGTTTGTAACTACAATTGTAATTGCAGTTGTAACTCCCATTATAACCGCCATAACTGGTGTAACTACCTTGTAACCGTCGATAACTGTTGGGATCAATTCCCTGAGAGGGTAACTCCATTTGGAGCGGTTGTAACCGCCTAGTAACCATTGTAACTTCCCTATAACTTCTTGTAAACTGATGTGGAAGTTCTCTAAATAATATATAAAGGGTTCCAGGGCATTAGTGTCGGGTTGGTGATGCGTTTCACCTAAGGTTTCGTGCTCTAGTTCAAGGAAATTCACCTTCAAGCCATGTTCTTGATGTTCTTGATTTCGGTAAAAGAAAGTAACAAAATGAATCTTTTTTGGACGTTTTTGGGTGTTCGAATGCAAACGATATAAAAGGGAAAAGCAGAGTGGATCTATTGGACATTACACACCAATAGATTCACAACAAGCTATTGACGATCCACCAAGGATATGAATCACCAAGGTTTCACGCCGGTTTTGGATATGACTCACCAAAACCGAGTTCAATAGACTTGGATATGACTCACCAAGACAAATCACTCAAAGACTGGGAAGCTCAGAGTTAATTAAGAAACTCAACTGTTCTATATTCAAATTAATCAAAGCTTAGTTCAAAAATGAAACAACGATACACTTAAATAGTCAAAATGTTTTTCCGAAACCCTAATCCTCTATATTCTTGAAACGGGACTATCTTCCTCCTCAGATCTCCGTTAGGCCTGAAATTTGGACACGAGCTAAATACGTCAATAAGATCAAACATATCCAAACGGCAGCCCAAACTCATGTAGGAATAAGAATCTCACCTTTGTACAATTCGCAGCGTCAGTGCTGGCTAGGACGAGGCCCCTCCTCCTTGGACTTTTCTCGGCACAACTCCTCCAATGGGCACCAAATTTGGTATGGGTTCCCTCCTGGCCATATCTTGATGATAGGTATCATTTGCACTCAGTTCCGGAGTTGATTGTTAATATGTAACATTACAACTAGATAGTTTGTTGGGTTATATAATATGGTAAATAAATTAAATAATTTATTTATTTACCATATTATATGTTATGTTATGATTAATTAGAATATAAGAGTAAAGGATATTTAGTATCATATAGGTAATCGCATATCATGTAGCCTCGATAATTGATTTATTTACACTTAAATAAATCCAATTAGAAATCGATACAAATATCGTTCAATTTCCATTATTGAATAAATCATCTAATTATAATTTATTTTTGTGTGAATTGGGTACATCTCGGAATCATCATGAATCCAGTTCATTGACCATAATTGATCTTCTCTTGAACGTCGACACGTCGTTTTTCCGACAAAACGACTTAAGGCAAGTGGAGGTTCGCTCTTGCAATTTATTCCATACTTTTCTTAATTGACAATTAATCCATTGTTTTAATTAAGTTGGGATAAATATTCTTAATTTGTATTTGGGAACTTGTGTCATATACGGTGTGTATAAAAATGAATTATATACTAGGTTGTATATATTACTAGTGATGACCCTTATATATATTATTACTATTATTATTATAGGGTGCTATTTGAACTTTGGTGTGGACTTGTATGCTTAGTTAGCATGATTATTCGTAGGAACACTATATATCTGACAAAGTTTAGATGTTTCTTTATAACTTGGTATTAGGAGGATTATTGCCCAAATACATTTGGTCATGACCTACCCTTATTCTAATGTAAGTGGTGGTGCACTTAGGTTGTGCCATTATTCGAGATTCGTCCTATGATATATCTCGTTCCGAGATTGGTGTGTTTTACAAGTTTTAATGTACATGCACGTTTTGAAATTAAATAAGATAAGTGCCTTTATGCACATATTTAATGATGTGAATCAAGCTGTTTTACCTCAAGAAGCCACCACTCCAGCAAGCGCCAAGGATGAGCCAGAGTTGGAGGCCAAGGCCAAAGACAAGACCGCGGGAGACGCCATGTCGATGCCGCCGACGCTAGGGTAGGATGGCAACCACGACAACTTGTCACCAAAGGAGGCCATCTTGGAAGATGATAATCAAGTAGAGGTGCAAGTCCAAAAGGGCGCAAGAGTGCCGATGCCAAGCTATCCAGCTCCTACAACACCGCTCACAAGTTTGGGCGCCCGGGTGCTGGCTAGAGTTAATCAAGGCTACCTCCGCACTTCCCAAGCCAAAGAGGTCATCACTAGGGCCCAAGCCAAGCAACTCTAAGAATTCATCAAAAGAGGCCTTATGAGCAATGGAGCGTCGAGCCAAGTGCTAAATGACAGGGTGATGGCACTCATCCAAACAGGCACCCCGACGCCGGGCATTGGCCAAGAAGGGGAGCAGCGGTGTTCACCAGACCAAGGAGCTCCAAATGAGGCCAAACTCCTACCATCCACTCTTGACATCCCCACAAGCCAATGGACCCTAGGAGTGGTGGGGAGTTTGAAGGTTTGGTCGGACATGGCATTGGATGTCAAGGAGTCCCCGACACCAGCATTGTCAAAGCGCTGAGGCAAGGCCATCTCACAATTGGCTCGTGCCTTTACCCTCAATTTTGGTGGTGATGTGGCACATTGGATGCTGACATTTATCTACAAAATTGAAGGAAAATGGCCTTGATATTTCACCAGCCCATTAAGAGTCCCACTTTATGAATTCCATTAATGTGTTAAGACAATTTTAGGGTTTTCTTTGTGTTTTTAAGCTGGCTTGCAGCTTCATTTCTTTCCACGTTTTAACTTGAATAATATCTTGAGCTTTTTCAAAGCAAAAAGCCTTCAAGAGCCTTTAGGTTTTGACGTCATTGTTTGGTGTGTTCTTCCGAACTTAGTAGAGTGATTTAGGTGTGTTCATCCTCGATCCCATCTACAATCCTTCTGGTTATTTTTGGTGCGTCTATCCAAGGATTTCTAGTAGTTTCGTCCATCATAAAATTGCCTTCAAATACTTCAAAACGCTCGGCCAACTTTGCTTGTCTAGCGAGTCCACCGTCGGCGCCGAGGAGGAATTGCTTGAGGTTTTGGTGTCGAACTTTCCTTGAAGCTTGGAGATCCTCACAAGGGACACATCATTTGGTATCAGAGCCAGGTTCAAGGTAAGTGTCAATCCAAAACTTGTTCTTGAAATTTCAAGGGAAATTTGCTATAGTTTTACCGAGTACACTCTTCTAGCCTTACTTGCAATTTCCGTCTTGAGTTGTGAGTTTTTGTGTTGCTTGAGTACTCCACGTAACCTGCAAAATTTCTAAGGGAAAAAGTGATTGTTGCATGCTCCTAAACAGCCCATTAATTTGCTAGCATCAACTCTTGTTGATCCCATTGAATTGCAGGCATTAACTTGACATTTAAACCCCAAAAGTTGCAACCGCCACTTACCATATTTGTCTACACTTCGTTTGGCTGCACTTTTTCATTGTTACTTGTGCATTTTATGTGAACCAATCTATATTATAAGTAGCATAAGTTACGGAAAAGGTGTTTAGTCCCAAGTTAGAAGTGATGAACGAAAATTGTTAAGTGTCTCGTTGTGTTTCAATTGCTTTAAATTTTTTTGTCAAGATGTAAGGGAAAATTTCCCAACGTGAGATTGAAAATTAAGGCTCTAGAAAGAAAGGTTTGAACCAGAAAGACCCGGCCTAAGTACAAATGGGAAGGCCTAAGAAAGATTGGTCAAACCACAAAGAAAAGAGCAAGAAAAAAGAGTTGTTTTTGCGTCCAAAAAGAATTTTTGAAAGGGGCTAAATACTTAGTAGCTTTCTTGTGTGTCTTATTTATATTAGACTTGCATAACGTGCATAAGTTGAGATTGATTAAGTGCAACCATTTTGTCCAAACATAACTCTGAGCCCAAACCCTAGTGCTCGGTAAAGCCTTGCAATTTTCTTCTTGTGGTTTCAAGCACTTATGTAGGACGTCCTAGTGGGGGCCGCGATCAAGTGTTTGTGAGCCTAAGAGGTCTTGGAAGTGTTTGTGAGCCTAAAAGTTGAATTCACAAAGTAGCTACTTTGTGAATTCAACTTTTACTAACTTTTGTGTTGTTTGCCTTGTGTTTGATATATCAATACAGGGAGACAAAGGGAAGGGCCTCATGGATGGCAATAGTGAGGACAATCCTCTCACGCTTAAGGACATTCAAGCCTTGTTTGAAAGAACTCGACTAGTCCTCCTACAAGTGATGGATGAGAAGCTAGAGCAAAGACTTGGCAGCCCTAGGATGAGCTACATCACAAGCCAGCCAAGCTCCCCCAAGCAAAGAGAGTTCCAAGAGAACTTTTGAGAGGAAGGGCCTTCACACCAAGCCGGAGAGAGCACCAATTTGTTGAGGCCTTCATGGGTCCACAATCACCTCTTAGATGACATGGAGAACCCCTTCTCCCCTGATGTCATCAACCAAGTGCCGACTCAGCCACTTGCGCCGGCCAACCTTCCATTGCTTGAGAGGATGATGAGACGGCCTTATCAACCATCAACTGGCCCCCTCTCGCATCCAAGGTGTGTTCCCTTTGAACAACAAGAACACCAAGAAGGGGCTAGAGGCCGAAGGATGCAACCACGGGCGCAAGGGCCTAGGCACTTTGCCTTTAGCCAAGGAGATGGAGCTAGGGCTCAAGAGAGGGAGCCACACCACGACATCCAGCTCTCCATCTAGGCCTATGTAGGCTTCACATCTGATCTGGATACCTACCTTGATTGGGAGGCCAAAACTGAGGCTATTTTTTACTACTACGACTACACCGACGTGCAAAGGGTGGCCATTGCCACTATCCATTTTTCCGACTTTGCTTACTCTTGGTAGCTTGAAGACAAAGAGGAGATAGCCTACCACAACTACCCACCAATCACCACGTGGGAGGAGCTAAAAGAGGCTATGAGGTTCCAGTTTGTGCCTCAAGATTTCCAATACCAAATCCAAGTCAAGTTGGAAAGAGTGAAGCAAGGGAATCAGACGCTGGAGGAATTCTATAAGGAGCTAAAGCACTTGGTGTTTCACTCCAATGTACATTTTCCATAGGGCTATCTAGTGTCCAAATTCACCACGGGCTTGAATCCCGACGTTGGCCAAGTGGTGGAGATGCAAAGGTTTGGTGCTCATGTGCAAATTGAGGAGGTGCTACACTATGCCACCTAAGTCTGCCAAAGTTTGCAACGAAGGAAGAGTTTAACAAGTTCTCGGCCATGGGGCTCCACTTCAAGCTCCAACACTTTTCCAACTGCCCCTAGGCGCCAAGAGAACAAGCCGGACCTAGCCAAGGTCCCACCTAAGAGAGAAAGCCAGTCGCCTAGCCAAGGTACCAAAAAGGAAGACAACTCTCACACTAGAGATGTCAAGTGCTACAAGTGCTTAGGGCGATGCCATTATGCAAGGGACTGCCCTACAAGGAAGCAAGTTCTCTTAAATGAGCATGGGGACTATGTGTCAGAGGATGACGAGGAAGCCCTAAAGGAGGAGGACACTAAAAAATGATGAAGAAGAGGTCCATGTCACGGAGGCCATTGGAGATTGTTTTGTGGTCAAGAGGACCTTGGTTGCTAGTGACGCTCCACCCTTGTCTTCTCAACGTGAAAACATTTTCCACATAAGGTGTCATATCCAAGGGAAAGTTTGTAGTGTGATTGTTGATGGGGGATCATGCTACAACATCATTGACCAAGAAGTGGTTAAGAGATTTAACCTCAAAACCACACCTCACCATCAACCCTACACGCTCAATTGGCTCAATTCCTCCACTCCTCTCAAGGTACAAACTCAAGCTTTAATTCGGTTTTCCATTGGAGCTTACGAGGATGAGGTGTTATGTGATGTGCTCTCCGAGACAGCTTGTCACTTGCTACTTGGGAGGCCTTGGCAATATGACCGAGGGGTGATCCACCAAGGGATCACTAATGAGTATTCATTCCACATGGCTGGAAAAAAGATCACTCTTCACCCTATGGTGCCTCATGAGATCATGGACAACTATGTGGCCAATGAGCAAAGAAGGAACCAAAAGAGCCACGACAAAGAAGGCAACAAGAAGCTAGCCATATGCACTAACTCCAGGGCTAGCAGTCACATGTTGTTGGCCAAAGCCAAAGAAGTTGACAAGGCTATTCAGGGAAGAAAACTTTGTTTCCTTTTTGTGCCTATGACTAATTTGTTTTCCTCACAAGAATTGAGTGATCTACCTTTGCCTATTACATCTCTTTTGCAGGATTATGAGGATTTGTTTCAAGAGGAGATTCCTAGTGGCTTGCCGCCCATTCGTGGGATAGAACATCAAATTGACTTTGTGGTTGGCGCCACATTGCCAAATAGGGCTGCCTATAGGACCAATCCGGAGGAAACTCAGGAGTTGCAAAAGCAAGTCCATGAGCTACTTGACAAGGGCTATGTGAGGGAAAGCTTGAGCCCTTGTGCCATGTCCGTCATACTTGTGCCTAAGAAGGATGGAAGTTGGAGAATGTGTGTGGAATGCCGAGCCATCAACAACATCACCATCAAGTATAGGCATTCCATCCCTAGGTCGGATGACATGCTTGATGAGCTACATGGCTCACAAATCTTCTCCAAGATAGATCTCAAAAGTGGGTACCACCAAATCCGGATGAAAGAAGGAGATGAGTGGAAAACTGCTTTCAAGACAAAGTATGGCTTGTATGAATGGTTGATAATGCCTTTCGGACTCACTAATGCTCTTAGCACTTTAATGAGGTTGATGAATCATGTGCTTAGGCCAATCTTAGGGAAATTTGTATTTGTTTATTTTGATGACATATTGATTTATAGCAAGAACTTACAAGAGCATGCTCATCATATAAAACAAGTACTAGATGTCCTTAGGAAGGAAAGGCTCTATGCAAACTTCAAGAAATGCCATTTTTGCTTGAATCATGTTATCTTTCTTGGCTTTGTTGTGAGTAAGACAGGATTGAAGGTTGATGGGGAGAAGGTGAAACCCATAAGGGAATGGCCGATGCCTACCACCATGACACAAGTGAGGGGCTTTTTAGGCTTGGCAGGATTCTATAGGAGGTTTGTGAAGGACTTTAGCCCAATAGCCATGCCATTGACCTAGCTCACCAAGAAAAATGTGGTGTTTCATTGGGGTGAGGCGCAAGAGGATGCATTTCAAATGCTAAAGAACAAGCTCACCCATGCACCATTGCTTGCACTCTTGGACTTCACAAGAACCTTTGAGATCGAGTGTGATGCCTCAAGGATTGGCCTTGGAGGGGTGTTGATGCAAGGAGGCCAGCCAATAAACTATTTTAGTGAGAAAATGAGTGGCACCGAGCTCAATTATCCCACCTATGATAAAGAGTTGTTTGCTCTTGTCCAAGTGCTCAAGACTTGGCAACACTACCTTATGCACTAATGGAAAAAACACTTTTTGAGGCTCCCTTTTAGAGGCGTACATAGTTCAAAATGCCTCAACAACGACTTAGGCAATCACTTTTTTTGGTTTTTGAGGCGGATAATTAATTTATACGCCTCAAAAACATCTTTTGAGACGGGAAAATTAATATACGCCTCAATAAGTATCCGAAAAAACATTTCCCGCTAAACTATTAGAGGCGGGCCAGGATAAGGCCCGCCTCTAATGCTAACTAATTGAGGCGGGCCAAATAGCATGTCTCAATTAAAGCTTATTGAGACGGGCCTATGAAAACCCGCCTCAACAAGTATGTTCAATAGAGGCGGACATGTAAGGCCCGCCTCTACTGAAAACCTATAAAATAAATAAAAATCAACCAGTCTCGTGACTCTCCTTCCTCCTCCTTCCGCGCAGTTCCTCCTTCCTCCTTCCTCCTTCCACCAGTTGCAGACTTGGAGATCCGGCGATTCCGGCTGCCTCTTCGCGGATCCGGCGGCCTCTTCGACACTTCGACCAGTTGCAGATCCGCCGCTACCACTCTCCTTCCTCCTTCCGCAGTTCCTCCTTCCTCCTTCGACACTTCGACGGTCGACCAGTTGCAGATCCGGCGGCCTCTTTGCAGATCCGGAGGCCTCTTCGACACTTCAACCAGTTGCCATCCCTAGTCGCGACCACTCTCGTCCTCGCCAGCGACTCGCTCAAGATTCAGCTTCTTCGGCTTCGACGGCCTGGACTCCGACTTCGGAGCCCTTGGTGTTCCTTGGTGTAAGATTATTTTCAAGCTTTCTTTCTTTCTTTCTTTCTTTCTTCAGTCGTTGATTACTGAAAGTGTGCATTTCTTCTTAATTTGAGTTCGAGTGCTCGGAGATGAAATCAAATCTAGGTCGATCGGTTGGTGTAAGATTATTTTCAAGCCCTTGGTGTTCCTTCAGTCGTTTGATTACTGAAAGGCTGCCTACTTTTGAGAGGCTCCGAAAGGGGGTTTTGAGACAAATGCTTGATAATGGGAAGATGGTTGAGAGTGAAATTGATATTAGGAAGCTTGGTGGGCAGGATAGGAAGCTGTTAATTGACAATATACTTAGAGTTGTGGAGGAAGACAATGAGAAGTTCCTTAGGAAATTAAGGGACAGAGTTGATCGGTTAGTATTGGATTAATTTGTCTAAAATTAGTTTCTTGCTTCTTTGTCTTTGATTTTAGGTTTCCTTTTGAGTACTGAAGACTGGTTTTATGTTTGTTTATATGGTGATCAATGAAAATGCAGAGTTGGGATTGAGACTCCGAAGATCGAAATCCGCTATGAACATTTATCAGTGGATGGAGATGTTTATGTTGGCGGCAGAGCACTTCCCACCCTGCTCAACGCTACCATGAATTCTGTTGAGGTGATCATTTTGGGGATATATACTATTGTTTTATGCCTCTCTTCTTCTGATTTTTTTTCCTCTATATGGCTTAGTTAGAAGTTATAAAAGTGTGTTTTATGCTCCATTTTTTTAGTTCAAATGTTGCAATGGATAACAAACAGGCACTTCAGTCGTTTGATTACTGAAAGCTGCATTTTCTTCACAGGGATGGAGTAAGTGAATCACAATTTAGCAAAGTGCTGAACTTTGAGCTAGAGCAAATAAAGCAGGTAGTTGAATCACATACCAACTGTCAAATCTCTGTTTCATAAATTACTAAATTAGAACGACACAGTCACACAAGAGTAATATACATGTGCATGCTATTTTAACCATAAAGATATTATCACTTTGGTAAAGATGTATGCGTAAAAGGGAGTAGAAAGTTCATTCTTATCCTATATTGGTTGAACAAGTAATATGCCATTCAAATTCTGGAATATATATGTGACATTTTATTGAATTCACCAAAAATTGTTGCATGCTCATAACAGTGGTTGATCTGGTCCTGATTATGTCTGTGAATCCTGGATTTGGTGGTCAGAGCTTCATTGAGAGCCAAGAAAAGAAAATTTCAGAGTTGAGAAGAATGTGTGCAGAGAAGGTATGATGTGTTTAGTTCATAATTTGTCTTAGATCAACTTCAGGCTGGATATATATATATACTGATGTTTGTTGCTGCAGGGTGTGAACCCATGGATTGAGGTGGATGGTGGAGTTACCCCTGCAAATGCCTACAAGGTGATTGAGGTCGGAGCCAATGCTCTAGTTGCTGGATAATTTGATTTGTTTATATTTGATCTTCTGAATCCAGTAGTTGATCTGTTTGTATTTGGGGAAGTAGTTTGTGGGAAGTTAAAGGGTGTAGGTTGGAAGTGAAATGGCAGATATGTTGCTTGTTTAGACAGGTGCATGACTAATGTATAGAGAATAGCTTGGTATATATTATAAAGTTAATTTTGGATCAAGAATTTATTTGCAGAAAGTGTACCGCTGTGATTGGATTTTTTTGCAGATTTTTTTTTTGCAAAAAATTGGACTTTTTAGCCTGGATGTGGAAGAGATCCGGGCTAAAATGTCCACTTTTTTTGTTCAAACACAATGCTTTTTAGCCCGGACTTACCCAGATCCGGGCTAAAAGGTGGGAAAATGCGACTTGTTGAGGCGGGCCTATAGAGGCCCGCCTCAACAAGTCCCTCATTTTTGCGCCAAAGTGAGGGACTTGTTGAGGCGGGCCTCTATAAGCCCGCCTCAACAAGGTCCTTTTAGAGGCGTAAAATGCCCGCCTCAAAAAGTGTCCCTACTTGTTGCAGCCCCCGCAGTAGAGGCGAACGGTGTACGCCTCAATAAGTGTCAAAAGGCCCGCCTCTAAAAGGGTTTTTTCCACTAGTGATGCCTAAGGAGTTTGTCATACATTCGGACCATGAGGCGTTGAAGTATCTTAAAGGCCAAAGCAAGATCAATAGAAGGCATGCCAAGTGGGTTGAATTATAGAGGCCTTTCCCTACGTGATCAAGCACAAGAATGGAAAAGACAACATAGTTGTCGACGCTCTATCAAGGAGGTACACTCTTCTCACTTCTTTGGATGCTAGGGTTCTAGGGTTTGCTTGCATGAAGTCTTTGTATATTTGATGATCCTGATTTTTGTGAAACAATTTTGAGCATGTGAGGGTAAGGGTACCCAAGGCATATTCTATTTACATGATGGTCACTTGTTTAGAGGTGATAGACTATGTGTTCCTAGTGGCTCCCTTCGTAGACTCTTCATTCATGAGGCACATGGGGGCAAACTAATGGGGCACTTTGGGGTAGTTAAGACCTTAGGCACATTGAGGGAGCATTTATTTTGGCCGAGGATGGCTAAGGATGTTGAGAAATTTTGTGCTTCATGTACTATATGTGTTAGTGTTGGATCATTAGTGTTACGTCTGAGGGAACAAATGATTTGTTCCCATAGAAGGTGCAACGGAATATTATAGCAAGAAAGATGAAATAGAGAACTCACGATGTATAGTGGAAACCTTAATCAGTCAAATAACTAATCAAGTAAAACCACTACCTTCAAGCTTCTCGCTTGAGAGGATTTTGAAGAGTCTACTTGTCTTATTGATTTCTTGTTCGATTACACTTGTAGATTGGACTTCAAATCCTAGACTTTCCACCTAGATTTGAATCTCTTCTACAACAGTGAATACGAACTCACTCTTCTAAGACTCACAAACACTTCACTTTCTTTTTCTCTCAATTAAATGCTTTGAGTTCGTACATAGAAATGAATCTCACACTCCTATAAATACAACTCGATAAACCATCATAACAAGATAACTATCTTTTTGAAATCGGCAACAAGAAGATTTTAAACAATCTGAAGAATATTATCTTAACCGCTTATTTTATCTAAGGAAGGATTTCCTAAGATAACAAAATCGGATTACGATAAAATCCTTCTCTCTCCAAATATATTATCTTAGGAAAGATTTCCTAAGATGACATAATCGGATTCTCTCTCCAAATCTTCCCATCGATGTGAGCTATCCAACCGATTTCCTTTTCTGTGACCGCGTGATCTTCAATGATGATTCCCATAATCTTCACGCTGATTATCCTTCACTCCATTCGCAGCTTTGAGTTTTGTTCATCATTGATATTCCTTGAGAGGTAACAAAGCATGTGGAGAAAGCTTTGTTCCCTCTGCAATCCTTCGCTGCAAATGGTTCCCTGTGTCAACTGTGTGGTTCCTGAAACACTTGATTACCAGATTAGTTGAATGTTTGTTACCATCAAAACCTACGGAATTCAACAAATTCCCTCTTTTTGATGGTGACAAACATCCTTGATAATAAAACATACATATGAGATAAAGACATTTGTATAGAGAAAGTTTCACACTTAGGCATAATAGTTCCCCCTTAGTCCAGCAACTTATGAAGACAAGATTTGTTCCCCTCAACTAAAGCTATCAGTCATTTTCCCCCTTGTGGCATCATAAAAAACATAAGTAAATAGCAAAAGGAAGAATGAGAACGGCAAGATAAGCAGACAACCCCTTGTTCATTAAAAGAGAGCAAACAAACATAAACAGTGTGCTTCAGACAACGACAAAATATGCAAAGAAACCAAACATGATCAACATGCCGATCAAGGCAAACACTAGAAACAGAAACAAAGAGAACCAAAATAGCGAGGGGATATATGTGCTGGGAACGAAAGAGAGTTTGGGAAGTGGAGAAAAAAACGAATATGGCGCCGCTGGTGCTAGCAGAGGGAGCCGAAGACTGAAGAGCAATCAGGGCATGCACATCCTTCATAAGATATCCTTGTTGTTCCGCCAGTGTAGACGCGTGCGGGACAACCTCCTTAGTTCCTTCCTCATATCAGGTTCCCGTTTGTTCCCCCCCCCCCCAGAATTTACTCCAAAATCCACTATGAAATTTTTTTTTTTTTTGAGATCACAACCAATAAGATATCTTGCAAATCCAACAGATTCTGACCAAATCTATTAGATCCCACAGAATCGCAATCACATCACTTCAAACTTGAATGCATAAAACCCTTCCAATTCAGTTGCAGGCCATCATTACACAACACACATGTCAAGTCCCAGCCACAGGCCACAGAGGCGACGATTCATTTTCTTCGACAAACCAGATGAGTAGTAGTGTGTGATGCTGGGGATAACGTTACCAGAGAGGGTACAAAGAACATCACACAAAGAAAAGTACGAGAATTTTAAAGTGTTTCAACATGAATGAGAGGCTCCTAGATTTGGATGATTAGAGAGGCTCATAGGAAGCATCAAACATGATGGCTAGGGTAAGCTGTAGAGTCAACAATCATGTGGGCTTGTAATGAGGGATCAATGCATCAAGTTGACTTTTTTTGGCCGAAAGAAAACTGTTTCATGTATTATTATGATAGCATAGACAATCATGCACAAACATTTGCACATAAGTGAAGTATTAGCATGAGTCTAAGCAAGTTGTTCAATTAATGATCAAGAGAATGAATGCAGATCAAGATATGATGATTAAACTTTCACAATTTACCTTGTAATTTAGTCAATCATCAAGGGAGCATAAGAGATAGACAATCAGTTTAGAGAGATCATACCTAGTTCCATACGGAACTGTTCGAAGGGTTCCCTATTTAGTGTCTTGGTGAAAATGTCAGCGATCTGATCCTTGGTTCCGCAGAAGTCCATGGACACCAACCCTTTCTCCACACAGTCACGTAAGAAGTGATGTCTTATCTCGATATGCTTGGTATGTGAGTGTTGCACAGGATTCTTGGAGATATTTATTGCATTAGTATTGTCACAGAGAATGGGAATAGAGTCAAGAAGAATACCATAGTCGCTGAGTTGTTGTTTAAGCCATAGGAGTTGAGTGCAACAAGCAGCGACGGCTATGTATTCGGCTTCTGCAGTGGATAGAGCAACAGAATTCTGCTTCTTTGACCCCTAGGAAACTAAGCACGGCCCAAGGAACTGAGCCATTCCGGATGTAGATTTTATGTCCACTTTATTCTCTGCGAAGTCAGCATCTGTGTATCCAACTAGATCGAAGTTTCCACCCCTTGGATACCACAGACATAGATCATATGTTCCCTTCAAGTATCTCAAAATCCTCTTCACTGCTTTGAGGTGTGTCTCTTTGGGATCAGCCTGAAAACGAGCACATAGACACACACTATACATAATATCAAGTCTACTTACAGTGAGATAGAGAAGCGAACCTATGATTCCTCGATAGAGAGATAGATCAACTCCTTGCTCATGTTCGTCCTTTCCCATTGGGTTATTTGGAGAGATAGGAGTTGTGAAGGGCTTTGCATCAGACATTCCGAATTTCTTGACACATTCCCTGAGGTACTTCTGTTGGTGCACTTTGGTTCCATCTTCTCCCTGAGAGACTTGAAGACCCAAGAAGAACTTGAGTTCCCCAACCATGCTTATCTCGAATTCACTGGCCATCAGATTTGAGAATTTTTGAACCAGTTTATCATTTGTAGAGCCAAAGATGATATCATCCACGTAGACTTGCACAACCAGGGTATGTTGTCCCTCCTTCAGAAGGAACAGAGTCTTGTCGACCTTTCCACGAACATATCCATGAGCCAGAAGGAACTGTGAGAGCCTATCGTACCAGGCCCTCGGAGCCTGTTTGAGACCATACAGCGCTTTGTCAAGAACGTAGACATGATCAGATTGGGAAGTGTCTTCAAAGTCGGGTGTTTGCTCCACATAGACCTCCTCCTTGAGAACTCCATTCAAGAAGGCGGTTTTTACATCCATTTGTTGTAGTTTGAAGCCGTGGAATGAGGAGTAGGCTATTAGGAGTCTTATGGCTTCCAACCTGGCAACAAGAGCAAATGTTTCATCATAGTCGATTCCTTCCTGCTGGTTATAACCTTTCACCACCAGTCTTGCTTTGTTCCTTGTGACCTGACCTTGATCATCTAGCTTGTTTCTGAATACCCACTTTGTTCCTATCACGGTCATGTTCCTTGGTCGAGGAACCAACCGCCAAACCTTGTTCCTTTCGAACTGATGGAGTTCTTCTTGCATGGCGTTTATCCAGTCAGGATCCTTCAATGCTTCTCCTATAGTTTTAGGTTCTTGTAAGGAAAGAAAGGCATTGAAAGCACAGAAATTTTGTAAGGAAGAGCGAGTGCTTTGAGGGATTCCCTTTCGAAAGTCTGTAAGGATTAGATGAACTGGATGAGACCCCTTCTGTTGGTAGTTCCTTATCTGTAGATTGTTGATGTCAAACTCGTCTGAGTCAGCGTTACTTACAGTTGGACTTTCACTGCATGTCCCAACATCAGTGGGGCAAGCACCCTCCGTTCCTTCAGCAACAGGGCTTTCCTCAGAAGATTCCACTAAGTCGGGACTGGGGCTCTATTCCCCCTGAGGAACCTGAGATGATTCAGACGATTGAGCACCTTCATCTGTCCCGACAGAGTTGGCGAAGTCGGGGGTTCTTGGTGTTGATGGGTCATCATGAGTGTCTTGATTTAGCGGGACCCCATCTCTGATACCGTTTTCCACAAGTTGAAAGCAATCATCTTCAGACGGGCCAGTGTTTGAGGGAACACTAGCTGATTATTCCTGCACATTGTTACCAGCCATAACAGATTCATCGAAAACCACATGAATGCTTTCCTCTAAATTTCTAGTTCTCTTGTTGAATATTTTGTAGGCTTTGCTGTGAAGAGAATATCCTACAAAGGTCCCTTCATCACTTCTGGGATCAAACTTCCCAAGAAAATCCTTCCCATTGTTGTGTACGAAACACTTGCAACCAAACGTGCGCAGATGAGACACGTTAGGCTTTCTTCCCCTTAGTAGTTCATAGGCAGTCTTGTTCAAAAGGGGACAAATGGTTGCCATGTTCAGAACATAGCATGTAGCGTTCAAGGCTTCGGCCCAGAAGCTCATAGAAAGGCCACTTGCAATAAGGAGGGTACGCGTTATGTCTTCTAGAGTTTTGTTCTTCCTTTCCACAACACCGTTTTGCTGTGGAGTCCTTGGAGCTGAGAAATTGTGATTAATGCCTTTGTTCCTGCAGAGGGATAGAAACTGAGAGTTCTCAAATTCTGTCCCATGATCAGTGCGGAAGGACCCCAGAGATTGTCCTACACTTCTTTCAACCGAGTTGACCCAAGATTCAAATTCAGCGAACACTTCATCCTTTGATGACAGAAAGAGAGTCCATGTGTACCTGGAATAGTCATCAATAATAACAAAGACATAGGCATTTCCCCCACGGCTCCTTGTGTGCATTGGCCCACAAAGGTCCATGTGGATTAGTTCCAGAGGACAAGTAGTACTGACCTCCTTCTTTGACTTGAAGGAAGACCTGACTTGCTTACCTTTGGTGCAGGCATTGAAAACTCCATTTCTCGTTGCTTCGATCTTAGGAAGATCATTCACCAGTTCTTGTCTATGAAGTTTGGAAAGAAGTTGAAGGCTTGCATGTCCGAACCGTTTATGTCATAGATCCGTTGTCCCAGCAATGGACGACAGACATAGGTCCTTCTCAGGGATAAAAGCAGGGTCAACTTTATAGACGTTGTTGTCACAGATTCCTTTGAGTAAAATTTTCCCTGTACTTATACACTCAACATAACAATCATCAGTAGTAAAGACTACCCTATTTTTCTTGTTTTGACACAGTTGAGCCACACTAAAAAGATCAAATCTAAGATTATTCACGAGTGTCACATTGTCCACAGTAATATGGTTAGAAAGCCTTACCTTACCAAGACCGCAAACTTCTCCCTTGCTTTTATTTCCAAAGGTTATTGAACCTCCGGAGGCCTGTTGAAGAGAGGTGAACCATCCTTTGTTCCCTGTCATGTGACTTGAGCATGCACTGTCGAAGTACCAGGAACCTTTCCTTGCTTCAGACTCAGATTCACGAAGGCCACCTTTTGATTCATCAGGGTCTTCTATGCCCATCAGACAGACATCCCTTGAATGAGAAGATTCTTCATCATCTGAGTTGGAATCACCCCATGTAGCGATCATTGCTTGCTCCCCTTCACGAACCGGAGGAAGACCTGCCTGCCTTCTTCTTGAAGCAGTTTTTGGCAAAATGTCCTTTGTTTTGACAGTGGTAACAAACGACATCCTTCGTGTCTTTGTTCCCTTCGGAGGAACACGGAGTGCCCTTGTTTCGAGACCATATCTTCTTCATTGCTCTAGTGATGAGAGCCACATCTTCATCACCGTCCTCATCTTCATCTTCAACTTGAGATAAATCAAAGGCACGTTCAACCTTCAAAGCAATACTTTGAGCCTTCTCTTCTCCTTTCTTGTTCATCTTGTGGTTATAGACAGAGGCATTGCTTTCGAGTTTGGCAACCACCTCTTCCATAGTGAGAGTCTTGACATCAGTCTGGGAGTAAAGCGTGAGGGCAATCGCATCCCATTGAGAGTTGAGGCCTTGTATGAAGTGGTAAGTGAGCTTCCAGTCTGGCATCTCTTCATCAAGGAACTCCAGTTGACCTACAATTCCCTGGAACCTGGAATAGAACTCTTGGATGTGTTCACCCTTTCCTTGAGAAATTTGATCATACTCCTTCATCAGGGAAAGAATCCTGTTTTTCTTGACATCTTCATTTCCATGATGGAGACGCTTTAAAGCATCCCAGATCTCCTTGGCGGTTTTGTAACCAATGATTTTCTTGAGATCAGTGGGGAGAAGAGTCATGTGAAGCATCTTCTTGGCTCTGATGTTCTTCTCCGGCTTTTTCCAGTCGTTATCCGTGTAGTCAACCCTTGGCTTTGGCTTTGGCTTTGTAGCGTCTTTTTCATTTGGAATAGCTATGGGGCCAACTTCAATGATTCTCCATATTTGACCATCAAGGAACAAATATGAGACTCGATTTGTTCCACCCACCAGTCATATTCACCAGCTTTTAGAATTGGAGGCTTCCAGAAAGAATCTCCAATAGCATTGCTTGACGACATCTTTCCTGCAAAGTCTTTAACGAAAACAATCTAGAGCACCAGGCTCTGATACCAATTGTTGGATCGTTAGTGTTACATCTGAGGGAACAAATGCTTTGTTCCCAGAGAAGGTGCAGCAGAATATTATAGCAAGAAAGATAAAATAGAGAGCTCACGATTTATAGTGGAAACCTTAATCAGTCAAATAACTAATCAAGTAAAACCACTACCTTCAAGCTTCTCGCTTGAGAGGATTTTGAAGAGTCTACTTGTCTTATTGATTTCTTGTTCGATTACACTTATAGCCTGGACTTCAAACCCTAGACTTCCCACCTAGATTTGAATCTCTTCTACAATGGTGAATACGAACTCACTCTTCTAAGACTCACAAACACTTCACTTTCTTTTTCTCTCAATTAAATGCTCTGAGTTCGTACATAGAAATGAATCTCACACTCCTATAAATACAACTCGATAAACCATCGTAACAAGATAACTATCTTTTTGAAATCGGCAACAAGAAGATATTAAATAATCTGAAGAATATTATATTAACCGCTTATTTTATCTAAGGAAGGATTTCCTAAGATAACAAAATCGGATTAAGATAAAATCCTTCTCTCTCCAAATATATTATCTTAGGAAAGATTTCCTAAGATGACATAATCGGATTCTCTCTCCAAATCTTCCCATCGGCGTGAGCTATCCAACCGATTTCCTTTTTTGTGACCGCGTGATCTTCAATGATGATTCCCATAATCTTCACGCTGATTATCCTTCACTCCATTCGCAGCTTTGAGTTTTGTTCGTCATTAATACTCCTTGAGAGGTAACGAAGCATGTGGAGAAAGCTTTGTTCCCTCTGCAATCCTTTGCTGCAAATGGTTCCCTGTATCAACTGTGTGGTTCCTGAAACACTTGATTACCATATTAGTTGAATGTTTGTTACCATCAAAACCTAAGGAATTCAACAGTTAGGGCCAAGTCTAAGCTAAACCCCCATGACCTATACACTCCCCTTCCTATTCCTAGTGCCATATGGGAGGACATTTCTATGGATTTTGTTATGGGTCTACCTAGGACTAAGAGAGGGAGAGACTGAATTTTGTGGTGGTTGATCGGTTTTCAAAAATGGCACATTTCATAGCATGTAATAAAACTGACAATGCATCACATGTGGCTGGTTTGTTCTTTTGTGAAGTAGTGAGACTACATGGAGTTCCAAGGACAATAGTGTCGGATAGAGATGCTAAATTTCTTAGCTATTTCTGAAAAACACTATGGTCTAGGCTAGAAACTAAGCTTTTCTTCTCTACTTCAAGTCATCCACAAACTGATGGCCAAACTGAATTTGTCAATAGGACTTTAGGAGCTTTATTATGTGCATTGTTGAGTACTAACTTGCACAGGTGGGAAGAGTGCTTAGCTTTCATTGAATTTGCCTACAATCGTTCATTGCATTCGGCCACTAAGAAGACTCCTTTTGAGGTTGTGTATGGACGCAATTCAATCACTCCTCTTGACATGGTTCCTTACACGCTTAAGGACAAGGAAGATGAGAATGGCAAGGACCATGCCAAGTTTGTGCAAGAGTTTCATAGGGCCACCAAGGAAAAGCTTGAGGAGCGCACGGAGCAATATGTAAAGCAAGCTAATAAAGGAAGAAAGGAAGTCATGTTTTAGCCTGGCGACTTGGTGTGGATCCACCTAAAAAAAAAGATTTCCTACACTTAGGAACTCTAAGCTCAAGCCAAGAGGCGATGGACCATTCCAAGTGGTCAAAAGGATCAAGAACAATGCATAACCACTTGATTTGCCTAATGATTATGGTGTGTATGATGTCTTTAATGTTGCATATTTGAAGCCTTTTGTGGTGGACCATGAAGAAGACGAGGGGGAGTAAGGAGATTCGGGGTCGAATCCTCTTCAAGAGAGGGAGAATGATGTGTATCAAAGATGCTTTACCTCATGAAGCCACCACTCCAGCAAGCGCCAAGGATGAGCTAGATTTGGAGGCCAAGGCCAAAGACAAGACCGCGGGAGACATCGTGCCGATGCCGCCGACGCCAACGCTAGGGCATGATGGAAACCACGGCAACTTGTCCCCAAAGGAGGCCATCTTGGAGGATGATGATCAAGTGGAGGTGCAAGTCCAAAAGGGCGTAAGAGTGCTGGTGCCAAGCTATCCAGCTCCTACAATGCCGCTCACACGTTCGGACGCCCGGGCGCTGGCTAGGGTTAATCAAGGCCACCTCGGCACTTCCCAAGCCAAAGGGGTCATCACGAGTGCCCAAGCCAAGCAACTCCAAGAAGGCATCAAAAGAGGCCTTATGAGCTATGGAGCACCGAGCCAAGTGCTAAATGACTCAGTGATGGCACTCATCCAAACAAGCACCCCGACGCCCGACATTGACCAAGAAGGGGAGCAACATCGTTCACCAAGCCAAGGAGCTCCAAATGAGAACAAACTCCTACCATCCACTCTTGAAATCCCCACAAGCTAATGGACCCCAGGAGTGGAGGGGAGTTTTAAGGTTTGCTCGGAGACGGCATTGGATGTAAAGGGGTCCCCAACGCCGACATTGTCAAAACGCTGAGGCAAGGCCATCTCACAATTTGCTCGTGCCTTTGCCCTCAATTTTGGTGGTGACGTGGCACATTGGATGCTGACATTTATCTTCAAAGTTGAAGGCAAATGGCGTTGATATTTCACCAGCCCATTAAGAGTCCCACTTTATGAATTTCATTAATGTGTTAAGACAATTTTAGGGTTTTCTTTGTGTTTTAAAGCTGGCTTGCAGCCTTATTTCTTTTCATGTTTATACTTGAATGATATCGTGAGATTTTCCAGAGAAAAAGCCTTCAAGAGCCTTTAGGTTCTGACGTCATTGTTTGGTGTGTTCATCCAAACTTAGTAGAGCGATTTAGGTGTGCTCATCCTCGATCCCATCTACAATCCTTCTGGTTATTTTTGGTGCGTTTATCCAAGGATTTCCAGTAGTTTATCCCATCACAAAATTGCCTTCAAATACTTCAAAATGCTCGGCCAACTTTGCTTGTCTAGCGAGTCCACCGCCGGCGCCGAGGAGGAATTGCTTGAGGTTTTGGTGTCGAACTTTCCTTGAAGCTTGGAGATCCTCGCAAGGGACACATCAATTAATATACCTTTGGACGAGAAGTACAACGTGGAAACCACTCGGGCTCCTGTCTAAAGTAAGTCTCATTTCCAATCTGGATTCGCATTATGCGGTGAGGTTGGTCGAAGACACATATAGTCAAAGGAGTCGTTATTAAAGATCTTGTATGCTGATTATTAATGTTCACAAACAAATGCATAAAATACCCATAAGACTCAATTTCGTTGGAGTCATCTCTTGAATCATGCCTTTTCTTTTGCTTCAATAGGAGTGTAGTAATCATATACTATTTACCGAGTATTATTTGAGAAACAAGGGTAGTGACTATATACGACTACAGAACCATTCCTTTTTCACCCTTGCGTAGTCTATCATTAGACTGACCAACCGTTCATTTTCCTTGCATGGTAGGTTGGTGCCATCCATCTTATACGGCACATCAGTCGTTGGTCTGAAACTATCCTGAAGTAACAATCGAAGACGAAGGCTTGCAGTTGCAGTTGTGTTCCAAAGTAGTATTATGTAGTTGTTTAGTATTGATTTAAGTTCCTTAATAAGTGTAATAGGTTATAATTTATAGATCACATAGTCATGTATATAAGGTTAATATGAAGTCTTCCACTATAATTGCATATTTTCTTGTAAAACTAGCCTCTTCAATTTATTAAAGGGATTTTAATAAAGATGGAGTTTTTATTTCACAAGTCTTCCGCTATTTAGTCTTTGTTATATTTGTCATTAAGCATAATTGTTCAGATTAAAGCCTAGGGTGGCTTTAGACTTTAAAGTCTGAGGTTACTGGCGTGTGGCACTACCAACATAAGTCGGGGGTGTTATAGTATCATATTCAAGGTCGGACAACCTTTGGACGGAGAAATGAATTTCTGCCTTTCTTCATGACGGAGGAAAACGAGGACATGAGACTCTGAACATGGAACATCACGCATTGGATCGCCACCAGCACCACCATTGTTAGATAGGGGAGCGAACAAGGAGGCCACATGAGAAGCCAACGAACCCAACATATTGGTCACTGAGGAAGATTGAAGAATTGTGGACGAGGTTAAGATTTACCGTCGCGAGCATGATTACCAACAATCTTGCCAAAGAAGATTAGATGGCTGACTCGAGAGGGCCAAATCGATATATGGGGGATTTTCCCCTTCTTCTTAACAAAGGGCACGAATAAGATTAAGAAGTTTGTATGTATATTTTTGGGTTGGGAATTGTAGTGGTGACCACTAGTTAGAAAGATTTTTTGGCTTAAGAATGGGAACCGAGGGTTTAGGTGGTGGATGCATGGTGGTGGAGTTGAAAGATAGGGTTTAGCTTTTCTCTCTCTAGAAAAGCGAGGTGGGAGCATATTTGGATTTTTTAAATAAATTTTCTTAATTACTAGAAGAAGCACCAAGCATTTTGCTTTTTTTTCATTTTTGCCTCCCTTGTTTTTTGTTTCAAATTCCATGCCAATATTTTATCAAGATATAGACATCTGTTAATGCACTTGATTACTACGTAATGCGGAAAGTTTTTATTTTACATACCCAATAACTTTACAATTACAACATGTACAACAAACTCCCCCAATCTTAGCTTCCAAGCACACAAGCAAGTCACAATAGAATTTTCCTAATTCCTCAGAGGGATAAAAGGCAAATAATTAAGGCTCGGTTTTCTTTTGTGGTGCTTAAGAAATTATCTGAATAATATAGGTGCAAAGGGGCTAAACAAAGAGAATGAAATACAAAGGTGACAGGGCTAAAGTCGTATGCCTAATCAAAGAAATCCTAAAGTATCTACTAAAGAGTATAGCAAGCAAGTCAGGGTCGAACCCAAGGGAATCAGGTTATCAATTCTTGTATCTTTCAAGTCACCAACTAGGAACTAGGGGGATTTTGTATCGGTTTCTTAGTGACCAAGTAACAAGTAAACAAGTTCGCAAGTAAAGGTTGTGAATATGATGGGGAAAAGCGCCACACTTGACAAAGATTCACACAACAAGAGATATGGTTGATCACTGAATTCTATCAATCTCAAGTTCTTATCTTTCCTATAGTTGTCCTTATCCCGATCTTAGGTAACTATTAGTTCTACCAGCCCTAATAGTACTTATTACCAAATTAAATCCGAAAACCTTCAAGACTCAATAAAGCAATAGCATTCAACCAAGGATTCAACAAGATACATGCAATAGAAACAACCCGTTACTATAACATGCAATTAACTCTCTCTCACGATGAACACTCGTAACCCGCTTATGTAAATCGTGTTTGCTACTAGATATGCAACCCGAACCCGGAATTGACAAGTCCTAGCAATATGGAAAATATCAATAAACCTAGGTGATTAGTCTAGATAAATCAATAAGATTCAATAAACATTCAAGCGCAAGAGAATTAATACAACTAGATAGGAAATCGAACAAGAGTAGAAAACTCACAACCAATCAATTGAAGGCTTCAAAACGTCAAGTGCAATAATGAAAGTTTAGTTCTTCATAGGGTTTGTGAGAGAAAAACTAAGATAGGTGGCAACTAGGGTTCTCTAAACAAAGTCTTAGAAATAACCTTAAATACTAGGGCAAATAATCCAGAAATAAATAAAAGGAAATAACAAACTTGGAAACAAAGTTTCAGAAATAAAATAAAAACAGATAAAAGATCTCGAAAATAAGTTGAGGAAAGTCTTCAGCGCGTCGTCACCGCGGGTGCGGCAACACCCACCGCGGGGTGCGGTGGTCTTCCAGTGTCCATCTCCTCTTCCCTGATCTTCTCGCCGCGGGTGTGGTCAGTGTCACCGCAGGGTGCGGTGGCACTCCAGAACTTGTTCTCCTTTCTGCATGATCTGTCGCGGGGTGCGGTAGACTTCGCCGCGGGTGCGGTAGGGCTCCAGAACTCCTATGTCTTCTCTTGCATCTTCTCCTTGCATCCTTCGCACCGCTCCTCAACTCTTCTCTTCCATGTACTTCAGAACTCTGTAAATCCTATGCTTTCTCCACTTCTTGGCTTCTCATCTGGATCACAGAGTTAACACTAGAATACACCTAAAACTCATTTAAATCATGCTAATAACCACTAGATGCGCTATACAATATATCACATATCAAAAGGGTAGTCATGGGCAAAGTGGATTATAAAAAAAAATTGCCTCGATCATTTTTATGCATGTGCTATGGTTATAACATGGTCTTGAAAAATAGTTCTAAATGCAAGTTCTAGATATGAAAATTCAAGGGAGAATTCACACATGAAAAGAGAGAGGACTAATGAAGTGTAAGTCCTAAGGTCTAAAAATAACTCACGACTTTTGTCATGAATTTGAATCCAAGCCAATCTCAAGAGATAATCACATGCAATTTTCTAATTCAATCATTCACACATATTCATAATTCATCGTTTTTCTTTCATGATCAATTGCAATTTTGACAACCAAGACATTCCAAATGGAATAACATGATGATTCCATCAAAATAACTAAATCTATATGAAATGGAAATGTTATGATAGCCTAAGTTAATGCAAATCTAACTAATGTGAATGTCATATCATGGACCAATGCAACTAACACTAAAGAAGTAGAAAATGCAGTTTGAAGGTCATTTTCACTCCCTTCCCAAGATTAATATATGCATTGTCCTCAAAGAAAACAAAAGTAGATGGAGAGGGGAAATTACCGAATCATTGTGGTGGTGGAGGTGGATAGCAATGGGTGAGATGCATGTTGTAGAGGGCTATAAGAGTTGTATTCATTTGCTCCAAAGGTATGTGTTGGGCATGTTGCTCCTCCTCAAATTGAAGAATGGATTGATGCATCGCCACTTGATTATCTTAGGCCTTGTCATGTTCTATATCCTCATCCACATGCTTCTCGGATAGTGTTGGATCAGTGGGACATCCTTGCTCAAAATTGCCTTATCCTTCATCATCCCACATGATTCTCCAATTGCATGTGCATATTTGGTCATCCTTGTCTAGGAAGGTGGTGTAGGCCCGGTTTGGGTTATTTAGAGAAGTCTCACCATTGTTGAAGCGCCAACAGTAATCGGCATGCTTCATTAAAATGAAGTCCACCTTGATGCATTTAGATATGTCAACGAGCGTCCTTTCGTGTGTGGTTGGTAGATCATGGGAGTTGTAGTCAAAATGATGGGCGATTTGGGTGATGAGGCCACCCAGTATTATGATACCCGATTTAGACTAGATGACTTTCATGATTTGGGAATAAAGACACCATGTCATGTCTAATGATGTTCCTTGAACCATGCACCACAATGCATAGAGCTCGATTTCTCGAACAACTCCATTATCATGTCGTCTAAAGATTGTGAGAGCCATTAAGAGATGGATGTACTTGAAGACTGGATTCCTTATGAGGGTAGCTTTAGATGAACTTGTATTATATGTAGTGTTGCCAAGGGTGATCGCCTTCCAAATGGAATCCCAGATGAAATCTCGTGGAACTCTTGTTGGGCCCTCGGAAGGATGGTGGAAGATGGAGGAAAAGTCCCGAGGGTGAAGATATTTCTTGAACCATGCCACATCTAATGATATTACTTGAACCATGCACCACAAGGCATAGAGCTCGATTTCTCAAACCACTTCATTATCATGTCGTCCAAAGATTGTGAGAGCCATTAAGAGATGGATGTACTTGAAGATGGGATTCCTTATGAGGCTAGCCTTAGATGAACTTGGATGATATATAGTGTTGACAAGGGTGACCGCCTTCCAAAAGGAATCATGGTTGAAGTCTCGTGGAACTCTTGTTAGGCCCTCGGAAGGAAGGTGGAAGACGGAGGAAAAGTCCCGAGGGTGAAGATGTAATACCCCTCATTTTTAGTAAGGGTATTTGGGTAATTCCCAACCCTCGTTCTGTAATCGTGTCGTGTTTAGGCGTATTCGGAATTTCTGTAACTCGTATAATCTATGTAATAATTCTTTGAGTGTTATAATATACATTCGATGTATTATTGAGGCTTAGAATATTTGTTTGTATACAAGTATTCATCTGAGGGGATGAATCCACATGTAAATCCATGACCAGAGGTCAAACGGATGCGAACGTGGCGTTTCCACGACCGCGGAAGAACTTCCGTGATCGCGGAAAACTGTTCAGCGTCGTCTTCAATGGCCTTCGCGTTTTGCCGGTTGGGATCTCTGTCGTTTCGCCGAGGGGAGGTCAACCGCTTCGCTTGCTCGGCGTTGGGTTGTCGTCGGCCTATAAAAGGATGGCCTCAGTTGGTGGAATCGTCATCCACAATCCGATCTCTCCCTCTCGCTCTCTGTTGCCCTCGTTTTCCCTTTGCCGGAGTTCGTCTCTCGCTGAAAGCTCGCCGGAGTTCGTTGGTGGTCGTCGTGGTGTCCTTGGAAGCTTGGGAGGGTGGTGAGCATTGTTCGTAACCAAGGAAGCCCCATTGTCATCGCCGGTGAGCCTCGTTCGTCTTTCCGAGTTGCGTCTGGGAAGGATCCGCAATCGCGGCTATGAACACCGCGACCGCGGATGGTGCCCAGAAATCCGCGACCGCGGAATCCAAAACCGTGACCGTGGCTTGCCTTAGAAATCCCGATCGTGGCTTTGGACGAGCCGATCACGTATGGGACCCTCGTTCCTTTCGTTTCTTTTCGTTTCTTTAGATTCGTATTATTATTATTCATACCGAATCTAATCTAGGGTTTTGTCGTGGGTTCGTTGTCATCGTAGGAATCCGTACTCAGATTCAAGTCGCCAGATCTCGGAATCCGATCTCTTTGATTCATCTAGACTAAGGTAAGTGGCGGTTCGCTCTTGCTTATCATTCCATATTTCCATTAGTTATCAATTACTTTTGATTGTTAATTAAATTGGAATGAAATGTTATTTTCATTTGGGAACAGATTTTTATAAATGATATGATTAAAATATGATATTATAATAGGTTGTATATATTGCTAGAAACAACGCTACTATATCTGTTATTACCGTCATGGTATTAGTGTGGATGTTATGTGCGAACTTAAATGTGTAGTTAGAACGAGTATTCGTAGGAACGCTATGTACCTTGCGAGGTCTAGTCGTTTCTTTATAACTTGGTGCTTAGGAGGATTTTGCCCTAACACTTTCCTGGTCATGACCGTCCCCTATCCGGATATAGGGGTGGTGCACTAAGCTGGTGCCAACAATCGGGATTTATTCCCCCAAAATATCTCCCGTGATGAGATGATATTCCTTAAAAGCTTCAACATGAAATGTACGCTTTGGAACTAAACAAGATAAGTGTCGTTGTGCACATAATTAATATACCCTTGGGCGAGGAGTACAACGTGGAAACCGCCCAGACTTTGGTTAGAGTAAGTCTTCTTTCCAATCTGGATTCGCATTGCGCGGTGAGGTTGGTCGTTGACCCAAATGATCAAGTCGTTTTTAAAACGCTTGTATGAAAACTTTAACGTTTCCGAACATTTGTCATACTTTCCCATAAGACTCAATTCCTTTGGAGTCTTCTTTTCAGTGCATGTCTAAATTCTAATCATTTCGTGAAAGTTCCGGGTTATATATCGTTCCTTCGGTTATTATTCGAAGGACAATGATAGTAAACGGTTACGATCACTAGAACCATTCTGTTTTCACCCTTGCATAGTCTTTCATTAGACTAACCAACCGGGTTTTATTCCTTGCATGGTTGGCTGGTGTCATCCGTCCTATATGGCACATCAGTGGTTGGTTCCTGAAGACTCGAAGTAACCAATCGAAGAAGAGGCTTGCAGTTGAAGATTTAAGTGTCGGTATTTCAAGGTCGTTAAGTATTACTTTAATATATATTTTTATAACCTAGTCATATAATAGGTTTATTCGTAAAGTCTTCCGCTGTGTAATTTAAAAGTCTTCCGCTGTAATTTCACTATGTTGTAAATCGTTATTGAGAAGTCTTTTAATAAAAATGGTTGAGTTTCATTTAAAAATGTCTTCCGCTATTTAAACCTTTCGTTATTTAATATGTTTATTTAAGATTAATTGTTCCGATTAAAGCCTAGGGTGACATCGGACAGTAACGTCTGAGGTCACTGGCGTGTGGCACTACCGACGTAAGTCGGGGGTGTTACAGAAGATGATGTCGCTTATGCAGAAGGAATCATCTTCAGAGTTATAGGAGTTAAGGAATTCCAACACGAGTCTCGGGTGGGTGGGATTTTTGATGTGGATGAAGTCATGCCATCCGTCCCGAGTGAGCATCCATATGACATCTTCATAAATACCAAGAGCGTGGAGGGTATGCTCATAAAAATATCTTGTCTTCTCCATTCCTTGAGCCTTTAGTGCTAAATATTTCTCCTTTTATTCGGTGACTCGAAGGAAATCCATAACCACTTTGTTTTGGTGAGGGTGGCCGAGGACGTTGAGCAGTAGAGCCATGAAGGTTGGTACAGGCAGTCGTGCTCTTCCTTTTAGTGGGGGCCATGAGTTGCAAATATCCTATAAAAAGTGATAGATTAAGGTCATACTTAAAAAGATTTGTATGCAAAAAGGCCAAAAGTACCCATAACAAAATATCAAACAATGCATTTTGAAAAATGAGCAAAGCAAATATCCACAATTGAAGCAATGCCATGAACAAGCATGTTTGAGCACAACCATTAGGACCAAATTTCCCAAATCAATTATAACAAACACATTGGAATCAAGCTTCTTAATGAAGTTATCAATAATATGTACCTATGGGTTTATCAATCTGCACAAGTGAGGTACATGTAACAAAATAATCTCAATTCCACTAAATATCATCAATCATTACTCTTATGATTATATTTTTCAAGAGAACCCTCAACATTCTCCATTGAATGGCACAATAATGTATCAATATCACAAACAATTAGCAAAAGAAACACCACAATTACTATAATTTTGCAATATTAATATCACAAGTGCCCTCTAATACTCACGAGAAGTAGAAAATTCCAACACATCAATTCTTCCAATTTTCATCAAATTATCAATAGCTTACCATTTTAGTTCATCTAATCAAGCTCAAATACCACCCAAATACATATGTACATCAACAATTTAACACAAACTTATTAAATTTTATTTAAAAAAATTAGGGTTTGAAATTGGGATTTGGGGGTTTTGGAGGTGAGAGGGACAACCATGGTGAATAGGGGGTGGATATGGAAGGAAGAGTGAAGGTTTGGTGTCGGGAAGAGAGAAGGGGTTGGGAAGAGTGGGTTTGGGTTCAGGTTGTTGGGTTGCGGATCAGTGGTCGGTTCGAGCGGGCAAAGGGCATGGGTTCATAGCAGGTGGTCGAGAGAGGTGAGATGGGTATATACGTTGGGTTGCAATGGGGCACGACGACAGATTGTCGGAGCTCTGGTGTGGAGGTGCAAGGCTGGGATTGCCGAAAAGGATTGTAGCGATTGTGTGTGGTGTGGGTGAAGAAGAAGATGGACTGGTCGGGGTTATGGGTTTAGGGAGATGCAACTTTAAATTTTCAATTTCCTCTTTTAAGTCTAGAATAGCCACGGTCGTGGTTATTGCCACGATTTGATCGTGGCCAATCAAAAAAAATTACACGCTCTTGGTATGGCCACAGCCGTGGTGATTTCCACGGCTTATGGCTATTTGCCACGTTTTTAGCTGTTATGGCCATGGCCACAGTAAATACCACGGTTTGACTATGGATGTTCCAAGGAATTCACTATGGAAAAGCAACAATCTATTTTTCATGGATAAAATGTAATAAACTAATGCATGCATTTTTACCCCATATTTTATCTATATAAGATGTCTTTAATCCCCAACTAAGAGCCATATCTATGACACCCAAACAAATTCACAGCACACATCAACAATGAAATTGCATCACCTACATCTACTCAACTAAAACTAACCAAGAAAAATTAAAACTAAAAAGCAAGAAGAGATATGCATGCCTGGATCAAGTAGGAAAGACAGAAATGGATAAAAATGCTTGGGTTTCCTCCCAAGAAGATCTATTAAAGGTATAGCTAGACCGTCCTCCTCCATTCCTTCATTCGGCGCGGAAAGGGGGAATGTGACTCCCTTGTCTAACGGATCGCCAACAACATATTGCTTTAGCCTTTGACTGTTGACCTTGAATACTCGGTTGCTTCACTCCATATTTCAATGGCACCATAAGAGTACACTTTCTTCACTTGGAACGGTCCACTCAATCTTGATTTAAGTTTGCCCAGAATTAGCTTCAAGTGGGAGTTAAAGATAAGAACCATATCTTCCTCATGAAACTCTCCATGAACAATGTGTGTGCCATGCCAGCGTTTGACCCTCTCCTTGTACATCCTTGCATTCTCATATACACTCAAGCGCAATTTCTCAAGCTCATTGAGTTGAAGCATCCTATTTTCACTGGCTACCTTCAAATTAAAATTCATGATCTTGATAGCCCAATATGCCTTGTGCTCAAGCTCACCGAAAGGGCATATGATTTCCCATAGATGAGCCAAAATGGAGTAGTACCAATCGGCATCTTGAATGCGGTCCAATATGCCCAAAGTGCTTCATCCAACTTTGATGCCCAATCTTTCCTTGAACGAGAGACCGTCCTCTGAAGTATGCTTTTGATTTCTCATTTTGAAATCTCCACTTGACCACTTGTTTGAGGGTGATAGCGAGTTGTAACCTTGTGAGTGACCCCGTACTTCCTCAAGAGAGCCTCGAATTGTTACTTAATGAAATATGAGCCAAGATCACTAATCATGGCTCTTGGCGTGCCAAACCTCGGGAAGATAGTCTTCGTAAATAGCTTTATCACTTGCTTGGAGTCACATGCCGGGGTTGCTATGGCTTAAACCCAATTGGAGATATAATCTACCGCTACTAAGATGTAACGATAGTTTTCGGACGGTGGAATGGGTCCCATGAATGCAACTCCCCATATATCAAAAATCTCGACGTCCAAGATATTGTTTAAATGGCATTTCATGTCTCTTTGAGATATTCACGGTCCATTGACATTTGTCACACGCAAGAATATAGCTCCGAGCATCTTTGAAGAGAGAGGGCCAATAAAACCCGCATTGAAGTACCTTGGTGGTGGTCTTTGAGAAACTAGCATGCCCACCATAAGAAGAAGAATGACAATGATAGAGGATACTTCTCATTTCCGGTTTGGGCACACATCTTCTAAACATTCCATCGGCACAATACTTGTAGAGACAAGGATCATCCCAAAAGTAGTACTTGACATCCTAAAGGAACTTCTTCCTTTGTTGGTAGATCAATTCTGACGACATTATTCCATAAACAAGATAGTTGCCAAAATCCGCGAACCATGGAGCACTAAACTCGGAAATGGCAAACAATTTCATCAGGGAAGGAATCATCAATCGTTGTCTCTTCTTCAATATTTTATTTGGACCCTTGCCTCAATCTTGAAAGATGGTCGGCCATCACATTCTCGGTAGCTTTCTTATTTCGAATCTCCAAAGCAAACTCTTGAAGAAAGAGTATCCACCGAATCAATCTTGGTTTGGCATCTTTCTTGCTCAAGAGGTACTTGATGGCGGCATGGTCGGTGTAAAAAATCACTTGTAATCCCACCAAGTACGATCGGGATTTCTCAAAAGCAAAGACAACCGCAAGAATTTCTTTCTAAGTTGTGGCATAGTTCACTTGAGCATCATCCAAACTTCTACTTGCATAGTAGATTGCATGCACCTTTTTGTCCTTCATTTTCCCAAAACGGCTCCAACCACAAAATCACTAGCATCACACATCACCATGAATGGGAGATCCTAATCCGAGGCTTGTATTATTGGAGCGGAAATTGGTGCATCCTTCAACCTACAAAATGAAGAAAGACTCATCATTAAAGTCAACAGGGGCATCTTTCATGAGCAAATGAGTGAAGGGTTTAGCAATCTTGGAGAAATCCTTAATGAACCGCCGATAGAAACCGGTATGACCCAAGAAGCTTCAGATTTCTTTTACAGATGTGGGTGGCGGCATATTCTCAATAATGGCAATCTCGACTCGATCTACCTCAACCCCATGTTCGGACACTAAGCGCCCTAGGACTATACCTTCTTTTACCATGAAGTGGTACTTTTCCCAATTCAAAACAAGGTTAACTTCTTCACGTCTATGTAACACTAGAGAAAGATTAGCTAGACAATTATCAAAGGAATTGCGATACCAGAGAAGTGTAAGCCTGAGGCCTTAGAAGCGACATCCCATGCCAACTCGGGGACTTCCTAGGAGGTCACCCACCTGATACTACTCCCGCCCTAGCACGCTTAACTTCAGAGTTCTTTGTCCTCACTTGAACCCTAAAAAGGAAGAGCTCTTGTTGACATGTGTAGTACTTTAATCCTTATAAAGGATTACAAATATGAGGTGTTACAATCACTCCCACTTAAACCCTTGATGACCTTGTCAAGGCACAAAGACCACCCTCTATGTCAAGTGACCACCATCCAGACCAAGTCCACTCGTAACCCAGAGTCGGCTCTGATACCATTTGTAAGGCCCGAGGCCTTAGAAGCGTCATCCCATGCCAACCTGGGGACTTCCTAGGAGGTCACCCATCCTTGTACTACTCTCGCCCTAGGACGCTTAACTTTGGAGTTCTTTGTCCTCACTTGAACCTTGAAAAGGAAGAGCTCTTGTTGACATGTGTAGCACTATAATCCTTATAAATGATTACAAATCTGGGGTGTTACAAGAAGTCACCCACAAAAACTTCCACGATAATCTCAATCAAATCAAAAAAAATGGCCATCATGCAACGTTGAAAGGTAGCAGGAGCATTCCAAAGAACAAGAGGCATTCTCCTATAGGCAAATGTACCCTAAGGGCATGTGAAAAGTTGTTTTCTCTTGGTCACTAGGATGAATAGGAATTTGGAAAAATCCTCTCTAACCATGTAAGTAACAAAAGTGGGAATATCTAGCTAGCCTCTCAAGCATTTGATTAATGAAGGGAAGGGGGAAGTGATATATAGTCAATGCACATTCTCCAACTCATGACCGTTCTAGTGGGAATCAATTCATTTTTCTCATTTCTCTCGATAGTCATACTCCCCTTTTTACGTACCACTTGAATTGGGCTAACCCACTCAGTATCAAAAATAGGATAGATTATGTCGACATCTCGCATTTTAAGCACTTCCTTTTTCACTACTTCCTTCATGTTAGGGCTTAGCCTTTGGTGCTCAATGGAGGGTTTATGATCATCTTCTAGCAATATTCTATGCATGCAAGTGGGTGGACTAATTCCCTTCAAATCATTGATTGTGTACCCCATGACGTTTCTATGCAACCTAAGTTTTCTAAGCAATTTATTGGTTTCACACTTAGGTTAGCATTGATTATCACCGGGTGGGTGGAGTTGGGTCCAAGAAATTCATAACTTAGGGTGGAAGGGAGAGGTTTCAATTCTACCTTAGGTGCATCTTTCTCCTCAAAGGTGGTGGTCTTTGAATCCTTCTCAAGTTTCTCCACCTTAGCCAGTCGATGTGGGAGTTCCAAATTTTCTTCAAGAAATTGAGCATAAGAAGCGACTTTCAAGTCTTCATCATCAAGGCCTCCAGAGTTCACCAAACGTCTTTAAAGGGGATCCCTCGAGCATTGTCTCACAAAGTCGTTCATCACTACGTGGTCAACAAGGTCAAATATACACAAGGAATGCTCAAAAGAAGGATATTTATGTAACACTCCTAGTTTATACCGGGAATATTACACGACGGTGACCTCAGACTTAAATATCCAAAGTCATCCAAGGCTTAACATTGAACAAAGTTTTGTAGAAAATGTATTAAAATCATACGTTAATAGCGGTAGTTAAAGCTTTTTAAAATAATAACAACTTATAAAAAAAAGTATATTTACAAAGTAAGGAGATTTAGCCTTAACAAAACATAAACGAATTAAGTATAGCGGAAAACTTGATTAAAACCCTGATGATAGGATTAAACATTTCCAATGGTAAATCTCCAAAATGCATTTAAGCCATCATGTATAGTATCATGAGATCCATCCATCGCTACCTTAAGTGCTCTCATATTACAATATCTGTAATGAATTACATGTTACAACAAGTAGACAACGTCGGGGTCAGTTGGTAGACTCACAAGAAATGTATAAGGTAACAAGTTTTAATATTGAAACATATCATTAATGCACGTGATGCATAATCATAGGTAATAGCTAAACATGAGAACAAAGAGATGAACACACAATAACTAGCAATAATCATAACACATCATCAAATAATATCTACTTCAACCATCAATTTTGATATAGCCAAATACCAAAACAAAATAGGATTGATTCACCATCTCATTCCCAAATCATCGTACTAGGCCCCTTTGAATATCATGTATCCTTTCAATCTATTGATGCTACCTAAATACCCAAATATCAATAAACTAAAATGGTACCCTACACTAAGACGTTTAATCAGTAATCATAAAACTCCTAAATATTGTATAAGTACTATAAGACCACTTAACGATCCATTTACTTAAAGTCCTACAACCATCAATTCCAATTAGCATGCACTTCCTCGATCTTGAATATTACTTTCACATCAAGTTCATTCAATAACCTCAACTAGAATTTCCACTTCATAATCTATATCTCAAAAGAAAAATATCGAGTTAAGAACTCAACCAAGCTCACAACTTAATTTACATTCCCCGAATATAAAATATCCCCAATATCGTCAAGTTAGAATTTCACAAATATCATCGAGTTAAAAAGAACTCTAACGTCCAAACAAACATCAAACAACTCATACTTAAGTCAATTATAATCATAACCCTGCAAATCCTAATTATAAAGCCACAGTAAACATTTCTACCCCCTTATATTCATCAAAGAAACACATGTTCATATTTATAGTTCTAAGCACACCCTCACATACTAGTCACAACTTCTATATAAGAAATAACATGTCCCCAACCCAACAAGTGTATTAATACACCTTAAATTAGAATGAAATTATGGTAATTTTATTTTGATAGTAATAAATAGGGGTGTTCAAAAATGGCCCGGGTCGGAAAATCGGACCGGAAAAGACCGGACCGGTGAAATTACGGTCCGGTCTCCGGTCCATGATTTCCCCTTAATCCGGTCTGGTCCAAACCCGGAAAAAAAAAGCGATCCGGACCGGTGGACTAGTTTTTTTTAAAAAAATAATAATAATAATAATAATAAATTAGGAGTTTAAATGTTTTTTTTATAGATATTTTTTATTAATTTAATAAGTTAGGAGTATAAATATTTTTTATATATATTTTTTAGATATTAAATAAGAATTTTACTTATTTATTTATTTTAAATAAGGACCGGTCTAAACCGGTCCGACCTTTTGAAAAAATCTGATCCGGACCGGATGAACACCCCTAGTAATAAAGGTTATGAAATTTATTTTATTTCTTTTATAAAAGAGTAAATTAAATTTTCATTAACTTGAGTCCAAAAAATTATTTTAGAAAGATTTTTGTATAAATAAAGTTAAGTCAAGTTAATAAAATTAACTTAACTAGTTTATAAATTGAGTTGTGGGCCCTTATTATCAAAATATTACACTAACATAGTTAAGGGGCTATTAAAAAGGTGAAATAAGTTATAAAATCAAGTTAGGGAATTTTATAATAAATTTGTAATTGAAATTGGACATTTTTGTCTCACTTTCGAAAGTTTGGGAAAAAATGAGCAATTGAGTTGTGGGCCCTTATTATCAAAATATTACACTAACATAGTTAAGGGGCTATTAAAAAGGTGAAATAAGTTATAAAATCAAGTTAGGGAATTTTATAATAAATTTGTAATTGAAATTGGACATTTTTGTCTCACTTTCGAAAGTTTGGGAAAAAATGAGCAATGTACCCTAAACTTCGGCACCACGCGTGTACATATGGGGAAGTGAATTGAAAGGGAGACCGAGAACAGTGCTCTGCTCTTTTCTTTGTGAGCTAGCTAGGTTCGATCCTCTAAACCCAAAATGGCAAAGTGTATATCGAATAATCTAATTCCGTAAAATCCGGGATCTTCCTCATTAACTTACCTACAAAAGCCCTATGATTAACAACGTAATCAGCCCCGAATTGCGCTGGGTTCATCCCAATAAATGAAGACGCATTGTGTGTTTAATCTGATGGAAATTTGGGGAATTCGATTGAAATTGAATCAATTTGAACGAGTGAAACACGTGATCGTGTTTATGGCATTGAAGGAAACATTTGTCTCTACTCGAATTCATCCTCGACAAACCCAAAATCAAACTCGAAGGCTCTCGTTCTCCTCTGTTTTTTCGCCACTTTTCTGACGCCATTATCCATCCTCAGCCGCCGCGACCCATTGTCAGAGAAACCTTGAAGATCCACGAACCCAAAGCCACCGGCCTTGCTCGATTTGGTCACCGTTTGTGTCGCCAACGATCCACCCAAACCTTGCTCGGTTGAGGCTCTGTTTGTAGAAAAAAAAAACGGAGGTGTCTCCACCACTCGTGGGTTGTTTTAGCTCGCCTTTGTTACCACACTGATGTCGTTGTTCCGCACCGCCAACACCCTGGTCGCCTCCATGCACTGGAGCCGCTTCCATCGAGCCGCCGCGCCAGGATCATGTCGGGTTAAGCCGCGCCTGGTTGCTCCAAGTTCCCGCCATGGTTGTTCGTGAAAGTTGATTCAGTTCAAGTTGAAGAAGAAAGTGTTGTGGGCCTCACCATTTTAATGTCTGGCCTAATGCCCATTTGTATATCCGGTCCAAATTCGACTCGGGATCGACCGAGGGTTTAATTTTGACCAATTTTTACTCGTATTTGTCCTTAAAAATTGTAATTATTATTTTTATGACTAAATTCATAAAAAAAAATTGAATTTAATTACATGAGTTCGTCAAAATAATTAATATTAATTATTTTGTCAATTTATATCATTTAATCTTGGATCATTGGTGGGTCGAACACCTTGCTAGAGTTGTCGTAGAGCAGGAGTCAACTTCTTGGAAGCAACTCAACGCAAATTTCTGCATTGTAATTCTTTTATAACGAAATTAAGGCAAGTGATGGTTCGCTCTTATTATTTCAGTTCATCATTTGATCAAAAATTAATATTAAAATTAATTATTAATTAATTGGGTAAACTCTAAAACCTAATTAGTGTTTGGGAACAAATGTGTGCTTATATGATTTTCGTATATAGGTTGATAGTTATTATCGATATCTATATATATTTATATAGTTGTGCATTATAAATCTTGTATATTCTTAATGACAATATTGTGTGTGGACTTTGTGTGTTAAGAGTGGACTTTATAGTCATTAAACGTGGACTTTGTCGTTAAAGGTGGACTTTAATAGTCATGTGTGTTAGGGATGTTATGGTCATGCGAGGCATAATGATCTTTTATAACTCTATTTAGTCAGACTAATTCTCTAATATAATTAAGGTCATGATCATTACTTCTTATCCACTCGTTAAGGATAAGAGGTGTTTAAGCACATTGCTAGTGCAATTGGGTCAGACGTAATGTCGCCCTGTGTTGTTCTCTTTTTATTCGAGATTGTGTTAAAAACCTTAAGAATAACTGTGGTGTAAAGTAATTAAATAACATCAGTGTTGCGAGCACATAATTGATAAACTTTGAGCGAGAAGTACAACTTGGAAACCGCTTGTGGTCCAATTTAAGCGGGTTGTCTTTCCAATACGAATTTGCATTATACGGTGAGATCTAATTATTCAATGGCGTTTATATATGTTGTGAGTTGATTGTAAAAAGTTTCCAAACAAATCATATATTCTTCCCATAATCATTTCGGGTATTCTCTTGGAGAGTATTTCATTGTCCATCCTTCGTTTCAGTGGAAGTATTTTAGTCATATATCGTCTCTCGAATAAAGTCGAGAGACAATGATAACTAGATATGAACACATAGAACCTCACATAAAATACCCTTTCTTAGTTATTCATTAGACTAATCTACCACTTTTTTTCTTACATGGTTGGTTGGTGTCATTTGTCCTATACGGCCCATGAGTCGACTAGCCTCAAGTTGTCAAGAAGTTAAGAAACGGAGAAGAAGGCTTGCGATTGAAGTTTAGTTTTGAAGAATTTTCAAGGTTGTTTGAATATAAGATCTAATTTTTCTAATTAATATAATAGGTGAAAGTGTTAGATAACCTAGTCATGTAATTAGGATTTATATAAAGTCTCCCGATGTACTTTCAAAATCGTTTGTAAACGTATCTCATCAATTTACAAGAGAAAAATTAATAAGGTTGGCTATTTATTTCAAAAGTATTCCGCTATTCTTTTATTATTAAATATTTATTTATTTTATGCATAAATTGTTCAGATTAAGCCTATGGTGGCTTTGGACATTAAAGTCTGAGGTCATTAATGTGTGGCACTACCGACATATGTTGGGGGTGTTACAACAAGGCTTAGAAGATAACTAAGCAATCGTTGAACAATCATATTTAAAACACTTAACCACGTTAAGAATAATACAGTTAAGATCACTTTATGTATCAACACATATATCACATCATAAAAAACATTAAATAAAAATACATATATTATTACATAAATGGCAATGAATGCACGTTAACACACACACATGAGGTCAGCTTAATTGCACATCCACACCAGTTACACGAGGTCAACATAGCTGAAACATTTTTAACACACACACACAAGGTTAGCTTAATTGCACCCTTAACACCACACACACAAGGTTAGCTTAATTGTAAGCTTAACCACACACACTATGGATATTAGCCAAATCCAAGCTCACATTAAAAGTCCACATATGTACAAATGTCACTTCCTCAAGCCCACGGTATGTATCCTATACTGCACTCCCATATACGGGGTCGCCTTTGCCCATAATTTTGAGGGTGGTGCATCCGCGTCATCCTAATCACATGCAAACCTCCACATGGAGGGATGTCCTCACTTTTTCTATCGACCACTCATATGAATGACAACACACATTTTCACAAAACAAATTAACAAGTCATTCATATAACGAACAAGTCAAGCATGTACATGGAATCATTCAGATTTCATAATACTACATGATATAATATTTCATGAATGAGTCACAATAACCCTACATGCATCAACAATCTCACACAAATAGTGGCTATATCAAATCTTAGACGCATAAAGCATTATTCAAACAAGCACACAATCGAGCAAGTATGAGAACTTGCCTTATTAATGACACCCAAACTTTTAAGCTTATCAATCAAGACTGTATATCCCCATCAAGTTCTCTAGAATGCAATTAATGTGACAATAGATGCTTAACTTTCACAAATCAAAATATGAAATTTGTCACCTTACTGTCCATTCAAAAATGTTATTAAACCCGATCTAAAACACTTCAAAAAGTAACAACAAGATGTTTTGGATAAACATGAATGAGTCTAGGTCATTCTCCAAGTGTAACAACCCCTAAATCGTTTTTCAATAGTTTATTAAAAATCAAAAAAGTCAGTATCGCAGATCCTGCACACCGATTTTCTCAAAACATAAACAATTCATCATAATCTCAAATCGAGAGATTCCAACGCCTATATCTTATTAACTACTAATATTTAATTAAATAAAATGGACTAGTAAAACCTGTTCTATAACATCCAAAGAAAATGTACAAAATGAATAACATGTTATGAAACATAGGAACTTAAAAATCAACTCTCTTTTAGATTTTTGGATATTGAGAAATATATTCACAAAACCCAATCTTTGGCATATAAATTAAAAATCACTCTAATATAATTCCTAAAGTTAATAAGATCCTCCAATTGGAATCAACGAAAGATCTCTCCTTATATGACCTTAACAATTTCTTTAATTCGGATTCATAAAATCTATAATATTACATTGTACAAATACCTAAAATTCGAAAACAAATAGTTTAGGGTTCAAATCAATTCCAAATGCTCACAAACATGTCCTAGTTTATCATATAATACCCATTAGGGTACGATAAACCATTAACAAGTTATAAGAAGGGCATTTCAAGAACTAAAAAGAAAATAAACTAAATCCACCGCCTAATTTAAACAGTTAAAAGTCTTAACATTGTCAACCAGAAATTCTTGGCAAAGAGTTTTCGACAACCTAGCCTTGAGAAAACGTGGGGGGGCGTGTCTTACGACTTCAAAGGATGTTCTTCATATGACAATGTAGAAGACAATGAGAAGAAGAGAATGCAACCTGAATCATCTAAATCCGACACCGGATGTATAAACGGTGGTGTTAGAAAGTTGACTAAGTTTTAGGGTTGCGAGAGAGAAAATCCGAGAAAGAGAGAGCGGCGTGGAGGAGAAGAAGAGATTGTTTTAGGGTGAAAGTAAGCCCTATTTATAGAGAATAGAGGGGTCAATTAACATAATATTTTTAGAAATATAATATTCAATATCTATTTTCATTTAAAATTAATATGATTGGGACAACTTAGAAGAAAAAGATACATTTGAACACACTTCTTTTCATTTATGTTTAAATTATACTTTTAAATCATTCATAAGGAATTTATTTGACATAAGACATAACTTCAATTTTATAATGCAATTATCAAAAATATTATGGTTTTTATAATTCCTAATAAAATGAAAGACATTTAAAACAATAACCTGAAAACCAAATGTTCTATAGGTTATTATTAGTAGCATTAGTGATGCGCTTCTTCCTAAGGATTTTCGTTCTGGTTCAAGGAAAGTCGTCCTACAATGCCTCGTGTTAAACAAGTCTTGGATCGTCGTAGAGAACGTAACAAAAAGGTTCTTTTATGGGATTTTGTTTTATGAATTGCGAGAAAAATAAAGGGATAGGCAATTTGGGTCTTTTGGATGTGACACAACAATAGATTCAAAAAGAAGTTTTGTTGATCCACCACGGATATTACGCACCTAGGTTCCACAACTGTTTTGGATATGACTCACAAAAACCGAGTAAGTTGAATTGGATATGACTCCACAAGACAAAACACTAAAGACCGGAAGCTCAGAGTTAATTCAATAAACTCAAGGTTCTGTAATTTCAATTTTTCAAAGCTTAAGTTAAAATGAAAAATAACACAACATATAAATAGCCAAAATGTTTCAACCAAAAACCCTAATCTCTAAAAACCCCAATTGTTTTGAAATGTCTATTCCCCTATCTGTTGGGCCTGAACTTTGGACACGAGCTAGATACATCCAAGAGCTCAAACATATCCAATGTTCATCCCAAATGCTCGAGTAAATCAGAAATGGGCCACTTGGAGAATGACCTAGACTCATGCTGACTTTGTTGATTCTTCGGTGTTGAATTCTCCGGTGTCGCGGCTGGGCTTGGTGGGCTTGACTTCTTCGAGCCTATTTTCACTTCCCTCAGCCATGTGGGGTTCCAAAGACTCCTTGGCATTCCTACTAAATAGGGGATAAGGCTTGTGCGGGCCAAGTAATGTTGATCGTCGTCTTGACCGTGGCTCCTTTCTCTCGGGCTTGTCGGTGCCGCTAGCATGACGCTCTTGGTGCTTTCTCCAGGCACTTGTCCTCCAAATAGCTTCATTCTTGGTAGGGGTTCCTCCAATGAGCCCTTTGGATGATGGGAACTAGAAGGACTTGAGTTGGATGAAGTTGGATCGGTGGTCTTGAGAAACCCTAACTTGAACCACGTTGGCGGCCGCGTAGTCACCCTCCTAGGCTTGGCTCGTCCCTTGGCCTGGTCATGCAGTTTGATTGGAGCCTGGATCACATCAATTAGGCAAATTAAATTCAACTCTTTCCACCCTAACATTCAAGGAGAGCTTTCCCTTTTTAACATCAATGACGACACCCACCGTAGCAAGGAAAGACCTTCCAAGAATTATGGGGACTTGAGAATCTTCTTCCATTTCAAGAACAACAAAATCGATCAAAATAAAGAAAATACCGACTTTGATATGAACACCCCCAAAGATACCCTTTTGGTATCGAATAAAGTGATCCACGAAAACCAAGGACATGTTGGTGAGTTTCAATTCACACATGTCCAACCTCTCACAAATTGACAAAGACAATAAACTAACACTAGTTGTAACGCCCCTAAATTACCTTATGAATATTACCGCCAGTGACCTCATAACGCATATCCTAAATCACCCAAGGCTTACAATATTGATCGCAAATATAGAGTAATACGTAAATATTCATAAAATAATTAAAATGTCTTACAAACGATGTTGCAAAAATTGGTTACTAAACCAATATCAAAGATAGTAGCGAAAGACTTATAAAGAAAATACCAAAATTACATAAAAGGTCATAAACCTAAAATCTAACTTCATGATCTTCAACCTTATTGTAAACAAAATATCAAAATAACAACTGCCTTCAATGTTGGTATACTGCTTCTTCACACTTGGGAAGAATTACCTGATGTTTCGTATGGGACAGATGACACCAACCAACCATGCAAGGAAAAAGAAAGGTTGCTTAGTCTAATGAAAGACTAAGCAAGGGTATTTATGTGAGGTTTTAAGTGGTCATATCTAGTTACTATCATTGTCTATCGAATAAAAGTCGATAGATGATATATAACTAAAACTTCCACTAAGAATTAGAAAGAGATATGATTCAAAAGAAGACTCCAATGGATTGACTCTTATAGGAATTATGTAAGTTTGGTTGGGAACAATTATACTTATCACACAAAGTTTTAAAAAATGACTCCTTTGACTATTTGGGTCCTTGAGCAACCTCACCGCGTAAGCGAATCCAGATTGGAGATGGGGCTTACTATAGACATGAGCCCCAGCGGGTTCTATGTTGTACTTCTCGTCTGAAGTATATTAATTATGTGCATAGAAGCACTTATCTTATTTAATTTCAAAACGTGCATTATGTTAAAGCTTTTAATCCACATCAATCTCGGTATAAGAATATCATGGGACGAATCCCGAATAACGGTACTAGCTAAGTGCACCACCACTTATAGTCGAATAAGGATACGGTCATGATCAAAAGTATTAGAGAAATAATCCTCCTAATACCAAGTTATAAAGAAACATCTAAACCTCACAAGGTATATAGCGTTCGTACGAATACTCATGCTAACTAAGCATACAAGTCCACACCGAGTCCATCTAGCACCCTATGATAATAAATATATGTATATGAGGGTCATTGCTAGCAATATATATACAACCTAATAAATGATTCATTTTCCACACCATATTTCACATAAGTTCCCAAACACAATTTTTAACAATATTTATCCCAACTTAATTAAAATAATTAATTAATTGTCAATTAAGAAAATATGGCACTTGCCTTGAGTTACGGAGTAGGTCGAACGGCGTAACGGGAGCAGTTGCTTTTGAGCAGCGAATTGGGTTCATGCTTTTATCCCGTTCCCAAAAGAGATTCCGAGACGTACCCAATTCACACAAAATAAATAAATCATAATTAGATAATTTATTCAATAACGAAAATGAAGGATACTTGTCTCAGTTTCTAATTGGATTTATTTAAATCTAAATAAATCAATTCACAAGGCTCTACAATAAAATGATTATTTATACGATACCAAATATTCTTTAGTCGTATATTCTAAATAATCATAACATAAATAAATTTATTTATCTATTTACAATACCAAGTAATTTCTAACCCAACATATTATCTAATTGAAATGTTATAAATTAACAATTCACAATATAACATAATACCAAAAAATATATTTAATTTAGTTTTAACATTAATAAAATAAAATTAACCCAACATAATATTAATTAATCCCAATTAACTTAATTAATGAAGATTAACTCAAAGAAGATAAAAATTAACAAAAACAAAATTGGCAAAATCGTTGTCGGAGTCGCGAGTGGTTACCGGCCAAAGAAGGGTAAAACTCACCCTTGTCGGAGAACCAATAGGATTAGGGTCATGGGGCTTTTGAAGGAGACTTCGAGGTAGTGCTAGTGGTGGCTCGAATTGTGGCAGTGAAGCACTATGGTGGTCGGGATTACCATGAATAGCTGCAAACAAAGAATAGGGAAATCGGGTGTTTAAGCTCAAAATTGGATGAATTGTGACCATGGGTGAGGCTAGATTTATAGTAGTAGGATAGCCCATAAAGAGAGATTCACAATCGCGTCAAATCCGGCGCAAATTGATCCCAAATCGGATCGAATTTCATCAAAAAATCGATCAACGGGGTGCGTGACCTGACTTGCCTTTCTTGGGAAAATTGGAGCAATTTGAGGGGATTTGATTCCCGATTAAAGAGGGGTTTTGTACGATTCGAACTTACCTAAAATGCCCACAATTCAATTTGAAAAATCGCACCCAAATTTGATCGAATTCGGCCATGGAAACAGACCTTCCATAAGCGCGCTAGAGGTTGAAGAAAAGGGACCCTTCTTGCGATCGCCTCCCCCACTTTCAGCCTATTTACACATTTAAAAAAAAATATTCATAGTAGATAAAAAATGAAAATATATCAATAATAAAGTAGACGGAAACGAAGTGCCACTTTAGCCACCTGACACTTCTACCGAAACATAAGAAGATGTAGTCGTATCTAGTCACTACCATCATTTCACGAATAAAAGCCGATAGACGATAGATAACCATGACACGTCTACTGAAACATAAGAAGATGTATGATTCAAGAGAAGACTCCAATGAAATTGAGTCTTATAGGAATTACATGTATTTGTTTGGGAGTGTTTATAGTATTACGCACCATGATTTTGAAAAGCCTCCTTTGACTAATTAGGTCCCCAACCAACCTCACCGCGTGCGTGGAGTGCAAATTCAGATTGGAAAAAGGACTTACTAGACAAGAGCAAGAGCGGTTTCCTCGTCATACTTCTCACCCTAATTTATTAATTATATGGATAAAAGAACTTATCTTATTTAATCTTGAAACATACATTTACTTTAAAGCTTTTAATCCACACTATCTCGATACAAGAATTTTCATGGGACGAATCCCGAATAATGGCACTAGCTAAGAGCACCACCACTTATATTTGAATAAGGGTACGGTCATGACCAAAATTTTTAGGGAAAAATTGATAGGTGTCATTTCATGCACCTTAACTAGCAATTATTAACATTATTTAGAGGAGTTTATGACTAGATTTGAGGTTAAGTCTGTAATCCAAAAGATGTGGAGAGAATTGAAGATATCCAGGGATTTACAGCTTATTTGGAGAAGATGAGGATCTGTTGGAAATTAATTGGAGAAGACTACCAACACTTGGTAGTAATGAATAGCAGAAGAGAAAGGAGTGGGCGAATTTCACCGCCCCGCGTCAGAGCCACCGCGACCCGGCGGTGGGTCTCAGAGAAGGATGTCGCCCCACGGTGAGAAGTGCCGCCCCACGGTGGGAGCTGGCGCCCCGCGGCCATCTGGGCGAAGCAGCGAAATTGAAGAAGCCGTGATGCTGGAATTAAAAGAAGTTTGGCCCATGAATTAGGCCCAGGAAGAAAGGCCCACGAAGAATTCTTCACGCGTGAAGCAGCGGAAAGTGAAGCTGGAAAGAGAGATTGAGTTGATGACGTCATGCTGACGCACTGCTGGAGTTGGGCCAATATGCAGTTGCGCTGCTTGAATTGGGCCGCTGATGCCTTGTTTGCGTTGGGCCGCAGCTGCTTGCATGGAATGGGCCGAAGCCGCTGATGCTTTGCTGGGACGAGAATGCATGCGAGATTAATTCCGCCAATTTGATTTCTTAGTTTTGTTATTATTTTATTATTATTTCCTTTTATTAATTTTACACCTTTTAGAATTAGGTTAAAAACCCTTTAGTTAACATAGTTGCCACAATCTACAATTTAGTTTTAGAAGTTCGTTTTTCATTCTGCCTCTAGGGTTTCAACCCATGGAGAGCTAAACACCTTTGTTCTACTAGACGATTGAAGCATTGTAATGGATTGGTTGTGAGATTTCTATTCCTTGTTCTATATCTTATAAAGTTGGTTTAATTCTCTCGAGCATATTGTCTATTGGTTTATGTTGATTCTTCTAGCGTAGCTAACTAGGTTTTTCGACATCTATCAATTGCTAGGATTTGCATATAGGGGTTCCGAGTGCATATCTAGTAGCATACACGATTGTTGCGTATAGGGGTTCCGAGCGTGCAATCGTGAGTGAGATTCATTTGCATGTTAAGTAGTAAGGAAGCACCTTCTATTTGCATGTATCCTATATCCTTGTGTGCATTGCTATTGATGTGTTAGTGGTAAAGTACACCGACAACTGTGAGAATCGGAGGTACTTTCCCATTGACGTAATAATAAGTCTATCGACAACTGTGAGAATCGATAGTACTTAAGATCAGGGTGGGAACAACTATAAGATTGTGAAAAGAACTTGGAAAAATAGTTATCAGTGATCAACCTGTTTCCTTTGCAGTGTAGATATTTGTCTAGTGGAATATTTCCACCCATCATATTTATTTTCCTTCTAAAGCTTGCATCCTTGTTACTATGTTCGATAATCAAAACCCCCCTTGTTACTTTGCATGCTTATAAACACTTAGAAAGATCACTTCCTCCCTGTGGATTCGACCCTTACTTGCCCAGACTACTTGTTTAGGTTTGTTAGGATTATTTTGTTTAGTGTCACGACAACGCCTTATCAAATTTGCGCCGTTGCCGGGGAGGCAAGTTTTGATTTTTCCGTATGCTTGTTTGTGTGCGTGCTACTTTGGTGTGGACCTATCTTACGGTCTACACCCGTGCTACTGACTTTTGTTTGTCCTTGTTTGATTTTTGTTACAGATATGGATTTCTAGGGAGAGCCGCAATATGACCCATACTCCTATGCATACACTCCAGGGTGGAGAGATCACCCCAATTTGAGTTATGGGTACCATCAATACCATCCATATGGTTATGACCACCAGGAGTTCTACCTAGAGCCACAGTCATTCTATCAGCAGGGTGCTCCGTAACAGTACAATCCTGCCTATGAGCATAGCCCGCCAGTATCCAATCCAAATCCCTCAACTGAAGAGATGCTCAGGACCTTGACTCAACACTTCGCCACTGGTGCTCAAACTAGGGAGTCAAGCATGAAGGATTTAGAAAGGCAGATAAGACAGTTGGCGGAGGCGATTACACGGATCGATGCAAGGATGTCGGGGAATCCACCATCTCAAACGGTAGTAAACCCGACGGAAAACGTTAGTGTTGTATTCCTCCGGAGCGGAAAGCAATTGGACGTTCCTCCTAGTGCTGAAGAGGAGGACGAATATGAGATGGAGAACATCACCCACCACCCCGCGTCACCTCTCACCGCGACCCGGCGTGAAGTCCCAGTTATTTCACCGCCCCGCAGCGACACTGACCGCGACCCGGCGGCGAGCCCCGGTTATCCCTCCTCACAGCCACCGCCTCGCGGAGATAATCCACCGCCCCGCGGTGGACGGAGTGCATACCAGTGAGATTTCACCGCGACCCGATGTCCAAAATTCCAGTTATGCTGATGATGTTTGGGTTGATCCTTATTTTCGTCCAGAGTTACTTTCGAAAGAGGAGTACTTTTTGGGACTGGAGGAGTGGAGCGACGATGAGGAGGAGTGTCGCGACCGCGGAAATACTCCAGAGAAGCCCGTTTCTCTCGAAAATGCCCCGACAGTCCCCGACCCTCTGGAGGCTGCCTATGATGAGTTTGTGCGTCTCAACTCCTTCCCGCTCGTCGCGCTGCAACCCATCGCACCCTTCCTTGAGGCTTCCCGAGTTACTCAAAGGCTAAAGAACAACGAGAATATCTATGAGGCCTTCAATGACTGCACAAAAACCGTTCCCTTGGTCACACTGGCAGACAACACCCCTCGCTGCAAGGAAATGTTAAAGGTGTTGGGCATGATCAAGAAGAAACCGAAAGGGAAGCACAAGAAGGAGGCCTTGATTCAAGTGGTGAATTTTTATATGCTGGATACGGGGCAAGATAGGCATGCAGGCCCTGAGATGTTGGGTAGGTCATTTCTGAAGATGGCAAGTGCGTTCATGGGTATGCACAACAATACACCCACAAAGAAGTGCATGAGATTGGGGATCACGCTCAACATAGAACATACAAAGAGGCACCCCCCAGATCCAGATCCCAGGTGTTCGGTTGCTATGAGCAACCCAAGTTGAGACTGAGTAGGATGTCAAGCCATGACAATAACTAAGGCGCTGTCCGAGAGGCAACCCGATGTATGTTTTTCTTTCTTTGCTTTTCATTCTTTGTTTTGCATTTTCTTTAGTGTGTTTTTGCTTTGTTTTTGTTTTGGTTTTTGTTTCCGACTAACCTACAGGGAAGAAACCCATGCCTATTGAAGAAGGTGTTTCCACACCAATGTAAGTCTCTTCCTTCCCTGTACTAAGTCACCCCCCCCCCCCCCCGAAAAAACCTTAAACGGGGGGCAAAAAAAAAAAAACAATTCGAAAAAAAAAAAGTTTTACCGAAGGCCAACTGTCCGGAATTCCCATGGAGACAGTGCGCATCATGTTGTCAAGGAGGATACACTTACCCTACACATTATTTGACAACGATGATGGCCCTACAATTGACAGCTGAGGAGGAGGAACACTAGAGCCCCCATCAAGATCATATATGGGCTCCACCATGTGTTCCTAGAAGGCCGTGCAACCCCGGCATCTTTGTTATACCACTATTTACCAAAGTGGTTCGCTTTTGGTTGCATGGTAGAAGAAGATTATAGAATTGATGAAGACACCCGCCCAACACCAGAGACATGGGCTTTATTGAGAAGACCGCCAGCGACACCTTCAGTGTCCAAGCAGCTTGGCGACGTTTGTGAGTTATTTTTTGCTTTTCCCTGTGTTTCTATTCTTTTGTCTTTCATTACATTGAGGATAATGCAATTTTTAAGCATGGGGGAGAGTTCTATACTTGCTACGTTGTTGAGAAAAATGAATAAAAAAGAGAAAAAGCCAAAAATTTGAAAAAAGGCAAAAATAAAAATCCTGGGATAGGTCAAAAACCCGAAAGGGTGGCCTAGGTAATAAGCAGGTGGCTCGGACTAGCATTAGGCTGGGGTAACAATTGGTCAAGAGTGACGTGAGCTTATGTGAGTACATCTATCGAAAAATGAAATGAGTGGCTTGGTGAAAACCCGAAAGAGCGCCTTGGCAAAATGAGCGAAAAAGAAGAAGAGTGATTTTAGGATTTCTCATTATTCTTGGCGAGGCGTCATAAGTAGAAGAGATATAAGGAGGTTTCGGGTAGGTCACTCTGGAGAGATAAGAAGATAGATGGAGGCTAGGATTAGTGGTGTCACTCTATGGTGTTGTGTTGCACTGTGTTGTTGTGCTGTGCATATTGTTTTGGTTGTCTGGAGCTGATTGTTGAGATGTTGTAATTGCTGGTGTCATATTTTCTTGTACTTCCTGAGACCTTGATGTTTGATTGAGAGAGTAGGTTTATCATTAGCTTACTCGGGACGAGTAAAGGTCTAAGCATGGGGGAATTTGATAGGTGTCATTTCATGCACCTTAACTAGCAATTATTAACATTATTTAGAGGAGTTTATGACTAGATTTGAGGTTAAGTATGTAATCCAAAAGATGTGGAGAGAATTGAAGATATCCAGGGATTTACAGCTTATTTGGAGAAGATGAGGATCTGTTGGAAATTAATTGGAGAAGACTACCAACACTTGGTAGTAATGAAGAGTAGAAGAGAAAGGAGTGGGCGAATTTCACCGCCCCGCGCCAGAGCCACCGCGACCTGGCGGTGGGTCTCAGAGAAGGATGCCGCCCCGCGGTGAGAAGTGCCGCCCCGCGGTGGGAGCTGGCGCCCCGCGGCCATCTGGGCGAAGCAGCGAAATTGAAGAAGCCGTGATGTTGGAATTAAAAGAAGTTCGGCCCATGAATTAGGCCCAGGAAGAAATGCCCACGAAGAATCTTCATGCGTGAAGCAACGGAAAGTGAAGCTGGAAAGAGAGATTGAGTTGATGACGTCATGCTGACGCGCTGCTGGAGTTGGGCCAATATGAAGTTGCGCTGCTTGAATTGGGCCGTTGATGCCTTGTTTGCGTTGGGCCGCAGCTGCTTGCATGGAATGGGCCAAAGCCGCTGATGCTTTGCTGGGACGAGAATGCATGCGAGATTAATTCCGCCAATTTGATTTCTTAGTTTTGTTATTATTTTATTATTATTTCCTTTTATTAATTTTAAACCTTTTAGAATTAGGTTAAAAACCCTTTAGTTAACCTAGTTGCCACAATCTACAATTTAGTTTTAGAAGTTCGTTTTTCATTCTGCCTCTAGGGTTTCAACCCATGGAGAGCTAAACACCTTTGTTCTACTAGACGATTGATAAGGCCGGAAACCGGTGTCGTTTTCCTGTCAAAGAAATCCTAATTCACCTACTATAGAGTATAGCAAGCAAGTCAGGGTCGATCCCACAGGGAGTCAGTTATCTGTATGCAATAACGTGTGACTAACAAGTGACGGGGGGGTTTTAGAGTAATTGCAAAATAACAAAGACGCAAGATCTAACAGAAGATGAAATATGATGATGATATGATGATGAAAAGTATTCCACTAGACAAATATCCACACAGCAGATGAAATAGGTTGATCACTGAAAACTATTGTTTCCAAGTTCTTTTTACAATCTTATAGTTGTTCCCACCCTGATCTTAAATACTATCGATTCTCACAGTTGTCGATAGACTTATTACCCTATCAATGGGGAAATACCACCGATTCTCACAGTTGTCGGCGAACTTTACCACTAACACAGCAATAGTAATGCACATAAGGATATAGGATACATGTAAATAGAAGGACACCCTACTACTTAACATGCAAATAATTCTCACTCACAATTGCGCGCTCGGAACCACTATACGCAACAATCGTGTTTGCCACTAGATATGCACTCGGAACCCCTATATGCAAATCCTAGCACTATGATAGATGTCGAAAAACCTAGTTAGCTACGCTAGAAGAATCAACATAAACCAATAGATAATATGCTCAAGAGAATTAAACCAACTTTATAAGATATAGAACAAGGAATAGAAATCTCACAACCAATTCATTACAGTGCTTCAATTGTCTAGCGAAACAAAGGTGTTTAGCTCTCCATTCGTTCAAAACCCTAGAAGTGGAATGAATAATAGAGAGGACCGAACTCCTTACAAAAACTAGAAAAGGTTCTTAAATAGGTTTTAGAAAACTAACCTAGCAAATAAGGAAAGTAAATAATAACAATTGTAAAATCGAAAAATACTAAAAAGGAAATAATTCAACGCTGGCCGCGAGGCATCGTCCTCCACCGCGGGGTTGTGGCTTCACTGTGGTGCCCTTCTCTGCGATTCACCGTCGGGCCGCGGTGACTTGTGGAGCGGGGCGGTGGGCCAGCTTCTTCAATCTTCTTCATCTGCTCTCCTGTACTACCAAGTAATGGTAGCCTTCCTCCATCTTCTATTATCTCCACTAAGCTGTAAATCCTATGATATCTTCACTTCTCAACTATTCTTCTGGATTACAGACTTAGCCTAAATCTATTCCAAAACTCCGTCTAAAACATGTCAATAATCAGTAGTTAAGGTGCTTGAAATGGCACCTATCAAATATCCCCACACTTAGACCTTTACTCGTCCCGAGTAAATCAGAACTAATCATACTCCACTCATCAAACACCAAGGCCTCAGGAAGTGTGCGCACACATGATACCAGTGACTATAACAACTCAACATTCAGCTCCAAACAACCAAAATAAGTGACGCGAGATAAATCTATTCCTAACTCCTGTCTAGCTCCTTATTGCTCCAGAGTGGCCTACCCGAGCCCTCCTTATGACTCCCCTTCTTATGACGCCAACCTTCAGAATGATCCTAAAATCACTCATTTTTCTTTACGTTCATCTTGCCTAGGCGCCCTTTCGGGTTTTCACCTAGCCAATCATTTCATTTTACTAGACATCTCACATGTTCTCACATCACTCCAGTCCATTTTTGCACCGGTCTATACCAGTCGGACTACCTGCTTTTTACCTGAACCGCCCTTTCGGGTTTTCAGCTCATCCCAGGATTTCGGTTGCCTTTTTCAAGTATTTTTGACTTTTTTTTTAAGAAATAAATTGCTCGAATCTAAAATGAAATGCATAAATATAATCTGTACACTAACTATGAAATGCAGTAAGTCTAAATCCCTCCCCACACTTGAAACACACATTGTCCTCAATGTAGAGACGAAGACAAAACTGAATAGGGGAGAAAAGAAAATAAACTCACTGAAAAGGTGGATACGGTGGATAGCTCGGCGGAGGTGGATACCGACCAAAGTACTGCTCCTGCATGTATGCCTCAGCGGAACTCAGCTTGCTCGTGATGTTGCTCTCAATATCGGTCTGCAAGGTCTGCAGGCGAGTCAGCATACCCACATTCTCAGCGTGCTTACGCAGAGAGAAGGCCTCAAAACGAGCGAACACCTCATCCCAAGGGGTCTCAAATGCCGAAGCAGAGGAGGCAGCAGCATAGGAGAAGGGCTCGACGTCCATCGGCACAGCAGCAGACGGTGGTGGATCAATATCCATAGGGACCGCGGCCCGGGGACTATCCTCAGACTCAGAAGAAACAACCTCAGCGTCCGACGGGATGAACCACTGCGTGAAATCCCGTGGGTAGGTAAATTGGCGAGGAAGGCACAACACGTGTCCTCCATAAGAGCACCAGAAGAACTGATCAGAGGAGCTGTTCAGCATACCACACCGTCGCAGACAAGGGATGTCGTAGCGAATAGGCATGATCGGTTGAGGAATAGTACCTGTCTGAATCCTGGCCGCAGCAACCAAGGTGATCAGACCTCCCTGAACAATATCTCGCGCCGCACCCTCCCGAATCCTCTTCATCTCGTGCAGCCATATCATAACCCAACCAGGAGTCTCCTCATCCAAAGGGTCGATCATCGGAGAGAGCACAGCAAGGCGCTTCAGAGAGGTCTTCCTATCCTCCACACTTCCACAAAAAGACCGCATCAGCACTGTATAAACTAAGCGGAGACAAGGGTGCACGAGCTTGTTGCTGGTCTCCTTCCCCTTTTGATAAGTGGACATTCCCGTAGCGGTAGTCCAGAATTCTCTAATGTCAGCCTCATTGGGACCCTGCTTCCACCCAGTAGTAGGTGGTCTCGACACACCCAACAACTCCCTGATTTCTTCCACTGGCATTTCGTAAGCCCGTCCCTCATACTTAAACATGATGCCCGTCAGTAGCTTGCGCACTTCACCATTAATAGTGCGCCTCTCAGTATATCTGGACAAGGTGGCGATGAATTGGTAACAAAGCTCAGGGAATGCAGGCGCACACTTGTCCAGAAAACCACCCAATCCCATCCTATCCAAGAACAGTTGGACCATCTCTAACAAACCCAACGTAGCCAAAGCTCATCTATCAAAGAAGCGAGGCGGGTGCACAGGTCTCGCCGCAACCACATCATACGCCTCATTCTCCTCTATAGTCATGCCAACCTTCCTAGCTCTCGGCATAATGAAAGTAAGTGAAATGCGTTGGGGTTAAAGAGCTAGGCAAAGAGGATTCACATACCAAAGACGAGGTCACCAACGAGTCACCGCGGGGCGGTATAAATCACCGCGGGGCGGAGATGAAGGCCAGGTACTTCCACTGAAAGGTATCGCCGGGTCGCGGTGAGGCTGCCGTGGGGCGGTGCTATTCACCTTCTTCTCCAAATCAAAAACCACGACTCGCGTGAGGCGGCACTGTTGCAACGCGAGGCGGCCACTGTTCGATCGCTCCTCTTTCACCCTCCGATGAGCCTAAACAACACTCAACTTCCACAAAGCACACCTCCAAAACTGCAAGACGCCTCCCTTCTACTAAATAACACCATGGGGTGGTCGAACGGGTGTAGTGTGGTGGTATGGGAATGGGGATTTGAAATTGGGTTCAAGTATCTTCCATAACCAAGGCTTAGAACAAGGGAGAGTTGGGGGTTTGAGGTGTTAGGTTGAGGGTTTGAGAGGGAAAAGGAGAGTGCGGCAGAGGGGAGAGAGAATGGAGGAAAAAGAATGAGGGGATTAGGGTCTGGCGGGAGTGTTTAATGGGCAATGGACGTAAGTACCAGGTACCGGACCGCGGGGCGATTCAACTGACACCGTCAAATCCTTCGTATCCAACTTGGAAAATATTTTTGAAAACAAAACATTTTTTTTTCAAATCGGGATTGAATGAAATTACCCAGGCTTCACCGCGGGGCGGTGAAGTTTGCCGCGGGGCGGTCGTGAGGTTCCTGGGGAGGTAACCTCGCATCCATTTACTTTCGTACCTGAAACGTTAGCAGCAGGCAAACGAAACAAAGCAAAAGAAACTACGAAAAAAAGTCTAAGGAAAGAAGAAATCAAAAGAAAAGAAAAAGGGAAAAGAAAGAAAAATTAAAAATAAAATTAAAAATTAAAATTAAAAATAAAAATAAAAATAAACCTCGGGTTGCCTCCCGAGCAGCGCCTTGGTTAACGCCGTTGGCTCGACGCAAGTGGTGGCCTATCAGGTTTTCAGCTTCAGGGGCCTCAAAACTTAACGCATCAACATGGTTCGGGTTAAAGCCTTCATAATAAGGTTTCAACCTATGGCCATTCACTTTGAAAATGTTGTATGTCTTGGGGTTAATCAGTCCAATGGTGCCATGGGGGTGTACTTCAGCAATTTCATAAGGACCTGTCCACTTGGATCTCAACTTCCCAGCGAAGAGCTTAAGCCGAGATTGAAAAAGGAGGACCTTATCCCCTGGCTTAAAATCCTTTCTCAGAATTTGCTTGTCATGCCACTGCTTGGTTTTCGCCTTATAGCTCACAGAGTTCTCATAAGCCTCAAGGCGCAACTCCTCTAGTTCTTGCAGCTGCAGCTTTCGGAAATCTCCTACTTCGTCCAGTTGCATGCTGCATTTCTTTATTGCCCACCACGCTTTATGCTCAAGCTCTACAGGGAGGTGGCAAGCCTTTCCAAATACCAACCGGAAAGGGGACATTCCTATCGGAGTCTTGAAAGCTGTGCGATATGCCCACAGCGCATCATTGAGTTTGGTACTCCAATCCCTCCGATTAGCTGCCACTGTTTTCTCCAGTATAGATTTAATCACTCTGTTGGAGTTCTCGGCCTGCCCATTAGTTTGAGGATGATAGGCCATGGAGATTCTCTGGGTAACGTGATACTTCTTCAGTAGGACAGTCACTGTCTTGTTGCAGAAATGGGTTCCCTTGTCACTAATTAAAGCTTTGGGTATCCCAAATCTTGAGAAAATGTTCTCCTTAAGAAAACCTGCCACCACTTTAGAATCATCAGTCCTGGTGGCCTTTGCTTCCACCCACTTGGAAATGTAGTCCACCGCAAGCAATATATAAAGATTCCCATGAGAGCTAGGAAAGGGTCCCATAAAGTCCATACCCCAAACATCAAAGACCTCACAAAAGATTAATGATGATTGTGGCATTTCATTCCTTCTGGTGACATTTCCAACCCTTTGGCATTGGTCACAGGATTTGCAAAAGGCGTAAGCATCCCGAAAGATGTGTGGCCAATAGAATCTTGCCTCCAATACTTTCCTAGCAGTCCTATTTGCTCCAAAATGACCCCCACATGCTTCAGAATGACAAAAGTTAAGGACAGATTGTACCTCATTGTCTGAAAGGCATCGGCGCACTACCTGATCGACACAATGCTTCCATAGGTAGGGATCATCCCACACATAATGACGGGCTTCTCTTCGTACCTTCGCCTTTTGAGCTCTGGTGTAATCCGGGGGTAGTTCCTCTCGGACCAAATAGTTTACGATATCTGCGTACCATGGTCTGAAAGAATGGATTCCGAAGACGTCCTCGGCTATGTGAGGAGAGGAGTCAGAAGTGTCTACCGAGTAAAGTGTGACACCGGAGATGTTACCGCAGGGCGGTACGGTCGCCGCGGGCCGCGGTGAGCTTTCCTGGTTCTCAGGCAAATATGCCGCCGGGTCGCGGTGGGTGTCACCGCGGGGCGGTGGATCCTCTAGCTTCTCACTGGTAACAGTTCACCGGGTCGTGGTAGTGGGGACCGCGGGGCGGTGGGCACTTGCTGAACTTCCCTTGATCATAAAGAGTGTGTCATCTGGGAAGGTTCCGTGAATGGGGCTCTGTTCTCCGGGCTTATCTTCCTCATGTACGAGCCTACTCAGGTGATCAGCTACTAGGTTATCCGCTCCCTTCTTATCACGGATCTCTACATCAAATTCAGTGAGAAGGAGACCCCATCGGATTAATCTTGGCTTTGCTTCTTTCTTCATTATCAGGTAACGAAGAGCAGCATGATCTGTATATATAATCACCTTGACTCCCAAAAGATATTGCCTAAACTTCTCCAAGGCAAAGACAACTGCCAGTATTTCCTTCTCGGTGGTGGAGTAGTTCCTTTGGGCTCCATTCAGCGTCATGGAAGCATAATGAATTACGTGGGAGACACGTCCCACTTTCTGTCCTAGAACTGCTCCAAGTGCATAGTCACTGGTGTCGCACATGATCTCAAATGGGCGAGACCAGTCAGGTGCCTGAATGATAGGCGCACTTGTCAGGCGTTCTCTCAAGCAATCAAATGCCTTCTTACACTCATCAGTGAACGCATAGGTCACCTCCTTCTTTAGTAGCTCGCATAGGGGTGAAGAGATCTTAGAGAAGTCCTTGATGAATCTTCGGTAAAAACCTCCATGACCTAAAAAGGAACGCACTTCACGCACATTAGTAGGATAAGGCAAAGACTGAATTACATCAATCTTTGCCTTATCGACCTCAATACCCCTAGCAGAGACGATATGACCAAGTACTATACCTTGTTCTACCATAAAATGACACTTTTCAAAATTCAAAACCAAATTGGTTTCAACACATCTTTTAAGTACGAGTGCCAAATGGTTTAAACAAGAATCAAAGCTAGTCTCATGCACTGTAAAGTCATCCATGAATACCTCGATAAATTTCTCAACATATTCAGAGAAGATACTAACCATACATCGTTGAAATGTATCGGGTGCGTTACACAATCGAAATGGCATTCTGCGGTATGCAAAGGTTCCAAAGGGACATGTAAAAGTGGTTTTCTCTTGGTCTTCTGGCGCAATGGCTACCTGAAAATATCTTGAATACCCGTCGAGAAAGCAGTAATAGGGGCACCCAACAAGGCGTTCTAGCATTTGATCAATAAAGGGCAGGGGAAAATGGTCTTTCCGAGTTACCGCATTCAGCTTACGGTAGTCAATGCACACCCTCCATCTTGTGGTGGTCCTTGTGGGAACTAATTCTCCTTGTTGATTCTCCACTATAGTGATACCTCCTTTCTTAGGAACAACCTGGGTTGGGCTTACCCATTGGCTATCTGAAATAGGGAAGATCATATCAGCTTTGAGGAGTTTCAGTACTTCCTTCTTGACCACTTCCATCATTGGAGGGTTGAGCCTTCTCTGTGGCTGCCTGGATGGTTTTGCTCCATCTTCGAGTAGGATCATATGCATACAAGTTGAGAGACTTATCCCTTTTATGTCTGTAATGGTCCATCCTATCGCAGTCTTGTACTCCCTGAGCACGCCTAAAAGCTTCATTTCCTGGTTTGCAGATAGCTTACTAGACACAATGACTGGCAGAGTGTCGTTGGCTCCAAGAAAGGCGTACTTGAGATGATCCGGCAACGGCTTCAATTCAATCTCGGGGGCCTGTTCAACAGAGGAAACAAACTTCTCGCTCGGATTTAGTAAAGTGGGGCCAACGCCCAAAGGATCTAAAGGATACTTACCATATGCATCCAGCTGAGCTATGACTTTCTGCATGTTAGATGGCAAAGAGTATTCCTCATGGGACAAATCCAAATTATTCTCAACAATGGATTGCAGCTCATCAGGACTAGAAATATCAAATACATCTTGTGCGATAGAGTCAATCACATCAATTGAGCATAAAGAATGGTCTTCATTGGGGTGTTTCATAGCTTCATATATGTTATATTCCACCTTCTCCCCATCAAATTCCATGGAAAGTGTCCCACTTTGCAAATCAAGTTTAGTCTTAGCAGTTTTCAAAAATGGCCTACCTAATAGTATAGGGGTTGCCTTTGTATCTGTTTCCATATCTAAGACATAAAAATATACAGGGAATATCAATTTATCAACCATAACAAGAACGTCCTCTACTACTCCTCTAGGGTAGACACTAGACCTATCAGCTAATTGAATTACAATTCCTGTTTCTTGCAGAGGTCCAAGTCCAAGAGATTCATAGAGAGAATAGGGCAAAACATTAATGGAGGCACCAAGATCAAGCATAGATCTTTCAAACTTAGTGTCACCAATAATACAAGGAATGCTCCACATACCTGGATCGCCGCACTTCTTTGGCATACGCCTCTGGAATACAGCGGATACGCGTTCGCTAACCTTGACTTTTTCCTTGCCCTTCAGCTTCTGGTTTCTTTTGATGGTGCATAGCTCCTTTAGAAACTTAGCGTACCTCGGTACACTCTTGACAAGCTTGAGGAGTGGGATGTTCACCTCACATTTGCTGAAAGTGTCGAAGAGATCCTTGTCGTCAATCACTCTCCTTTCCTTTAGTGCCTCCGGAAAAGGGGCAGGGGGATTTTCAGATCCAAGAGGAGGGAAATTAGGACGAACATAGGTATCCTCTTCTTCATCATGATCGATCTCTGGGCCTTCACCGCGGGGCGGTGGTTTCACCGCGGGGCGGTGCTCTTGGCAGCGAGGCGGTGGTATTGGCTCAACATAACTGGGAGGTTTCGGCGGGTCGCGGTGTTCACCGCCGCAGGGCGGTGGAATATGCCCATCGTCAATTCCAATCTTGTCGTCCTTCTTATCAGTAGGGGCGACTTGCAACTTCTTGCCACTTCGAAGGGTAACCACATTTACACTTTCTTTTGCGACCCTTTTGTCTAACCTAGTTACCACATCTGTCAACTGACCCATTTGCTCCCTCATGCTCTCAATGTTGGCCGCAGTAGTTTGCACATGAGTTGCGAAGTGCTTTGTTAGGGCCTTGAGTATGTCGTCAGTCGAAGGGGAACTACTAGTTTGGGGAGCCGCTGATGGCTCACCACAGTGAGATTGTGACGATGGTTGTAACTACTGTTGATCGAGTCGAGGTCTAATAGGCCTGTAGCCTCCAGCAGCATACACCTCAACAGTGGTGACGTCCTAAAGTTGGGGACAAGCACTGGTGTTGTGAAATGGGTCAACGCAAATTCCACAGACATTTTGCTATTGAGGGGCTTCTGTTTTACTCATCTTCACAATAACCTCCTTCAATGAAGCAATCTCCTATGATAAATGTGAATCATTGGAGATGACAGCAGCAACTCCTTTGGTTCTTGGAGCTTCATCAAAATCCCTTGTACCCTCAGCCATATCATGAAGTTTAGTCATGGCTGCAGCAGGAGTCATATTCAGGATACTACCACCACAAGTAGCATCTATAATTCTTCTTTCATCGTCCATCAGCCCGTTGCAAACATAGAGTACCAGAGCTTTCTTGTCAAAACCATGGAACGGGCAACTAGAACAGAGTCGTTCAAACCGCTCACAATAGTTATAGAGGGTCTCCTCCTCTCCATGTTCAATACTGGCAATCGCCCGTTTCAAGGCATTCGCCATCTTAGTTGGGAAATAACGCACGAGGAAAGCCTTATGTAGCTTAGCCCATGAATCTATGCCTCCGCCAGGCAGATGATAATACCAGTCCTCAGCGTCGTCCTTCAGAGTGAACCCGAAGGCTCTCATTTTAATTTGATCCTCAGTGACGTCGGCTGGTTTGATGCTCATAATGACGTTGTGGAATTTACCGAAATGAAGAATGGGGTCTTCTCCACTTGGTCCATAATATCTCAGGAACAACCGTATCACTCATGTTCTGAGCTCAAATGTCACACCATCAGCAAGGGGTGGGATAATTATAGCCAATGGTTGCTGTATCAGATCTGGCGCATTCAACTGTCGGAGTGTCTGAGCCATTTATACCTGTCTTTGTATCAACTTCAACAAGTAGCGAATCAATAGCAAAGGTGCGGACCGTAAGATAGATCCACACCGCAGTCAATCACAAATAATCACAAACAGAGTATTTGACTCCCCGGCAACGGCGCCAAATTTGACAAGGCCGGAAACCGGTGTCGTTTTCCTGTCAAAGAAATCCTAATTCACCTACTACAGAGTATAGCAAGCAAGTCAGGGTCGATCCCACAGGGAGTCAGTTATCTGTACGCAATAACGTGTGACTAACAAGTGACAGGGGGGTTTTAGAGTAATTGCAAAATAACAAAGACGCAAGATCTAACAGAAGATGAAATATGATGATGATATGATGATGAAAAGTATTCCACTAGACAAAATATCCACACAGCAGATGAAATAGGTTGATCACTGAAAACTATTGTTTCCAAGTTCTTTTTACAATCTTATAGTTGTTCCCACCCTGATCTTAAATACTATCGATTCTCACAGTTGTCGATAGACTTATTACCCTATCAATGGGGAAATACCACCGATTCTCACAGTTGTCGGCAAACTTTACCACTAACACAGCAATAGCAATGCACACAAGGATATAGGATACATGTAAATAGAAGGACACCCTACTACTTAACATGCAAATAATTCTCACTCACAATTGCGCGCTCGGAACCACTATACGCAACAATCGTGTTTGCCACTAGATATGCACTCGGAACCCCTATATGCAAATCCTAGCACTATGATAGATGTCGAAAAACCTAGTTAGCTACGCTAGAAGAATCAACATAAACCAATAGATAATATGCTCAAGAGAATTAAACCAACTTTATAAGATATAGAACAAGGAATAGAAATCTCACAACCAATTCATTACAGTGCTTCAATTGTCTAGTGAAACAAAGGTGTTTAGCTCTCTATTCGTTCAAAACCCTAGAAGTGGAATGAATAATAGAGAGGACCGAACTCCTTACAAAAACTAGAAAAGGTTCTTAAATAGGTTTTAGAAAACTAACCTAGCAAATAAGGAAAGTAAATAATAACAATTGTAAAATCGAAAAATACTAAAAAGGAAATAATTCAACGCTGGCCGCGAGGCGTCGTCCTCCACCGCGGGGCTGTGGCTTCGTTGTGATGCCCTTCTCTGCGATTCACCGCCGGGCCGCGGTGACTTGTGGCGCGGGGCGGTGGGCCAGCTTCTTCAATCTTCTTCATATGCTCTCCTATACTACCAAGTAATGGTAGCCTTCCTCCATCTTCTATTATCTCCACTAAGCTGTAAATCCTATGATATCTTCACTTCTCAACTATTCTTCTGGATTACAGACTTAGCCTAAATCTATTCCAAAACTCCGTCTAAAACATGTCAATAATCACTAGTTAAGGTGCCTGAAATGGCACCTATCAACGATTGAAGCATTGCAATGGATTGGTTGTGAGATTTTTATTTCTTGTTCTATATCTTATAAAGTTTGTTTAATTCTCTTGAGCATATTGTCTATTGGTTTATGTTGATTCTTCTAGCGTAGCTAACTAGGTGTTTCGACATCTATCAATTGCTAGGATTTGCATATAGGGGTTCCAAGTGCATATCTAGTAGCATACACGATTGTTGCGTATAAGGGTTCTGAGCGTGCAATCGTGAGTGAGAATCGTTTGCATGTTAAGTAGTAAGAAAGCACCTTCTATTTGCATGTATCTTATATCCTTGTGTGCATTGCTATTGCTGTGTTAGTGGTAAAGTACACCGACAACTGTGAGAATCGGAGGCACTTTCCCATTGACGTAGTAATAAGTCTATCGACAACTGTGAGAATCGATAGTACTTAAGATCAGGGTGGGAACAACTATAAGATTGTGAAAAGAACTTGGAAAAATAGTTATCATTGATCAACCTGTTTCCTTTGCAGTGTGGATATTTGTCTAGTGGAATATTTCCACCCATCATATTTATTTTCCTTCTAAAGCTTGCATCCTTGTTACTGTGTTCGATAATCAAAAACCCCCTTGTTACTTTGCATGCTTATAACCACTTAGAAAGATCACTTTCTCCCTGTGGATTCGACCCTTACTTGCCCAGACTACTTGTTTAGGTTTGTTAGGATTATTTTGTTTAGGTGTCACGACAACGCCTTATCAAAAATCCTCCTAATACTGTTATAAAGAAACAACTAAACTTCACAAGGTACATAGTGTTCCTACAAATACTCGTGCTAACTATGCATATAAGTCCACACCAAAGTCCAACTATCACTCTACTGTAATAATATATTCACAAGCGTAGTTTTTAGCAGTATATACATCTTAAGTATATAATTCCACATTTTATCACAACATTAAAACATATAAGTGTTGGGTTATGGAGCCTGATGGGTAATCGTTATCACAAAAAGAGTGGAAAAACCCTGGCTTGGCAGCGCCCCCAGACGTAGTCAATTTTTTGACGAACTGAGTTAACAATTCTCGTGTTCTTTGTTTCAATTTCTCTCATTACTGTGTTTGAATCCTAAAAACTGGTATCAGAGCGTTGGTTCTGGCAATCACGATAGGAGACGGAAAATCGTCGGTGGAGAAGTTCGACGGGACGGATTTCGGGTTCTGGAAGATGCATATCGAGGATTACCTGTACGGTAAAGATTTGTACTTGCCTCTGGGCGAGAAATCGGAGGACATGAAGGACGACGAGTGGAAGTTGCTGGATAGGAAAGCGATGAGCGTGATCCACATGTCGTTGTCCAGAAACGTGGCACATCACACGATGAAGGCAGAGATGACGAAAGGAATGCTGGAAATTCTATTCGCGATGTATGAGAAACCATCTACAGTGAACAAGGTTCACCTGATGCGGCAGTTGTTTAACCTGTGGATGACGGAGAGTACAGCGGTGGCCAATCACTTGAACGAGTTCAATATGACAATCGCACAATTGAGCTCAGTTGAGATCGATTTCGATGATGAGGTACAAGCCCTAATTCTGTTATCCTCTTTACTAGAGAGTTGGAGTGGGACAGTTACTGTTGTTAGTGCTTCAGCGGGGAAGGCAAAGCTTAAGTTTGATGAAGTCAGAGATCTTATTATTAGCGAAGAAATTCGCAGAAAGGCGTCGGGTACTACTTCAGGATCAGCCTTGAATACGGAAAACAGGGGCAAATCAGATTCTAAGGCGAGATCGAATCGTGGTAGGTCGAAGTCAAGAGGGAAGGATAAACCCAAAGACAAGAGCAGAATCAAGTGTTGGAATTGTGATGAGAACGGCCATTACAAGAGTGAGTGTAAGGCACCGTCAAATGACAAATCAACGAATTCAACAACAGAAGACATTGCAGATGCATTGATCCTGAGTGATTCAACCACAGAAAACATTGCAGATGCACTGATCCTGAGCGCGGGCAGCCCATTAGAGTCTTGTGTGTTAGACTATGGGGCTTCGTTTCACTCATGCTGCAGTGCTGACATAATGGATCGATATACTCCTAGAGATTTCGGAAAGGTCTATCTTGATGATGATGGGGTACAGCACCTGTGACATCTCTTGGTGGAGCGTCATATTACATGACCTTTATTGACTACTCCACAAGAAAGGTATGGGTCTATTTTCTGAAACAAAAATCTGATGCCTTCGATTCTTTCAGAAAGTGGAAGGCCCTAGTAGAGAATGAGACAGGTCTTAAAGTGAAGTGTTTAAGATCTGATAATGGTGGGGAGTATGATCTTTGTGAGTTCAAGGAGTTTTGTGATGAGAATGGCATTCGTATGGAAAAAACCTTGAAAGGAACCCCTCATAAGAGCGGTATGGCAGAGCGTATGAAAAGGACCTTGAATGAACGTGCTAGGAGCATGAGGCTGAAGTGTGGCCTTCCGAAGATGTTCTGTGCGGATGCTGTTAATACTTCTGCATTCTTGATTAACTGAGGATCATCAACTCCCTTGGAGAATGGCATTCGAGAGGAGGCTTGGAGTGGTAAAGAGGTAAATTTGTCCTTTCCTTGGATATTTGGGTGTGTTTCATATGTTCATGTGGCTTCAGTTGAGATAAGTGTAGGATCGTGATTGTTAGATTAAGAACAAGGGAACTGAAAATACAGATTACAGTTCCCTTCACAGCGGAAATAAACAATCAAATATAAATGAACAAATTCCTTATAGTGGAAACCTTCGATTGTCAACTAGCAATCTAGGATAAAAACCACTACCTTTTTTTCGAAAGGATTTCAAGGTCTACTTCTTGATTTCTTATCACTTCGGTTACAGATTACTCTAGGAACAAACACACAGTTTCTTTGTCTTACACACAGTTAGACAATCCTAGATAAACTTAACAGCAAGTATAATCAATCCAAGAAGCAGTCCTAAGCACTAAGAAACTAACTCACTTACAGTCACAGGAACTAGCACACAGCTCTCAGACTCCTTGACTGGTTCCTCTTGATCTTGTTGACGATCTGTTTGAAAGCTCACACTATGATGTTTGCTATTGAGTGTGATTCTTGTTTTAGTGCTTGAAGATAACAACGGAGCTTATCTTCCTTATATAGTGGATCCTCGAGGTTGGATCTTCTCTTGGTTCCCACATAGCAAGCTTGACCTAGGTTGTGTGGTAATCCTTGATTCACGCTGACTTAGACATGTAACAACAACCTAGGCAACTCAGAATCCACATTGGTTGGTCAACTACTTCAGACAAGTCTGTCATGTCGTTGTCCAACTCCTTTCGTCCGAGGTTCAGCAACCTAGACACTTTGGAACTATCCTCTGGATGGTGACAGCCTTGTGACATGTCGCTTTCAGCAACCTTTGTCCGAGGTTCAGTGTTCTAGACATCTTGGAGCTTTCCTTTGGATGGTGGCAGACTTTAGAAGCTTTGCTCAAGTCGCTTTCACCATCTTTTGTCTGAGGTTCTGTGTTCCCAGCTTCATCGGGAAGAGCAAAGTCACGTGTTGCATTTCTGGGCACTTTTGGGTTCCTTTGGCTTGCTTGTTTGGTTTCTTTATCTTGTTTGGCTTCCATGGTTTCAACAACTGTCATGTGGTTCCTTTAAACACATCTTTGAGATAAAACATTAGTATCAAAGTATTTGTCATCTTCAAAAGTAGAGAAACTGAGGAAAGGAACTCTCATGGGAACTGAGGTTCCTGAGTTTCATTTCCTAACAATTTCCCCCTTTTTGATGATGACAAATATAAGGAACCTGGCAACATAATAAGGACATGAGATTCATGAGAACAGTTGAGCTAAGAGATTTACAACTTTATAAAGTAATGAGAGAACATTCAATAGTTTCAAATTCCCCCTAAGCAAATGAACTAAGTTATTCGAGTTCCCCCTCAGAAGTAGAACGGGTTTAGATTTCCTATAAGTCTAGTAGTTCCAAGAGTTCAAGGTTCCTATCCATTCTTCCCCCTTTTGACATCATCGAAAAGATTAATTTACTTATCAAATATAGGATATCAATGAGAAATAAACAATTGCGTTAAACCCATGACAGTCACCATAATAGAAACTTAAGGCAAAGACAAATGATGCATTATAAACATTACCAAAAGAGTTCATTAATCATTAAGGTCAATTACATTGTCCAGAGATGCATAGTGGAAAGAGAAGCAAAAGATCGCAATTAACTTGAAAGAGACAAGGGAAGGATAGGAGAGGGGAGTAGGACCCTAGGGAACTACTAGCACACTGTGATGTTATAGCACTGGGAACTAGGAGAGACATTTCTATGGCAGCACAGTGGCCTCCTCTTCAGTTTCCTTCCTTTCTTCAGTTTCCTCTTCTTGGCCTGTAGCCATCTCAGCGGCCTGATCACCTCCAATGGCAGCCTCCAAGGTTTGTTTAATCACATCCATTAGACCAGATACAGCCTTTCGGGTCTTTCTAAGTTCAGTTACTTGATCATGGATGGCACCAGAGATAGCAATGGTTCCTTCCGTGATGGCTTTTTCAATACGACTCAGTGAAGCTAGGATCGCAGAGGAGTCTTGAACGGGGTAGAGCGGAGGCAAGGAGCTTGGAGTGGCTTGGGAACTTGCCTTTTCCTTAGGCAATTCCGCTTGCACATCAGAGGGAGCATCTAGATGATCTTTGGTTTTGAGCTTCTTTACAGTGGCCATGGTTAAGAACTTGATGTAGGTTGTTTCATTGAGATCAGTTGGATATTGGTTAAGCATGGAGAGGAGGTTTTTTATGAGGTGAGGAAAGGGCAAGGCATGGGATTCATGGGATTGACAGAACTGCATATGAGCTAACACTAGCTTGGGGAGGTCAACTTGGTCACCAGACAGGATCTTATCCATGAGGATGGCATCGGTGATGAGAACTGTGGCTCGGTGCTCCTGCCTGGGAACCAAATTCCTTATGATCCAGAAGTGCAGGAGCTTGTTGGACAGAGAGAGCCCCTTCGTCAACAGATTCTTTGGATTGTCGCCATCATAGAGCTTGCTGACCACCTCAGTTTTGGTTTTGTAGCATTTTCCTTTGGGCCAAGTCTTCTTTTGATGCAGAATGTCAAAGCCTGATATGTGCTCAATCCCTAGAGCTGAGGCGATGATGCTTGGGGACAAGGGAAACATGGTTCCCTTCCATTGGAGGATGGCATCATTACAGGGAGAGTTCTCCTTGGCTGGCACAAAGGTCATGGACTGATAGAAGAGACGCACCACTTCGTCGGAGACTGAGAAGGGTTCCACCAAGATCTGGTCCTACCCTTGAAACTGGAGCAGAGAGTGGAATTCACTGAGGGCTTCGCCGAATTAAGCTTCATCTTCTTCCTCTAGGGGTTGGGTCCAGAACTCATCACCAATGATGAGGGGCTTGAGTATCTTCCTCTTAGCGAAGGAGGAAGAGACTTTCCCCAGAGTGGAGGTGGAGGTTATGGCTCTGGTGGACAAGGAAGAGAGGGCTGCTGATTTGGGCTTTTTGGAGGAGGTCAGTTCTTTGGAGACAGTGTTGTAGGGAACCAGGGCCTGGGAGCTTCGCTTGCGAAGCTTGAGCCTTGTTACAACTGAGGGAGCAGGCTTGGACTTGAGGCTGACATGCGAGGGATTCGAGCTGTGAATCTCCAGGGTCTTCTTGTCTGGAGAAGAGTCGTGGGAACCGCCTTCAGAGAAAGTGCGAGTAGCTGATGCAGATCCATGGTGGAGTTCCTTTTCCACCTCTTCTGTGTGCTTGGGTATGGGTTCTTTTGTGGGTGTGAGATCAGGGGATTTGGAGGAGGAGGCTGCTTTCTTCTCTCTGAAAGCTCTTAGGAGGGCAGCTTCCTCCTCATCTTGAGCAAGGTGGGGGTTGAGGTCATTGTTTTCCATTTGAGGAGCTTTGTGGTTTGAGAGAAAAGGTGAACAAGAGATTGAGAGAAAGCGAGAGAAAGCAGAGTGCTCGGCTCAATCAAACATGAATCACTAAATAACCCTTGAGCAAATTTTGGAGTCGTTGAGAATCAAGCCGTTGGGGAGAGAGATATCTCTGGGAACTCTGATATTTGGGAACGGCTCAATTGATGGCAGCTTTTTCGGCTTTGAAACGGTCACAAATTCAAAAATCAAATACTCAAAAATGGCAACTGTTCAACGCTGAGAAGACATCTCTAACGCTGTGAAATTGCCATAAATGCTGTCTTGGGAGGAGCGAGTTTCTACGAGCCGTTGGAGAGCTGTCAATACCTAGTTCCTTTCTAGCGATTTTTTCAGTGTGCTAGAGGGATATATGGGAACCTTTGATGTGGGAATTTGAGGACATAGGACCTGAAAGTACATTCCCATAAAAGAAATCGGGGAAGGCCATTTATCGCATCACACACTAATTCCTAGAGATCGAGGATTAAGAGAAGGATCATAGGGAATTAGATTATGCAATGAGGCAAGGGAGGGTCATAGTACACAATCATCATTTCGGCTTGTATTGTTGGGTTAGAATGTGATCAGATTGTGACTTTTGGGCCAACAAAGAAACTTTGACAATGATTGAATTTTAATGAAAAATGAACATTCAAGGAGAAGACTAGAAAAATTTGTCAAGGCCTTTTTGAGTAACCATTGTGGATATGAGGGTCTATTGCAAAAGAGATAACACAAAGATTCCAAGACAAAGACAAGTAAAAAGATCTGAACTAGTCAATCAAGGGAGCTGGAGAGGAACTATAAACTAAAGTAACTGCTAGTTTATAGGAATCATTCTCAGTTCTAATCTAAGGTTCTCGAAGGGAACTCTATTCAAGGCTTTGGTGAATATGTCTGCAACCTGATCTTCAGTTCTACAAAATTTCATAATGATGTTCCATTTCTCAACATGATCTCTACGGAAGTGATGCCTTATATCTATGTGTTTGGTCATAGTATGATGCACAGGATTCTTAGAAATGTTTATAGCACTGGTATTATCACAAATAATAGTGAGAGGACCATAAGACATACCGAAATCCGCGAGTTGTTACATTAGCCATAAGAGTTGGGAACAGCAAGAGGCGGCTGCAATGTATTCAGATTCTGTGGTGGAGAGGGAGACTGAGATTTGTTTCTTTGAGCCCCATGACATAAGGCAAGGGCCTAAGAACTGTGTCATTCCAGAAGTACTCTTCCTATCCACCAGGTATCCAGCATAATCAGCATCAGTGAAACCCATCAGCTCAAAGGGACACTCTTTGGGGTACCAAATGCAGAGCGAGTCAGTTCCCTTGAGATATCGGAATATACTTTTCACAGCAGCTAAGTGTGTTTCTCTTGGACATGATTGAAACCTAGCACACAAGAAAACAACAAACACAATGTTTGGATGACTAGCTGTTAGATACATGAGAGAACCTATCATACCTCTATAGAGCTTTTCTTCCACAAGAGGACTTGAGTGATCTTTGTCCAAATGGGCGATGGTAGAGATGGGAGTGGAGAGAGGCTTGTAGGACTCCATTTTGAACTTTTTCAACAGTTCCTTGACATACTTTTGTTGGTGAATTTGTATGCCATCTTTCTTTTGGGATATTTGCAATCCGAGGAAGAAGGTGAGTTCCCCTATTAGACTCATTTCAAATTCACTGCTCATCAAGTCTTTGAACTTATCTACAAGGGACAGGTTAGTGGAACAAAAAATGATATCATCAACATAGATTTGAACCACTAAGATGTTACCTTCTTCTTCTAGAATGAAGAGAGTCTTGTCAATGATGTCACGCCTGTAACCATTGGAGAGTAGGAACTGGGCAAGACGATCATACCAAGCTCTAGGGGCTTGCTTGAGACCATACAAGGCTTTGTCTAGGAAATAGACATGGTCTGGATGATCACTTACTTCAAAACCAGGTGGTTGCTTGACATAGACTTCCTCTTGAAGAATGCCATTGAGAAAGGCGGTCTTTACATCTATTTGGAATAGTTTGAAACCCTTGTGTGATGTGAAGGCAATCAACAGCCTTATTGCTTCAATCCTTGCCACTGGAGCATAGGTTTCATCATAGTCGATTCCTTCTTGTTGATTGTATCCCTGAGCAACAAGCCTTGCTTTGTTCCTAATTACAGCTCCTGAGTCATCGAGCTTGTTTCTGAAAACTCATCTAGTTCCTATGATATGCTTATCCTTGGGGCGGGGAACTAGATGCCACACTTTGTTTCTTTCAAACTGATGAAGTTCTTTTGTTGAAGACCTTGTATGCTTTGCTGCTTGAGGCATATCCAATGAAGATCCCTTCATCACTCCTTGGGTCGAATTTGCCAAGATTATCCTTTCCATTGTTATGCACAAAGCATTTGTATCCGAACACCCTAAGATGTGAAATATTGGAAACTCTTCCTCTTAGAAGTTCATAGGGTGTCTTCTCTGTGATTGGGTGAAGCATAGCTCGATTGATGATGTAGTAGACTGTGTTGATTGCCTCAGCCCAGAATGATTGAGAGAGTCCACTTGAGATGAGCATAGTTCGAGCCATGTCTTCTAAGGTTCTATTCTTCCTTTCCACTACTCCATTTTGTTGAGGAGTGTATGGTGCAGAGAAGTTGTGATCAATGCCATGCTCACTGCAAAAGGTTAGAAATTCTCCATTTTTGAACTCAGTACCATGGTCAGAACGAATAGAATTGATGGAGCAATCGAGAGATTTTTCTAACATGGGAACCAGATCCTTAAATCGTCCAATGACTTCACTCTTAGATTTTATGAAAATTGTCCAAGTGAAACGAGAGAAGTCATCGACAAGAACAAAGATATACTTATTTCCTCCTAGGCTTTGAACTCTCATGGGTCCACAAAGGTCCATGTGGATGAGTTCAAAGGGCCTTGAGGAACTTACCATATTTTTGGATTTGAATGAACTTCGAGCTTGTTTCCCTTTTACACAGTCTGAGCATAGTTCCGTAGATGTGTCACTTATCTTTGGAAGGCCTCTGACTAGCTCCTTTGAGTGTAGCTTTTGGATCAATTTGGTGCTTGCATGACCAAGACGTTGATGCCACAAGTCCGTTTGATCATTCACAGTTGAGAGATAGAGTTTCTCCTTGGGAACAAAAGATGGGTCAACAACATACACATTGTTGAACCGTTTACCTTTTAAGATGATTTGTCCCGAGGAGTCAAGGACAGTGCATTCATTTGATTTGAATCTAACTTCGTTGTCTCCTTGATCACACAGCTGTGACACACTAATTAGATCAAAAACAAGATTATCAACAAGGTGGACTTTGTTTACCTTAATGTGGTCATTGAGTTTCACAGTTCCTATTCCACAAATTTTCTCTTTGCTTTTGTCTCCAAAGGAGATGTTCCCTCATTGGAGGGGTTGGAGAGAGGTCATTTGATTTCTTCTTCCGGTCATATGGCACGAGCAACCACTATCAATGTACCATAGTTGAGGTTGCCTCTCTTCTTTCTGCACACAAGGAAACTAAGATTTCTGAACCAAGTGAAGCTTGGCTTTACTGGGGGGATTAGCATGTGAATTATCATTACGAGTCTGTGGATGACCAGGAAACTGGTTCCTTTCATGGTAGTAAGCTCTTTTCTCATTATCATAGTTCCTTTTCTTAGGACACTCAGTGTTGTAATGACCATTCTTGCTACAATAGTAACACAAACGATTGTAAACAACATGATCATATTTTCCCTTTCCTAGCCTAAAAAGTTTTTCAGTTTTTCAGTTTTTCTTTTATTGAAATTGACATTATTTCTAACCTTACCATGAGCCATGTCCACGTACCTTTTGTGAGCAAAGGAATTAGTGAACCACTTGTCTTTAGGAGAAACTTTCTCTTTTCCCTTAGGTTCCCTTTCAAAATCCTTAGGGTTCCTAATTGGACTTTGAGAACTTTCTTTGAGACGTTTGGCAACCTCAGCCTTGTTCTCAAGAACCATGATCTTCTCTAATAGGAACTGATTCCTATCTCAAGAAGTGACAAGAGCAATACTGAGGTTCTCATTCATCTCAACAAGTTCTCGTCTAGCCTTTTCATCTTCAGCATCATCATTGGCTTTGTTATTAATGTATCCAACTCCATGACGTTGTTTCACAAAGACAGTTTGTTTGACTGTTTTTTTCTTTTATAGACTCATTGAGTTCATCTAACCTATCACTTATGGATTGAAGCAAGTCATTTCCAGATAGATTATCATGCATAGGAACTTTAACAGAGTCTATACTAGTCTTACTACAAGATTGACAAATTTTAAGGTGACTAGCATGCACATTCCTAATATCAATGAGTTTGGAGTGGGTTTCAGCTAGATCTTTCTCAGATTCATCAAGTTTCTTACTCCACACAGAGTTCTCAACAATCAGGCAAGTAATCTCATCTTCACAATCATCAAGTTTTTGTTAAAGAGCACTCGTTTTCTTTCCTAGTTTCTTTATGATTTTTAGAAGTTGTTTCTTATCAACTAGAGATTTTAGGAAGTCATCAGAAGTTACCTCAAGTTCTTCTGAGTCGCTTGAATCTCCTTTTGCCATGAGACATCTTCCTCCAGATAAACCACTCAGATCTAGTTCCTCATCTGAGTCTTCTCCCCATGAGGCCACAAGAGCCTTCTTCCTTTGAGGTTTTTCATCTTCTTTGGAGTCTTCTTTGTTGGGACAACTCTTAGCGTAGTGCCCATTTTCTTTGCATTCATAGCAAGAGACATCTTTGAGATCTCTCCTCGGTCCATTGTGAGAGGAACTGCCCTTTTAGAACTTTCCCTTCACAAAGAATTATTTGATGTTCTTTGTGAAGAGAGCTGTAAGTTCGTCCTCCTCCTCATCTTCTAGGTCTGAGTTCTCCTGTTCCATCTCAAGCCTTGAGAAGGCCTTGGAGATTTTGAGGGAAATTCATTTCTCTAGTTTCTTGTCAGCATTGACCTTGGTGTGTTCTCCTTCTTCAACCTCCAGTTTCTCTATGATTTGAGTCAAGGGAAGGGATTGAATGCCTGGGGTGTTCTTCATGATTCCTTTGATGAGGGTGAACTTAGAGTTAAGTCCATTGATGACCACCAGTGATTTGGAGACTTCATCAAGGGTGACCTCAGCCGCTGTTAGCTTTCCAATGAGCCTGTTGAAGCGAGAGTAATACTCAGAGATGGTTTCAGTTTCCATCATTTTGAATGTGTGGTATTCTCCTTCTAAAGCAAACTTTCGGCTTTGCTTTAGTTCCTCACTTCCTTCATGCATGTCCTTGAGTGCTTGCCACATCTCTTTCGCCGTCTTGATTCCTATGACTTTGTCCATATCTTCTCTATCCAGTCCATTGAGAATGAACTGTCTAGCTTTGGCGTTCTTTTCCATGATGACATAATGCTCAGGTTTCCAATCTTCTTCCTTTTGGTTGAGATTGACATAGCCATCTTCATTCTCGACTATCCTCCAGCATTGGTAGTCATTGGTCTTTATGTGGCTTTCCATGCACTTGGCCCACGATGTTTCTTCTCCCTTCTTTCGGAGATGTGGTTTGTTGGTGGAGATTCTGAGCTCAAACTTGCTCGACTGAGACATCTTAGATCTGTAAACTTAAACAAAGATCTAGAGCTTTTCCTGCTCTGATACCAATTGTAGGATCGTGATTGTTACATTAAGAACAAGGGAACTGAGAATACAGATTACAGTTCCCTTCGCAGCGGAAATAAACAATCAAATATAAATGAACAAGTTCCTTATAGTGGAAACCTTCGATTGCCAACTAGCAATCTAGGATAAAAACCACTACCTTTCTTTCGAAAGGATTTCAAGGTCTACTTCTTGATTTTTTATCACTTCGGTTACAGATTACTCTAGGAACAAACACACAGTTTCTTTGTCTTACACACAGTTAGACAATCCTAGATAAACTTAACAACAAGTATAATCAATCCAAGAAGCAGTCCTAAGCACTAAGGAACTAACTCACTTACAGTCACAGGAACTAGCACACAGCTCTCAGATTCCTTGACTGGTTCCTCTTGATCTTGGTTTGAGTTGACGATCTGTTTGAAAGCTCACACTATGATGTTTGCTATTGAGTGTGATTCTTGTTTTAGTGCTTGAAGATAACAGTGGAGCTTATCTTCCTTATATAGTGGATCCTCGAGGTTGGATCTTCTCTTGGTTCCCACAGAGCAAGCTTGACCTAGGTTGTGTGGTAATCCTTGATTCACGCTGACTTAGACATGTACCAACAACCTAGGCAACTCAGAATCCACATTGGTTGGTCAACTGCTTCAGACAAGTATGTCATGTCGTTGTCCAACTCCTTTTGTCCGAGGTTCAGCAACCTAGACACTTTGGAACTATCCTCTGGATGGTGACAGCCTTATGACATGTCGCTTTCAGCAACCTTTGTCCGAGGTTCAGCGTTCTAGACATCTTGGAGCTTTCCTTTGGATGGTGGCAGACTTTAGAAGCTTTGCTCAAGTCGCTTTCACCATCTTTTGTCTGAGGTTCTGTGTTCCCAGCTTCATCGGGAAGAGCAAAGTCACGTGTTGCATTTTTGGGCACTTCTGGGTTTCTTTGGCTTGCTTGTTTGGTTTCTTTATCTTGTTTGGCTTCCATGGTTTCAACAACTATCTTGTGGTTCCTTTAAACACATCTTTGAGATAAAACATTAGTATCAAAGTATTTGTCATCTTCAAAAATAGAGAAACTGAGGAAAGGAACTCTCATGGAAACTGAGGTTCCTGAATTCCGTTTCCTAACAATAAGTAAACTGGATGCTAAGTCTGTCAAATGCACGTTTATTGGATATGGCGGTGATGATTTCGGATACCGGTTTTGGGATGAACAGAACAGGAAGGTTATTCGTAGTCGAGACGTTGTGTTCAATGAGCATGTGCTGTATACGAATAGTTTAGGTGCATAAGAAACAGCTAGTTTAGAACCTGGGGTTGTGGAGGTAGACATCTCGAACTCGGGTGGGAGAAAGTTGGTTGGAAATGACCTAGAGGTTGTTGTTGAGGAAGAATCGCACACCCCAGTAGTTCCGCTGCGGAGGTCCACTAGAGACCGTGGATCGCCTGATAGATTTTCGCCTTCCAACTACTATTTGTTGTTGACTGATGGTAGTGAGCCAGAGTGTTATGCAAAGGCATCTCATGGAGAGCCTGTGAGCAAGTGCAAGCTTGCAATGGATGATGAGATGGATTCGTTAATGACCAATAGAACTTGGGAACTAGTTGAGCTTCCAAAGGGTAAGAAGGCACTGCATAACAAGGGGGTTTACAGAATTAAGGAGAAGGCAAATGGAAGCAAGCGTTACAAGGCAAGGCTGGTTGTGAAAGGATTTCAGCAGAAATACGACATTGATTATACTGACGTTTTTACTCATGTGGTGAAACTGACTACTATTCATTTAGTATTGAGTATGGTGGCTGCAGAAAACTTAGAGTTACAGCAGTTGAATGTAAAAACAGTCTTTCTTTATGGTGATTTAGATGAAGACATCTATATGAAGCAACCTAAAGGCTACTTGTCAGAAGTTAACGTTGAGCTTGTGTGCAAGTTGAGGAAGAGCTTGTATGGTATGAAACAAGCTCCTAGGCAGTGGTACAAGAAGTTTGATGGATTCATGCATGAAATTGAGTTCTCATGAGAAGTGAAGCTGACCATTGTTGCTACTTCAAGAAGTCTGACAACGGCTACATCATACTGTTGCTATATGTTGATGACATGCTGATAGCATGCTCTAGTGCTCGAGAAATGAGCAAGTAGCAGTTGTCTGAACGATTTGCTATGAAGGATCTTGGAGAGGCTAAGTAGATTCTGGATATGCGGATTGATCGAGATATGAAGGCTGGAAAGATGTATATGACGTAGGCTGAGTACATAAAGAAGGTCTTGAAGAGGTTCAGTATGCAAGATGCTAAGCCAGCTAAAGTCCCATTGGGTAGCCACTTCAAGCTATCTAGGGACTCGCCTAAGAGTGAAGAAGAATGTATCCAGATACAGAGGACTCCATACGCTTCAGCAATTGGCAGTTTGATGTATGCAATGGTGTGTATGAGGCCAAACATTGCACATGTGGTGGGAGTAGTTAGTCGATTCATGGGCAATCCGGGGAAGGAGCATTGGGAAGCAGTGAAATGGATCTTGAGATACTTGTGGGGTACTACTGAGCATGCCTTATGTTTTGAAGGCAAGAAAGTCGTGTTAGCAGGATATGTTGATGCAGATTTGGCATCAAGTGATCTCGACAAGAGAAGAAGTACAATCGGGTATGTCTTTACATTGGGTGGTATTGCGGTTTCTTGGGCTTCTAAGTTGCAGAAAATCGTGGCTTTGTCTACTGCGGAAGCTGAGTATGTTGCAGTGACTGAGGCTAGTAAGGAGATGATATGGTTGCGAAATTCCTTGCATGAATTGGGGAAGGAGCAGGGGGATAGCATTCTATACAGTGATAGTCAGAGTGCCATTCACTTGGCTAAGAATCCACCTTTTCACTCGAGGACTAAGCACATAGAGTTGAAGTATCATTACATACGTCATCTTCTTGAGAGAAAGGTTCTGCAGCTGATGAAGATTCGAGGGAGTGAGAATCTTGCAGACATGTTGACTAAGGTTGTGACCTTAGAGAAGTTGAAGCTCTGCATGGCTTCAACTGGCCTTGGTAACTGAGTTGAAGGCTTGGCATTGCTGCCGGATGTAGGTTGTTGTTGAAGGTGAAGACGATTATGATTGGAATCAGTCGCCAGGTGGGAGATAGTTGGGTTATGGAGCCTGATGGACTGTACACCGAAAGCCCAGCTTTCAGCGATCCAACTCGCTGCTGAGTTGGCCGGGGGTACGGGGGCAGGAGCCCCTGTGCGAAGCAGCGGGTCACAAAAAGAGTGGAAAAACCCTGGCTTGGCAGCGCCTAAGACGTAGTCAATTTCTTGACGAACTAGGTTAACAATTCTCGTGTTCTTTGTTTCAATTTCTTTCATTACTACGTTTGAATCCTAACAATAAGTTCCCAAAACATAATATGACAATATTTATCCCAACTTAATTATAACAATTGAATAGTTATTAGTTAAGAAAAAATATGGAATAAAAGCAATAGCGAACCACCACTTGCCTTAGTTCAAAATGACATCAAGTGGGCGTAAGACGGGAGTCGATTCTAGTCACGGGCTTGACTTCTGCTCTAATTCTGGTCCAAAAGTAGTTCCGAGATGTACCCAAACAAAAATTACCATAAGTCAATTTATTTTTAAAAAATCTCATGAACCATTTCAACGAAATTTTTATAAATAGAATTTATAAAGATTAATTGTTGAATCTTTCTACCTAATTCCATAAAAATCCTAATTAAAATAAATTAAGACTAGTTGATTTATTTTTGTAATCAAAAACACTTACTCAACAATTTTATAAATATCATTTATAAACTCTAATTAAACAACTTTCATACTATATTAATGTAACCTTTTTATAATTTGTACAAAAATTATTCCAAACATAATTTTTGACTTGAGTTAATGCTGATTTAAATTATTCTTCTTTCAAAAGATATAAAATAAATGCCATAAATTTTATTATTACCCTCAAAATGGAAATTACATTAATACCCTTATAATATAATGAGGGTGATTACATTATGCTTAGACCCCCATGCTCTTTCTACATCTCCCGCTTCATCACTTTCCTCAGGTACTCCTTATCCTTTCGCAAATTTTGTTTCTTCTGACATTTTTTCTCCTCGACAAGTTGAGTTTCTTGCAGCCGTTACAGATGGTCGTGAACCCACGAGCTACTCTGAGGCTGTTCGTGATCCTCAATGGTGTGTTGTTGTGTGCGCTGAACCTGATGCTTTGAAGAACAATGGCACATGGGTTCTCGTTCCTCTTCCTGCTCACAAGAAACCAATTGGCTGCAAATGGGTGTTTCGCATCAAGTACAAGTCAGACGGGTCTATTGAGTGTTACAAGACTCGTCTCGTAGTCCTTGGCAACAACCAAGTTGAAGGTATTGACTTTCATGAACTTTTGCTCATGTAGCCAAGATGACTTTTGTTCGTACTCTGCTATCAGTTGCTACAATTAAGGGATGGCATCTCCATCAAATGAATGTTCATAATGCTTTTCTACATGGTGATCTTCATGAAGGGGTGTATATGCGGCTTCCTCCGGGTTTAACAGTCTCTTCAAGCAAAGTCTGTAAACTCAAGAAATCTTTATACGGTCTTCGTCAGGCACCAAGAAATTGGTTTGCCAAGCTTGCTTCCGCTCTGCTTGCATTTGGGTTCAACTGTTCTTATATTGATTACTCTTGTTCTCTATCATTTGCCCTGGCAAGGTTCTACATGTCTTGGTGTATGTCGATGATCTTCTTATTACGGGCAATGATGCTGACTATATTGCTCGTTTCAAGTGATACTTGAGTTCATGTTTCACATGAAAGATTTTGGTACACTTAAGTAGATTTTGGGTATTGAAATTGCCCACGGCTTAGCTGCTCTATTCCTTAGTCAGAGGAAGTATACGCTTGAAATCCTATCTGAAACTGGTCTTGATAGGTGTTATTTCATACACCTTTACTAGCAACTATTAGCATAATTTGAAGGAGTTTTGGATGAGTTTTGGTGCTAAGTCTGCAATCCAGATGTTATGGAGAGAAGTGAAGAAATCCAAGGATTTGCAGCTTAGATGGAGCATGAAGATGAGGATGGAGCTGCTGGAGCATTTATGGAGAAGGCTACCAACACTTGGTAGTAATGGAGAGCAGCAGAAGAAGAGAAGAAGAAGAGACTGGAGGACTGGAGTTCACCGCCTCGCGGCGATCCTCACCGCGACCCGGCGATGACTCTCAGTAAAGAAGGGAGCCCGCGCCAGAGGATTCTCAATGCCCCGCGGTGGAGAGTTCGACGCCCCACGGTGGATCTTCACCGCCCCGCGGTGGCTGTGCTTAGTGACCTCGCGGCCAGAGTTATTTTATTTTACTTTATTTTCTTTTATGCATTAGTCAGATTTCCTTTATTTTATTATTTTATTTCCTTGTAAGATATGGTTTGTGATCTTGGGGATTTAGGTTAACTCTATTTAACCTCTTTTCCCATAGCCTCCAAATCATCATCAGCAGACGCACTATTGTTTCAACGTAATTTCTAATTAGAGTTTTTCATCCCCTTTGATGGAGAGCTAATTTCCCTTTGTTCTGCTAGACGATTGAAGCAGTACAGTTGATGTGTTTGTGAGATTTCTATTCCTTGTTCTTATCCTTATAAGTGTTGGATTGATTCTCTTGGTTATATTGATTATTGATTTCTTGTTATTCTTCTTAGCCTGATCAACTAGGCTGAATACGTTTTATCAATTGCTAGGATTGCATATAGGGGTTCGAGTGCATATCTAGTGGCAAACACAATTGTGCGTATAGGGGTCTCGAGCGTACAATTGTGTGTGAGAATCAATTGCATGTTAAGTAGGGGAGTGAGTACTTGTACGTCTTTCTACTTGCATGTATCATATATCCTTGTGTGCATTGCTATTGCTGTGTTGGTGATAAAGTACGCTGACAACTGTGAGAATCAGTTGTGTTTTATCATTGGCATAGTAATAAGTCTATTGACAACTGTGAGAATCAATAGTACTTACGACCAGGGTGGGAACGACTATAAGGATAAATAAACGAACTTGGACAAAATAGATTTCAGTGATCAAACCTTATCTTTGTATTGTGGATTTCGGTCTAGTGGAACTACTTCCCCTCATCATACTTTCTTCCTACATAAACCAAATTTGTTTACTTTGTTTGTTTGCTTTCTTGATTACAAACCCCCCCTCCCCCCCAGTTACTTGTTACTTGTTATTCGTCATTTACGTTTGCATACTACATCATACTTTTTCTGTGGGATTCGACCCTTACTTGTCTGCTATACTCTGTTTAGTAGGTTGGTTAGGATAATTTACTTTGATAAGGCTAATCAACGACATTTGCTTGTGCATCTTTAGCCCCGTCAAATTTGGCGCCGTTGCCGGGGAAGGTTTTTGTTTGTTGTGTGTTTTCGTGATTGATTGTTGGTGGAGACCTATCTTATGGTCGACACCCGTAGTACTGACTCTCCCCTTCTAGCTTTGGATCCAGAGATTGAAAGATCTTTTCTTGGAAACCTGCGCAATCAAAGAGGAGAGGAAGAAGAGACCGAAACCGTTGAGACTGCTACTACCCCAGCTATTGTAATGGCTGGAACCCTGAGAGAGCTTACTGAGCCGAATATTGGGGCTCAACCCCTAGCTGTCATCATCCCTGCACTCGGAGAAGGGGTGAACTTTGAATTGAAGTCGGGAGTTGTTGCTTACCTCCCTAAATTCCACGGTCTGAGTGGAGAGGATCCGATTTCTCACCTGGGCAAGTTCCACAATGTCTGCATGACCATGAAGCCCAGGAATGTGACCGAAGATCAAATCAAGATGAGAGCTTTTGGTTTCTCTCTACTCGACTCTGCGAGCGATTGGTATTATCACCTGCCGCCAGGAACCATAGATACATGGACGAAGCTTCACAAAGCATTCCTGGACAAATATTTTCCCACGAAGAAGGCAAATGCTTTGAAAAAGGCAATTGCCAACATCGAGCAGGCTGGTGATGAAACACTTTATGATTATCTGGAGAGGTACAAGAGGCTTTGTTCCAGCTGCCCATTCCACGGGTATGCCAAGCAAGATCTTGTTCTCTATTTGCATAATGGTCTGCTGGACCAAGAAAGAAGAATGGTTGATGCTGCATGCGGTGGAAGTATTCTGAACCTGACACCGGATGACGCTATGAATAGACTCCAGGAAATGAGTGAGAGCACCCGGAATTTCGGAAAGACATACCAGAGGAAGGCGGTCAATGTTGTGACCCCTGCAGGACCAAGCCCGGTATTGACTGAGTTGGCCGAGTTGAAGGAGATAGTTATGAAGATAGCAAATCAGAATGCCCCTCAACACGCCAAAGCATGCGGTCTTTGCTCTAATCAGGCCCACCACACCGAGGCTTGTCCTCAGCTGCAAGAGGATGGTGTTGCCGAAGTCAATGTTGTAGGAGGCTACGTCGCTTCTAGACAACAATATGGTGGACAGCCTAATTACAACCAGAGAGGCCGTGATCACCCAGGATTCCGATGGAGTGACCCTCAGGGCGGTCAGCAACCGGCAGAACAGCAATACCAGCCGGCTCAGCCACAACAATACCAGCAAAGGGCTCAGTACCAACAGAGACCTCAAGGTCAAACTTCTGGAGCTTCTACAGAGGATTTGCTGAAGACGTTGACTCAGCACTTTGCCACACATGTGCAAGCCATTGAGTCGAGTATCAAGAACATGGAGAGGCAGATTGACCAGTTAGCCGATGAGGTGACCAAGATTAACCAAAGGGCCTCAAACTCTCTGCCATCCCAGACCACTGTGAATCCCAGAGAAAACGTGAGTGCTATCACGCTAAGAAGTGGTAAGACAGTCGTTGTTCCTATTGCTGAAGAGGAGAACGAGAATCCGGAGAAAGAAGTCACTGAGCTCCCCGCGGTCAAAGACATCGCGACTTCACCGCCCCGCGGCAACCCTCACCGCGACCCGGCATCTGTGCTCAGGAAAGACACCGCGACCCCACCGCCCCGCGGTGACCACTTACGCCCCGCGGTGGGCTCGTCGCGACCTGATCCTCGAAAATCTGTTCCCACTGAAGACACTTATGTTGATAATTACGTTCGGCCCAGGTTCCCTCCTCTAGGATCAGAGAAGCCCCCAGCACCTTTTCCAGAGGCGCTAAAGGCTAGAAGAGTTGTCGACGATAGGGATCTGTTCGAAACATTTCAGAACTGTGAGGTGAACATCCCCCTGCTGAAGCTTATTAAGGCTATCCCACGATACGCCAAGTTCTTAAAGGAGCTATGCACGGTGAAGAGGGCTCAGAAACAAAAGACCCAGAAGAAGAGTTCAGTGGGTGAACAAGTGTCAGCGGTGGTTCAGAAACGTCTCCCTGAGAAATGCAAGGATCCAAGTACTTTTACAATTTCTATTACTATAGGTGGGTATCTTTTTGAGAAAGCACTGCTAGACTTGGGTGCCTCAATTAATATCCTACCCTATTCTTTGATTGAAAAACTGGAATTAGGGCCCTTGCATGATTCGAATACTGTTATACAGCTTGCTGATGGTTCTTGTGTGCCCCCTAAGGGCGTTATAGAAGATATACTTGTTAGGATAGGTCCTTTGATTTTCCCTGCTGATTTCTTTGTTATGGACATGGATTACGATGAACAAGTTGCTCCTGTTATGTTAGGGCGACCTTTTATGAAAACTTTCATGACAAAGATTGATGTAGATAGTGGCACTTTGACTATGGAATTTGATGGAATTATGTTTAAGCATGACATTCATAAAGATAACCCCATTAAATTGCCCACTCCTCTCTGCATTAGCGCTAGTGATAATTCTGTACACGAAAATGTTAAAATTGATGCAGTAGAGACCGTAGTTGAGTGTTCCACTACTAGAGGACCTATTGATTTGCATGATTTGCATGAGTTGCTTACCAAGGATGTGTTGTTAGATGACATAGGAGATCCCTCTACTTTGGGCACTTGCCCCCCTGCACTAACCATACAAGGCTGTGAGCCTTTATCTAGTGACATGCAGCATATGCAGATTGAGCCATATCGGCCCCCGCATCGTTCTAAGTATGGGGGAGACACTCCGAAGAGAATGAACATGGAGTGGTTGGCAAAGAGGGAACATGGTCTCAGGTTTAAACCCTTCCATGAGAGATCTCCACAGGAAGAGACGAGTTGGAGGATTCCGAAGGGATCCTATTCGAGATGGTAGTTGATTTGCAGTACGTCGAGCCAACGACGATAACCAAGGCGTTGTCCGGGAGGCAACCCGTGTTAGTTTTTTCCTTGATTTTCCTCTTTTATTAGATTATTTTCGTAGTTTTATTTGCTTTGTTTCGTTCGCCTGTTACTCACATTACAGGTGCGAAAGTAAAACCGAGAAGAGATGTGGTACCCAGCCATTCTCACCGCCCCGCGGCGACCCTCACCGCCCCGCGGTGGAGCTTCCCGCCCCGCGGTGAAGGTCAGGTATAACTTCTCAACTCTTAAAAAAAAAGCAAGAATAATGGGCCCCGAAAAAACCTTAAACGGATGAGTAAAAGCTTATTTCTTCAGTGGTCACTAAGGTTTTGACGGATTGGGCCTCTTTATGGGCCAAGATTTCTCTTTTGGGCCATGGTACATGACCGGCCCAACATCCCTTTTCCTTTCCCTTTTCTTGACCTAACCCACTATCTAACCCCCATTCCAACGCCTCCCTTAAGCCCCCATATCTATTTCCCCTCTCTCTCCCTGAATCCCCTCTCGACCTTGAGCATAATCTAGCCCCCAATCCCCAAATTGGAGTCTAGCCTCACAACCAAGCCCTAACACAACCCGCCGCGTCGCCGTAGTCCCACCTCGCCGTTGTACCGCCTCGCGCTGCCCCCGCTTCGCGTCGCTGCTACCACCGCCCCGCACCGATTTTGCCGCGACCCGGCCATAGCTCTCAGTTTCTCACTGCGACCCTTACCGCGCCGCGTTGAGAATCTCCAGGCTGCGTGTTTGCTTGGTTGTAAGTTCTCTTGTTTGCCTTTGCTTTGAGCATTTCAATTTCCTACTTATGGCATCCAAAGGCAAGAAGAAAGTGTCGACTAGGGATGAGAGTGAGGTGTACAACATTGTGAAGGAGAGGAAGGTGTTGGCTTCGAAGTTCTTCCACAAGCAGACTCTGGAGCAGATGGGTTTGCTCGCTTGTGTGACAATGTGTTTGACACAATGTGGGTTAGGAAACTTTCTGGACAAGACTGCCCCTGCCTATCCAGAGTTGTACTACCAGTTTATTGCCTCCTTCAAGAGGTATACTAATGACTCTGACGATAGGCATCTACGGAAGATCACGTTCACTTACAATGGGCGTGATTACTCCTTATCTCTGAAGTTGATACATGAGGCCCTGGGTATTACAAAGGACCCAACTGATGGATGGTCGAATGGCATTAACGAGTCCGAGATGATGGAATTCTGGCGGGCTGCTACGGGAAGAACATTCAGGAATGGTCAGGAAGTGAATTCCAAACTGGTGAACCCGTGTCTGCGGTTGATCCACAAGGTGATGATGCGAGATTTCTTCGGCCATGTGGATGATGGGAAGGTGCCCATGAAGGACTTCCAGTGGTTTATGAGCATCTTGGGAGCTGTCGAGTATACGCCGTGTTGGGCTTCCCTTTTCTTGGGTTCCTTGAAGAGGATTCGTGATGGCGAGGCACGTGATATTTGTGGGGGTGGTTTGATTACACTCCTTTGTGCTTGAGTTATTGCCTGCGATCAGATTCCTCGGCCTGTTGCCTATGCGGTGTATGATTTAGCGCACATGAAGGTGTGCTCCATGATGAAGCCACTGGGGCGGGATGGTGATTTGGTTTGGTCATCCTATGAGGGCCACATTCTGATTGTTCCCCGGGATTTTACCTATTCACCCTCATATATGGGTTGGTGGATTCCCAGTGATAGTCGGATGCCGACCGATGATGCCCCTGCTGCTGCTCTTTCCATTCCGTTTGGAGAGGGCCCTAGTGGTGGATATGCTGCCGCTGATCCTGTAGAGGGGGACGACCCCGGTTCTTCACAGTTCGAGGAGCATTCGTCTATGTACGGACCTGTCGCACCATGGCAGGATATGTACTCTAGATGGGACGCTTTCTCCACGCGCCAGGATCGATGGAATTCCCGAGTAGAGACCAGTCTGTAGACTTGGCAGACCCAGCTCTACGCAGAGATAGATGAACGTCTGGACACTATGGACGCTCATATGAGGGACTACTTTGGGATGTACCCACCACCACCACCTTCAGGTCCACAGTGAGTTTATTTCTTATTTCCCCTATCATTTGATGTTCTCTTTTCCACATTGAGGACAATGTTCGGTTTAAGTATGGGGGAGGGATATAGACTTGCTTTCTTGCTAGCTAGTGTACATAGTTTATTTCTGCATTCGTTTCCTGCATTGTTGTTTCCATTTCTGTTTTCAAAAAAAAAAAAAAAAAAAAAAAAAAAAAAAGGCAATCAAAATCCTGGGATGGACTGAAAATCCGAAAGGGCAGTCCAGGTAAAAAGCAAGTAGTCCGACTGGTATAGACCAGGGCAAAAGAGGGCTGGAGTGATGTGAGTATTGGTGAGATATCTAGCAAAATGAAATGAGTGGCTAGGTGAAAACCCAAAAGGGCGCCTAGGCAAGATGAGCGTAAAAGAATAAGAGTGATTCTAGGATTCCTCTTCATATCTTGGTGGAGGCGTCATAAGAAGGGAGACAAAGAAGGACTGTCGGGTAGGCCACTCATGAAGCGATAAGGAGCTAGATTGGAGTTAGGATTAGACTATCTTTGCATCACTTGTTTTGGTTGTCTGGAGCTTATCGTTGATATGTGGTAGTTGCTAGTGTCACGTTTCTTGTACTTCCTGAGGCCTTGGTGTTGATTGAGAGGGTGAGCTTTTCTTTAGTTTACTCGGGACGAGTAAAGGTCTAAGTATGGGGGAATTTGATAGGTGTTATTTCATACACCTTTACTAGCAACTATTAGCATAATTTGAAAGAGTTTTGGATGAGTTTTGGTGCTAAGTCTGCAATCCAGATGTTATGGAGAGAAGTGAAGAAATCCAAGGATTTGCAGCTTAGATGGAGCATGAAGATGAGGATGGAGCTGTTGGAGCATTTATGGAGAAGGCTACCAACACTTGGTAGTAATGGAGAGCAGCAGAAGAAGAGAAGAAGAAGAGAGCTGGAGGACTGGAGTTCACCGCCTCGCGGCGATCGCCGCGACCCGGCGATGACTCTCAGTAAAGAAGGGAGCCCACGCCAGAGGATTCTCAACGCCCCGCGGTAGAGAGTTCGACGCCTCGCGGTGGATCTTCACCGCCCCGCGGTGGCTGTGCTTAGTGACCTCGCGGCCAGAGTTATTTTATTTTACTTTATTTTCTTTTATGTATTAGTCAGATTTCCTTTATTTTATTATTTTATTTCCTTGTAAGATATGGTTTGTGATCTTGGGGATTTAGGTTAACTCTATTTAACCTCTTTTCCCATAGCCTCCAAATCATCATCAGCAGACGCACTATTGTTTCAACGTAATTTCTAATTAGAGTTTTTCATCCCCCTTGATGGAGAGCTAATTTCCCTTTGTTCTGCTAGACGATTGAAGCAGTACAGTTGATGTGTTTGTGAGATTTATATTCTTTGTTCTTATCCTTATAAGTGTTGGATTGATTCTCTTGGTTATATTGATTATTGATTTCTTGTTATTCTTCTTAGCCTGATCAACTAGGCTGAATACGTTTTATCAATTGCTAGGATTGTATTTAGGGGTTCCGAGTGCATATCTAGTGGCAAACATAATTGTGCGTATAGGGGTCCCGAGCGTACAATTGTGTGTGAGAATCAATTGCATGTTAAGTAGGGGAGTGAGTACTTGTACGTCTTTCTACTTGCATGTATCCTATATCCTTGTGTGCATTGCTATTGCTGTGTTAGTGATAAAGTACGCTGACAACTGTGAGAATCAGTTGTGTTTTATCATTGGCATAGTAATAAGTCTATTGACAACTGTGAGAATCAATAGTACTTACGACCAGGGTGGGAACGACTATAAGGATAAATAAACGAACTTGGACAAAATAGATTTCAGTGATCAAACCCTATCTCTGTATTGTGGATTTCGGTCTAGTGGAACTACTTCCCCTCATCATACTTTCTTCCTACATAAACCAAATTTGTTTACTTTGTTTGTTTGCTTTCTTGATTACAACCCCCCCCCCCCCCCCCAGTTACTTGTTACTTGTTATTCGTCATTTACGTTTGCATACTACATCATACCTTCTCTGTGGGATTCGACCCTTACTTGTCTGCTATACTCTGTTTAGTAGGTTGGTTAGGATAATTTACTTTGATAAGGCTAATCAACGACATTTGCTTGTGCATCTTTAGCCCCGTCAAGTCTCTTGGGAGCCAAGCATGCAGTTTCACCGCTCCCGCAAAACTACAACATTGCTCAAGCCTCGAGTCCGGCTTACTCTGCGCCTGAACGATATCGTCGTCTTGTTGGGAAGCTTATATACTTGACATTTACACGGCCTGAGTTGTCTTATTCGGTTCATATCTTGTCTCAGTTCATGCAGAATCCCAAGGTTGATCACTAGCAGCCTGCTCTGTGTGTTCTTCGTTATATTAAAGGTCATCATGGTTATGGTCTTATTCTCTCCAGGGGGAGTTCTTTGCTACTGACGGCCCATTGTGACTCAGATTGGGCAGTGTGCCCACTCACTCGCAAATCACTCAATAGTTATGTTGTTCATCTTGATGAGTCGCCTATTTCTTGGAAGACCAAGAAGCATCACACAATCTCTGGCTCAAAGCCTTCCTGCGCTCGCTTGGGGTTCATCATCAGCCGTCTATGTAGCTGAAATGTGATAGCCAAGCAGCTTTGCACATCTCGCCTAATCCCGTTTTCCATGAGCGTACTAAACACATTGAGGTTGATTGTCATTTCTTACAAGATCATATTATTGCGGGAACAATTGTTACTTCTCATGTGCGTACTACCGAGCAACTCGATGTTATTCTCACCAAAGCACTGGGCGTTCGCGATTCTCCTATCTCCTCTCCAAGTTGGGCATTCGTGATCTACATGCTCCAACTTGAGGGGGTATTAGGAAAGATTATATTTTGTGTATATTTTGTATATAATCTCTATTATCTTTCGGTAGTTTTAGATATCTTCCTTAACCTAGTCTATCGTGTAATTCTATAAATTGTAACTTTACCATTAATCAAAGGCATAGGATTATCATTTCAACTCATCTTTACATTCTAGGGTCGTGTCTTTCGTGCTAGAAGTGAGGCTTGCAATAGCTAGCAGCGCCGATGAGGGTTGCGAGGAAGGCGGCAAAATTTTGGCCGCAACAAATAGAGAGACGATTGAGGCTAAGGTTGAACTAATGGAAACATATCAAGTCAGGTCAGTCATAGGTTTAATTAGCTAGGCTTCATTTTTTTTATGAAAAATCGTGTAAATTTACTTAATCGTTATATCCGGTTTACATATCCTCGATATAGACATGTAAAATATTAATTGGATAACGCTTTATCCGGATTTTCTAAGAACCGACGTATATATTAATTTTGACCTTGAGATACATTATTTTTTATCACAAACATGGGAATGGACCATGTTAAAAGAGTCCCAAATCCTTTTTAGGACAGTCACGAATGCAACCAAGATAAAATAGAGGTGATAAAACACCAATTTTGTACTAGTGATTATTAATGTGTGTTGTTGTACTATTTATTTGTTTGGGATGTTTAACAGGGAAGTTATATCCACACGCTTTTTACCTTTTTGCCGCATTTTGGTGCGCCAGATGAAGGAGTACACCTTCATTTGGCGCACAAATATTTTAATTAAAAAAATACTCGACTTTCGTACGACACCTGGTGGCGTACACCAAATGCGGGTGCGCGAGCGCATTTTTTTTGCAATGTGTTAGAAGTTTGGAACCAAGACCAATTGGGTGTTAGAGCAAACCGTCAACCAACTCAACTAATCAATTTTTTAATATATTTTTAAACTTATTTTATTTAAGCCCATTAAGGCCTAGAATATTTTAAAATTAACCGGCTCCCAATGAACTAAGATGGTTTCGTTGACTCTTAATAAAATATTGTATTACTATATATGATATTAAGATAAGTATTAAGAGTCAAAATATAACAATATAATATTTTATTAAGAGTAAAAAAAACATCTTGGTTTATTGGCACTCAGTTAATTTTAATTCAATCTAGGCCTTAACAGGCTTAAATAAAATATGTTACAAAATCATTCCAGTTCAGTTGGTTAAAATTTTTAATCTAACACTCAAACGGTCTTAGTCCAAACCTTCATACACATTGCAAGAAAAAAATATTATATTGGTGCGCTCGTATTTGGCGTACGCCAGATAGGTATTTTTATATTTAAATATTTGTGCGCTAGATGGAGGTGTACGCCTTCACCTGACACACCAAAGTGCATGCGACAAGGTAAAAATGCGTGTGCATATAGCATCAACCATGTTTAATTGTAAGAGGATATGTGATTAGTAAATGGTAGAGGTCTTTTTGAGCATGGTTATCGAAACAACATTTTGAGAAACTACCATGTTCTTTTTATGTAATCTTGTTTTGACTGTTAAATGTTACTCCATGTGTTTCACAATTTTTGGGGTTTGTGTTCATTTCACACCTTATAAGACAAGTTAGAAATAACGAAAAAGGATTTTTCAATGAATAATATACTATGTATCTGCTAAAGTATAATAAAATTACGCCACATGACGCTTCCACGTTAATTTCGTCACATGGTGCTTTCGTGTTAATTTTGTCATTTTCTCTTTTTTAAAAATAAATTAACTTATATAGTAAAGATTTCTATACTAAACATATAATTAATCTTTCCTTATTTAAATACAAATCAATAGGGAATATTACAAACTTATATATTATAGATTTTTATACTAATTTTATAATTAATCTTTCTTTATTTGAATAAAAATCAATTGAAAAGATTACAAATCAATTAGGCAATTAAAAATTACAAATCAATTAATTAGGAATATTATAAATTAAAGAACAAAATATTAGACTGAATATTTACGTTGCTTCAACAAAATATACGAAACTTCATTTGAGTTTATGTTTATGTTGCTTCTCAACAAAATATATTTGGTGGTTCCTATGAAGACTCTTTTTCTTCAGTAGTTGAGAATCAGGTTAGCAAGTAAAAAATTAGTATTTGATATATTCTTTTGTATGGTGCATAAGAGAAGGAAATATCACACACGTTAGTACAAGCTTGCTCCCTTTGATTAAGCAGAGTAAGAATAAATTACAATCTAGATTAGTTTGGTCCATGTATTCCAAGCTCCCCAACACACACTGCAACCTATTAGCACAAGGTTGCTCCCTTTGATTAGCGATCTCATGTACTCCTTCGTAGAAATCATCATACGGTGTTATAGATGTAGAGTCTTGTATATTGTAAAGTTTAAAAAAATGATTAAGATTCATAGAAAAAGTTTCCAAATTGGGTACAAGATCAGCAACCATAAAGCTTAAAGAACAAGCAAGATCTTTTTATTTATTAGAAAAGAAAAGATTAAAAGAATACTATATATATCTACTAAACAATTATTTAAATACAAGCAAAATCTTTTTTATATTTTTAGATAGTTTATAAACAACCATAAAGCTTAAAGAACAAGTAAGGTTTTTTTTATTAAGAAAAGATTATGAGTATAATCAACAAGATAATTTTGTATATTTTTAGATAGTTTTTTATCATGGTATTATCTTTTAATTACAGTGTTATGGTTTCATATAGTATAATTTGATTATAAATCATATCATTTATCGTGTCAGACCACCAAAATCTCATCTTTTCTGGAGAGAGTATACAACAATATTTGTGAGCAGGTATTGTCTCTTTCTGCCTTTTAGCTTTGCCTCTTTATACATTTATATATATAGTAGAATAATAGTAGATTAATCTACTAGAACCTAACTACACCACGTGACACTCTCTTATTAAAACTGTCATATGTCATTTTGTATTTTTAAAAAATAAAATTAGTTATATATAAAATATTTTTATCCTAAATATAACACTAATCTTTTCCTAATGTAAAATAAAATCATTCACAAAGAGTACAAAACATTTACAAATTAAGATTACAAACTAATAACAAACGATAACAAATCCAAAACTTCCACTGATCAACTCAGAATTGGTAAGCATTAAGGTAACTAATTGCTACATATTTGTGGATATGTGATTGTAAACTAAATAAAAGTTGTAAAAAATTAAAGATCATAAGTTTTGGTTATAAGTTATAACTATTTTTATAGAAAAATAATTAGAAGATATTCAATATGAGATTGAACATACAATATCTAAAACTAATTTATGATATCAGATTTATTATTGATTTATTATTTTAATTTTGTAATTCTTCATTTTGGCTTATGGTTCTTAATTAACCAGAATAAGTTTTGACACTGCTAACTTATTATTTATTTTACCTAATCGATATGATATGTCAAAAGATTTGGTTATAACGACTTTAAAAAAAAAAGTAAATAAAACATATGTGATCAAAACAAAAATTAAGAAACATCATATCTATAGTGAATACTTCTCAAATAAACTAAAACCCATATCAAAATTCATGTATTTTTTTAATTAATATTTATTTGCAACACAATATCTAAATCAAAACTACTTTTTGTTATTTTGATTGTTTTTTCTAGATTTAAATTCAATCTAATCATAAATATCTCATCTAAATGATCTATCAATATATTAGGAGAATTTAATTGTTGCTTTAATTAATAGTATTCAACCATCTCAAAAAAATAAGTAGATATTTATTGTTTGTGAAACAACCTTATTTCAAAATTAATTTAAATAGTTTAAGGGACTATATATATCATATCTTTTAAATAATTTATCACAACTATTTCTAAATTTACAAGGTTATCTGTTTATATGATTGGTTTGAAGCTTTGATGTATAATCTACTATATAATACTAAAGTAAAACCTAACTAAGATCACTTTTTGTTTTGACATTGCACTACGTCATTTGTTTTCACATGTCTTCTCCACGTTGTGCCACATCACTAAATTTTTTTTTTCTATTATTATTACATAAAATATTTTATATATGATATTGATTTCCTTTTCAACATATAAATTATTCACATTTGATCCCAGATTCCATATTAGGTAGAATATATTAGGTATTTTTTGAATATTCTCTTTTTATTTTTCCATTTAATTAGTCAAATTTTAATCAAATTTCCTTTAATTCATTTATTTCTAGGTATATGACATGATTCAACATATTATGTATGTCTGAAATTACATTGATCGTTATTAATTGATTATTAGTAGAGATTTTGAAATATTATCATATTTATATTAATTTCATTTATATTGCCACTAATTACATAAAAAAAATCACTTTTTTAAAATGTGAAATCGATATGTTTTTAATATTTAAAAAATATTAATATAAAATTTTACCAAGTGGAATTAAAAAATAAGTGCTTTAATACTAATATACTATTTTTAAAAATATTTAAATATTAACTACATATTAGGAATCAAATATTATGAATCAAGAATCATAGCCTAAATAATATTGCAACGGTAGTAAATTGCAAATCTATTAAAATAAAACCTCACTATGCCACATGGCACCCTCACAATGAAAATGTCACATGCCATTCTTGTAGAATTTCATCTTTTTTAAAGTTAAGTTTATATAGAAAAGATTTGCATCATAAACCTAACTAATTCCTAATTTATATACAAACCAATCACACAAATAAACTAATAACTTCCAAATTTACATATAATTTCCTAATTTAGATATAAATCAATCACATAAACAAACTAATCACTTCCTAATATATACAAATGAATTACACAAATCAATAAAAAATATTACTAATAGAAAACTTCCACAACAATCTACTATATACACACACTAAAAGACCCAAGGAGCAACATTTGGCCCAAATACGAGACCGTCCCATAGGGATAAAAATAAGGGGGTGTTTGGCCGGCATATTTTTTTGCCTTGATTCCCATGCAAAACGACGTCGTATAAGGGTTTACCCAAACGCGGCCTTCCGCGGTAAGGGGGGTGTCAGTGCCACGCGTCGCGCGCTGATTGGCATGCGCTCGCGTGCCCGATGCATGATGCGTGACATGTAATGGACGGCCATGATTTATTCTTGGCCATCCATTATTTGGAAAAAAAATATTTTTAGAAAAATTGGCTGGTTAAAAAATATTACCATAATTCTAATTATATTTTTCTCTATCTATAGACATCCATTTTTTATATATTTGGTAGATTTTAATATTTTTTGTATTATCGGTATCATTAACTGAAAATAAATCATTTTATTATTATAATTGGTGGTTTAAAATAAAATAAATACCAATTTAATTTCTTTATATGAAAATTACAATGTAAATAATTTTTATGTATTAATTTTGACAAATTTAAATATAATTAAGTCCAAATAAACCATATTATTAATATTTAGGATAGTTTAAAATTATACATATGTACAAACTAAAATTATTGATACTAATTTATAGTAGGAGAGTAAAGGGTAGGTATGGTTGGAGAGTAAATAAAGGGTAGGTAAGATTATGGGTGAATTATTTATGGTTTACTAACTACTTTTTTTTAATAATTTAACAAAATAGAAAAATTGTAAATGATTTTTTATTTGCCTATAAATAAGATGTAGTTGCAATTGCAAAACTCACATATTCCTCTATTCTCAATCTATCATTTATCTCTTATAACCTCTCATTCCTCTCTTCTATTCTTTCATCATGAATCAAAACCAATGTGACATCTCAAATAACTTTCAAGATTTGTCATTAGATGCGTATGATGCTTATAATATGAACTACACGCAACTCTTCTTATAAAATTCACAAACTCAATACACATACGGAGGTGCATCTCAATCAATGGAGATCCCAAGCTTTAGCACACAACCTCAACATGTTGTTGAGTCACCCGATCAACAACATGTTGTTGAGTCACCCGATCAACAACATGTTATTGAGTCACCCGATCCCAAGCTTTGTTGATTTTAATGTATGTTTATCGTAAATTTCATTTGATTTTTAATATTCGTTCTTAATTTTAAATTAATAATATAGCAAACTAATTGAATTAAAATAGCTTTAATAAATTTTATGTATGATTTTTTTTAAATTATTAATTTTTTAATTTAATATATAATAAGGGGAACAATTGTAATTTAATATAATAAAGTTTAGATTGGTAATTTAATATAAAGAAATGGATATAATTGTAATTTAAACTAAAGCTAAAAGCCCCTCCTAAAAGCTCATAATAAAATGCATCATTCCACCTAGGGGCTTTTAGCAAATAATTCCACCAAAAACCCTCTATAAGACCCACCCTAAAAGACTTCATTAAAGTTTCTCTAAGCCACATGACACCCCCTAATTAAGTCACATCGTCATTTGTCACGTGTCATTCTCTCATTTTTTACTTTGTTTTAATATATTTAATGACAAAATTTTCTATCTTAAACCTAACACTAATTTCTTATTAATTTAACCATAAATATATCACTAATATCTTCCTCATTTAATTTAATTTAAAAATAAAATTTATATTGCTATCTATTTGTGTACGTCACTCCACGCGTATTTATATACTTGCTTACGGTGATGTGATGGTGTGTCACCCTCCCTACCCCGGTAGCTATTAATGCAATTTTTATGGAAATCTTTGATTGTGTATATTCAGTATTTCCTTATAAATTGTTGTGTGTATATTGAGTGATTTATTTCTCCATTTAACTATATACGAATTGATGATTTCGAGTTTTTTTGTATACATTTTTCTAATAGGATTTGATCGGTTAATTTTATTTAATTTAACATTATATATATTAACTTTTTTTATTTAATCCATTATATATATACAATAATAAAGTTAGGAATAGTAATGGGCGGGGATTATGATCACCAGATTCCTCGCAACGGGGCGTCTCCGGAGAATAGTTATAATCACGACGCGAGGACGGGGAAACCTGCGTGGATCCCAACTAAATATACATTTTTCTTTATTTTCATATCTCTAATTCATGCCCTTTAATCCTAAACCTCATACATTCTAGATGATAAATTCTAAATCTCAAACCCTAATGTATATGCATTTAAACAAATTTTAAGGTTTTTTCTTTTTTAGAACGGGGATGAGGATTTTGACGGGGACAAGGCCCCTAGGGGGACGAGGACAAAGACTAGGGAATAAAGGGATAAACGAGGACATGGATGGATAGGGCACTCCCTCTCATAAATCCGATTTCTTACCATCCCTAACTAAAGTAGAAGTGATTGATGTCACTCGGCATCTCCACGTTGAGCCAAATCCTCTTTCATTACAATCTTCTTCGTAATGCGTCACTTGTTATTATTTGATTGTATAATTTATAATTTTATATAAATTTATTCTAATTATGTGATTATATTTGTCATAATCTTACTTGCCTTTTTTAGTAAGTATATGACATTATTTCGTATAAGATCTTTATATCGATTTTTTAGTGTAATTATGCTCTTAATAAGTTGTCTTTATTCATTGAAATAAGTTGCATATAATTTGGTTTATTTATCTACCGACTTAGATGTATGTATATCATAATTTATATTATTATAATCAAAATCAAAATTTTATAATAATAAAATATTTATTGTCTAAGGCCATATGTACTCGTCATAAAAGCCACATCATTTATGACACGTGTCGTTTTTCATAATTTGTTACATCATTTATTATACTTTTGTAATATAATAATTATATTATGTTTATTTGCAACTCTTTTATGACAATTTTTTTATATTTTAATTTTTAAAAATATGCCTATGTAATTCATCTACATATTATGTTATAAGAACAATTATGTTAATTGCATATATTATTATGTCATACAAAATTATACCTTATTATCTTCATTCATTCTATTCATCAATGTACGAAATATAGGCTTGCATGCGTGTCATTCTAACCTTTGAATTTTGTTAATCAATAATCATTATTTGAATATTTTAAGTGACATTTCATTAATGGGTTGTAAAGATCGCTCTTGAAAATTGGGTAACCTAACCATTTTTCTCTCATGTCTTCAGCTATTAGGTAAAATAAACATTTATAATTAATAATGTTAATAAAGGTTAATAAATTAACTAAAAAAAAATTATTTTATTTCTAACAATGACACTCTTAAACATCTAAAACGATATTTATTATCAAACAAAAAATGTATAATATAACAATCTGTTATATTAAAATATATATCTTAATAATCATTGTTTTTATTTGATACTTCATTATATTATCATATTTTTATGTTAAATGATTTAAAGTATCATCAATTTAATAAAGAAATTATATTATTTAACTAAAAAAAATTTGAATTGCAAAATGGACATATTTTTTAATTGTAAAACATTTAATGTCATAAATCCCGTGCGAAGCGCAAACACTAAGCTAGTTTTTTTTAAAGTTGTTAATTACGAAATTCTAAAAAGTAATCTTAGTTTATACGTAGAGTTCGGAACGCTACAAACTGTTTCCATGTCGGCCATATGAGTTAACATTTCTTTTCTCATTCAATTTTGAGTTTAATAGAAGGCAAACTGACAGGGTGACACGTGTCCCGGTTCACACCTCACAAGAATCCACTTGGAAAGCGAGTAGTCGAGGGATAATTTGGTCAACTCGCCTTCTGAAATCGGAACGTTGGTTGGGCTTGCAACGTTAAGCAACCCAGGGGAGTAAAAAAAGCTTCGTTTCTTGAAAAAGCAAAGCCAATAACGAGTGTGCAAGCACGATAAGCTCAACACGTCGGCGACACGCTTCCTCCTTACATTGCTCTGCCCACTTTCTCTCTCTTCTTCAACTCCCATCGACCGCCGCCGCTTACATACAGAGCCTCGCTCTTTTTCGTACAGATTTTTAGCACACGGTAGAGCAAACAAAGCTTGCAAAGAGCTAGTACTTTTCACCTCCTTCCTTTTTGCTTTCACTTTGGCGTCTAACATTTTTTTTCTCTGAAAATTTTCATTGTAGAAGTATTCTGTTTGATTGCTTTAGATCTCGATTGAGTAGGTTTCTGCTTTTCTGTTATATCTGATTTCCGTCTGTGATTTCGCTGATTCCTTTCGATTTCTGCTCTTCTGTGTTGTTTCAGTTTATGCCTATGTTTGTGAAGAGGTTTGGGGTAGACTATTCTGAATTGGAAGACTGCTAATATTCATTGATATTCTATATTTTAGGTTTTATGACATGGCCCCTAAGGATTTTACAAAAGTATTGATTTTTATTGTTTAATAAATAGGGAGCGAACAACTGGAATTTTGTCTGTACTTTAACAACTAACAAACAATGTAATTCTTGCGTGGCTATGACTGCTAAGTAGGTATCGAATTTTAAGTTGTGTGTTCGTATAGAATTCCAGATGATGAACTTGGAAGTAATGTTAGTATGACTTATCTGACAACATTGTTATAGGAGATTTTTTTATATTTTAATCTATAATTGGAACTAATGATTGTTTTGTACGTGTTGCTCTGCCTGTGTGCTCTTCTCATCATTAGTGGCTTCAGTTGCAACATTAGAATTAGATGCATTTGTTCCTGTACTGAAATGTCAATAGAGAAAGACTTATCTGACAACTTCTAGTTATAGGAGATTGAGTTATATTACTGTGGAACTAGTGATTGTTTTGGTATGTGTTGCTCCGCCTGTATGTTTTTCTGATCATTAGTGGCTTCAGTTGCAACATCTGATTCAATTTGTTCATGTACTGAAATATCAATGGAGTAAGACTGAAGTCCTGTATGTTAGGCTTGCATCCTTTGGTAATAAGGATAATAGCCACCATTTTATTCAATAGAAAATTTGAAGAATGTGCTTTTATGTATTTTAAAGCTGGTGATTTAGCTCCTTGTGCCATATTCTGACTGACCATGTTGATATAGTTCAATATGAAACTAAAGTGCATTTTATGAGCTGAGCTTTCTAGCTGAGCCTTATATGTCCTTGATGCATAAAAGCGAACATTCGGTTTAATATTTGGCATCAGAGTACATTCTCAAGTCAGCAATGAAAGCTTATCAGAACTAAACAAAAGCAAAGTGGATTTTTTATCAGATTTCTAAATACATATGCTCGTCTCACTTCTTACTGAACTCTACTGGATTGCAGATATCATAGAAGTACAAGAGTATATATATGGCTACAATTCAAGATATTGGTGTTTCTGCTGCAGTCAATCTTCTTTCAGCTCTTGCTTTCCTCATTGTTTTTGCTATGGCAAGGCTTCAGCCAGTAAATGATAGAGTATACTTTCCAAAATGGTACTTAAAGGGCATCAGAAACAGTCCCACATATTCTCGAGGTTATGTGGGCAAATTTGTCAACCTAGACTGGAGAATGTATGTAAGGTTTTTGAACTGGATGCCTCAGGCATTGCGAATGCCAGAGCCTGAGCTTATTGAGCATGCTGGACTTGATTCAGTGGCATATATTCGAATATATCTCCTTGGGTAAGTTTTTCAGTTAACTAACATTAGGAAGACTAGTTGACAATTGAATCCAGTAAGGAACATCATTCAAGTGTTGGTTTGGAAGTTTTAAAGTATTTCATGCATTTGTGGGCTATATGACTGTTGGTTGAAAACTTATTTTGCTGTTTCTTTGTAAAATATGCAGCTTGAAGGTATTTGTTCCAATTGCAGTACTGGCTTTTTCCATTTTGGTGCCTGTTAATTGGACTGGGAAATTGTTGGGTGAGACAGCTGATCTGAACTATAGTAATATAGACAGGTTATCAATTTCGAATGTTCACCCTGGGTCCAACAGGTTAGCTAAACTCATTCTCCTAATTATATATGCATGCATTTTGGTATGGGAAAAGATGACTTAATTCTTTCCAAGCTTTTTCATATTTTTTGAGTTTGATATTGATGCCTAACATGCTTGTCAGCATTGAATAGTGTGAAATTCTGTATGGAATAGAATGCGCATGAATTAGTGTCTCTTCCTCTATTTATTTTACTCCAATTTTGAACTTGGGGTAATTGATTGTTGACATAAACCACATCCTTCAAATGTGAAGGTGTTAAGAATAGCTTAGTATAAATTATTTGTCTCCTAAATTTACTTCTCTTATGGGAGGAGATAGAGACTCTTAGGCTGATTGCAAACCTTTTGCTACCAGACACTGGATATTATTCATTAGGAAAAGGTTCATGTGAGAATGAGCGCTTATGTGAGAATGTGAGAATGTCGGATGTGTATGGATTTGTGACTGTATGTGCATGTCTTTGGTAGGTGGAAACTCATGCACATAGAGACAAAAATTCATGCACACCTCAAGATGTGCATTGATTTTTCTTGTATGTGTATAAAATTGTGACTATATGTAAGTGAAAACTCATGCACGTACATACAAAAATTCATGCACATCACAATATGTGCATGAATTTTTGCATGTATATGCATATATTTTTTTACAAAAATTCATACACACCTGAAGATGTGCATGGATGTTTGCTTGTATGTGCATATATTTTTTACTATATATGTGACTATGTGTAAGTCAAAACTAATGCACATACAAACAAAACCTTCCATGATATATGTATATGTCAAGGGGGAAAGAACAAAGTGTTAAGGTCAATCTGCAATTGTCTAACAGATATCATAGCATCATACTAACTCATGCTTTTGCCTGTGTGTGTGTATTCTCACATTCTCACCTAAGCGTCCTTTCTCACCGGATCCGCATCCTATTCATTATTATATTTTTAATTGCTTTGTTGGAGATGTCTCTTGTAACATGCTTTGAGCTTTGTCGGATGCTGTGTTATGGATATTTCTGCGAGTAGAGTTATCTATAGAAGATACTCAGCTATACTGAGGGACCAAACCTCCCATGATATATGTATATGTCAAGGGGGAAAGAACAGAGTGTTAAGGTCAATCTGCAATTGTCTAACAGATATCATAGCATCATTATTATTATTTTTTTGTTTCAAGTTTCTGTTTAAACAGCTTATCTTTGAACTTTTGTCATTTTTCTTCCTCTGTAATTGCACAAGCGGTTATTTAAATGTAACATCTGATTTATTGTTAGAGGTTACTGGTTCACTTTATGTCATCAAAACTATGCATGCCAACAGGTTCTGGGCACACATACTGATGTGCTATGTATTTACATTCTGGACATTGTATATGTTGTACAAGGAGTATGAGATCATAACAACTATGAGGCTAAGGTTTCTCGCTCAAGCCGAAAGACGACCAGATAGATTCACAGTAAGTCAAGTTAAAAAGCATCATTAGATGTCACCAAATTACGCAATATTTGGTATGGGTTAGACATCTTGATAACTGCATGTATGTCACCAAAAGTATTTTATCTTTTATCTTTTTAAGGAAAAAAAGAACAAGTGTTAATTTCTAGTTAAGCCAAGTGGCTAAATTTTTTAAGAAGACTTGTCTTCTCAATTAATGTATTAGGAAGATGTCAAAACCCGCTCCCCCCCCCCCCCCCCCCCCCCCCCCCCTTTGCACAAATACTTGGCTCTGTCACTGGACGTCACCGTATTTTGCAATATTTGTTTATTGGTCAGACAACTTGATATGGTAACATTGCATGTATACAAGTCTTTGTTAGCTTTGTATAGATATCATAGCATCATTGTGATGTTTTGAAGCAACCTATAGCAGTCAGTGAAGTTGTTCTTAACCTATATAAGTTAGAAATGTTTGCTTTGCATTGTGATGTTTTTATTCATTTTGTAGGTTCTTGTGCGAAATGTTCCCCCAGACCCTGATGAATCTGTCTCTGAGCATGTTGAACATTTTTTCTGTGTGAATCATCCTGATCACTATCTTCTACATCAGGTTTGTCATTGTGTCCCTCCTTCCTCTGTTGAGGTGATATATAGGACTTTAACCTGATGTGATTAATCAAAAAAATTATAATCTGAGTGGGATTTCGGCATTTATTGGATTTGGAAACCAAGGAAAAAGTTCGCTTGTATAACTCAGTTGGTTGATTTGCTTTTGAAGTAAACTTCTGAACCACCTGCTTTTAACAAGCTTTGTTTACTTCCAGGTTCTGTACAATGCAAATAAGCTTGCAGATTTGGTAGATAAGAAGAAGAGCATGCATAATTGGCTGACATATTATCAAAATAAATATGAGAGGAACTCTACAAAGAGACCTACTACTAAGGTATTATTTTCTTCTGTGCATAATCTTTTATCTGCACGGTGATTAAAACAGTTACTTCAGAGACAGTTGACCAAAGACATTTCAAAGTGTAAGCTGTGAATTAATTGGAAGTTCAAGCACTTTACCACAACTTCCTATTTGTGTAGACAGGTTTTTGTGGCCTTTGGGGTGCACGAGTGGATGCAATTGACTACTACACCGAGGAAATTGAAAAACTAACAGAGCAAGTAAGTATGCAATTCTACGTTCCATCCTGTCGAGTGCTATAATTATTGTTTTTTCTTCTTCCATTTTGTGTGGAAGTTATACAGAATACCTTGTGATATGGTATAGATACACACTTAACGTTTAGGTATGCTGTGAGGTTATATAGTAGGTGATGATTTTTTGCGAAGCTCTTTATATCCAGGATCCTGCAGAATTTTGTTTTTCTATCTTTGTTACTTAAAAACTGCAAATCCGCAATCTTCCTTTGTAGTTCAATTATGACGTAAAAGTCAGCTATGAAATGGTTTTAATTGTAATTGGACAACATAAAAAGTTGTTATCTTCCCTTCTTAATACAAGATTGTGGCTTCTATTATAGGAAGCTGCAGAAAGGGAAAGAGTCCTGAATGATCCCGAGGCTCTATTACCTGCAGCATTTGTTTCATTTAAGTGTCGGTGGGGAGCTGCTGTTTGTGCTCAAACTCAACAGTCAAGTAACCCTACAATATGGCTAACAGAGTGGGCTCCAGAACCACTTGATGTTTATTGGAACAATCTTGCCATACCATATGTAGAGCTCAATATCCGAAGGTTGCTTATGGCAGTTGCCTTCTTCTTCCTGACTTTCTTCTTCATGATTCCTATAGCATTTGTCCAGTCCTTGGCCAACATTGATGGGATCCAGAAGACATTTCCCTTCCTTAAACACTTGATTGGATTGTAAGTCCATTTAGCATTTACTGTATCATGCATGTGCTTGTTCTTCTGTACATTATTTCTGTCCGGTATTACTGCATACCTACAAATATCTGTGAAATAAATCTTTTGCCGTTGAAACTTCTTTACTTGGATCGATGCCTGTGGAAGGTGATATTTTATCAGTTGTAAGTAGTGGAATGGCCTTAGAGGGCCTTTGGCTAGAAACTTAAAACAAAAAAGCCTTTGGCTAGTGAATTAGAACGTTTTGGGACATGTTATGATGCTGGAACAAATCATGCCCTCCATTCGGATAAGATTGTCATTGTAGCTCATTATATTTGTTTTTTTTTTGTCATTTTAGGAGTTTAGGTAATAATTTGTTGGTGAATTACGAGGTTTGTTATTGAAAATTGCACCTTTTGACTCTTTTCATGCAAATTTTATTTGTTGATTGGATAAAAATGAGGTGAGTTATTAATGAATTGTAAATTTTAGAAAAAGTTTATAGAAATATAGGGTAATTATTGCATTCCTTAATTATTGCATTCCTTAATAGTTGTGCAAGTGTCTAAAATGACAACCTTTACTAAACGGAGGGAGCAGTATTTAGAGATCTACAAATGTTTTGTATTTTTATCAACAATTAGTAAACCATTGTTTTGCTTGCTTTATCTGAACTTTTGCTGACAAAGTGCCTCTTGTATTGAAAGGAAGGAAGCTGTTCATTCTGCTCGACTTTTATTTTGGCTAATTTGTGCTCACAATTCCATTTTGGCATATCTATTGCTGACAAATGCTGGTCTAGTAGTCCGATTATGCTTAATTTTCCGTCAGATTAACTCTCTAATTTTTGAATTATCAGGAATGTAGTCAGGTCTTTCATACAAGGTTTTCTCCCAGGAATGGTATTGAAGATATTCCTCATCCTTGTTCCAATGATTTTGATGACCATGTCAAAGATAGAAGGGCTGACATCATATTCATATCTTGAGAGAAGATCAGCTGCAAAATATCATTTGTTTATACTTGTGAATGTGTTCCTCGTTTCCCTGATTGCTGGAACAGCGTTTCAACAGCTAAGCAGATTCTTACATCAGTCTGCAAATGAGTATGCTATATTTCTTACTTTCTGCAAAAATAATTCTCAAGGAAAATTGACTATCGTAGTTCTGTGAAAATGCTATATTATTGAGTCATATATGGTTTGTGGTCAATCTTTTCCCCGTTGATTGATGATTGTGAAATCCCGCCTAGTATTCGTGGATGTTAACATTTCTGGCTGGTGGACATCCATGTGTTGTAAGTCCTAAAAATGCCCAAATTGTGAAATAAATGTCATTACTTCCTCTTTAATATAGCCAAGCTTTCCATAAAAATGTAAATTCACAAAAATACTGTTGAATGATTCATTGATAAGCACCCAAAAAATTAGATTAGTTATAAGTAGCAAAATTATTATAGCATAAACTTCTTTTTAATGTCATCAATGCCTAGTAGACCCTTATTTTATGATTTCATATTTTTATGGAGATCTTAGAATCGTGAAAATAGATTTGACGATCTTAGAATCAAGAACTTTGGCCAAGGTTGGACATGATACAGATATGACATAAAACGAGAGTACCACATGAACATAAGCATGTTTTGAAAAAAGTTTTCATATAAAAATGTAGTACCTAGAGGGATTTCCCTTGTTATTCTATCACTCGTACGGCACTATTTCCTCTGTTAGTCTTCTTCCTTCTGTCCGAGTTTCTTTATAAGCAAATGGGTTGAGCCTATTATGCTTCAGTCATAAGAATCAGTAAATTGTTTGACATGAATATGTCAAAAGAATCAATAATTTTTTTATTTTTTTTATAGAAAGAATCAGTAAATTGTTAGTCTTGAAGTTTAGATTTTGTTAAGGTAGTTTGAAAATTGGCTGAAGAACATTTCTGGAAGTCCAACCTGGCCCAACGGACATTTGAGTTTATTAATCTGTCTTGTAGACATAAGTCATAATTTTGTTGTATCTTGTCGTATCTGCTATACAATATGATCATCTATCTTTTCTTGCAGTATACCTAGAACAATCGGAGTCTCTATTCCAATGAAGGCCACATTTTTCATAACTTATGTAATGGTTGATGGCTGGGCTGGAGTCGCTGCTGAAGTCATGAGACTCGTGCCATTTGTTCTTTTCCACATAAAGAACATGTTCTTGGTTAAAACAGAACAAGACAGAGAGCAAGCAATGGACCCTGGTTTTCTAGAGTTTGCGACATATGAGCCCAGGATACAACTGTACTTTCTGCTCGGACTCGTGTATGCAACAGTGACACCTCTGCTCCTTCCTTTCATTATCGTCTTCTTTGCTTTCGCCTACCTGGTTTTTCGACATCAGGTATGTTTTTCAGACTTGAAATCTATAGTATCATCTCCTTTATGTAGCATTTGAATCGTTGCTCCTTTATATTTATCACAGTTAGTGGCTTAGTGAGAAAAACTGTTTCGTGACATGTTTATGGAATCTTGACACCACTTTTCTGTTTGTCAGATTATTAACGTTTATGATCGAAAATACGAGAGTGCAGCTGCCTTCTGGCCAGACGTGCATCGACGTATTATAATTGGACTGATCATTTCACAGCTTCTGCTGCTGGGATTGCTCAGCACAAAGGATCTTGCACAGTCAACTCCAGTACTCTTAGCACTTCCTGTGTTGACAATCTGGTTCCAAAAAGTTTGCAAGGGCCGCTTCGAATCAGCATTCCAGAAATACCCATTACAGGTTAGCCTTTTATTTTAACATCACAAAGCAATTGGATGAATGATTGCTCAATCCCCAATTAGAAACAACTTGATTTAATATGTGGTTTGAACATACAGGATGCAATGGCAAGGGATACTCTAGAGCAGGCTCTGGAGCCACAGCTGAACTTGAGAACTTATCTACAAGATGCTTATCTGCATCCCGTGTTCAAGGGCGGAGAGATTGAGTGGATACGGCCACTCGACATCGAAGAGGACGCTCCCCTTGTGGCAACCAAGAGGTCGCAGAGGAGTAGCAGAGTTACGTCCATTGCCAGTTCTGACATGGTATGACATACGAGGTTTTTTGCTTTTGTTACTTTTGGCTGTAGTACTCCACTTCTGTATATTCTCAGGAAGTAACAATACAGATTCTCTACTTTGTAAAGAATTTATATGAGCTCAATCAATCAATATATTTTGTACGATGGAGTGATGGACTGTCGTTAAAAATTGAGTTTGGCAATAGTTGAGAATTATTACTGCTTGCGTAAATATATGCTAGTCTCGAAAGTGTTAAATGATGTAACGGGGAAAGTGGAGCTAAAAGCTCAAGATATTTGTTATGTACTACTCACTCAAATTCTAAATGCAAGCGTTCCTAGTATTCAGAATGAGGACATGAAAAGCAGGAAAGTGGCTAAAGCCGAGTACTACTGAAAGAGGAAGATGAATGGTGTCCGTTGAGAGCTTAGATGTGAAATTGTGAATGTCCACAAAAGCTTAACAAAGAAAGGCAGGAAAGTGGCTAAAGCCAACAATACTTGTATTGCAAGACAAAGTGGCATTTGTATTTCTTGTTAGAATCGAAACCTACGTATGTTTGTACTTAGACCAGTCAAAGTCTAGGCTAATGTGTCAATTTGCACTTCAATGACTCTGTTCTTTAATCACGTATAGGTGGTTTTATATTTGAGCACCCTCAACATGTGTTTTTGATGAGACAGGCAGACTGGGGGATCCTCGGATTTAGGGACGTATATTTGTACCTAGACCAGTCAAAGCATGATCCAACCCGACAAATCACGTGTCCTCTCCCGTTTGTCTTAGCGGGTTTCTATGGATAGATAACCATGAGTTCCAATTTCCTTTCCAGATTCCAAATCATGAGTTTCTTCATCTTGATTTCATATTATATACAAGAATGGATGTTTAGAAGAAGAAAAAGAAAAACCTGTAAACTTGTTGCAGTAAGTCATTCAAAAGTGGGGTTGAAAATCTCCTTTTGCAATTCTAAAAACACAGTGATGGTATATATTGATGCACAAGCCTTCTGTATTTTCAACGACGTCTTCATTGTGGGAAAGAAGTGGACGAATCAAATACCAATTTTTGTTGTGTATGCCTTTGAGATCAACTGCATTGTTGAACCACATCATGAACTGGACAAGATTAGATCATGTCCCTATGAACGTATTAAAGAAGTTGTTTAGGCTCTCTAATCTCGATGTTGTCCTAAGCAACCCTCCTATCTTCATATTGTTGAAAAAAGAAGTAGCCTCTAAAACCAAGTTTTCTCTTCAAGTTCAAACTGATTCATAACAGAAAACCATCGTTCCTCAAACTACTCTCTCGTCAACTCAGCATTCCACACAACATTATTGAACTTCGTCTTGAATTCCTTATTGTTTGCCACATCTATATAGAACTTAGTGGGAACCTTCATTATAATGTAACACATACATAATGGGTGAACACATTCTCAACCACAATCTTTACCGCTAGATCTTGGTCACTTCGGAATATATTAGGTTCATGCGTCATCGCCTTCTTGAAGTTATCAAACAACCAAGTGTATGATTCCTCATCCTTTTTCAGTATCAACCCTACAACAATGGTGATGGACTTCTTGTGGTTGTCGACCCCGATAAACGGAACAAACACCATATTATACCTGCCATACAAATTTATTTTAGTAATGCAGTAAACAATCATTGCCCAAGAAGGTAGTTTATTATCCATTTTTCTAGGTTTGTGCACCGCTAAAAAAGTAACTTATGCATCACAATGTATCTAGATTGTGCACCTTAACACAGGAAATTGAGCACCATACCACATAAGGATTATGCATCTATAACACAGCAAACAGTGAATTGTAATATAAGAAGTATGTGCACCATATTATAACAAGAATGTGCATGCACCAATAACATTGAAAGATTGTGCACTTATAACTCAAAAAATAGTGTAGTATAATACAACAAGAATGTGCACCATATTATAACAAGTTTGTGCACTAATAACACAATAAATTATGCACTAAAGTATACCAAGGGGTGCACTAGAGTATGCACTCATAACACAAGTAAGGTGTGCAGTGTACCACTGCAAGATTGTGCATCATTTTTTAACAAAATGATGCACCCACAGTATAAGTTGATTGTGTACCTAAACAGAGGAAATTGTGCATCATACTATAGAAAGTTTGTGCATCTATAATATAGTAAACAATACAGTGTAATATAAGAAGTATGTGCACCATATCATAACAAAAATGTGCACCAATAGCATATAAAAATTGTGCACTTATAACCAGAAAATAGTGCAGTGTAACATAGCAAGACTATGCACCATATTACATCTAGACTATGCACAATATCATAACAAGACTATGCACCAATAACACAATGTATTGTACACTAAAGTATATCAAGTGGTGCACCAGAGTATAAAAGCTTGTGCACTCATAACTCAGTAAGATGTGTAGTGCACCATTGTAAGATTGCGCATTATTTTTATAACAAAATGATGCACCCACATTAGTGTGTTGTACATGACATTTGCTCATACCACATCTCCAAACAATATAGTGATAAAAACTCAAGGTGCAAGTAACCATGATGCAACGGTGCACAATGTACTACTTTTATATGCACAAATTTGAATTTTTTGGTGCACAAATTGTAGATAACACAAGATTTTCACAAAAAATCTAGGTGCACATAATCCTCATACAGTGGTGTACAAATGTGCTACTTCTTGATGCACAAATCTCTAATACTTAGTGCACAAATTGTAAAAATGTCCACAGTGTACTAGTTTAGGAATTTACTATTCTCAAATTTTGGGTGGATGGGGGACCCCCCTACCTATAAAAATTTCAGGTGCACAGTTTTATCTTACAATGATTCACAACTAAGTGTATTGTGATGCACACACTTTAAAATAACAAATTGTTCTAAAAACTCAAGGTGCAGGTAACCATGATACAATGGTGCACAATGTACTACTTTTAGATGCACAAATTTGAATTATTTGGTGCACAAATTGTAGATTCCACCAGAGTTTCACAAAAAATTTAAGTGCACATAATCCTCTTATAGTGGTGTACAAATGTGCTACTTCTCGATGCACAAAATAATGATTTTCTATGTATTTTTAAGAGTAGTCAAGTGCACAATGAATATTTTGGTATGGTTTGTTCAATTTAACTATCTTTGTTGTTCATTCACCAATGCGTAATTTTATGCATTGATGCTTGTTTTCGTTCAAAGATATTCTTTCATCTGATTTAGATCGAAAACGTTCCTGATCGATGTCGCGCAGATTGTTTTTCTCACATGTTCCTTCACAAGGATTGTTTGGGGTTGAATCCATTCTTGATAGTGTCGACGAGGTTATAGTTTATGATTTCCGAAGTCAATATTGTTGTTGAATTCCTCGCAACTCGATTTTGTTTCGTGTTTTTTGGAAGATTTGTTTGTTTTACATGAAGATCTGATATTTTTAGGGAAGGAGGAGAGAGTGAGGTGTGTGCATCCGCCCGCACCAGCCTTTTTTTCTTTCTTTCTTTTCAACACATTTTTGTGATCCGTTTGATTGTCTGTGCGTTGACGGTCTAGATCTGTTTACAGCTTCACATTTATCAATTAAATATATAATTTTTATATAATATTTTTTTATTAAACAATCTAGGGTCTGTTCGATTTACAGAGACTGAACTAAACTGAAACTGAACTATGTACTAAACTGAACTAAAGCTGTAGGGTAAAATTAAAGCTGACGACTGAAACTGAAGCTAAAATGAATGACTGAATTCAATAAAAAAGCTGAAATGGGAGGGTTTAAGAATTTTTAATTAAGTTCGGTTATTTTTTAGAGATAAGTCAAGTTTTCCATCTTAAAAATTTACGTTAAGTTCAGCTATGTAAGTCTTTGTAATTAGTTTTAAGTTTTCAGCAAACCGAACAGTTTAAAAAAATTAATCAAATCATAAAGACTTATTTAAATACTTAAGTTTAGTTAAGTCTAATTAAGTCGACTGACCCTAACGGAACAAACCCCTAATCTACAATAGAAAAGTCCATGCTCAGGATTCCAATTCACTAATTCTCCCCACTTTCCCTCCACAGAAGCCCCCCCTAAAAACCCCAAATTTGTCTCTCCTCACTCTCTTTGCAATCTCTATGGTGACTTTCTAGATCTGATATTTCATCAATACTCCACGAAACACCGTCCATGGCGATGACGGTACCGATGCCACCCAGCAGCGGCCCCTGGGACTGCGTTCTGGAGCTGACGAAGGCGGCTCAAGACAGTAACAGTGATCCGTTCCTATGGTCGATGAAACTCGGCAGTTGCCTAAATTCCGCCGGCGTCACTCTCCCCTCTTCCGACCTCGCTCGCCTTCTTGTCTCTCACATTTGCTGGGACAACAACCTTCCTGCTGCTTGGAAGTTTCTTGAGAAGGCCATGAGTGTTAAGCTTGTTCCTCCCTTCCTCACCCTCGCTCTGCTCTCCGTGAGGTATTCGCTTTCTTCTATCTCTGTTGCAGCCTTTCTGTTAATTTTGATTTTCTGTCGCAAGAGAAGTTTGTCTTTGTAGGACTGTGATGTGACGATCTATTCTGAATTGCAAGTTCTTGAATCAGAACAGTAAAGTAGAGTAGTGGATTCGTTTTCTTGATCGAGTGGAATTTAATTTGTATGTCGGAGGGGGGTACAGAGAAATAATTGTCACTAGATAATTCTTTATTTTCCCTGACTGTTAAAGATGGACTTTTGTTGTTGTTGGCGCTGTGGTGGACTGTTGTAGCAATGACAATGATTGTCATTAAAAGCATAAACTCCTGATGTATGACTATGTGATAGAACTTTTTTTTAAATTAAGGAAATGTGATAGCACATTGACATATGCATCCCTTTGTGCTATAGTTATAAGGTAAAAATCTGAATTTTCCCTGGAAGTAAACAAGGTGAGTAGCAGAGTAGGGCAATGTGGACATGGACCTCAATTGATGATTTGATGTTTCAAATCCAATTTTTCTTTCCGCTGTATGTATTTCTGTTTTATGCTATATTTATGCGGGGAACTGATGTATGGCCATAATCGATCATGTGGATTTTGCAAAGTTCATATTGTTTTATTTGAATCTAATTTGATATCCCGCTATGTATGGTACATGGACTTTTCATTTCTCAATCTACTGTAGTTATGCATAAGAGAAGGTTATGAACCCCTGATGTGGTTAGATATGGAAGTATGGATGGAGATTGCAAGGCTTAGAGCACGCCCATATAATTTCCTGCTCAATGAGTGTCCATCTATCGTATCTTACTTTCACATTAGGAGCTAACTTCTCTGTGATTTAAGGGTGACTACGAATCCTATTGTTCTTACCCATCTTACTTACCACATAATAACCAGATACACATAGCAGAAAGATTCACTGTTGAAAGATCCTTTCCAAGAGTAATAGGATATACAGGTGAATGTACACCGCTTATTCATGTGCAAGATGAATGATGGTAAGTATTCTTGTTAGTACTAATTGGATTATATTGTTATTGCAGGGTCATCCCAGCTCGTCACTATCACCCTACAGCATATAGGCTTTACATTGAACTACTTAAAAGACACGGCTTCTGTTTTACCTTGCAGACACATCAATCCAGTTATCAGGAGTGAGTGTGATTCTTTGTTTCAATTCAGTTTCAAAAATCGAGGATGATTTTTATGCAATTTCTATTTACTTTTCTTGATTTTTGCTTGTTTGTCTTTCATTATGGCTAGTCGTTTAACCAACACCAAATGGAGTATTTCTCCAAGGGGTCCGTGTTGCTTACTTTGTTCTGGTTATTGTTTTTACCTTTTTAGTCTCTTACAAGCACTATATTGCTCAGTGAATAAAAAGGCGCACCTCAGGCGCGCGCGCGCCTGGGCAGGGCCGGCGCCCGCCTCGCCTGAGGCGTGCCTCAAGTGGCTGGGCGCCCCCTAGGTGCCTGAGGCGCGCCTAGGCGCGAGCCTTTCCTTCTTGACAGAAAATCAGATCTTTTTGATATCTTTTCTTTTGATTTTTTTATATTTTTTAAAAAGATTCTGAGAACATCTGATTTCCTTTTTCTTTTTTGAGTATCTTTACCCTATAATATTGTTATCCACGTCCAAAAATAGGACGATCTGTTTTCCAAAAAAAAAAAACTCTTCCTCTTCCTTCTCTTCGAGTTCTCTTCCTCTCTGCTGGCGCCCTCTCTGCTGTCTCCTGAGCCTGCTGTGTTGCTTGGTTTGGTGTTCCTCTTCCTCTCTGCTGGTGCCCTCTTGTGTCTCCTGAGGCTGCTGTGTTGCTTAGACATAGATTGACCCACTCCACTCACTATTTTTTGCTTCATGACTTTAGTTTCACTACTTTTTATGCCATAAATTGTTTTTTTTTTATTCTTTAGACTTGATTTTATAACATTATGAGGCTTTAAACTTAGTTTTATTTCATTATAAACTGGTTTTATAACATTTTCCCATGAATTATACATTTTTATGCTTTTTTGTGGCTAGGCGCGCGCCTAGAGCCTCTCAGGAGCGCCTAGGCTCCAGGGACCCCAGCGCCTAGGTGCGCCTGGAGCCTTTTTATTCACTGATATTGCTGACCAGCAACTTCTTATTGTTATGTATATGTGAAAGGTATTGCTTGGTGAATTTATTTCACAGTCTAATTTAAGATTGTGAAATAATGAAAAAATAGATCTATTGTCAGATATGCTTTAGGCATAGAGTAAAGGTAATTAAATTTGTAATTTACCTATGGAATGAAGTAAAGGGAAACTGTTCTACTGAATTTTACAAGTCAATTTAGATTTTAACTTTTCCTAATATAAAAACCATAATCTCTCTCCACCTTCATAGACATCCCCTGGCCCCACTAACCTCTTGTAACAACTGGCTTGCTCTGTATCTAGGTTACATATTAACTATGAATATAGGAGAGAAAATAAATTCGACTTCAGCTTAATGATTAAAGAGAGCATAGATCTCAAGTGTTAGTAGATGAAGAACTCCGGTGTCTGGCCATTGCAGAGAGCATCAGTTTGGTTCATGCTGAAAAGGAATCATTTCCTCTGACCTGTCAGTTTGAGGAAGATAGCAACCTGGTAGGCGGTGAGGAGATTGCCAGTTGAAAAAGATCTCCATGAAGCTGGCAAGAGAAGGATCCCTAGAGCAATGGCCATGATGATGATTTATGAAGGGAAAGGATAATATTGTCAAGATTTGATTTTATATGGTCCAGCTCTTTCAAATGTTCAATGGGACAGCTTGATTAAGAATCTTTTTTTATACTCACAAGCTGCTCCTACTTAACTGTTTTTGGCCTGCTTCGAATAAGTGCTTTTTGATGTTGGGCATTTATATGAAAAATGGTATTTCAAATTCTTTCCTTTTTACATAGACAAAGTGTGGGAATTCTTATAAGATTATTGATTGACCTCGGACTGGACATGTAATAGTTCTGCATCAGATCTCTTTTAAGCTGGCGTTTTTGGCCAATCTCGAGCTTGTCAACTAGAGAAGTTGCTCCACAAGCTGGGTCAAACACACAGTTGCACTTAGCTATGTAATTGCCGATCATATGTAGATCCTTGGTATACAATCACATTTACATAAATAGTCCCAAATCGAGTGAAACAAACCAATCAACATGCAATTCAACTATTTTGACATTCAAATTTATGCCATTCCGAACACTCATTTTACATATTGCCACTTATTTGGTCTTTTTGTACATGAATGATGCATGATCAACTTACGTAAATTTACTTTTACTGCACTTTATGGCTGCAGGGTCTTGTACTCGATAGATGATGTCCTTCACCTTTCTCAGATTTTTGGCATTCAATGTGCTGAACCTGGGATTTTAGTAGTTCTTTTGGTCTTTTCAATTGTATGGCAGTTGCTTGATACATCATTGGATGATGAAGGATTGCTGGAGTATATTCCCGATAAGAAGTCTAGATGGCCTACAAGGCTACAAGATATGGACACTGATGGTAGTAAGAGCTTTGGAGAGAATGAAAATCATCACGAGGGAATGCACAGAATGAATAGTTTATTAGCTGTTGAGATAATTGGAGACTTTTTGCAGAATAAAGTGACTTCCAGGATTCTTTACTTGGCACGCCGAAATATGTACGTAAAATGGCTCTTCCATGAACTATGTGTTTTTTACTTCATTTTCAATGGTTAAAATGCTTTGAACTTTCTATATTTACATAGTCTAATATGCAAATTTTGTAATGGACAGCTAGTTGTGTCAAGCAAATTAAAAAAAGAGTGGTGGATTAGAAACAAATTGTTTTCTATATTTCCCCCCCTGGGAGCAATCAGGTTTTGTTCTTCATAGAATCATAATGTGTGGTGTTTCGTAGTGAAAAAGGAATATGAAATTTCTGGCCTTTATACTATATTTTCCTCAGCTCTTTCAGAGAAAACTCTTTTGACTAATTTCTGAAATTTGTTTGTTCCGAGATATTAGATTCAGTTTCTCTCTTCTCATCAAGTTTAGCTTTGCGTATATGGAGTTTCTCTCTCATCATTCTTTTCAAAATGTTATCTTATTATGTTTGAAAGTTTTAATTGTTTTCATTGTAAAATATTTTCTTATCTTTTTTCCTCTCAGTTGTTGGAGTTGTGTTTGATTTGGGTGTTTATTGAGGTGGATATCTGTCTATCATTGTTAGTGACTTGATTTTTTGGCTGGTATTCATGACATTGTAATTCTTGCTGAAGAAACAAAGACAATTATGGTTGTTGTCCAGACAAAACCTTGATTTTCCTCTAGAAGCTTATTCATTTGAGGGAATTTGTATTAAATAATTGTTTTTGGTGCATATATAGGCCCTCAGATTGGTCAAGCTTTGTCCAACGCTTGCAGCTCCTTGCATCAAAATCTTCAGCCATAAGGAATTCAAAGAGTATGACTCCAGAGGCACTTCTGCAATTGACATCAGATACTTGCAGAGTCTTGCCTCGCGAATGCAAAACAAGTGTGCAGCAAGAGTTTCATGCAGTCATGGCTTCTGGATCACTAATACCTTCTGTTGGTCAGTTGCATGGGGCTAGTCGTTCTGCATTATGGATTCCTGTTGATTTGTTTCTAGAAGATTCTATGGATGGTCTAATAGCGACAGCAACAAGTGCAGTTGATACTCTAACTGGTATTTGCTTCAGGCATTACCACCAGTATTATTGTTGAAGTTTAAGGAACTCAAATTCTGTCAGGTAATATGATCTCTGCTTTGGTATTTTCAGATATAGTAAAATCGCTTCAGGCTGTGAATGGAACAACCTGGCATGATGCTTTCCTGGGCCTGTGGATTGCAGCTTTGCGGCTTGTGCAAAGGGTATGTACTGATAGTTTTCTTATGCTAAACTGGTTGTTGTATTATTATATTGATGCAGTTCTGATTAGGGTACTTGTATGATTTGCTCTTACTAGGAAGTAGGAATGTGTAATGTGCTTTGCACTTCTTATACATGAAAAAATTATCTGTGTAATTTGGGTTTGATATGCATGCAACCAGTTTGAAATAAAGCCTTTTCAAGAACAGGTGGGATCAGTTGTAAACTTGTCTCCTTCTAGTGAGCTTACCACATGTCATTTCATTCATATAGATCATCTATTAGCTTTGACATGGCAGTTTTAGGCTTTTAGGTTTGTTCTAATCCCCATCTTCTGGTGTTACTAGCCAAACCTTGAACTTCCTCATGTAAGCTTTGTTTCAGTGTTAACTGTTAACCAAACCAGGGTAAAGACTTTCTCCACAAGGTGGCATTGATCGTGTAAAAACTTTGCCTGAAAGGAGTTCAATCTCACTTCATTAGATCATGTGTAGTATCATCTGTTTGGAACTTAGCATGCTTTGTTGAAGCCCTTGTGTGTTTTACCTTGGTTAAACACTTCCATGATTGTTGGGCATCCATTTTGCATTTTATTCCTTCATATTTGTCCTATGCGTCCTCTGGAGAACGGCATTTTAAATTCCATTCCTTCTTGCATGACCAGAAATTGACTGCAAAATCGTTATCCACTTTTATTCAGTAAAGTTTGACTGTATCCTCATTGGAATAGGAAAGGAATCCAAGCGAGGGTCCTGTTCCTCGTCTTGACACCTGTTTGTGCTTGCTGCTGTCCATTACAATACTTTCAGTTGCCAATATCGTTGAGGAGGAAGAAGTAACTAAGGAGTCTGAATGCTTCTCTGGGACTCAATCTTTGGATAAACCAGCTGTTGGAAGGCGTCGTTGTGAGTTGATATCCAGTTTGCAGATACTTGGTGAACATCAAGGCTTGTTAACTCCACCGGTGTCAATTATTCCAGCAGCTAATCAGGCTGCTGCAAAAGCAATGATGTTTCTTTCTGGCATTAGCAATGGTAGTGGATATCTTGATTGTGCCACCATGGATGAAATGCCTGTAAATTGTTGTAAGTTAATATTTTTCTTCTCTGATTGCTATGAGTTCTGCATCTTTGATTGTTGCTCCTTAAAGCAGGAGAAAACTTCTAATTTTCTTAAAGCTTTTTATGTCTTCTTCTCCATGTCCATACAGCTTGATCAATAATGATTGGGATCTCTACTTTTTTCAGATTTTCCGTTCCCTTTTGCCTATAGGAAATTATCCATATTACCCATGTTATGATGTATTGGTTCATGCAGCTGGAAACATGTTGCACTTGATCGTTGAGGCTTGCATTGCAAGAGATTTAATAGACACATCAGCATATACGTGGCCTGGTTATGTCAGTGCACGCAGCGGTCAGATTCCTCGTAATGTTGTTGGACAGATTCCTGGTTGGTCGTCCTTAATGAAAGGGGCTCCTTTTACGACACCAATGGTTAATGCTCTTGTTTCAACTCCTGCCTCAAGGTACAATCTCCTTTTTCCACTTTTTTTCCTGTGCTGTGTTTTTTTCTTAAATTATTTTGTCTTCTTTTTCCTATTTGTGAGGGGACTAAATGTACAAGCAGTTAGGCACTAGACATTGTCTTAGCAGTTGGCACATTTGGTATGCTTTTATTGTTGTAAGTGTTACTCAACACTTCTGCTCCTTATTACCCTTAGTTTGACAGGGAGAAAAGTAAAATTCATGTTAAAAATGGAGAGAAACCAAGCCTCTTTCTTACCGTTCATTCAAGGTGAAAAGATTCCCGTCCTTCCGCTTACACCCTTAATGTTTTTTCTTTCATGTGACAAGCACTTGACCCTCACCCTCGTCTCTGCACTTTTTGTCTGAAATGCCACTGTAAGTCCATAACAACCCACCAGATTGGAAAATAGTCTCTACTCCATTAGTAACTTGAATGAAATGTTTTATGTGGAACTCAAGGCCTGCCTATGTTTTGATCCTTTGAAGCTGATGGACAATTTCACTCCTAGAATGTGCCTTTTATTTCAAGCTACCCTATCATATAGCAACTAATTTCAACTCATGGTCCATGATGGAAGCTTAGCAGAAATAGAGAAGATATTTGAGATTGCAGTCGGTGGTTCAAATGAAGAAAAGATGTATGCTGCCACAGTTCTCTGTGGTGCATCTCTTGTACGTGGTTGGAATCTCCAGGTATTTGAATTGCTTGTGTTTGTGATGATATTTTAGACGGGATGACTGGAGGCTTTATCTTATGTTTTGGTTGATTTTATCTCACTTGTGGCTATATATTTTTTAGGAGCATGTGGTTCTCTTTATTATGAGGTTGCTCACCCCTCCCCAGTCTGCAGAATATTCTGGAAGTGACATGTCCTTGACAAATCACGCGTCAGTTTTAAATATTCTGCTCGTTGGAATATCAACTATTGATTGTATCCAGATCTTCTCATTGCATGGGTTGGTATGAACCTTGTCTATCCTGATGTTTTTTGTGAAATCTTAGAAAGTGAAGTTGTCTGCCAGAAGTTGTACATTACATGCATTGTGTAATTTGTTTCTTTTGGTAGAATTATTTTGTACTCTCATTGATATATTCTTACTAAATGTTTATTCTAATATAAATGGTTAGAATTCCTGAAAAGGCCAACGTTTTATATTTTAGGGGGGATACATATGCTAATGAGCAGATATTTTTGCTGCGCATCAGATAACAAGTGCTCGTCTTTTTCCTGTTTTTGTGGCATTAGACGAGAAGCTTTGGTTTGCAAGGTGGGTAATGGACAAACATAAGATATATGAAGTGGTTTTGGAGGAATAGGACTGCGGAACTCTAGCACTTGTTTTGCGAGCTCAAACCTAGATGATTACTAGTCTGCTAAATCTCTTAGCAGTTTAGCTTATAAGGCTTTAATTTGTCTTGGTAGAACTATAAATTGTTTTGTGGTTGGAACAACCTAATATCCTTCCCTGTTTCAGGCTCCACAGCTGGCTGCTGCATTGATGCCCATTTGTGAGGTGTTTGGATCATGCTCACCGAAGGAATCATGGACACTTGTGACCGGGGAGGAAATGAACTCACACGCCGTGTTTTCTAATGCTTTTACTCTTCTCTTGAAGTTGTGGAGATTTGATCATCCTCCTGTTGAACATGTGATGGGGCCTGTGGCACCAGTGGGATCTCAGCTAACTCCTGAATATCTTCTCATGCTCAGGAATGCTCAGTTAGTTTCTCCAGAAAATGCTGCAAAAAATCAAAGTAGAAACAGGAGACTCTCCAAGTTATATGGGTCTTCTAAAGAACCTGTCATCATGGATTCTTTTCCTAAACTAAAGCGTTGGTACATGCAACATCAAGCCTGTATTGCATCCACCCTTTCTGGTCTTGCACAGGGGAACCCTGTTCATGAAATTGTTGATGGGTTATCAAATATGATGTTTAAAAAAGTAAATAAAGGTGGGCAAACCACAGCTTCTGGAAGCAGTAGTTCATCTGCTTCAGCTGCAGAAGAGGCAATTCTTCGGTTGCAGTTACCTGCATGGGATATTTTAGAAGCTGTCCCTTTTGTGCTAGATGCTGCTTTGACGGCCTGTGCTTATGACAAGTTATCTCCACGTGAATTGGCAACAGGTTTGTTGATGCTCCTATAAGTCTATTTCCAATAGTCTCTTTATTGCTTTATACATGGGTAAAACCCCCTATGGTGTCTCATAAGAGCAGGGTTTTGTGTGAATGATTCGATAAAGAATGTGGATGTGATAACCCGTGGGACGGCACCTCACGTTGCTCAGTTTTATAGCTTGAGATAACATGGGAGCTTGTGGCCTATTAGAGTGACAAATTTACTAATATTCATTCTCACCCGAACTTGTTTGTCCCGAGTTCCTTTAATTTGGCAACTTAATATCTCTAACATTTTTACCTGCTAATTTCTTGATGTATGATAAAAAGTTTCATAAATTGCTGGTGTGGTTGTAAGAATGATTCTTCCTCTGTCAGACTGAAATCCACCTCTTCATTACAGGACTCAAAGATCTTGCTGATTTTCTTCCAGCTTCTTTGGCAAGCATACTAAGCTTCTTGGCAGCTGAAGTATCACGGGGAGTATGGAAGCCAGCTTCTATGAATGGAACTGATTGGCCCAGTCCTGCTGCAAACTTATCAACGGTCGAGCAGCAGCTCAAGAAGCTTCTCGCCGCTACTGGTATTGATATCCCAAGTCTTGCTACGGGTATGGTGTCACGTCCTTTCTCTACTCCCTCTTTCTAGGATCAAATAGCAAAATATCAGCTCTAAGGATTAAGGAAGATTGTTACTGAATTCATCTATCTTTTTCAATTTGAAGTAAGGAGTGGTGAACCTACACTTCCTCTGCCATTGGCTGCTCTTCTGAGCCTTACAATTACATACAAGCTTGACAAAGCGTCCGAACGCTTCCTCAACCTGGCTGGAAGAGCCGTGATCATGCTTGCGATAGAATGCCCTTGGCCTTGCATGCCCATCGTAGCGTCACTCTGGGCTCAGAAGGTGAAACGCTGGAGTGACTTCCTTGTCTTCTCTGCTTCCCGCACGGTTTTCCACCACAACACTGATGCTGTCGTCCAGCTCCTCAGGAGCTGCTTCCTAACGACTCTCGGGCTCAACCCTTCCCCTAGGCTGAGCAGCGGAGGCGTTGGGGCCCTCCTTGGGCACGGCTACGGCTCGCATCAGTGCGGAGGGATTTCCCCGGTCGCCCCGGGAATCTTTTTTCTCCGCATCTACCCGTTTATTAAAGACATGGTGTTCTTGACCGAAGAGATCCTCTCTCTCCTGATGATGTCTGTCAAGGAAATAGCCCGTGGAGGGGGCCGCCCTTGGGAGAGCCCCGAAAAGCCTCAAATGAGCAAGTACGCGGTGAGATACGGGCAGGTGTCTCTGGCGGCGGCTATGACACGCGTGAAGCTCGCAGCGTCTCTTGGAGCTTCACTGGTGTGGATAGGAGGCGGGCTGAGCCTGGTTCAAGCTCTAATCAGGCAAACCCTGCCTGCGTGGTTCATTTCTGACCACAGCGGGGGCGACTCGTCTGAGGTGGTGGCCATGCTGAGGGGGTACGCCCTCGCCTACTTTGCGGTGCTGTGCGGAACGTTTGCGTGGGGCGTGGATGCGTTAACGGCAGCCTCGAGACGGAGACCGAAGGTCCTCGGGAAGCACTTGAAGTTTATGGCCATGGCGCTAGACGGGAAGATCTCTTTGGGGTGCGACTGGGCCACGTGGCGAGCCTATGTGTCGGGTTTCGTGAGCTTGATGGTGGGGTGCACGCCCGCCTGGGTGCAAGAGGTGGACGTCGACGTGCTCAAGAGCTTGAGCAAAGGGCTGAAGCAGTGGGAGGAGGAGGAGCTCGCTCTCGCCCTGCTTGCAACCGGAGGCACCCGGGCTACGGCTGCCGCAGCTGAAATGATAATTGGAGGTGGATTGTAGCTTACTCTATAATGACTCTATTTTTTAGGCAACTCGTTGCTTAACGTGTTTCCCGTATTTTTCTGTTTAGAAACTACGGCAAGGTATCCTCTTCTTCTTTGTATAGTGATAATGTGAGTTCTGAAAAGATCACGTTTGTTTTACGAAAGGAATGTAAAGGAGTCCTGGACCGAATTAGAGCATGTCAAAACGTTGAAGTAAGTCTAAAAATCATTTCAACCTCATATGACACTAAGATCTCCCCTTTATTAGATGTGTCGATTGTTTAAAATGCAGGATTTGTAAAATATGTAAGCCAACGTTAAACTATTTTGTTGTTTATTAAGTGCTCTTTTGGTTGAATACATAAATAAAGTGTAATTTCTAAAAAATTATTTCATGTGAAATTATATCATGAAAATTTAATTTGAATTTATGAGAATTAATAAATTATGTTTAGTTAAAATCTAAATTATGAAAAATATGAGGGAATCAAATCTTACCTAGTCCTTCCTAGGCGATTTCTTGTGTTTTACAGGAATAGAAAATCACATATTAGAATATCTGGATTTTTCAAAAACAAAAAGTCAACTAAACACGTATATTTAATATCATTTATCGCGATATTTAAATTCATGATAATTTACTTACCAACCAAACGAGCACTAAGACAGGAAAATTATGAACATTAAATCTAAAATGGTCTTCCAACTTAGAATATTGCCAATTTTTTTAAAACTTAATACTAACAAATTTAAAGAAGTTTCGACAATGTATATATGTTCCAAAAGTTGTATCCAAAGTTTCAATTTGTCTACACAATCTCGTGAGAATGATTAGTCAAGAGAGAAGTGAGAATTAATCCGGGTCGTCCATATATGAGAAATATATTGTACGAATCACATTTTCATTCAAAAAGATAAAATAAACGGCATATTGTATCTTTTCCGTATAATACTCATATTTTTGAAAAATTCCGCGGGTATTCCGATGTGAACATGTTTTTGATGTTCATCACTTTTGTATAGATGTTCACCACTTCATGCCCGAATGTTCATCACTTTTATACCTAGGCGTTTATCATTTTTTTTATGCATGTATGTTCATAACCTTTTTCTTATACGTCAATCACTTTTTGTTGTAATCATGTCTTAGATGTTCATCACTTTTATGCATATATATTCACCACTTCCATGCCCACATTTTTAATTTTATACCTATATGTTCATCACTTTTTTATGCATGTATGCTCATTACCTTTTTCCTATATGCTCATCTCTTTTCACAATGAACATGTCTTACATGTTCATCACTTTTGTGCATTTTCACAACTTCTATGCCCATATGTTCATCACCTTTTTTGCTTATATGTTAATTACGTTTTTATGCATGTATGTTTCTCACTTTTTCCTTATACGTTCATAACTTCTATGCCCATATGTAAAGCGATGAACATCGGTTATATCATAATGAACAATTGTGAAAAAAATGCGATGATCATGTAAATTCATGAAAAAAATATGTGCACGTGGGAACACACACGAGGCATACTTAGTTCTATCTTATATAATCGTTCTCACCCGATCCGTCCCTATTCTAAATATAATAAAATTACAATTTAATAGTTTAATTAAAATTACTTTCACTCCATATTAAAACCATAATGTCATATTTTGTATTTTTTTATAACTCGCTTATCCGTTATAAATTTTTAGAGAGAGTACTATAAAGCTATTATGTAAATCCAAAAAAATAAGATCCTAAAGAGACGTTATACTCTATAATCTAATAGTTCATTTTTATATAGAGTTAACTTTTTTGGAAATTCCGTATGATGTCCCTCGACTTTAGCCTTTTTGGAGTGGTTCCCTAAGTTTTTGAAGATTCTGAGTGACGTCTTTTAGTTTGTTGGCTTTCAGTCTCGTGCCCAAACCTTCTTCTAAAATCACGTCAACTCTGCCACCCCCTTCTCAAACTCCTTTGAAAATTGAAGGAAAAGAGAAAGACATTTGAACAACATCCCTACCAGCGTGGCCACGGCGACCACTATTGGGATGAAAGTGGTTAAAGGATACAAAGATTGTTGTTGGTCGACAAGATTTGTGTTGCGATAGGTGAGCGAAAGAGGTTCAGCCACCAGTTCCAGCGAGGCTATTAGCTGATGATTAGTGTTTCCACATGCGAGCTTGAATAACACCCTAGACCTATCTTGGGACAGTAGCTCCAATTCATCGCGGAGAACCGACAACGTTGAGCAACACCGCAGATTTTCACCTACATTTGAGATATATTCAATATTTTGAAAAGTTATCTTTGTGTATTAGAATGGATTCCATTTCAAAAGGTTTTCCTTGGTTGCACTACTACAAATCTGTTAAAATAACCCGTGAGATATAACCCGGGCGTAACAATCACGGAATATATGTATGCTAAGAAAGAGAAATAGATTTATATAAGCCGGATGCTACGAAACCGAGTTAATTTGTAAAAAAAATCAATTTTGAAGGATATAATCCGAGCGTATCTTCAGTGGAGAACAACCGGATTATTATGGGTACACTTTTCCCCGGTCTTAGCAAATAACCCGGACACCCCCCTTTCACTCTTTTTTTTGGATGGAAGGAACACTTGTGCTATTTTTTCAAACCCTAAAACCCTCTTTCTGTAGCCTCTCTCCTGCTTACAATTTCATTCTCTTTCACCTCACAACCTCGTTTTCTTCCTCACAGATCTTAGGAGATCAAATCAAAGAAACCTAGGAGTTGTTTTTCGTCTCTCCCACCGTTCTTGGTGCTCCATCTCCTCCTCTTCGCCGTGGTGGAAGTCATCGTCGTCATCGTCATGGTGGTGGCGGCGCTGGTGGTGGTGATGACGGCGGAAGAAGAAGTGCGGCTGCTTGAACTCGCCGATCATCCTCCCATCGCCGTCAACACCTGCGAACCTCGCCGGATCCACCTCGTGGAGCCTCGGCCCGTCGAACCTCTCCCTGTGGTGGTGTCGGTGGTGGCGCTCGTCATCCATCACGGCGTCGTTTTCCTCCTTCCAAAACGACATCTTCCACGGCCGGATCTGAGCGCCGCCGCCGAATCTCGGGAGACGATGGCGACACGGGATCGGACGCATCCAATCGAAGCGGCGGTTCATCGGACCCCAATCTAGCTTCTTCTCTCCATCATGGAACGATTTCACCTCTGGAATCTCCATCATGGAACGATTTCACCTCTGGAATATCCATCTCCTGGAACTCACCGGAGAATTTCCCAGACTCCGGGCGATTTTCTCACCGTTGACCAAGGACACGACATCAGAGTTCTCACTGGGCGATTTAGGGTTAGTTATTTTCTTCTATTAGTATGAAAATTTTCTTTTATTTTTTTAGTCTGGTCCGTAGATCTGAGTTTTTGTGTGTTGTTCCTGCTAATTTTGATGTGGATATGCAATTGTGTTGAGTTCTCAATTTTGATAAGATTTGTAGTTTTTTTTTTGATGTTCTAGTAAAAAATTATTGACAAACAGATGCTCTATTTGTAAGCAGATGCTTGATCGTACATCATCTTCTCTTTTGGTGCTTGATTCACTGACTTTGAGTTTTCATATTTTCTATAAGATTCCCTCTTTTCGATCTTGCAACCTTGATTTTTTTTAAAAAAATGAGTTGGTTCCCTCTACTTTGCTTATTTGAAAATATCTGGATTACGACCTTCACATTAACTTAGTGGCCATCAAGTTTTACATATTTCTAGTTGCCATAACATTTGCTTTATTCCTTGTCTTCTATTTTTGTATAAATAGATCTTCTCATGCCCAGCTCTGAAATGATGACCAGAGGGAGAAGAGAGGGTCAGACTGGTGAAAGCACTTCATTTCATGAAACCTTAAGTTGGAATATATGACAAGAAATTGTGGCATGGCGAAGGCATGGCATGGTGAAAGCACTTCATGTTGCACCAACTTACAAGTATTGCCGCGACTCAGACTCATATTCAAAAGACACTAGTAAATCCAAGAAGAAACGAAGAACTCCTGCTTGGTTTGTTTCTCTTTGTCTATCCATATTTTTCTTCTCCATAATCATTGGGTTCAAATTTTACTTATCCTTCATTTGTAGGTGTGACAGGATATTGTGGCATGGCGAAGGCATCAAACAACTATCTTACAACCGTGGGGAATCTAGATTTTCTGATCACATGTTTCTTTTTTAGTCTTGCTTGTCTCAAGTTTCTTTTTTATCTATATTGATTTAAAAAATTTTGTTTTTGAAGGACATATATTATAGGAAGGCAAACGAAGAAGGTTGGCGAGCACGAGGCGCTTTCAAGCTCCTTCAAATCGATAAAGAAATCAACATTTTCGACGGTAATGAATCATTTGCTCTTCAATTAAGTCTAACCTTTTATTGCTAATCTTGTTAGCATGGAACAAAAGCTTATACTTTGAATATTGTTTGTTGTGTGAATCGATTCTCAGGGGTTAAAAGGGTGGTAGATCTCTGTGCAGCTCTTGGTAGCTGGAGCTAGGTACACTTAGTTCTGCAAATTACCAATACTAATAACTAGGACACATCATCACATTAACTGATGAATTGCTTATTGGAAACCTGTGTAGATTTGGATAATATGAGAATTGGTCCCTGGAACTCGGACCAAATGCAAGCTCAGTAAAAATATTTAACTTTGAACTTAGAGGAGCAAGCTAAAAATACTTAAGTTATTTACTCTTAAAAAATGATCCTTAATAAGTTATATATTTGTCACCTCTTTGTTGTTGCTGGACTGTATTAATGGTTAAGAGCCATGGGAGCAGCTGTGATAGCTTGGTGGTGATAATTCTGGTTAAGAAGCAAATATCCTTGGCTACACAGCTGTAGCTAATTTTGTTTATCTGGATCCATGGTTATTAAAATCTAGATCCGTATCTTAAAATCCTAAAATTTTACGATCCAAGGTAGGGTGTTTGGTTCCGATCTATTATTAAAATCTATTCATGTTAAAATCTAACTATGGATTTTACAGGATCTCAAAGGATCAGTAGAATCTTACGATTCTAAGATCCGAGTAAGATCCTAACGTTGAACTTCTACGAGCTACCAACACTCCGTTTGAGAGCCTTATTTGTCCAAATTTCCACCTCTCTCATACTTACGCTCTCCATATATACGTCTCTCCCTTGTAGTCACGCTCGAAATCCCAAAATTTCACTCATGCGTGATAAAAAACCAAAGCAACCCTAATAATGATTGTTTAAAATCTTCATGTCTCATTTACCCATGTCCTAGATCCAATTAGTTTTGACAATAGTGTATATGGTGTATATGGCTGGAGTTTTAGTGAATCAATGGTCCATTGTATCAATGTTCTAAAGTATTATATTTAAAATTTTATATAATTATTTATATTTTTGTTAAATGACGTTCATATTTTATTATTAAATTAACTTTTATTTGTTTACAAAATCTTACGACTTTACGATTCGATTTTACGATCCGATCTAGAGGGTCCACTGTGATCCAATATTAAAATCCCGATTTTAATAACCTTGTCTGGATCTTATGGTATCAATACTTGAAGATGCTGTGGCGTTGACTGCTAATAATATTTGCAATATGATGTGTAGGGTTTGAGTCGTAATTTGTATTTTCCAGCTAAGGCTTCAACTGAGACAAGGTATGGATGTTTGCTCTGAAGTCCTGGTTTTCTGTTCAGCTAAAACATTTCTCCTTTTGTGTTCTTATTATCATGTATAGTTTTATTGGGCTATAATTTTTGGTTTTTGGTCATCATTATCATAAATTGGATGTGATGTGTAGAAGTCACTAGAGACTTTCAGAGTGTCAAACTATTTTTTTAACCTCAACCTTGTTTCCTAAATTCTACATCTGATACTTGAAACCCTTCTATGAACTTAGTATCTCCAATTTTTACATTTCCATCTGTAGTTGTAAGTTTTGTTATTGATGTGCTCTGAAACTTTCTTAACTGAGACTGGTGAAATTATGGTCTATTAATTTATTTATAGTATTTATGTTGGGCCATTTTCAAATCTTGTCTCTTTCACAAGCTGATGATATTCTTCTATGTTTGAATGCAGAACTTTCGGTGTGCTTTCGTTGAGATTCAAAAGACAGACCCCAAAAGTAAAGTGTGGCTACAATTTTTTTTTTTGTGACAAGAACTCTTGTTTCCTCTTATCAGTATAATACTCAATACAGCGAACTATATTTATAGTTTTTGCTTTGTAAGGAATTAGATTTATAAAAGCATTTATTGTAGTAGACGTACAATCATTGAAGGGTGTTGGACTCTACTGAATTTTTGTTGGAAGTAATTAAGATGAAATCTGATATTATAACCTGACCCTAAAGTGGTCCGGGTTATAATATCTATTTTTATAAAAATTATGAATATTTTATAACCCGGATCTACAAAACCGCTGTATTTTCATATCAAATAACCCAATTTACATTGGATTTATATAACCCGAATGTAAATATATCCGGGTTATATAGTACCCAAATAACCCGGATATCAACATTAGGTGAAAAAAATGTGGGGGAAAATAACCCGGATTTAGGTCCGGGTTATTTGGTCCAGGGCAAATATCGCGATGAACTTTAACCCAGACCAGGTCCGGGTTATTTTTCCTTTAACGCCCGGGTTATTTGGGCATTTTTGTAGTAGTGTTGATTCTTGTAAATTGTTAATGTCGAAGGACATGACTATTGATATGAATTTGCCTCACATCAACAACAACACTCAAGCTGTGTCCGAGGTTAGGGCTGAGCATGGGCCTAAACCCGACCCGAACCCGAAAAGTCCGAAACCCAAAAAAAATGGGACCGAAGACCGAACCGAATGTTCGGATTCGGGCCAAAACAACATTCGTACATAAAAACAGACTAAAAACCGAACCCGAAATCCTAATAAATTCAGACCGAAACCCGAACCGAAGTCATGTGGATTCGGGTTCGGTTCGGGTTTTTCGGGTCGGGTTCGGGTTTCTCAGCCCGTGCTCAGCTCTATCTGAGGTTGCTGGAGACAAAGCCAAGAGCGACGCCACATTGCGCACATATATGCCTAACAAATCAACTTCTCCGCGCACATCCGAGTTTTCAAGCCATGATCATGGCTATGCACACCTTGTGTAATAACCGTCCCTAAATTACAAAAGTCTAAGATCACTAGCGTATGACATGTCCGACATAAATCGGAGATGTTACACCTTGTCCACAATAAGGAGAACACCTGTATAAGCAACACGTATTCTCATGCGTCGCTAAAGACTTTGCGCATGTTTTTTTGGCCAAGTGCTTAGTTTAAACACCTTCCACTATCCTGGCTCGTTTAGAGGCTGTAGTCATCGACTCAGGATGAATCAAGAGTCATCAGAAATCTATTTCAGATATCTACAACTTTCATATTCGACACTTTCCCATAAATTGCCTCGATCATGACTCAAAATGGAAATTTTTACCTCTCTCCAGAATCTAGTGGGATTCTTGGATGATTCCATTTGAAGCCCATCAAGGCCCATTTCTCAAGCACATGGCGGACCTCCTCTTTGCATATATATATATGTATGTAATGTCGCTCTCATTTTAGGAGCAACCAAAAACAAATGCTAACAACCCCAAAAACACAACCAAGAGATTCAACAATCTCTTCTATCCACAAGTCGACTCTCAAACAATCTCAAGAACACATCTCCATGAGGACTTGAAGTTGACACCTTGCTTCGAAGAACAGCACCTTGATCGATCTAGTTTCACATCATTTGGTATCATAGCCAATCCTTCAAAGTAAGTTCCTCAAGTTTGATGAGTACAAGATAGATTCAAGCACTTCGTGCTTTTTATGCTCAGTTTTCTTTGCTACAAATTCACCCTAAACAAGCCCTAAAACACAAGGATTTGGTTCGTTCGAGCCATTTCTTTGCGTGATCTAAACCACCATCACCATCTATCCATTTCTACGCATAACCATCACCGAAACCTCCCCAAGTTCGTCCCACATCCTCCATTGCTGCAAAGCATCAAGCCTTCAACCTCCCTTAATCGAGCACACCAAAGGTTGGAAACAAGGCCATCAAACCACATTTAATGCTCTCTTAATCATCCTTTAAGAAGCAACCTTTGGCCTACGCCACCTTCCTCTCCATTTAATTATCCTTATCCTCACATTAAGAGATTTCTTATCCTTTCCATTAAGCCCAACAGTCCCCGTCTCTCATCCTAGATAATTGCACTTCAGTATAATTTTAATACAAGGTTTTTATGTCATGGATGATAACATCATGTGTATTTTGATTGCATGATTTTATGACATAGCATAGCTTGGCTACAAAATATAGTTTGGCATTGCCTCATATCTTGGCAATTTCATTTTTTTTTAAAAAAAAGTTCCACTTCTAAAAATAAACAAAAGAAACCAGAAGTCAAGTTAAAACAAATAGAGAGAGAAGAAAGAAGGTTGTGTAGTTGTTCTTGCGATGAGTCTAAGCTTACATTTGTTCTTACATGTACATTCATTAAGAAAATTTGAATTACTTGCAGGTGAGGTTGTTGATTCATGACTTGCTTGAGCAAGCCTTTTACGAGACATAACCCTAACCACCAAGCCTTCTTGTTCTTTGATTCACCTTTGGTTTTGAGCTTTAAGAAGTTCATATTGTTTGTCTCTAAATACTCGCATCAAGGCTTGCTTATACCTTGGTCTTTTATATTTTGTGTGTGTTTCATGGTTTATTTGGATGCCAATCTTGCTTGAAGGTGTTTAATCTGGTTATTTTGTGGAGATATACTTGCTAAAATTGTGTTCCTTTCTGTTGTTTGGTCAAGAGTGTCGTTGTTTTCTTGTAAGGCCTAGAGCATTGTGAGTTTAAACACATCGAGTGAAAAAAAAAGGAAAAACAAGAGTGTAAGTGACAAACACCTTTGTGAGAAATAGAAAAGGTCAGGAGAGAAAAAGAAGAGAATTGTGTGAGTTCACAAAAATCACAAGAAAAATTCAAGCGGTGAAATGTTAGTTGAAAAGTTTTTGGTTTTCTACTAACCCTTAACCTAATTCATTGTTTTTGTGATTTTCATGTTTCTTGCTTGCTTTTGATTTCTTTGTTTGATTGTAGGATTGTAGCAACAAGGGCAATGAATTTGCCACTGAAGTAGACGAAAGGCCTTTGAGGATAGATGACCACAATAATTTCACGAGAGAGATGAGACAAGTCTACGAAGATGCTCAAAATTCTAAAAATCATCTCTTTGACTCATAAATTAAGGAGTTGCGTAAGGCCAAGATGCAAAAGAATTCGCAAACCTCTACCAACGAAAGCGCAAGCCACCCATGGAAAAGAGTTGGCACCCCACCCAGTGCGCGATGAACAAGGGGATCACGATGCGGCATTCTTTAGGGCATCGGCGATGCATGGGCGAAGTACCTTCAAATTGTCTCAAAATTTTCCAAATCCATCCTTGCTTCTAGGTGATAAAATGGAGGCTGAGACGCCGACATCAAACTGTAACACCTTGGATTTGAGATTGGTTTGTAGGGATTGAAGTGTTAGCATGTCAACAACAACTCTTCATTTTCAGCGTTCAAATGAGGACAAAGAACTTTAAAGTTAAGCGTGTTAGGGCAAGAGTAGTACCTAGATGAGTGACCTCCTAGGATGTCCTCGTGTTGGCATGATTGACATTTCTAAGGTCTCGAGCCTCACAAATTGTATCAGAGCCGACTTTGGGTTACGAGTTTGCTTAGCCCAGTGGACGATAGCTCGACCCAAAGGGCAGTCTTTGGGCCTTGATGAGGACGTCAGGGGTTTAAGTGTGGAAGTTTGTAACATCCCGGACATGAAATTGGTTTATAAGTATTAAAGGGCCACCCGTTTCAACAAGAGATCTGCCTTTTCAGGGTTCAAGTGAGGACAAAAAACTCTAAAGTTATGCGTGATAGAGCTAGAGCAACACCATGATGAATGACCTCCTGTGAAGGCCTTGTGTTGATATGGGCAAACGCTTCTAAGGCCCGAGGCCTTACACAAATCTGGTTGCGTCGGCGATTTGCGTTGGTCCTAGTTGGTGGCCACCCACAACGTCGGCGTCTAGCTGAGAGAAACAACGTTACCTGTCCTTTTCCCTGACAATGTAGATCTCTTGCGACCAATTGTTCCTACACATGACCTAATAACTATGGTGTCAAAACGTGAGTATTTCATGCCTTCTATAGGAATTGTTGATACCAACAAGTCTTTGGTTGAGTCTATCCAGCCTCCAAGCTTGCCACATGTCGAAGAGAAGAAATACTATGAAGAAATAGAGGTTGAAGATGATTCTAAGGACAAACACAAAGAAGAAGGAGAAGCATCACATAGAATGAGAAGAAAAGGCAAATTCTTTTGCCTGAAGTAGAAATTGAACTCAATGAAGAAGTCCAAGAGATCAACAAGCCGATGGACGAAATCCTTGAATCATCTATTCCCTCTATTCCTTTACGGCCTCGAACAATGGTCACCATTCCAAGGTGGTCAAATTCTGAAAATCAATGAAGCTCCTAAGGAAGCAACATTGCTAAAAGAGTTTGAGCTTAGCCCCTAGGTCATTCCGTACTTCTTAAACTCAATGGCAACTCCATGGTTGGATGTGATGCGATCGATCCCCGTGGAGCAAGACCGATCTAGATTCGGATCGTTTGTTCTTCCCAAGCAAGCACTCGTTCTTCGCGTTCTTCGTGTTCTTGGCTTTCTTTAAGAACTCCTTCAATGGAAATAACGTTATGTTCCCCTTTCTTGAGTTTGGCGAATCAAACCCTGGCGGCAGATGGGTGGAGGGGTTCAACGTGATGAACACCCGAGGTGGTGGAAGGAGGCCAATATTATGGCTCCTTAGAGAACTTTGAGCAAAGGCTAGAAAGCCTTCAAAGAGAGAGAAAGAGAGGTGAAGCCAATGGACAACTAGGAGTGACTCTCAACTATGTTGTCTTAACTTAACTTGAGAATTACAATGAGAGTTCAAGCCTATTTATAGAAAAACAAGGGGAAAACTAGGGTTGAAGAGGAAACCCTAATGGGCTTGGACCTAAGACATCAAGGCCCAACCCATTACATTATTCTAAAATGGGAAAGCAAAACATAACAAGCAAAGCTATAAATGGTAAGTGGGCCCGAGGTGGAATCGTAAGATAACCCCCTAGAAATCAAGGGTCAAAAGGGAGACTCATGAACAACTTGGCTCGGACCCGAAGCTCGCACACATGCGGGTGACTAGAGATTGAGTAGCTCTGGCAATGCTTTAAGTACGGGCTCTAGTCATCGGCCCATCGGAACGCACCCTAAGGAGGTCCTCTTCGTCTCTCGCCGTCATGGGGGTAGGCATGGAGTCATCATTCTCCCCTTCTTGGCTGCGAAGCGTCCTCGTCGTACTCGGGGGGAGCATACGGAGAGAGATCTGAAACATTGAAGCTCAGATGGGTACCATACTCATCTGGCAGCTCGAGGCGGTATGCATTGTCACCAAGGCGTGCCAAAATGCAGAATGGTCCATCGCCTCGGGGATCTAGCTTGCTGCGACGCTTGGCTGGAAAGCGCTCCTTGCACAGATGGAGCCACACCATGTCGCCTTGCTCAAAGGTGATGTTGCGCCATCCCTTGTCCGCTTGGCGCTTGTACTGCTCAGCTCGGCGCTCAAGTTGCACACGGGTGCGCTCATGGAGGCTCTTGACAAACTCAGCACGGTCAAGACCTGTGGCGCTCTCGGCATCGTGAAGTGGCCGTGGTATCAAATCAAGCGGGGTGGCAGGGTTGAGGCCATAGACGACCTCGAATTGCGTCTTCTTGGTCGCCGAGTGCATGGACCCGTTGTAAGCAAATTCAAAATAGGGCAAACAATCTTCCCACCTGCGGATGTTACCTTTCAACATAGTGCGCAATAAGGCGCCAAGAGTACAGTTGGTCACTTCAGTTTGACCATCAGTCTGATGGTGACAACTAGTGGAGAAAAGAAGTCGCGTCCCCAATTTGGACCAAAGAGTCTTCCAAAAGTGACTCACAAACTTAGCACCGCGATCCGACACAATGCTACGAGGAATGCCATGTAGCTTGACTACATGCTCAAAGAACAAAGTGGCAACCTCCTGAGCATTGTTGATCATCTTGCATGCAATAAAGTGAGCCATTTTGGAAAATTTATCCACCACAACAAAAATTGAGTCCATCCCCTTCTTGGACATGGGAAACCCCGTTATGAAGTCCATAGAAATGTCCTCCCAAAGGGCTGCCAGAATTGGCAAAGGGGTATACAAGCCAAAGGGACTCGACTTGCTTTTGGCCTTATGGCATGTCACACAACTATTGCAGAACTTTGTGACATGGTCAAGCATTTTGGGCCAAAAGAAGTGCTCCTTGAGCGCGGCCAAAGTTTTGGCGATGCCGAAGTGGCCGCGCCCTTCGTGGGCTTCTTGGATAAGAAGTCTACGAATGGAGGTGTCGGGTATGCACAATTTGCCAGCTTTGTACAAAAACCCATGGTCCACATAATATCCCTCAGATTCTCCCTTTTGTATGCACAAGTCAAAGATTGCACCAAAGAAAGCATCTTGTGTATACAATTCCTTAATAAGAGAGAACCCAAGGACATTGGCATCCAGTTGGGAGAGAAGAGTGTACCTCCGAGACAACGCGTCGGCGACCACATTGTCCTTGCCCTTCTTGTACTTCACCACATATGGGAAGGTCTCCATGAATTCAACCCATCGAGCGTGGCGCCGGCCGAGATGCACTTGGCTCTTCAAATACTTGAGAGCCTCATGGTCAGAATGGATCACGAACTCCTTCGGCCAGAGGTAATGTTGCTATGTCTTCAAGACCCGGATCAAGGAGTAGAGCTCCTTGTCATACGTCGGGTAATTGAGAGTGGCACCGGTGAGCTTCTCGCTGAAGTATGCAATGGGGCGTCGGTCTTTGAGAAGCACACCACCTATGCCGTGGTTGGAGGCATCACATTCCACCTCAAAGGTCTTGGAAAAATCTGGCAGCTGAAGCAAGGGAGCATTGCATAAGCGATCCTTGAGTGTAGTGAATGCCACCTCGTGCGCATCACTCCACTCCACTGTAGCTCCCTTCTTGGTCAACTCATACAGTGGTGCGGCAATTGTGCTGAAATCCCGCACAAAACGCCGATAGAACCCAGCCAAGCCAAGGAAAAAATGAACCATGGTGGCCGTTGTTGACTGAGGCCACTCTCGAATGGCGCACACCTTCTCTTCATCGATGCGCGAGCCATCGTGTCCCACCATGAAACCTAGAAAGATAGTAGAAGGGGCACAAAAAGAACATTTGGAAAGGTTAGCAAATAATTTCTCCTTTCGGAGGCATTCGAGCACGAACCTGAGATGGCTAACATGTTCTTCCAAACTCTTGCTGTAGATCAGGATGTCGTCAAAGTAGACGACCACAAACTTGCCCAAGTAAGCCCGAAGAACCTGGTTCATGAGGCGCATGAAGGTGCTTGGGGTATTGGTGAGGCTGAAAGGCATCACGAGCCACTCATAGAGACCGTACTTGGTCTTGAAGGCGGTCTTCCACTCGTCGCCCTCCTTCATGCGGATCTAGTGGTAGCCACTCTTAAGATCGATCTTAGAGAACAAGGTGGCACCATGAAGCTGATCCAATATGTCATCAAGGCGAGGGCTTGGGTGGCAGTACTTGACCATGATTTGGTTGATGGCTCGACAATCTACACACATTCGCCAAGAGCCATCCTTCTTGGGCACAAGGATCACAGGCACAACACAAGGACTAAGGCTCTCACGGACATATCCTTTGTCCATGAGCTCTTGAACTTGACGTTGGAGTTCCTTAGTCTCTTCGGGGATAGCACGATATGGGGCCCGATTTGGCAAAGAAGCGCCCGACACAAAATCGATTTGGTGCTCGATTCCGCGCACCGGGGGCAAGCCAATGGGAAGCTCATCGGGCATAACATCTGAAAATTCATGCATCAAGGAAGCAACCGCATGTGGTAACTCTAACAAATCAATATTGACAATAAAGCAAGGGTTAGGTACCAGGAGAAAGCACAGACGTCGGCCGTGTAAGATAGGTTCCAGGTGGCGTTGGCGGGCCATGAGGAGTCGGGGCTCGCAAGTGCCCTTGATGGGTGCCGAAGATGGTAAGGCACCTGGGGCGGGGCCAGAAAGAGGAGCCGAAGATGTCTTGGCCTTGGCCGATGGCTGGCCTAGGTGCTGCAATGTAGAGGCTTCACAGCTTGGAAGGCTCTTTCCCTTGGCATTCTCGAGCGCCTTCACACGGTTGCGGTCCACTTGGTCTTGTAAAATCTCCTTCGGGGACATCGAAAGAAGAGTCACCTTCTTCGAGTTGTGCATAAACACATAGTTGTTAAGGAACCCATCATGGAGCACCTTCTTGTCAAGTTGCCAAGGACGGCCCAAGAGGAGGTGGGTGGCGTCCATAGCAATCACATGACATATCACCTTGTCTCGGTAGTAGCCAATGGAGAACTCGATGAGGCATTGGCGGTGAACCATAGCATTTCCCTTTCCCTCGGAAATCCACTAAAGGCTATACGGCTGTGGGTGCGGAGTGGTAGCCAGATTGAGGTGTTTGATCACCTTCTCATTCACGATGTTGCAACAACTCCCACCATCAATGATGACGCTCAACGAGTAAGTTTGGACCAAGCAACGAGTATGAAAGAGATTTTCTCGTTAGTCCAAAAGGATGCCCTCCTTGGCGGTTAGGACACGGTGAAAGACAAGGCTTAAAGGGGTGCCGTCAGCCTCGTCAATAGCGCCACAAAAATACTCCTCATCGCCAGCCTTATAGGCGGTGTCAACATGGTGCTCGGCCTCCATGGCCTCAAACTCATCATCAAAGGACTCATAACCAGATTGAGCCATGAATAGTACCTTCTTGTTGTTCGGACAATCCCGCTGCACATGTCCTCAGCCCTGGCACTTGAAGCAAACCCGATCACGAGCACGTTCCTCGATGGTGGCGCCAGGACGACTGGTTGGCACGGTGCCGCGAGTCGGAGGCGTGACATTGGTGGGCGCCTTGGACTGGTAATGAGGGCGAGTGGGGACCGAAGACTGGGGCGGTCCAGAGTGAGGTGCAACCATGGAAGGGCCAAACCTTGAAGCCGAATTGCGGGACCAATCGGCCTTCTTCCGTCTTTGGAACTGGTTGTGAATCTCCATGGCCGTGTAGGTCAAAGTGTAGATATCCTTGATGTTGAGGATTTGGAGTTGGTCCCGGATATCAACACTCAACCCACTCATGAAGGTTGTGCACATAGTCGTGGGTGACTGGTGAACACCGGCCTTGTGGCACAAATCCTCGAGCTCAACAAAGTACTCAAGGGGTGAACGGTTTCCCTGCTCGAAGAGGGCAATCCGAAGGCGCATCTGCTCAGCATAATCTTTAGGGACGTACTTCTTGGTCATCACATACACGAGCTGTGGCCATGTATGAATGCGGGGCAAGTAACGCCTCCTCCGCTCGGTCCTGAGTCGGTACCACCAAGCACGAGCATTGCCGGTGAAGTGTAAAGTAGCCGCTTTGACTCTTTCCCTCCCGGCATATCTGCAATGGTCGAAGGCATCCTCGGTGGCCAGTTTCCAATCAATAAACTTGGATGCATCATACTCGCCGACAAAGTGTTCAAGCTTCACCTTGATTTCGTGACGATGAGCTAGGAACCGGCTCATGGATGGGTCACGGTCTCGGGGCCGCCCATGACCGCAACGATGGCGCTGAGGCTCACGAGCGGGGCGCTCATTAGAGTACCACTCAGAATCATCGGATGGGTCATGGTGGTGTTGAGGGGGACCATGATGCGCCTCTGACATCTAGTCAGGATCATCACGTGGGTTAGGTCGACAGCGCCCTCGTTGGCCGCGAGGGCCGGGATGAGCCGGGGGAATCCAATCATCATCATGATCACTATCAAAGATTTCACCGATCGGACCGTTGTACGACCTTTCATTGGAGGCAACTTGCAAGTCCTCGTCGTCGCCCTCAAAATCTTGGTAATCACTTCCATAGGCCGCGTAGCTATTGCGGCCACCTGATGGGAAGCGCCTAGCAAAACGCTCCGCAACCTTGCCCCGGTCTCGAGTATCCACATAGAGAAGAGGATCCTCCGGAGCCGGGTCGTAGTCATCACCGGTTGGGTCACGTCCCACGAAATGGCTCGGGCGGGAGTAGGACACTCTGGGGTCGTGGCGATCATGATGGTTGACACGCCTTGGGTGGCTGTCGACTTTAGACCTCAAGGGGCGGGAAAACGCCGGGTGATGAGAGGTCAAATGAGCCATGGGATCTTTGCCTCAGAATAAGGCGGCTCCTTCTCTAGCTTGAGCCTCGAAGGCCGGGTCCACAAAAAGTTGTGGTGGCGGACCCATGGGCATCAGGGGTCTGGACTCTTGGACGGTACGGAGGGCGGCAACTTCGGCACGTAACTCAACAACGAGGGCATGGAGGCTAGCGGTGCCCTCGGAAGGGGAACGGTTTGCTACTTGCTCTTGGTTGCCGACGGGTGTGTTGTCATGCTCGGCATTGGGATCCATGGAAACCGAACCTATTGTGATCATGCACACACTGGAATCAAAGTAATCAAAGGCACGAGAACCTAACGACAAACCAAGTCCTTGTCACAAATGACACAAAATTTGGCACTCAAGGGCCGAGAACTTTGGGCAAGCGTGAGGCGGATTAGGCTTGATGTAAGGCTAGAAGCAATGAAGTAGCAAGCAATGATTCACTCAAGCGTTGTGATGCACAAAGAGTCAAAACTGATTTTCACGTGTTAGAAGTAATTCTTCTTGAAAGATAGCAACACAAATCAAACCTTTTACACATGTTGCAATTTAGACAATGGAAGGAAAGGAAACGGAAACCTTGCACCAAGTGGGGGATCTATAACCTTTTGTGTATGGCGAGTCTCTTTTTTTTTTTTGTAAAGCAATACTTTTTTTTTTTGAAATAGACAACGCAAGATTTTTTTTTTTGAAAGAAGTCACACAACTTTATGTTGTTGTGTGATTAGAGGTGAGAAGAGACAATCAACTATTAAGGAAGAAAAGCAAGCACAACTTCAATCAAATTAAATCTAAAAAATGAAAAGCATTCAAGACAACTTTATGCAAAGTTATCTACTTGCATGAATAACTATATGCTACTCGGGACACGGGAGTCTTGGAAAGTAATTTTTCTTAGACATTACTTTTTGACCTCGGAAATGGACGGTCAAACAATGAAAAATCATGCTTGAACCGCACAAGTGAAGGTGAACGGTAATGGACAGGCACAAAGTGAAGAATCACGCATGCACCGACCTTACGAAGGGAACAATGGCGGAAGCAATGGAGATATATGAACAAACTTAGAAACATAATTGAGTGCCAAAATTTAAAGATCGAAAGGAACAAGAAACTTAGCTTGAGGAATGGCTCTGATATCAATTATTGCGATCGATCCCCGTGGAGCAAGACCGATCTAGATTCGGATCGTTTGTTCTTCCCAAGCAAGCACTCGTTCTTCGCATTCTTCGTGTTCTTGGCTTTCTTCAAGAACTCCTTCAAGGGAAACAACGTTATGTTCCCCTTTCTTGAGTTTGGCGGATCAAACCCTGGCGGCGGATGGATGGAGGGGTTCAACGTGATGAACACCCGAGGTGGTGGAAGGAGGCCAACGTTATGGCTCCTTAGAGAACTTTGAGAAAAGGCTAGAAAGCCTTCAAAGAGAGAGAGAGAGAGAGAGAGAGAGAGAGAGAGAGAGAGAGAGAGAGAGAGAGAGAGAGAGAGAGAGAGGTGAAGCCAAGAGACAACTAGGAGTGACTCTCAACTATGTTGTCTTGACTTAACTTGAGAATTACAATGAGAGTTCAAGCCTATTTATAGAAAAACAAGGAGAAAACTAGGGTTGAAGAGGAAACCCTAATGGACTTGGGCCTAAGACATCAAGGCCCAACCCATTACATTATTCTAAAATGGGAAAGCAAAACATAACAAGCAAAGCTATAAATGGTAAGTGGGCCCGAGGGGGAATCGTAAGATAACCCCCTAGAAATCAAGGGTCAAAAGGGAGACTCACGAACAACTTGGCTCGGACCCGAAGCTCGCACACATGCGGGTGACTAGAGATTGAGTAGCTCTGGCAATGCTTTGAGCACGAGCTCTAGTCATGATGTGTTCTTGCCTATGATGACAAGCCAATTGTCAAAGGCGACACCTTTGGATCTAGTCTTAGGCGAGACGTCACTCCTTTTAGAGGTTATCGGACACGGTGGTGCTGCGAAGCGAACCCAGTGGAGGCGGTGTCGCCTTTAAATGGAGGGATATGTGACTTGAAAGACAAGTCTTTGGTGTCGTAGCATCGACTACGGAGGAAGGGAGATGCGAAGGAAGACTTGGCTTGAAGGTTCAAACAATTGCCGTAGCGTCGGCGGCGGCGGGAATGGGGATGCGAAGATAGAGGGGTGACGTCCGATCAAGGGAAGGAGGATAAATACTCTACTTGAAACCTTGATTAAAATTGAACGTGCTAAAACAAATAACATAGTTTGACTTAAATACTAGGGCGAGACATCGGATGGGCCGAGTCGAGCCTAGTGTGCTAGCCCATGCAAGCATGCAAAAGGCACAAACCCTAAAATAGAAATGACTATAAAGGAAACTATCTAAAATAAGCAATAATAACAAATATAGAAAGTGTCTCAAAAAGAACGCGGTGAAGGCATGGATGCAAACACCGCGAGAGGCGGCGACGAATGGTCGATGGCCTCACGAGTGGGTGCACGCGATGTCGGCTGCGATGATCGCGATGTTCCGATGCCGATGGTGGCGAGGACGACGAGTCTTGGGTTGGCGTCAGGGCTCCCTTGGCCAGCGACGACACGTGCGACAAGTGACGCGACGGTGGCGATGGCTTTGGACCTAGACCTTGTCACTGGCCCCTCTGAGCGTAGGCTCATGGCTTCTTCCTCGTCTTGGGCCCTCATGGGAGGCAGTGTCACATCACCCTCCCCTAATTGGCTATGAAGCGTCCCCACTTCACCATCATCAAACTCAGGCTCCACATATGGTGTCAAGTCCGCGACATTGAAGGACGCATGGAATCCAAAATCTGGGGGAAGATCGAGTTGATAGGCATTGTCCCCTATGGCCTTTATCACGCGGAATGGACCATCTCCACGCGGTGCCAATTTGTGCTTGCGTCGCGAGGGGAATCTTTCTTTTCGCAAGTGCACCCAGACGAGATCCCCGGGTGCAAAAACGACGTGGCGTCGTCCATTGTTCTTCTAGGAGGCATACTGCGCGGCCCTTCTCTCCAATTGGTCCCTGGTTCGTTGATGGAGCTCTTGTACCTGCTCTGCGCGATTGGCGGCGGAGACATGCACTGGGTCTCGTAATGGTCGCGGCGACAAATCAAGCGGCGTCAATGGATTCATGCCATACACCACTTCGAAAGGTGTCAACTTGGTCGCCGTGTGCTTGCATCTATTATAACAAAACTCGACAAGTGATAGTAAGTCCTCCCAACGCCTAGGGTTGGCTTTTAGCATCGTGCGAAGGAGGGCTCCTAGGGTTCGATTTGTGACCTCTGTTTGACCATCGGTCTGGGGGTGGTAGCTAGTGTAAAATATGAGTTTTGTTCCTAGCATACCCCAAAGAGTTCTCCAAAAATGACCAACGAACTTAGAATCCCTATCACTCACTATGGTACGTGGGACTCCATGAAGACGCACCACATTCTCAAAGAATAGATCTGCAATCTCACTAGCACTATGGGTTGTCTTACAAGCAATAAAATGTGCCATCTTAGAAAATCTATCTACGGCCACAAAAATAGAGTCTTTACCTCGTCTAGAGAGGGGCAAACCCGTGATGAAATCCATAGACAAATCTTCCCAGGGGCACTAGTAATGGGCAATGGTGTGTAGAGGCCGTGTGGGCTTGACTGAGCTTTGGCTCTTTGGCATGTCACACAACTTCTACAAAACCTGGTCACTTGGTGGGTCATTTTAGGCCAAAAGAAATGTTCTCTTAGGGCGGCCAAGGTCTTACTAATCCCAAAGTGTCCACGACTTTTGTGTGCTTCCTGAATCAAAAGGAGCCTAATGGAAGACCTAGGGATGCAAAGGCGACTAACCTTGTATAAATAACCCTCAGAAAGGAAATATGACTCAAACTCTCGAAATCTCAGGCAATGCTCGAATATAGGGGCAAAGAAAGGATCACTAGCATACAATTCTTTAATCAAAGCAAAATCCAAAACTTTAGTTTGCACATGAGTCAAGAGAACATACCTTCGAGATCTTATCTTTTGGATTTTTTTTTTATATATTATCCGAGATCTTATCTTTTGATCTTTTCGGATTTGCAAAAGGAAACAAAAAAAAAAATCGGTCTAAGTAACAAGAATATCACAAGTGTGATCTTTAGAGATAGGAGAGAGAAGATAAGATTTGATTTGATATCTTATAAGGAAATTCAGCTAACTTAACTAAAAAGCAAAATCTAGCAAACAAGGAAAGTCTATCCATGTGTGAAACAAGGAAACAAAATATTCTAGCATGCAAGATAACAAATGACCTAACACACCAAAACTTAGGGAACAAGGGAAAAAAAAATCCGGCCAAGATATTATCTTGTAGAAACCGATTAGGTGTTGCAAAGATGGAAACTTTGATTTTTCTCAAGATCTTACGAAAACTAACGTTGGGGGTTAAGAAATTTTTTTGTGAACAAGATGTAAACTTGAGTTCGTGACTTACAAGACTGCTGGGCTCTGATACCAGTTGATGTGTTCTTGCCTCCGATGACAAGCCAATTGTCAAAGGCGACACCTTTGGATCTAGTCTTGGGCAAGAAGTCACTCCTTTTAGAGGTTATCGGACATGGTGGTGCTGCGAAGCGAACCCGGTGGAGGTGTTCTGGAAGATCGCGGTGTCGGCGAGGCTGAGTGTCAAGATGAGTGTCACGACAGCGAAGACGACGTCGATGGCGAAGGCGAGGGAAAGCGCGATGGTGTCCGCGAGCGATTGACTGGATGGGTGTTTGGGCTTGTTGGCGACGACGATAGCGAAGACGATGACGAGTGTCAAGGCGATGCTAGCAATGGCGACAACGATGGTTTTGGTGGCGATTATGGACGCGATGGAAGCGATTGATGGAGTGAATGGATAGCGATGGCGGAAGCGATTAAATGGAGGGATATGTGACTTGAAAGACAAGTCTTTGGTGTCGTAGCATCGACTACGGAGGAAGGGAGATGCGAAGGAAGACTTGGCTTGAAGGTTCAAACAATTGCCGTAGCGTCGGCGGCGGCGGGAATGGGGATGCGAAGATAGAGGGGTGACGTCCGATCAAGGGAAGGAGGATAAACACTCTACTTGAAACCTTGATTAAAATTGAACGTGCTAAAACAAATAACATAGTTTGACTTAAATACTAGGGCGAGACATCGGATGGGCCGAGTCGAGCCTAGTGTGCTAGCCCATGCAAGCATGCAAAAGGCACAAACCCTAAAATAGAAATGACTATAAAGGAAACTATCTAAAATAAGCAATAATAACAAATATAGAAAGTGTCTCAAAAAGAACGCGGCGAAGGCATGGATGCAAACACCGCGAGAGGCGGCGACGAAGGGTCGATGGCCTCGCGAGTGGGTGCACGCGATGCCGGCTGTGATGATCGCGATGTTCCGATGCCGATGGTGGCGAGGACGACGAGTCTTGGGTTGGCGTCAGGGCTCCCTTGGCCAGCGACGACGCGTGCGACAAGTGACGCGACGGCGGCGGCGATGGCTTTGGACCTAGACCTTGTCACTGGGCCCTCTGAGCGTAGGCTCATGGCTTCTTCCTCATCTTGGGCCGTCATGGGTGGCAGAGTCACATCACCCTCCCCTACTTGGCTGTGAAGCGTCCCCACTTCACCATCATCAAACTCAGGCTCCACATGTGGTGTCAAGTCCGCGACATTGAAGGATGCGTGGACTCCAAAATCTGGGGGAAGATCGAGTTGATAGGAATTGTGCCCTATGGCCTTTATCACACGGAATGGACCATCTCCACGCGGTGCCAATTTGTGCTTGTGCCGCGAGGGGAACGTTTCTTTTCGCAAGTGCACCTAGACGAGATCCCCGGGTGCAAAAACGACGCGGCGTCGACCATTGTTCTTCTGGGAGACATACTGCGCGGCCCTTCTCTCCAACTGGTCCCTGGTTCGTTGATGGAACTCTTGTACCTGCTCTTCGCGATTGGAGGCGGAGACATGCACTGGGTCTCGCAGTGGTCGCGACGACAAATCAAGCGGCGTTAATGGATTCATGCCATACACCACTTCGAAATGTGTCAACTTGGTCGCCGTGTGCCTGCATCTATTGTAACAAAACTCGACAAGTGATAGTAAGTCCTCCCAACGCCTAGGGTTGGCTTTTAGCATCGTGCGAAGGAGGGCTCCTAGGGTTCGATTTGTGACCTCTGTTTGGCCATCGGTCTGGGGGTGGTAGCTAGTGGAAAATAGGAGTTTTATTCCTAGCTTACCCCAAAGAGTTCTCCAAAAATGACCAATGAACTTAGAATCCCTATCACTCACTATGGTACGTGGGACTCCATGAAGACGCACCACATGCTCAAAGAATAGATCTGCCACCTCACTAGCACTATGGGTTGTCTTACAAGCAATAAAATGTGCCATCTTAGAAATTCTATCTACGACTACAAAAATAGAGTCTTTACCTCATCTAGAGAGGGGCAAACCCGTGATGAAATCCATAGACAAATCTTCCCAGAAGGCACTAGGAATGGGCAATGGTGTGTAGAGGCCGTGTGGGCTTGACAGAGCTTTGGCTCTTTGGCATGTCACACAACTTCTACAAAACCTAGTCACTTGGTGGGTCATTTTAGGCCAAAAGAAATGTTCTCTTAGGACGGCCAATGTCTTACTAATCCCAAAGTGTCCATGACTTTTGTGTGCTTCCTGAATCAAAAGGAGCCTAATGGAAGACCTAGGGATGCAAATGCGACTAGCCTTGTATAAATAACCCTCAGAAAGGAAATATGACTCAAACTCTCGAAATCTCAGGCAATGCTCGAATTTAGGGGGAAAGAAATGATCACTAGCATACAATTCTTTAATCAAAGCAAAACCCAAAACTTTAGTTTGCACATGAGTCAAGAGAACATACCTTCGAGATCTTATCTTTTGGATCTTTTTTTTTTAATATATATTATCCGAGATCTTATCTTTTGATCTTTTCGGATTTGCAAAAGGAAACAAAAAGCAAAATTGGTCTAAGTAACAAGAATATCACAAGCGTGATCTTTAGAGATAGGAGAGATAAGATAAGATTGGATTTGATATCTTATAAGGAAATTCGGCTAACTTAACTAAAAAGCAAAATCTAGCAAACAAGGAAAGTCTATCCACGCGTGAAACAAGGAAACAAAATATTCTAACATGCAAGATAACAAATTACCTAACACACCAAAACTTAGGGAACAAGGAAAACAAATTTTCAGCCAAGATATTATCTTGTAGAAACCGATTAGGTGTTGCAAAGATGGAAACTTTGATTTTTCTCAAGATCTTACGAAAACTAACATTGGGGTTAAGAAATTTTTTGTGAACAAGATGTAAACTTGAGTTCGTGACTTACAAGACTGCTGGGCTCTGATATCAGTTGATGTGTTCTTGCCTCCGATGATAAGCCAATTGTCAAAGGCGACACCTTTGGATCTAGTCTTGGGCGAGAAGTCACTCCTTTTAGAGGTTATCGGACACAGTGGTGCTGCGAAGCAAACCCGGTGGAGGTGGTCTGGAAGATCGCGGTGTCGGCGAGGCTGAGTGTCACGATGAGTGTCACGACAACAAAGACGACGTCGATGGTGAAGGCGAGGGCAAGCGCGATGGTGTCCGCGAGTGATTGACTGGATGGGTGTCTGGGCTTGTTGGCGACGACGATAGCGAAGACGATGACGAGTGTCAAGGTGATGCTAGCGATGGCGACAACGATGGTTTTGGTGGCGATTGTGGACGCGATGGAAGCGATTGATGGAGTGAATGGATATCGATGGCGGAAGCGATTAAATGGAGGGATAGGTGACTTGAAAGACAAGTCTTTGGTGTCGTAGCGTCGACTGCAGAGGAAGGGAGATGCGAAGGAAGACTTGGCTTGAAGGTTCAAGCAATTGCCGTAGCGTCGGCGGCGGAGGGAATGGGGATGTGAAGATAGAGGGGTGACGTCCGATCAAGGAAAGGAGGATAAACACTCTACTTGAAACCTTGATTAAAATTGAACGTGCTAAAACAAATAACACAGTTTGACTTAAATACTAGGGCGAGACATCGGATGGGCCGAGTCGAGCCTAGTGGGCTAGCCCATGCAAGCATGCAAAAGGCACAAACCCTAAAATAAAAATGACTATAAAAGGAAACTATCTAAAATAAGCAATAATAACAAATATAGAAAGTGTCTCAAAAAGAACGCAGCGAAGGCATGGATGCAAACACCACGAGAGGCGGCGACGAAGGGTTGATGGCCTCGCGAGTGGGTGCACGCGATGCCGGCTGCGATGATCGCGATGTTCCGATGCCGATGGTGGCGAGGACGACGAGTCTTGGGTTGGCGTCAGGGCTCCCTTGGCCAGCGACGACGCGTGCGACAAGTGACGCGATGGCTGCGGCGATGGCTTTGGACCTAGATCTTGTCACTGGGCCCTCTGAGCGTAGGCTCATGGCTTCTTCCTCGTCTTGGGCCGTCATGAGAGGCAGGGTCACATCAAGTCATCAACCCATCAGAACGCACCCTAAGGAGGTCCTCTTCGTCTCTCGCCGTCATGGGGGTAGGCATGGAGTCATCAGGATGCCATTCTAAGACTTCTGACATGTATTCCATTCAATTTGTTAGAAATGGAAGTCACCATGCCTTGTTTCAAGGAGATCAAATTTGGTGTCGCTTCCAATGAGAGTTACCATGAATAGAGTTACTAGCACCATCTAATTCTTAACAAAAGAGTAGAAGGAGACCACCATTCAGGGAAGAATCATTTTCTCAGGACTCTTTTATGTCATTGATTGATAATGAGATTGCATCTAGGGATATAACTTCTTATTTGTTGATTAGTTATCTCACATCTAGGACTATGTATTCTTGTTTGCATCATGATTCTCTTGCTCAATTTGTGACGCAAAGTATGTAATCAACTCATATGAGATTCTTTATGAATAAGCATGTTATTTGCCTAGATTGTTGCATCTTATACATATGCTTAGGAATAAGAACGGGAGATGCGTAGCATTAGCTTACATATTGTTGTCCCATATATAGATAGCTATGCCATAAGTACTATTGTCTCAATGCGTTGGACATATTGAAAACTCCCCCCTAAGTTTTCTTTTAATACATGAGCAACGTCTAGCCTCACATCTTGCGTATCATTTTGCTCATCTTTATAATTTGGGAAGATTTTCCAATTCTAAGTACTTGATGTTGGTTGTCGTAGGTATATCGGATCCGAGGACGATTCCGCTTCAAAAAGAGGAGAATAATGTAAATTTTCCTCACATCAACAACAATACTCAAGTTTTCTTCAAGTCTGTTGGAGACAGAGCCAAGGACGAGATTTAGAACCGTTGTAGTATAAGTCTGTAACGTTGTTTCTAGTGTGAAAGCATTGTATATGTTAGGTTGTGGTAAAACAAAATTGATTGAAGTAATTAATGAGGCAACATCCAATTTTATGGATAGATTAGGTATTACATGAAGAATGCAGATCAAATACAAACGAAATTTACGGTGCAAAAGTACACAATAAGTTGGACAGTCGCAAAATTCTACGATTGGGATAGCACTCAAAGGTCCACCTTAGTATGCACTCGTCGTCCTCGCCACCATCGGCATCGGAACATCGCGATCATCACAGTCGGCATCGCGTGCACCCACTCGCGAGGCCATCGACCCTTCGTCGCCGCCTCTCGTGGTGTTTGCATCCATGCCTTCTCCGCGTTCTTTTTGAGACACTTTCTATATTTGTTATTATTGCTTATTTTAGATAGTTTTCTTTTATAGTCATTTTTATTTTAGGGTTTGTGCCTTTTGCATGCTTGCATGGGCTAGTCCACTAGGCTCGACTCGGCCCATCCGATGTCTCGCCCTAGTATTTAAGTCAAACTGTGTTATTTGTTTCAGCACGTTCAATTTTAATCAAGGTTTCAAGTAGAGTGTTTATCCTCCTTCCCTTGATCGGACGTCACCCCTCTATCTTCGCATCCCCATTCCCTCCGCCGCCGACGCTACGGCAATTGCTTGAACCTTCAAGCCAAGTCTTCCTTCACATCTCCCTTCCTCCGCAGTCGACGCTACGACACCAAAGACTTGTCTTTCAAGTCACCTATCCCTCCATTTAATCGCTTCCGCCGTGATGAACCCGGCGCCCGCCGCCAGAGGGCAGAGTGCCTATTTTGGCCTCGGCCTTGGTGGTCGTTGTTCGGGCGTCGTTCCTTTCGTTCTCTTTCGTCTTCTTTAGATTCGTACTGTTGTTATGTCGGATCTAACTTAGTGATAAACACTACTTTGTAGGGCTTAACTAAAAGTTATTAGAGGGTTTTATTGGTGCCATTCAGGTAGATTTAGACACATTCATGTGCATGGTGTTTGGGGGCGAAGATTGGTGTTTTGAGCTTATTGGAGTACATTTGAAGATTCGGGATATGGAGCCACCAAGGAGTATGGAGTTAGAGAGGAGAAGTGTGGATTTGGTGGTCTGGAGAAGCAAATTGAAGATATCCAGAGGAAGAGAAGTTGACCACTGAGGAGACGAAGAAGAACCAAGGAGAGAGTCCACACGAGAGTAGAAGAACAATGTGCTGAATTCAATTGATTCGTTCTCTCTACTCAGATGTCCAAATGCAGTGATTCCAATTCGAGGAGTTAGATCTTGAAGTCTACTACAAGTCCCCAAAATATGAGCGCAATCCGAGTTAAGAATAAAAAGTTATTAAGTTTTTACGAAAGTGGTGCAGAAGCTGAAAATCGAGCATTAACCGCGATCGCGGGTCTTGGGCCGCGATCGCGGGTCATCAGCGCTGAAAGCTGCGTCTTTTCCTGAGCTTATCTTTTCAGATTTCTTTTTTCCCTTTTTCTTATTTTTAATTTATTTAGTTTCTTAATGGGCTAGATCATTTTGTTAGAGCCCTATAAATACTTTCTTTTAGCATTAGAGTTAAAATCTTCCACACTTTAGTTGCAATTTTCATTGATCGTTGTTTTCTTTTCCTTTGAAGTTTTCACCATGTCTATGAGGAGCTAAGCCTCTTTGGTTTAGTCCGGTAATGGAAGCATGAGTTTATTCATCTGGTTGTGAGGTTTTGTTCCTATCTATTTATTCCTATTGAGTTATATTAACTCTTCTAAGCTTATTCCATTAGATTTCATTAATTGCACTAGCCCGCGCAACTAGTTGTTATTGGTGATTTTCATATTGCTAGGATTAGGAAACTGTTGGGCTAACGTCCTATTCTGCTGTAGCAACTACAATTTACATGCTCTGGTTGAAATTGTTCTATTGTAGGGAGAGATAATTACATGGTGAATGCATCTGAGCGAGCGTTCTGTGTATCCTGGTTAATTCTTATATGCATTGCTGCCTTTGGGTTGAACCATTAGTGGTACTAGGGTTATTCATTGGTAAGGGTTCTTTGTGGAAGGTTTCCATCTGAATTTACATAAGACCGGGACAGGAATAACCGAATAGGAAGATAGGACTTAATCTATGAACAACCTTTGAATGACTTATGTGGACATTACTTGGCTAAGTGTTTTTCTCTATTGATATTTCATCCATTCTACTTTGTTTTGTTTGTTTTGCTTGTGACCAACCAACCTACAAAACCCCCCTCTTGTTACTATTGCATGCGAACAACACATAGATTAATCCCTTCCTCCCTGTGGATTCGACCCTTGCTTGCCCTAACTACTTGTTTAGGTTTGCTAGGATTTATTTGATTAGGTGATACGACGACTACCCCCCTTATCAAATTGGCGCCGTTGTCGGGGAGGCAAGGCTTGATTTTCCTGTGTGTTTGTTTGTGTGCGTGTTACTTTGGTGTGGACCTATCTTACGGTCCACACCAGTGCTACTAATTTTTGTTTTTCCTTTTTGCTTTTGATACAGATATGAGTTTTTGGGGAGATCCACGAGATGACCTATACTCCTACTCATTCTCCCCAGAGAGGGGATATCACCCCTATTCGAGTGCAGCAGGACCAATCAGATCCTACAGAATCTGTCACGCAACGCTGCACATCACCGATGATTGTCCAGGACTTTCCGCATTCGCAGCTACAATAAATGCACGAAGAGGTGTTGACTCGCATGGGCCGAGACATGAGCCATACTCACACCAACAACAGTTCAGTCCGTATGGAAATCAACCACCATACATGCAACCATATTCATATGGAGTCCAAGGACAGAACGCAAGTTTGTATGTGCCCGGTGCAGATGCACTCAACACTTTGACGCAAAGCATTGTAACCCTGGCTCAGAACATGTCCTCAATGAATACAACGATGGTTCAGAATGTTCCTTTGTTGGGAAAAAGAGTAGAAACGGTAGCCCAACAACAGCAAGAGGCGACCCCCAAGTATCCAGAGCCGGCTGAACCAACTAAATCAAGTATTGATGAAGTTGAAGTCCGAAATATCTCAAGTCCCTGCAGTAGAAAATACACAAGAGACTGTCTGTGCTGTGCCACTGAGGTGCGGGGCTGAGAACGAGGCTAAAAGGGTCGCTGAGGAGGAAGTCCAGGAGAGTATGGAGGTACCTCATGAAGAAAAAGAGGTCGAGAGCGAGAAAGAAGCCGACGAACAGGAACCGCGACCGTGACCTGCCAACCGCGATCGCGGCTCCTTCGCTGAATTAAATTGGCCAGAAGTCGAGAGTAAACCGCGACCGCGGTCCGAAGACCGCGATCGCGGCCTGATCACTGTGGGAAATCTCGAGGATTTGACGTCACCGCGACCGCGACCTACCAACCGTGATCGCGGTTCTTCCCCAGAAGCGGCTGTTCCTCCCGAAATCGTCCCCGACCCTCTCAAGGATGCCTATGATGAGTATGTGCATCTAAACTCTCTCCCACTTGTCTTGCTGCACCCCGTTACACCCTTCCCTGTGGCTCTGAAGGACACCAGAATGGTGAAGAACGACAAAGGTTTATTTGACACCTTTAGTAGCCGTAAGGCGAACGTTCCTCTGGTCACTCTGTCATACATCACCCCTCGTTGCCCAAAATTTTTAAGGGTGTTGGGCAACATCAAGAAGAAGCCAAAAGGGAGGCACAAAAAGGAAGCATTGATCCAAGTGGCTGATTTTTATACGCTGGGCACGGGGCATGACATACATGTAGCCCCTGAGATGCTGGGTAGACCATTTCTGAAGATGGCAAGTGCATTCATAGATATGAACTGCACTCCATCCATCACGAAGTGCAGGAGAATGGGGGCAATGCTCAACATGGAGCATATAAAGAGGCATCCGCCTGATCCAGGCCCCAGGAGTTCAGTTGTTGTGAGCAACCCTAGTTGAGGAGGATGAGTAGTATGTCAAGCCATGACAATAACTAAGGCGCTGTCCGGGAGGCAACCCGAGGTATGTATTTTTTTCCTTTGTTCTTTCTTTCTTTGTTCTCGCATTATTTTGGTGTGTTTTCGCTTTGTTTTTGTTTTCGACTACATCACGCAGGAAAGCCGAGAAGAAACCGCGACCGCGGTATAACACCCGCGATCGCGGCCGGAGAAAGTCGAGCAAAAACTGCGATCGCGGCACAAAACCCGCGATCGCGGGCCCACGGCACGCCGCGAATTAGGGTTAGTAAAAAAAAAAAAAATTAAAAAAAAACAAAAACCGCGATCGCGGGTACTGTTCACCCGCGATCATGGGGTTACTGCGCATCGATAAAAAAAAAAAGTCGTACGTTACCCGCGATCGCGGCCTTCACTACCGCGATCGCGGTTCCTCCACGGTGTTCCTTCCATGGCGATTTTTCCACGGCGGTTCATTCATGGCGGTTCTGAGGCGGTCTTTCTTCATCATGTTCGCGAGCAACAACCGGTGTACCCTTGATCCATCCATTGTTGTTGTTCCCTGCGATACGTCTTCACCTATGCGTCACCACTTGTGCATACTGAGTTCGGAGTTCCAGCATTCCATGATTTATCTCTTGGGAAGTTCGACTGTTGAAGTGGTGATGAAGTTTATGAGGATCCCTACATCCCTGAGTACCTTCCTATTGACGAAGACTACCACCCCGGCGTACGCTCAGTGAGTTCTTTCTTTCTTCTCCTCAATTTTTTCTTTGTCTTCCATACATTGAGGACAATGCATGATTCAAGCATGTGGGAGTAGAAAGTACTTGCTATCTATCTTGTAACTTAGTTTCGATTTCAACATTGTTATTTCCATTCAGCATTATCCATTGTTCGCATTCCCTTTTTAAAAAAAAAAATTTAGAAAAAGTCAAAAAGCAAAAAAAAAAGACATACATGAAAATCCTGGGACAAGTCGAAAACCCGAAAGGGCGGCTTGGGTAATAAGCAGGTGGCCCGGACCAGCGCTAGGCTAGGGTAAAAAGGTGTCTGAGTGACGTGAGCATATGTGAGCACATGTATGAAAAAAAATATGAGCGGCTAGGATGAAAACCCGAAAGGGCTCCTAGGCAAAATGAGTGAAAAGAAGAGGAGTGATTTTAGGATCTCATTTTACCTGGAGGGGCGACATAAGAAGAGGAGACAAATAAGGATTGTCGGATAGGTCACTCTGGGAGGCATAAGGAGTCATAGATGGAGGCTAGGATTAGAGTTCACTTTACACCATTGGATATTCGGGTTGAGCTTGGGGGAAGTACTCTGCTTGCCCTCAAGCTTGTTAAGTTGTGGATGTGTTGTAGATGAGATTGGTGCCAGGAGCTTGGCATGGATTAGGTAACTCTTAGTTGGAGGATATGCTTCCTGAGACCTTGGGTGCTGCATTGGAGGAGTAGACTTTCTTTTAGTTTATTCGAGGACGAGCAAAGGTCTAAGCATGGGAGGGTTTGATAAGCACTACTTTGTAGGGCTTAACTAAGAGTTATTAGAGGGTTTTATTGGTGCCATTCGGGTAGATTTAGACACATTCATGTGCATGGTGTTTGGGGGCGAAGATTGGTGTTTTGGTGGTGTTTTGAGCTTATTGGAGTACATTTGAAGATTCGGGATATGGAGCCACCAAGGAGTATGAAGTTAGAGAGGAGAAGTGTGGATTTGGTGGTCTGGAGAAGCAAATTGAAGATATCCAGAGGAAGAGAAGTTGACCACTGAGGAGACAAGAAGAACCAAGAAGAGAGTCCACACGAGAGTAGAAGAACAATATGCTGAATTCAATTGATTCGTTCTCTCTACTCAGATGTCCAAATGCAGTGATTCCAATTCGAGGAGTTAGATCTTGAAGTCTACTACAAGTCCCCAAACTACGAGTGCAATCCGAGTTGGGAATAAAAAGTTATTAAGTTTTTACGAAAGTGGTGCAGAAGCTGAAAATCGAGCATTAACTGCTATCGCGGGTCTTGGGCCGCGATCGCGGGTCATCAGCGCCGAAAGCTGCGTCTTTTCCTGAGCTTATCTTTTCAGATTTTTTTTTCCATTTTTCTTATTTTTAATTTAGTTAGTTTCTTAATGGACTAGGTCATTTTGTTAGAGTCCTATAAATATTTTCTTTTAGCATTAGGGTTAAAATCTTCCACACTTTAGTTGCAATTTTCATTCATCGTTGTTTTCTTTTCCTTTGAAGTTTTCACCATGTCTATGAGGAGCTAAGCCTCTTTGGCTTAGTCCGATAATGGAAGCATGAGTTTATTCATCTGGTTGTGAGGTTTTGTTCCTATCTATTTATTTCTATTGAGTTATATTATCTCTTCTAAGCTTATTCCATTGGATTTCATTAATTGCACTAGCCCGCACAACTAGTTGTTATTGGTGATTTTCATATTGCTAGGATTAGGAAACTGTTGGGCTAACGTCCTATTCTGCTGTAGCAACTACAATTTACATGCTCTGGTTAAAATTGTTCTATTGTAGGGAGAGATAATTACATGGTAAATGCATATGAGCGAGCGTTCTGTGTATCCTGGTTAATTCTTATATGCATTGCTGCCTTTGGGTTGAACCTTTAGTGGTACTAGGGTTATTCATTGGTAAGGGTTCTTTGTGGAAGGTTTCCCTCTGAATCTACATAAGATCGGGACAGGAATAACCGAATAGGAAGATAGGACTTAATCTATGAACAACCTTTGAATGACTTATGTTGACATTACTTGGCTAAGTGTTTTTTTCTATTGATATTTCATCCATTCTACTTTGTTTTGTTTGTTTTGCTTGTGACCAACCAACCTATAAAACCCCCCTCTTGTTACTATTGCATGCGAACAACACATAGATTAATCCCTTCCTCCCTGTGGATTCGACCCTTGCTTTCCCTAACTACTTATTTAGGTTTGCTAGGATTTATTTGATTAGGTGATACGACGACTATCCCCCCTATCACTTAGGGTTTCTTTATGGGTCGACTTGAAGGTCGTTGTGCTGTCGGAGCTATACCTGTGTCGAGCCCGGAATCCCGTTGTCTCTGCTTTGTTCCAGATCTACGGATTAAGGCAAGTGGCGGTTCGCTCTTGCTTAATCATTCCATGTTTCATTAATTATCAATTGTTTAATTGTTAATTAAATTGGAGTGAACTGTTATTTTCATTTGGGAACTAATTTCATAAATAAACGTGATTAAAGTAATGTTATGATAGGTTGTATATCTGTTAGAACAACGCTATTATATGTGATAATTACCGTGATGGTATTGTTGTGAATTTAATCTTAATGCTAGAATAGCATGTGGGTTAATAGGAAAACTAATCCAAGTAAGGATTAGCCGTTTCTATTATCTCTATGTTTAAGTTGATTGCCTGGATGGCTTTAATGTGAATAATTGTTGTGTTAGACTGTTTAGTTAACACGAGTGTTCGTAGGAACGCTAATCCAAGTAAGGATTAGTCGTTTCTTTATAACTTAATGTTCGTAGGAACGCTAATCCAAGTAAGGATTTGTCGTTTCTTTAAATCGTAATACTCCTCGGGTAAATTTCCGGATAATAAATTAAGGGTCATGACCTATGCTTCTTATCCACCGTTAAGGATCTGAAGTGTTTTAAGCGTCTTGCAAGCGCCATTGGATGAGCATAATTGCAGTCATGTGTATTAAGCACTTAGCTAGTGCAATTGCAGTGAACGTAACTGTCATCCTATAAATTAAAGTGTAAGCACTGTGGCAGTGTAATCTAGGTGAACGTAAGATCACCCTGTGTAATAATAACTCCGTTGTTCTCGGAATAATGTTAAGCCTCGTGTGTGCGTGTGCGTGTGTGTGTTTTTGTGTTGTGTTAATTTGGGTCGACATGATTGTCACCCTGGGATTTAAGCTTTGTGCCGCTCTTAATAACATTAACGTGTTTCAATAAAGTGTGTTTGGTAATTAAATAAGATATGTGCCCGAGTGCACATGATTAATAAACCTTCGACGAGTAGTGCAACTAAGTTATAGTGCAGCTAGGAAAACTCGTCTCGACTTTGATCATAGTACGTTCTCTTTTCAATCTGGATTCGCTGTATGCGATGAGGTTGGTTGTGAACTGAAGCATCTCAGTCAACTTTTAAATCATTTGTGTGTGTAACTTTAATGTTCCCTAGCAGTTGTCATAATTTCCTATAAGGCTCATTTCAGTTGGAGTCTTCTCTTCAGTGCATATCTTAATTGTTAAATCATTCCGTGAAAGTGCCGGGTTATATATCGTTCCTTCGGTTTTTATTCAAGGGACAATGATAGTAAACGGTCACGATCACTCGAACCACTCTGCTTTGTACCCTTGCTAGTCTATTCAGTAGACTAACCCACGAACTTTGTTCTCTGCATGTTGGCTGGTGTCATCCGTTCGATTCGGTACATCAGGAGTTGATGCCCAGAGTTTAAGTAACCTATTGAAGGATAAGAAGCTTGCAGACGAAGAATTAAAAGTTAGTGTTTTAAGCTGTTAAGTGTTTTAAAATTGTTAAAGTGTTACTTCAATGTATCTTCATAATTTAGCCATGTTATAAGTTGACTCTTTAAAGTCTTCCGCTGTGTAATTTAAAGTCTTCCGCTGTTTAATCTTTCCATTATTATGTAATTATGTTATGTATTTAAGCTTAATTGTTCTGGAAAAGCCTGGGGTGACTTTGGACGGTAAAGTCTGAGGTCACTGGCATGTAATATCTCCGGTATAAATTGGGGGTGTTACAACCTTCCCGAATACCGCAAGATGGTCTGAACACTTATCTAGGTTCATTATTAACTAAGACATAGAAAGATGATATATGAGATCTTTGACGAAGTAAACAACCAACCTCTCTCTCTTTATTCGTTGGTCGAGCTCGTTTACATTACGCATGAAATTTCCAAGGAATCGTTCCTATGCATTACTTCACTATAACTCTATTTTGCTTTTTTATGGGCGACACTTTCATGTTTTCTTTGTTTAGGCTCTCTGTTGTTCTTTTTTAGTTCAATACCTGACACACCAAAGGAACAACAACCACATAAAATTCCATGGTGATTGTTATCACCAAAATTAAAAGGCATTGTCTTTCAACAATTTTTTCCTTTTTGCTGATGACAAAAAGAAAAAAAAATTCAATTGATAAACACTATGTATGGAATTATTTCTTCAAAGAACCATACTTGTCACTTTGGTCACCATTTTCCCCCTTTTGCATCACAAATGATCAACAACCTTTTCAAAATTAGAACACAGAAAAAAACTTAGCCGTCAAAATAATTCATTCATCTTTCCTTGAGAAAATAACTTAAAATTTAGGGAAATCAGCAAAAATGCTAAGAAATATCATGAAACGAAGCAAAAACAAAGAACATTAAAGACTAAAACAGAGGCAAGACAACTAGGGGAAAACAAGAGGGGGTCCACTTTGGCACTAGTATCAATGGTCACATTTCAATCCAAATTCTCCAAAGACTGTAAGATGCTTTCTAGACAAAGCAACCAACTTCTTCACAATCGTCTTAGATGACGTTTGCAATCCCTCCTCATGGATGCCTCTTGGTACTTCATTTTCCCAATGTTGGTCATGTCCAGATCTTGACCAATAAGCTCTTCCATCTCAGGTTTGTACAGATCTTCCTTAGTCAATATTTTCTTGACCAAGTCAATGTAATAACCTTAGGCAGATCAATTTTCCCATGTGTTGTTGCACAATCACCTTAGGCAAATCAATTTTCTCTTTCACCAAAAACTTATCAAGCAACACCATGTCATTGATTGTAATTGTGGTCCTTTTCTCCTTGGGGGAACCACAACTCTAGTGATGTATTATTGTGCCTACTTACCCACCATGCTCAGCTCATAAAGTGGTTAAGCTTCTCGTCTTCTCAAAGCCATATACTCTAAGAACAATCTACTCCTTGTCCTCTTTTTGACATCCTTATGGAAGCTCACTGATAAGCACTACTTTGTAGGGCTTAAGTAAGAGTCATTAGAGGTTTTATTGGTGCCATTCGAGTAGATTTAGACACATTCATGTGCATGGCGTGTGGGGGCAAAGTTTGATAATTAATTAAATGCCACGTGATTGGTGGGCCGAATTGGATGAAATAAAGGCCCAATTAAAATGAAGAAGCAGCGGCCGCGTAATTGCTGGAATTGAAGATGGGCCGTGATAAGGAGAGGCCCACGTGAAGGCTGGGGCCCGCGTGAAACGAAGAAGAAATTGCCTCCGCGTGAATTGAAGAAAGCGGATGATGACGTCAGCCGTGACATCAACGGAAGCTGCCATTGGATTTGGATGAGAAAGTGTGGGCCGAAGGAGCTGATGCATGCATGAGGTGGGCCGAGCAGGTGGATTTTGGAATTGGGCCGCGCGTTGCTGATGCTTGGAGAGGCTTTGCCGAGAATTTGCCGAAAGTGCCTTGGACGAGCTGCTCGAGAGGCTTTGCCGAAGACGGGATTAATTCCCAATTTCCTTTAATTATTTTTATTATTATTTTATTACTTTCGTTTTAGGTTAATTTCAGATTTTATTTCCTTTAGTATTTGAGGGTTGAAAAAGGCTTGTTTGCATATCTTCTATATTATCTTGAAACCTTAATTTCCCTTTCTACATTCTACGTTATGAAGAACTAAGTCCCCTTGGCTTAGTTAGACGCTGAAGCTTTCGTTTGTATTAAGTTGTGAGATTCTTGTTCTTAATCTATTGCATGGTTTTTATCTTTCTCTTGCTTAAGTTGCTTATGATTGATATTGATAATCTCTATTTGGACGCATCTAGGGTTTATTGTTATTGATTGATTGCTAGATTTAGATTGTTACTGGTTGAGCATATCTATTTCATAGTAGCAACTGCATCGTACTAGTAACTGGTTGTGCTAATCTTATGCAGAAGAGAATTGATTTACATTCTAGGATAAAACTGGTTGTTTTATTCTAGGGTTGTATCCAACTATATTCCTATCCGTAAGGCGGCTGTTAAACTGAATCTTGATAGTTTTAGGGTTGTTTAATTAGTTAGTGCTAATAGTATCTGGTTGTGCTATTAGTTATATCTGAAAAGGAATTGGAATTACCATTGCATGTGATTTTGAATGAGTATCTATGATCAACTTGTCATACGAATAGTGGATGTTGTTTGACTAAGTGCTTTTCCCATCACTGATTTCAAAACTCTTTCGCTTGTTTACTTTTGCATGCTTAGTTACTTAAAACAAACAAAACCCCCCTTTGGTTACTTTGGTTTGACGCATAACTTGCATATTAAGATAGATCCGTCTCCCTGTGGATTTGACCCGTACTTACCTAGGATTACGGTTTAAGTTTTGTTTGGATATTTTGCATAGCAGTTTTTATACGACAAAAACCTGTTATCACTCACTAAACCCAATATATGGAACAACCAACAACTTATTGATGATGGTGCTTGAGAAATTGAACTCTTCCTCTTGCACAATATTAGTTCCCACGAGAACTGTTGTGTTGACGACAAATATGTGGTAGAATTGCCTCATCAAGTCAAAGCTTACTTTGATCTTTGTCAGGAAAAAGTGTTCCCATCCTCAGAACGAGATCAGATCTAACAATTCAGTTAGTTTGTTTGTTTGAGGAAAGTAGGGGTAATAATCATGGGAATCACGATCTTCTCCAGTACGTCCTCAACACTAGTAGATAGCCAAACTTCTATGTTTGGGGTCATTGTTCCTTTCTTCTTCTTGACAGTAGAGAGAAGGCGTGATTTCCCATCACTTCCCAAATGAATAAAGAGCTTCTTCTTTTTAGAAGTAAGCGTTTCCTCTGGTGGATACACAAAGTCCTCCTCATCAGCCTCTTCCTCTTCTCCCACTTTGTCATATTCAACTTCTAACTTTTTATTCTTCCTAGATAAAGAGGAAGCCACCGACTCTTCTAAGACTTCTTGCTCTCTGACCGTGGCTAAAAGATGCACAAGCAAATGTCGTTGACTAACCTCAATCAAAGTAAAATTTCCTAACAGACCTACTAAACAGAAGTATAGCAGACAAGTAAGGGTCGATCCCACAGAGAAAGTTTGATGTAGTATGCAACCGTGAATGACAAGTAACACAAACGGGGGGGGGGGGGGGGGAGTTTAGTTATCAAGAGAACAACGCAAACAAAGCAAATGAATTGAGTTGAGTTTAGAAAATATAATGAGGGAAAAGTAGTTCTACTAGAGCGAAATCCACAAGTACAGAGATAAAGTTCGATCACTGAAATCTATTTCGTCCAAGTTCTTTAATTATCCTTATAGTCGTTCCCACCCTGATCTTAAGTACTATTGATTCTCACAGTTGTCAATAGACTTATTACTATGCCAATGATAAAGTATCACTGATTCTCACAGTTGTCAGCGTACTTTAGCACCAACACAGCAATAGCAATACACATAAGAATATAGGATACATGTAAGTAGAAAGACGTACAAGTACTCACTCCCCTACTTAACATGCAACTGATTCTCACTCACAATTGTACGCTCGGAACCCCTATACGCACAATTGTGTTTGCCACTAGATATGCACTCGGAACCCCTATATGCAATCCTAGCAATTGATGAAAAGCATTCAACCTAGTTGATCAGGATAAGAAGAACAATAAGAAATCAAGATCAATATAACCAAGAGAATCAATCCAACACTTATAAGGATAAGAATAAGGAATAGAAATCTCACAAACACATCAACTGTACTGCTTCAATCATCTAGTAGAACAAAGGGAAGTTAGTTCTCCATCAAAGGGGATGAAAAACTAAGAAAAGTAAAAACGATGATAACAAAATAGTCCAAGTCTTTGTAATAGTGTGTCTGTCGTAGTGTGTCCTCCTCTTAACCTAGAAAGAGGGCTTAAATAGTCTTAACAAACTAGGTTAAACTAAAGCGGAAATTAAAGGAAACAGAATAATAATAAAATAAAGTCTCAAACATAAAAGGAAAGAAAATCGTCTCTAGTGCGAGGTCATTAAGCACAGCCACCGCGAGGCGGCGAACTTCCACCGCTGGGCGGTAGCATCCTCTGGCGCGGGCTTCATCTTCACTGAGAGTCACCATCGGGCCGCGGTACTTCTGACGCGGGGCGGTGAGCTCAATTCTCCAGCTCTCTTCTTCTCTGCTTCTGCTGCCCTTCAATCCTACCAAGTGTTGGCAGTCTTCTCCATGAATGCTCCAGCAGCTCTATCCATCCTCATGCTTCATCTAAGCTGCAAATCCTGGAATTTCTTCACTTCTCTCCATAACATCTGGATTGCAGACTTAGCACCAAAACTCATCTAAAACCTCTCCTTATCATGCTAATAATTGCTAGTAAAGGTGTATGAAATAACACCTATCAAATTCCCCCATACTTAGACCTTTACTCGTCCCGAGTAAACTAAAGAAAAGCTAACTCTCTCAATCAACACCAAGGCCTCAGGAAGTATAAGACAATATGACACTAGCAATTACAGCATATCAACAATAAGCTCCAGACAACCAAAACAGGTGATGCAAAGATAAACTAATCCTAACTCCAATCTAGCTCCTTATCGCTCCAAAGTGGCCTACCCGAGTCCTCCTTATGGCTCCCCTTCTTATGACGCCTCGCTAAGAAATATAGAGAAATCCTAGAATCACTCTTCTTCTTTTACGCTCATCTTGCCTAGGCGCCCTTTCGGGTTTTCACCTAGCCACTCATTTCATTTTGCTAGATATCTCACATATACTCGCATCACTCCAGTCCAATTTTGCCCTGGTCTATACCAGCCGGACTACCTGCTTTTTATCTGGACCGCCCTTTCGGGTTTTCAGTCCATCCCAGGATTTTGGTTGCCTTTTTACCTCTTTTTGGCTTTTTTTTTAGAGTGCAGAAACAACAACAAACAATAATGCAGAAAGGAAACTATATGTACACTAGCTAGATAGAAAGCAAGATAGCAAGTCTATATCCCTCCCCCATACTTAAACCGAACATTGTCCTCAATGTAGAAAAGAGAACATCAAATGATAATGGGGGAAGAATAGAAAAGCTCACTGTGGACCTAAAGGTGGTGGTGGGTACATCCCAAAGTAGTCCCTCATCCGAGCGTCCATGGTGTCCAGACGCTCATCTACATCAGCACGGAACTGGGTCTGCCAAGTCTGCAGACCGGTCTCTACCCGGGAGGTCTATTGATCCTGGCACGCTGAGAACGCGTCCCATCTAGAATACAACTCCTGCCAGGGTGCGACAGGACCGTATGACGACGAAGGCGCCTCAAACTGGGTAGACATGGGGTCGTCCCCTCCCACAGAATCAGCAGTAACAGCATCAAAACCACCACTAGGGCCCTCCCCAAACGGACCTGAAGGAGCAACAGCAAGGGCATCATCGGTCGGCATCCGACTATCACTGGGAATCCACCAACCCGCATAAGAAGGCGAATAGGCAAACTCTCGGGGAACAATCAGAATGTGGCCCTCATAGGATGACCAGACCAAATCACCATCCTTCCCCCGTGGCTTCAGCATCGAGCACACCTTCATGTGTGCTAAATCATACACCGCATTGGCAATAGGCCGAGGAATCTGATCGCAAGCAATCACTCCAGCACAAAGAAGGGTAATCAGACCACCCCCACAAATATCACGTGGCTCGCCCTCACGAATCCTCTTCAAGGAACCCAAGAAAAGGGTAGCCCAACACGGCGTATACTTAACAGTTCCCAAGATGCTCATAACCCACTGGAAGTCCTTCATAGGCACCTTCCCATCGTCCGCATGGCCAAAGAAATCTCTCATCATCACCTTGTGGATCAACCGCAGACACGGGTTCACCAACTTGGAATTCACCTCCTGACCCTTCTTGAACGTCCTGCCTGTAGCAGCCCTCCAGAACTCCATCATCTCGGACTCGTGAATGCCATTCGACCACCCATCAGTTGGTTCCTTTGTAATACCCAAGGCCGCATGCACCAAATTCAGAGATAAGGAGTAATCACGCCCATTGTAGGTGAACGTGATCTTGCGCAGATGCCTATCGTCAGAATCATTGGTGTACCTCTTGAAAGAGGCGATAAACTGGTAGCACAGCTCTGGATACGCATGGGCAGCCTTTTCCAGAAACTTCCCTAACCCACACTGTGTCAAGCACATAGACACGCAAGCCAACATTCCCAGTTGCTCCAAAGTCGGCTTATGGAAGAACTTCGAAGCCAACACCTTCCTCTCCTTCACAATGTTGTAAACCTCACTCCCATCCCTAGTCGATACTTTCTTCTTGCCTCTAGATTCCATACGTATAGAATTGAAGTGCTCAAAGCAAGGCAACCAAGGGGACTTACAAACAAGCAAGCAAACACGCAGCCTGGAGAAACTCAGTGCGGGGCGGTAGGGTCGCGGTGAGAAACTGTGAGCTATGGCCGGTTCGCGGTAAAGTCAGCGCGGGGCGGTGGCAGCAGCGGTGCAAAGCGGGGGCAGCGCGAGGCGGAGCAACGGCGAGGCGGGACTACAGCGGCGCGGTGGGGTTGTGTTTGGGCTTATTTGTGAGGCTAGGCTCCAAATTGGGGGATTTGGGTCTAGATTTGGTTCAAGGTCGAGAGGGATGTGTGGGAGATTGTTGGAGGTGTTGGAATGGGAGGTAAGAGATAGTGGGGTTAGGTCAGGGAAGGGAGAGGGGACAGAGAAAGGGATGATGGGCCGGTCATGTACCATGGCCCATGAAGAGAAATCTCGGCCCATAAAGAGGCCCAATCCGTCAAAACCTTAGTTATCACTTAAGAAATAAGCTTTTACTCACCCGTTTAAGGTTTTTTCGGGGCCCATTATTCTTGTTTTTTTTTTTTTTTTTTTTTAAAAAAAAGTCGAGAGGTTATACCTGACCTTCACCGCGGGGCGGTGGGGTACGCCGCGGGGCGGTGAGACAGGCTGGGTACCACATCTCTTCTCGGGTTTACTTTCGTACCTGAAATGTGAGTAATAGGAGAACGAAACAAAGCAAAATAAACTACGAAAATAATCTAATGAAGAGAAAAATCAAAGAAAACTAACACGGGTTGCCTCCCGGACAACGCCTTGGTTGTCGTCGTTGGCTCGACGTACTGCAAACTGACTACCACCTAGAATAGGATCCCCTTGGAAACCTCCAACTTGTTTCGTCCTGTGGAGACCTCTCATGGAAGGGGTTGAACCTTAGACCATGTTCCCTCTTTTCCATCGACTCCATGCTTACTTCCTTTGGCGTGTCTCCCCCATACTTAGAACGATGTGGGGGACGATATGGCTCAATCTGAATATGCTGCACGTCACTAGATAAAGGCTTACAGCCTTGTATGGTTAGTGTAGGAGGGCAAGTGCCCAAATTAGAGGGAATAGAATTTCCTACATCATCTAGTAAGACATCACCAACATACACTTTATGCAACTCACTAGGTCCTTCATTAGTAGAACCCTCAACTACGGTCTCCACTGCATCAGTTTTAACATTTTCATGCACAGAATTATCAATATCACTAAGGCAGAGAGGAGTGGTCAATTCAATGGAGTTGGCTTTATGAATAATATGTTCAAATATTATTCCATCAAATTCCATAGTTAAAGTCCCATTATCTACATCAATCTTTGTCATGGAAGTTTTCATAAAAGGTCGCCCTAGCATAACAGGGGCAACATGCTCATCATAATCCATGTCCATAACAAAGAAATCAGCAGGAAAAATTAAGGAACCTATCCTAACAAGTACATCCTCCACTATACCCTTAGGGGGCACACATGATCCATCAGCCAGTTGTATAACAATGTTAGAGTTGTGCAAGGGTCCTAGTTCCAATTTTTCAATCAATGAATAGGGTAGAACATTAATTGAGGCACCCAAGTCTAGCAATGCTTTCTCAAAAAGATGCCCACCTATAGTGATAGGAATAGTAAAAGTACCTGGATCCTTGCATTTTGCGGGCATACGCTTCTGAACTACCGCTGAAACTTGTTCACCTACTGGACTCTTCTTCTGAGTCTTCTGCTTCTGAGTCTTCTTCACTGTGCACAGCTCCTTTAGGAACTTGGCATATCGAGGGATAGCCTTGATAAGCTTGAGCAGGGGTATGTTCACCTCGCAGTTCTGAAATATCTCGAACAAGTCTCTATCGTCGACGACTCTCTTAGCCTTCAGCGCCTCAGGAAAAGGTGCAAATGGCTTTTCCGAACCTAGAGGAGGGAACACGGGGCGAATGTAATTATCAACATAGGTCTCATCAGCGGGAACAGATTTTTGAGGGCCAGGTTGCGGCGAGCCCACCGCGGGGCGTAAGTCATCGCCGCGGGGCGGTGGGGTCGTGGTGTCTTTACTGGGTTCAGGCGCCCGGTCGCGGCGAGGGTCGCCGCGGGGCGGTGTCAATGAAGCTCCTTTACTGGCTCCTCCCTCAGTTTCTGGCCGACCCGCGGTGACATCCACCGCGGGGCGTTCGGTGATTTCCTTTTCGAACTCGTTCTCCTCTTCAGCATTAGGAGCAACGATCAATTTCTTACCACTTCTGAGCGTGATAGCACCCACGTTCTCTCTGGGATTCATAGTGGTCTGGGATGGTAGAGAATTTGATGCCCTTTGGTTAATCTTGGTTACCTCATCGGCTAACTGATCAATCTGCCTCTCCATGTTCTTGATACTCGACTCAGTGGCCTGCACATGTGTGGCAAAATGCTGAGTCAGAGTCTTTAGCATATCTTCCGTAGAGGCTCCAGATGTTTGGCCCTGGGGCCTTTGTTGATAAGGGGCTCTCTGCTGGTACTGTTGTTGTGCCGGTTGGTAATGCTGTTGCTGCACTGGTTGTTGACCACCTTGAGGGTCACTCCTCTAAAGCCTGGGTGGTCACGCCCTCTCTGATTGTAATTGGGCTATCCACCATATTGTGGTCTAGGGGGTCCGTAACCTCCTACAACGTTTACTTCAGCAATACCTTCCTCTTGCAGCTAGGGACAGGTATCGGTATGGTGGTACTGGTTAGAGCAAAGTCTGCACGCTTTAACTTGTTGAGGGGCATTCTGGTTCGCCATCCTCATCACCAACTGCTTTAGCTCGGCCAACTCTGTCAACACCGGGCTTGGTCCTGTAGGGGTCACAGCATTGACCGCCTTTCTCTGGTACGTCTTTCCGAAGCTCCTGGTACTCTCGCTCATCTCCTGGAGTCTCTCTATAGCTTCATCCGGTGTCAGGTTCAGAATACTTCCACCGCATGCAGCGTCAATCATTCTCCTCTCTTGGTCCAGCAGACTGTTGTGCAGATAGAGGACAAGGTCCTGCTTGACATATCCATGGAACGGACAGCTGGCGCAAAGCCTCTTGTACCTCTCCAGATAGTCATAGAGCGTCTCATCACCAGCCTGCTCAATGTTGGCAATTGCCTTTTTCAAAGCATTCGCCTTCTTCGTGGGAAAGTACTTGTCCAGGAACGCTTTGTGCAGTTTAGTCCATGTATCTATGGTTCCTGGCGGCAGGTGGTAATACCAATCGCTTGCGGAATCGAGTAGGGAGAAACCAAAAGCTCTCATCTTCACTAGTGGAAAAAATACTTTTTGAGGCTCCCTTTTAGAGGCGTACATATATCAAAACGCCTCAACAACGACCTACGCAATCAGTTTTTCAGGTTTTTGAGGCGGATAGTTATTTTATACGCCTCAAAAATATCTTTTGAGGCGGGCAATTTATTATACGCCTCAAAAAGTTTCAGAAAAAAATATTCCCGCTAAAGTATTAGAGGCGGGCCAATGTTAGGCCCGCCTCTATTGATACCTAATTGAGGCGAGCGAAATAGCCCGCCTCAATTAAAGCTTGTTGAGGCGGGCCTCTTAAAGCCCGCCTCAACAATTTTTTTTTTTCTCTTTGCTTTTCTTTCTCTCTCCCTCTTTTCTTTTCTTTCTCTCTCTCCTCTCTTTCTTTTCTCCCAGCCCCGATACCTCTCAGCCCTAACCCTCCTTTGCGTCCATCTCTCCCCCGAACTCCCTCCTTACACTCTCTCTCCCTCACCCCGACCACCGGCGAGCCACCCCAAGCGGAAAGAGGAGGAGATCCGAGTTTATTGACGACGTCGCTGAGGAAGACGATGAGGAGGAAGAGGAGGAGTACGAGGAGGAGGAGTATCATGGTGGTGCTTCCAAGCGGCGCTCGTCGAAAAGGGGTCGGGTCTTTGCTTTGATTGACGATGAAGCTATAGTTGACAATGACGAGGAGGAAGAAGAGGAGGAGGGTGAAGATGGTTAGTATTCTGCCGCTTCTTTTCTTTTTGCGATTTAGGGTTTTGTTGGTTCGCACACTATTAACGAATCGGGTGCTTTGATTCGTGACACATATTAGGTTTTACTTAATTGATTTCTGGGTAATTTTAGCTGCAAATATTTCTGTTAAATTTGTCACATTGGGGCGATATGGGTTTATGAATTTGGGACGGTTTGTTTATGATCTTATTGCCTTATAATCTACTGATAATTGCCGATTATTTAGAAGCTATTCAATCATAATTCTGGAATTCTTAGTAGAATTTTAGATAGATTGTGAAGTGCAACTTGGGCTCTGGTGGCTGGCATCAAACAAAACATGAATCTCAGTGACTACTTAGAAGCTCTTCTTTCATGATTCTTGTATCTTAGTAGAATTTTAAAGATGGATTGTAAAATACAACTTGGGCTGTGAGACTTGCCATGAAACAAACACATGAATCTCTGTGTTTACTGATTGAGAATCTTGTGTTTCCAGACTTTATAGTTGATAGTGGAGCAGATCTCCCTGAGGAGGAAGGGGCAAGACATATGCGGCAACGGTCGATGTATAATAGAGAAGATGATATTTGATTTTTAGTTGTTAGAATCTTTGATTTTTAGTTGTTATTTGCAACTTAGAGTTATATTTTCATGTTAATCATTTTAGCCTGAACTTCGCTTGCTATGCACTGTCTCTTTGTTTTTTTCTTGTATGAATCTTCCTTGCGTTTGGCGTAAACGGAACCGACTAAAATAATGCTTGTGTTTTTAAATTAATTGACTTAAATTGCTCTAATTATATATAAGAGAGAGAGTCACCTAGCCAGTATTTTTGTGTTACAGAAAATGAATTAGCTGTCACAGTATATGGGCATTTAGTTTTAATTAAAGCTCTTACTGCTCCATTGAAATGCATGATGTTTTCCCCTTTATCTTGCATTTTATACTGATTTTTATGTGACAAGTCCACTTTTCTGGAACTCCATAATGTTGAAGTTATATCTATTATATTTTTAATTAAATAAGCTTCAGAAACTCACTTTTGGAAGACCTGGAGAACTCGTCTTCTTCGGTAGGAGCATACATAGACCTCTGGGCATGATTTGCTCAACTTAAGATCCCCTAGAATTAATCATCTTATACGTTATCTTGGGAAAAAGGCAATGAATGCCTTAGTGATCCTCCTGCATTTTTACTGATCAAGTGCTCTTTCTGAAGGTATGAGAGTACAAAACAAGAGCTGTTTTCTGTGATGAAAGCCAGACGTACAGCATACCTGAATCCCATTTCACGATATGCTCTTAGAGCAGAGGCAAGGAAACAAATTGGGGACACGGGGCTTTTAGATCACCTGCTAAAGCATGTCGTTGACACTTTGGCCCCTGGGGGTACGGAGCGGTTCAAAAGGCGCTGGGATTCCCAAGGGGTGATGGAATATTGGCTGGAAAGTGCAGACCTTGATGATATCAGGAAGAAGGCTGGCGTGCAAGATCCATACTGGACCCCACCACCAGGGTGGAATCTTGGTGATCCCATCTGTAACCACACCTCTGACTGTGCTGCTGTGATTAGTGCTCTAAAGGAGGAATTAGCCCAAATCCGAGGGTAAAGTAACTCATCCTGGAAACACTACTAAATGATACTTTTTTGCCCCATTTGTCTTCCCTAATAACGTCCATTTGCAGAGAAATGCAAGTGATGGCAGCCCAGAAAGACGAGCAGACACTGGCAAATCTGCCTGTCTTGAGCAGTTTAGGTGCTGTTGAAAGTCTAAATCCGGCTATGTTTAAGGTGAAAATCATCTAACCGTATGAGGTATTTGGCCTTTGAAGCACCAATTCAGTTAGATTAACCCATCATTCTTCTTTTTTGAACAGGAAAGGTACAATGATATGCTGAAGGAGAAGGCAAGGAGGGAGCATGAACTGCTGGAGATCTCAAAAGTGCTGAAGAAGATGGAGTTGCTGATGAAGAAGAAATCGGGAGGTTTGGATGGATAATTTAAACTTCTTTAGTCAAAACTGGAAATAGCTAACTTATAGTAGGAAATCAGCAGATACCCATGGTAGCGTCCTTCTAATACAGATACTGCAAGAATAGTAGGACTTTAGAATAGTGCTAGACCAACAATTGTAATCACAGAAAATGTTAAAAAGCTGAGAGTAGTACATGTCTAGAGAGGGAGATATGGAATGAATAGAGTAACAACAGATATACTCTGAAAGGCTAATGCCATTGGAGGGTTGGTACAGTATTTCATTGCTTCATTGGCTTGTCCTTGCTTGAATGAAAGATGCTTAATTTATACAATTGATCTCTACATTTTCTTTTCCCTTTCATTTTCTTGTTGTTGTTGCCTCTTATGTTTGGATTTTGAATACTTTTAACTGGCTGGAAACAATATATGCATTACTGTCTTATAATGAATTGTTTATGATATGCATTCTAGTGGGCATCAGGTAGAAAGTCGGTTAGGTTTTGTTTGGTTATGTTGTTATTAACCATAATGGAAACAATAAAAAATATTTACAGTAGCTTTAGCAGAGATATGATCAGGGTATGAGCTTTTAATTTTTGAGCTGATTTTTTTTAAAAAAAAAAAAGACTTTTTGAGGCGGGCCTATATAGGCCCGCCTCAACAACCGACACCCACCCAAAAAAAAAAAACACACACTTGTTGAGGCGGGCCTTTATAGGCCCGCCTCAACAAGTCCCTCGTTTTGGCGCCGAAGTAAGGGACTTGTTGAGGTGGGCTTAGGAGGCCCGCCTCAATAAGGTCCTTTTAGAAGCGTATATTGCCCGCCTCAAAAAGGGTCCTTACTTGTTGCAGCCCCCGCAGTAGAGGCGAACGGTGTACGCCTCAATAAGTGTCAAAAGGCCCGCCTCTAAAAGGGTTTTTTCCACTAGTGCTTGATCTGGTCTTCCGTCATATTCCTGGGCTTCATCGTCATACAGACATTGTGGAACTTGCCCAGGTGAGAGATCAGATCCTCTCCACTCAGCCCGTGGAATTTAGGGAGATAAGCAACAACTCCCGACTTCAATTCAAAGTTCACCCCTTCTCCAAGTGCAGGGATGATCACAGCCAGGGGTTGCGCTCCAATATTCGGCTTAGTCAATTCTCTCAGTGTTCCGGCCATTGCAACGGCTAGGATATTGACAGTCTCAACGGTTTCTGTCTCAACGGTCTCAGTCTCAGTGGTCACGACTGTCTCTACTCCTGCTTCTTCTCTTTGATTGCGCAGGCTCCCAAGGAATGTTCTGTCAATCTTTGAATCAAAAGAAGCTAGAAGAGGGTCAGTACTATGGGTGTCGACCATAAGATAGGTCTCCACCAACAATCAATCACGAAAACACACAACAGACAAAAACCTTCCCCGACAACGGCGCCAAATTTGACGGTGGCTAAACGATGCACAAGCAAATGTCGTTGATTAGCCTCAATCAAAGTAAAATTTCCTAACAGACCTACTAAACAGAAGTATAGTAGACAAGTAAGGGTCGATCCCATAGAAAAGGTTTGATATAGTATGCAACCGTGAATGACAAGTAACACAAACGGGGGGAGTTTAGTTATCAAGAGAACAATGCAAACAAAGCAAATGAATTGAGTTTAGAAAATATAATGAGGGAAAAGTAGTTCTACTAGAGCGAAATCCACAAGTACATAGATAAAGTTCGATCACTGAAATCTATTTCGTCCAAGTTCTTTAATTATCCTTATAGTCGTTCCCACCCTGATCTTAAGTACTATTGATTCTCACAGTTGTCAATAGACTTATTACTATGCCAATGATAAAGTACCACTAATTCTCACAGTTGTCAGCGTACTTTAGCACCAACACACCAATAGCAATACACATAAGGATATAGGATACATGCAAGTAGAAAGATGTACAAGTACTCACTCCCCTACTTAACATGCAACTGATTCTCACTCACAATTGTACGCTCGGAACCCCTATACGCACAATTGTGTTTGCCACTAGATATGCACTCGGAACCCCTATATGTAATCCTAGCAATTGATGAAAAGCATTCAACCTAGTTGATCAGGCTAAGAAGAACAACAAGAAATCAAGATCAATATAACCAAGAGAATCAATCCAACACTTATAAGGATAAGAACAAGGAATATAAATCTCACAAACACATCAACTATACTGCTTCAATCGTCTAGTAGAACAAAGGGAAGTTAGTTCTCCATCAAAGGGGATGAAAAACTAAGAAAAGTAAAAATGATGATAACAAAATAGTCCAAGTCTCCGTAATAGTTTGTCTGTCGTAGTGTGTCCTCCTCTTAACCTAGAAAGAGGGCTTAAATAGTCTTAACAAACTAGGTTAAACTAAAGCGAAAATTAAAGGAAACAAAATAATAATAAAATAAAGTCTCAAACATAAAAGGAAAGAAAATCGTCTCTGGCGCGAGGTCATTAAGCACAGCCACCGCGGGGCGGCGAATTCCACCGCGAGGCGTCGAACTTCCACCGCTGGGCGGTAGCATCCTCTGGCGCGTGCTCCATCTTCACTGAGAGTCACCGCCGGGCCGCGGTACTTCTGACGCGGGGCGGTGAGCTAAATTCTCCAGCTCTCTTCTTCTCTGCTTCTGCTGCCCTTGAATCCTACCAAGTGTTGGTAGTCTTCTCCATGAATGCTCCAGCAGCTCCATCCATCCTCATGCTTCATCTAAACTGCAAATCCTGGAATTTCTTCACTTCTCTCCATAACATCTGGATTGCAGACTTAGCACCAAAACTCATCTAAAACCTCTCCTTATCATGCTAATAATTGCTAGTAAAGGTGTATGAAATAACACCTATCACTCTCCTTTTCTCTTCAGAAGAGGATTTGTGGACAAAGTCATTTCAATATCAAAGGATTCCTTTTATTCCTCATTCCCTTCCTTCTCCACTTCCTTTTCCACTTCCTTTTCATGCTTTTCAACTACCTTTTGAACTCCTCCCTTATCTGGTGACTTTTCTTTTTCCAGTGCCCTTTTCTTCACTAGAGACACATCCATTGTCGCAACTCCCTTTTCCTCTTGTTGATCAATAACTCTTTCATGTTTCTTTTCCTCCTCCTTCACCGCAGATAACTTCTTAGGCGTCTCTTGAGTTTCCTCCTCTGTTAAGGGAAGTGATTCCTCAGACAGATTCGACATTGCATGTTTTATGGCGGTGGTCGCCTTCTTATTCATTGGTGGCACCGCCTTAGTGGTTGATGACTTTGTTTTCCTTGCACCTTGCACATTCTTACTCGACAACCTTGGAAACACACACTTAGCCTAGAGTAAAAGTATTATTTCAATAGCATTTTTCAAATACTAATATAAAATAATATCTTCTCCAATCAGATGTAGAAAGATAACATTTGATGTCCGCACTCTCTCACTAAGATACCAACTAAAAAGATATACACAAAGATATGTTTCATAAAACAAAATATATATCCTAATCTATCAAATCTTCAATCCTTGCGCGTCAAGCCTTGAGATTCTCTCTCAAAATGATGAATGAGATCTTTGACAAAGTCAGCAGCCAACCTCTCTCTCTTTATTCTTCGATCGAGCTCATTTTCATTACACATGAAAACTTTCAGGGAATCATTCCACTGCATTACATCGCTATAACTCTTTCCTTCTTTCTAGACGACACTTTCCTATTTTCTCTGTTTAGGCTCTTTGTCCTTCCTTCTTATTTCAATACCTGAAACACCAAAAGAACAATAACCACATAAATTTTATGGTGATTGCTATAACCAAAATGCAAAGGGATTTGTCTCAACAATTTCTCCATTTTCGATTATGACAAACCCCATTTACAATTATGCTCAAAATTGATGATCAATTCCCCCTAAATAGATAATCGTATGACATATATCAAGTATGCAGAAAAATTCAACTAAAGGCAAAATTGGACAATGTGTATGGCATCATTGCTTCAAAGGTTCATACTTGTCACTTTGGTCACCACTTTTCCCCCTTTTGCATCATCAAATGATCAATAACTTATTAATAACTAGAACGTATAGAAGAAATAAATAATCAAAAGATAATTCATTCATCTTTCCTTGAAAAAGAACTACATAGTATTAGGGAAATAACAAAAAATGCTAGGAAATATAATGAAACAAAGCAAAAAAAAAAAAGAACATTAAAGACAAAAATAGAGGCAAGACAACTGGGGGAAAACAAGAGGGGTTGCACTCAGGCAATAGTGTTAGGGGCCACATTTCCACCCAAATTCTCCAGCCGCTTTAAGATGCTTTCCAGACAAAGCAGCCAAATCCTTCACAATCGTCTTAGATGACGTTCCCAATCCCACCTCTTTGGGTGCCTCTTGGTACTTCATTTTACCAATGTTGGTCATGTCCATATATGGGTGTCAATCGGGCGGGTCGGGTTCGGGTCGGGTCATTTCGGATTCGGGCCAATGTCCGATATTATAACAAGTCGGACCATATCGGGTCGGATCGGATATTCGTTTATGGGGTGAGATCGGGTATTTGGGTCAATTTCGGTCGGGTTAATTTGGATTTCGGTCAAACTTAGGGCTATCAATCGGGAAAATCGGATCAGTTTCGGGTCGGGTCATTTTGGTTTCGGATTAATCCAGATCCGGGCTAATGACATATTCACATGTATTTTGACAACTCAATCCAATTCGGATCGGTCGGGTCAACTGTTCATTTAATCGAGAGAAGTTGGATATTTGGGTCAATTTTGATGGGTTATTTCGGATTATGATCGAACTAGATTTTTTGTAAATCATTTTTCGGTTGAGTCGAAATTCAGATAAATATGATTTCGGATGAATAAGATTTCGTTTAAGTACAATCTCAAAAGAATCTCATTTCGTATAAATCGAATTGTGGTTGAAATGTATTTTGATGAAACCGGTTTTCGATTGAAGGCAAACATAATTACAATAAATATATATATTCACTATAAAATCTCCTATCATTGCAGTTCTATATTTAAGATTGGGTTTTGGTGAGGATGATTCTTATGGTAAATAGCAAGGATAAACCTAGACCTTTGAGTTTATGATCTAACCATAAGGAAAGTTTATGATCTAACGATAAGGAAAGTTTATGATCTAACGATAAGGAAAGTTTAGGATCAGGTGGCATTGGTTTTTTCTGTGATTTCGGGCTATCGAGTTTGGGTTTTCATGGGATTTCAAATCAGTCAACTTTGGGTTTTTGAGTGATTTCGGATCGGACAACTTCGGGTTTTCGGGTGATTTCGGATCGGGCAACTTCGGGTATTCGGGTGATATCGGATCCGGCAACTTCGGGTTTTTGGGTGATTTCGGGTCAGGTGACTTCGGGTACCAGGTTGATAACAGGCTAATCCGTTCGGGTTATTTTTGGGTTCGGGCTAGTTGGTTTGGGTCGGGTCAGGCTCGGGTATACATTTTCTTTTATTCTTTTCGGATATCGAACGGGTTCGGTTTCGGGCGGGTCATTCAGATCGGGTCAAGTTTTGACAGCCCTATGTCCATATCTTGACCAATAAGATCTTCCATCTCAGGTTTTATGAGCTCTTCCTTACTCCAAACTTTCTTGACCAAATCAGCGTAATCACCTTAGGCAGATCAATTTTCCCATGTGTTGCACAATCACCTTAGACAGATCAATTTTCTCCTTCATCAGAAACGTTTCAACTAGAACCATGTCATTGATAGTGATTGTGGTCCTTTTCTCCTTAGGGGAACCACAACTGTAGTAATGCACTTATGTGCCTATTTACCCACCATACTTAGCTCATGAGTGGTCAAGCTTTCCATCTTCTCAAAGCCATAGACTCTTAACACATTATGCTCGTTGTCCTCTATCTGTCAGCCTGGCGGAAGCTCACTAAAATTCAACAGATGGAACACCCATAAACTTTTTGATGGTGGCGCTCGAGAAACAAAACTCTTCTTCTTGCACAATAGTAGTTCACATGAGAACAAGTGTTCCCATTCTTTGAACGAGATTAGATCAACAACTCAGTTAGGTTGTTGTTCCTGATGAAAGAAGGGGTAACAATCATGGGAGTAACGATTTTTTTCAATACTTTCTCAACACCAGTAGATAACCAAAATCCAGTCTTTGTGATGGCCCTTCGGATCTATGAAGCCTCTGTGCAAGAATTGCTCGAAATGTTGGCGAAATGGTCCGATCTCTAAAGGTGAAGAACAAGGCAACTTCGGCTCTTTTTAGGGTTTTTGGGGGTGATCGGTGGAACGATTGAATGGGGGTGGAATTGCGATGGATAAGTACTTTCTTATGTGTGGATTTGACGCACCAAACACAAGGAAGCAACCTAGAGGGATCGGAGATACTACACACTTCAATCTCTCAAGGGAATTCACTCGATCTTACGCACAAGTGAGGAACAAAAGGAAATAACTTTGAAACTGTAATTCTCTTGATTTCAATCTGATAAAAAACGTCCCAAAACAAATGCCAAGGAGTTTGCCTAAGTAACCTAACAACCGGTTACTAAAACAATTAAAAGAAAATCACTAAAAAGAAAGCACTAAGCTAGCACGTGCCCACTAATCAAAACACAAGTAATGGGCAGTTTAGGGAATTTAAATTAAGTCTAAAAATGTTTAATCACCAAAGAAAATAATCGGAAATAATTCGGAAAGTGCAAATGGCTTCAATTCTTCATGTGGGCAATTAACCCGGGTGTGGTGTGGTCGGCGCCGAGATTTGCGGAGAGGCTGCAATGCATGGACCCGGGCTGGGCGCGGTTTGGCTTGGCACTCCCTGAGCCAAAGGACCTCCCTTGAGCTGGTGGTGAGATGGGTCAGCTCGGGCTCGAGTGATTGAGCCAGATGTGGGCTCGTGCCTATACCCCTCCTCACGCGCGGCCGTGAAACTAGGGTTTGACCTAGGGCTCGGCAAAAGTTGACTTGGCTCGGCACCAAGGGCTCCAATGGTCTGAGGTGACTCTGGAGGAGCTGTGGGAGTCTTGGTGGCCGAGAGAATTGGACATGTGCCGAGAGGAACTTCCATGTGGCTTGGCGGGCCATTAGGGTTTGCCGACGCACTTTTAGGGTTTGGCCGGGTGGCCTTCGCCTTGGTCTTGGTCTTGGACATTGGCTCCTCTTGCATGGTATGCACCCCACTGGCCATGAGCATATTCATATCATCCTCCCTCCCTTGAAAGGGATTCGACCTCGAATCCAGCTCGTCGAAGTCCCTTTCTCCTTCCAAGTAATAGCTTTCCTTGGGCGGTACACCTCCTTGACCTACAATAGAACTACAAGACAAACTTTGCAACACCACATCCTTCACATTAATAGGGTTAGCCTCATAAAACGTAGTGAAAGAGGAAGGGCATGCAACAAATGAAGGCATTAAAGGCGTGGCCAAGAGCATATGATGCGAAGCACCACCTTTGTTTCCAATTGCCATTTTCTTACCTTGGCTTTGCTCTATGTGTTGGCCGGCCTTTCTTTGCTCCCTAGACACATGGTCAGCCATGATTTCATGGGGCATCATAGGATGTAGAGTGATTCTCTTACCATTCAAGATAAAAGAATACTCATTGGTCACGCCTTGATGGATGACACCCCTATCAAATTTCCATGGTCAACCTAGGAGGAGGTGGCATGCGGTCATGGGTAAAACATCACACACAACCTCATCCACATAATCTCCTATAGCAAACTGAATGTCGGCTTGGTCCTTGACCTTAAGGGGCTTGTCGAAATTCAACCAACAAAGTGTGTAGGGTTGCGGGTAAGAAGTGGTCAATAGATTGAATCTACTCACCACTTCTTGATCAATCAAGTTGCAACAAGAGCCACCATCAATGATGACACTACACACCTTTCCCTTAATGATACACCTAGTGTGAAAGAGAGTCTCACGTTGACTAGGTGCACTAGGACCTTCCGAAATGGTTAGTGCTCTTTTGACCAAAAAGCACTCACCCTCGGCGGCCACAACATGCAATTCTTCCAAACCATCCTCATTCTTAACAAGTTCTTCCTCCCATTCATCTTCGGACTCAATGTCCCCTATAGTGTTGAGAAGAACTTGCCTTCTTGAGGGGCAATCCTTGGCAAAGTGGCCATGGCCGAGACACTTAAAACACTTAAGATCCCTAGCCCGGGTCTCCCCCTCCTTTCGTTGGGTTTGATCCGAATTAGGGGCCTCCCTTCTAGGGTGACTTGAGTTGTCACCTCTAGTGGGTTCTAAGCGTCTTGGCATAGGTTGCGGTCCCTTGGAGCCACTCGATGCATTTTGCCAAGGCTGTGAACTTTGAGCTTGGGGACGCTTTGAATGAAGTGCCTTATATATACGATTCGTATAATGAAGCACTTCTTCCATAGGGGTCCCTCTAGAAAAATGTTGCTTGCTCACTATGGCTCGGAGCTCGGGGCTAAGGTTGTTATTAAACTTAGAAATAAGATACCCCTCGGGAACCCTAAGTCTATACCTAAAGACCAAAGTCCTTAGCTCCATATAGAATTCATCCGGGGTCTTATTCCCTTGCTCTAACAACTCCAACCTCTCATGCACCCTATCCGAAAAGTCTTCCGGGACAAATCTATCTCGGAGAGCTTGCTTTAGTGCTTGCCAAGTAGTGATTTGGGGGGTTCTGAGGTACTCTCGTTCCTCCTTGTCCCCAAGCCACCATTGGTAAGCAAAACCTTCAAACTTAATGGTCGCTATAGCTACTCGTTGAACTTCCGAGTAGTTATAGTACCTAAAAATTTGATCGGTCTTTTGCTCCCAATCAAGATAAATTTCCGGATCACATTGAAGACCAAAAGATTGTACCTCTAACTTGATACCATGAGGCCGTTGTTGATCATATGCAAACTCCTCACGTTGGCCACCATAGTCCTCATCATAGTCTTCATAAGCTCTTCGGGGTGCGTAGGGCATCCTCCCACCTTGGTATTGACCTCGGCCCATGCCTCCTCTTTCGGCCATCCTCCTTCCCGGGTCTTGATACCCATTGTATGCATTCGGCACTCCTCTTGGCTCCTCTCTATAGATGGCGTTCGATGCTCCTCTTGGTTCTCCTCTATGAGTAGTACTTGGTCCTGCCATGTTAGTGCACAAAGGAACCATACTAGTAGTAAAAGGGGCAATGTAAGGAGAAGAGGTATTAGAGACCAAACCGAACTCTTCCCTTGAGGCAGCCACATTCGGTGGAGGGTGATAAAACCCTTCACGGAGAGACACGTTCGCCAACTCTTGAGCTAGAAGCGGTATGGTCACTTGGACCTCTTGAATGCCGCTTGATGGCCCGACCATTGGGAGGAATTGGGCTCCACTTCCTTGAGGCGCGCCTTGATGTAGGCTCGGAGATGGACTGTGGGACAACCTCCACTTCTCCTCCATGGTCTTCATGAAGGTTGTTTGCTCATCTCGCAAGGCTTGTATTTCTTGGCGGTCCGCTCCTCAGCTTGGCGCGCACGCTCTTCGGTCTCGTCCTTGGACGATTGGATAGCCAAGAGTATGGCTTCCAAGGTCACCTCCGTAGCCTCCTTAGGGTCCTCCGCAGCCACATTCTTATCCTTGGATCTCACCATGACTTCCTACACACAAGCAATACCACACAACAGCCCACAAGATAGAAGAACAACAAATGCTACCTAAGCTAGCAAGCAAGCCACAAATTTGCTTTTAAATCAAGGAAAATTCACAACCTTTACTAGCTCAAAATATAGGTCAAGGTAGGATGTCTAATATGCTCAATATGACCAAAGACAAGATAAAATTGCACCACAACTTTTAGGCTAGTCCTTGTGCTAAAGTCCACAACTTTCACAACACAAATGCAAGTACTTAGCCTTTGAAAGTTCCTTTACAAAGTTGATGACAATTCTGGACGATTCTTCACAAAATAACAACTTCACAATGTATCCAAAAGAAAGAAAATTTCACACAAGATATCAAACTTGAACAACCACTTTTACAAGCCAAGTCTTTTTCTTTTGTTGTAGGCTTGACTTTTCCGGTTTTTTCTTCTTTGATCTTTCGTCTCCTTTTTTTTTTGACACTAGAACAACTTGATAAACTGAAAATTACAGAATTGAAATCGGAATCAACACTTAGGAATTTTCAAGGCTTTTCCTACGCAAGTTGAAGTGAATTTTTGCTTCGGTTAGACAAGAAAGAACCCTAGGTTGATTATATGCAAAATACGAATGGAAAAGACTCAAATTAACCTAAACTAAATGAACTAATAAGGGCTCGACTGGTTCATGCAAATTGGAAGCCAAAATTTGAAATTCAAATGCATGCAATAACCGAAACAAGAAAACCCTAAAATCTAGGAAGAAAATCCTAACCTCTCTCTCTATTGTGCACGGCTGATTTCTCCTAAAACAAACTGCAAATCTCGACCCATTTCTTCCCTATGCAGACTCAAGACTCAATGCAAACGAACAAGAAGGAACCGCAAGACAAACCTACAGACAACTACACATGAATTGATGCAAAGACACGAAAAAGTGAGCAAGTAATTGTCCAATTTTTCTATAGATCTAAAGCCAAATTTGAGAGCAATACTTACGTAGCTTTGATACCAAATGATGGTTCTTCGGATCTATGAAGCCTCTGTGCAAGAATTGCTCGAAATGTTGGCGAAATGGTCCGATCTCCAAAGGTGAAGAACAAGGCAACTTCGGCTCTTTTTAGGGTTTTTGGGGGTGATCGGTGGAACGATTGAATGGGGGTGGAATTGCGATGGATAAGTACTTTCTTATGTGTCGATTTGATGCACCAAACACAAGGAAGCAACCTAGAGGGATCGGAGATACTTACACACTTCAATCTCTCAAGGGAATTCACTCGATCTTACGCACAAGTGAGGAACAAAAGGAAAGAACTTTGAAACTGTAATTCTCTTGATTTCAATCTGATAAAAAACGTCCCAAAACAAATGCCAAGGAGTTTGCCTAAGTAACCTAACAACCGGTTACTAAAACAATTAAAAGAAAATCACTAAAAAGAAAGCACTAAGCTAGCACGTGCCCACTAATCAAAACACAAGTAATGGACAGTTTAGGGAATTTAAATTAAGTCTAAAAATGTTTAATCACCAAAGAAAATAATCGGAAATAATTCGGAAAGTGCAAATGGCTTCAATTCTTCATGTGGGCAATTAACCCGGGTGTGGTGTGGTCGGCGCCGAGATTTGCGGAGAGGCTGCAATGCATGGACCCGGGCTGGGCGCGGTTTGGCTTGACACTCCCTGAGCCAAAGGACCTCCCTTGAGCTGGTGGTGAAGTGGGTCAGCTCGGGCTCGAGTGATTGAGCCAGATGTGGGCTCGTGCCTATACCCCTCCTCACGCGCGGCCGTGAAACTAGGGTTTGACCTAGGGCTCGGCAAAAGTTGACTTGGCTCGGCACCAAGGGCTCCAATGGTCTGAGGTGACTCTGGAGGAGCTGTGGGAGTCTTGGTGGCCGAGAGAATTGGACATGTGCCGAGAGGAACCTCCATGTGGCTTGGCGGGCCATTAGGGTTTGCCGGTGCACTTTTAGGGTTTGGCCGGGTGGCCTTCACCTTGGTCTTGGTCTTGGACATTGGCTCCTCTTGCATGGTATGCACCCCACTGGCCATGAGCATATTCATATCACTTTGGGTCACTGTTCCTTTCGTCTTCTTGATAGTAGAGCGAAGGCGTGATTTTCCATTACTTCCAAGATGAATAACAAGCTTGTTCTTTTCAGAGGTAAGTATTTCTTCCGTTGGATACACAAAGGCCCCTTTCATTAGCCTCTTCCTCTTCTTCCACTTTGTCATATTCAACTTCTGACTTTTTATTCTTCTTGGATAAAGAGGAAGCGTTCTTCTCCAACTCCTATGAGACAAACTTCTTTCCTTTCCTTTTCAGAAAAGGATCCACGGATAGTCCTTTTAGTAACAAAGGATGCATATTGGTCCTCCTTCCCTTCCTTATCCACTTCTTTCTCTTGCTACTCAGCTTCCTTTTGAACTCCCCTCTTAGCCTATGACTTTTCTTTTTCTGGCGTCTTTTTCGTTCACATGAGACACATCCATTTTTGCCGCTCCCTTTTCCTCTTGCCGATCAATAAATCTTTCTTGTTTCTTTTCCCTCTCCTTCATCGTAGATAATTTCGTCAGCATCACTTGAGTTTCCTCTTTTGTTAGGGGAAGTGATTCCTCAGACAAAGTCTGTATCGCAAGTTTTCTGGCGGTGGTCGCCTTCTTCTTCATTGGTGGCGCTGCCTTAGTGGTCCATGAATTTCTTTTCCTTGAACCTTGCACGTTCTCTTTTGACAAACATGGAAACATACACTTAACCTAGAGTACAAAGTATTGCTTCAATAGCATTTTCCAAACACTAAGTCGATAGAGTACAAAGTATCCATTGGCCACAAGTCGATAGTGAATACGAATACATTAAGTCTTGGACAAAGAAAGAAATGTCGTGTTTCGAGGTGATGTGATCTAAGTTTAGAAATAATCTCCATGTTTGAGGAAGGGTGTGGCCTATGGATATCTCTTGAATCGATAGAAATTAGAAAACTACAGGTGAACAAGGGTAGATGATGACTTATTTTGAAGGGGTATTCATACATAGCGCGATCCATTCTTTGCAATGTAGTCGGCAAAGCCGAAGTCATCGAGGACCATGACTTCGATTTGGGGAGGAAAACACACAGATCTGATTAAGGGGAGAAGGTCGAGTACATTGGGTTTTCGGTGATTGGGCGTGAGAATATCGGTAGGCAGAAAAAATGGGTTCTTCATCACCACTAGAAGGCGATTTGGAAGTGGAAGAGTTATTAGCCATGGGAGTAGAGAAGAGAAAAAGAGAAGAATAAAAGGGAAATTACATGTGAGGAGCCACACTGATGGAAAGGAGAAAATGAAACTGGCTTTCGTTAATAGAAAAATTGCAGCTTTGAAGAATTTGAAATTACACTGATTTGAAAACTTCTCCGATTTTCGAGGGATTGCAACAAGAAACACGATTCTTCTGTGAATGCCTTAGGGATAATGTTTGGGCGTCTGGATGTGTTACACGTGGTGCCACGTAAGACATTAAGATGGAGTAGAGCAGATCGATGTGTTGGAATAAAGTCATGATCTTGAGAACGTGTTGGGCGAGAGAGGATTTTGTTGTTGAACGCAATCGAGAGAGAGACCTTGTCTTACCATATTTATCAACATTCCATGGAAACTAGAGGAACACATGGCAATGTCTGATTCGCAAGTTGGAGCTTGCGCGGACCATGTAAAGGAAGATGAGATATATTCCTCAAACGTTCTAGATGGAAAAAAGTTATTTTATCTTCTTACCAAAAATACATATATGTTATCTAGTAGGAGAAGATACATGGAAATCCTATATCTACTAGGATACTTCTTATGTCTCTATATAAGAAGGGTCTTCTCCTGTTGTAAAAACATACAACCACATGCTTTTAAGCGATGCGAATAAACACTCTTAAAGTCCTTTTTTCATATTCTTTTACGATCATTCATTTAAAAACCCATCAAACATGTTCCATGGACCCTTAAACTCCACAAACAAAGCGGATCAAGTTGTTGTACTCTATCTACCCAAATTGTCAATAGATGACCGCCTTGTAGGGGTTTTACATGTGGCATACTCGGTAATAACCATATGTGATACCATGATTTTGACATCATCAAATCAATGCTCTTTATTTGTGAGATCATCTCCATATTTCTTCCCACTATAAGTTATTGTGAAGAACTTGGGTTAAAAATACATGTTTGATATATTTCTCCCCTAAAATGTACGTAGAGCAAAAAGAATGAAATGAGTGACGAATCCTGAATACACACATGATGGTTTTGCCTTACACCTAGGCCATAAGACTCACATAAGCAAGATATGTGACATGAAGCCATGGAAGTGCGATGCTGTTGTCGAGTCTTCCTTCTAGTAGACAACATCGCGATCTTTAGTTCGCGGCTTGAGACGGGTCTCCTGATGGAGCATTCATAAGCCCAAATGACATGACTACGGACTCATAGTGATCATATCTCATCCGGAATGCAGTCCTCATAATATCTTCCTCACGAATTCTAAGATGATGATATTCAGACCTCAGATCGATCTTGGAATAGACTCTAGCTCCCCGCACCTGATTCAGAAGATCATATATCCTTGGAAACAGATACTTGTTGTTGATTGTAACCTTATTCAATATTCGGTAGTTAATGCAAAGCCTGAATGAACTATCCTTCTTCTTGACAAATAAGAAAGGAGCACCCCAAGGGGACGCACTTGGTCTTATGTATCCTTTCTCAAGCAACACTTCAAGTTATTTCTTCAATTCTTGCATTTCTTTTGGAGCCATCTGATAGGGTGCCTTGAAAATCGGCGTCGTACAAGGTTCTAGCTCAATAATACACTCCACGTCACGATTTGGGGGTAACCCTGGAATTTCGTTCGGAAAGACAACGGCAAATTCACATAGGGTAGGAATGTTGTGAACAAAAACTTTATCCTATTTGGGTTTATTCAGATAACACAAGTACCCGACACAACCTTATCGAAGTAGCTTAAACGCAGACATTGCGCTTATCAACTTTCCATTATCAACGTCATTTCGACCCTTAAACTTACACACAAATGGCCCCCAGATGAAACTGTCATAGTCCTCGTATTAAAGTCCATCACCGCCCCATGACATGTTAATCGGTCCATCCCGAGAATAATATCGTATGGAGCCATGGCTATACAGATCAAGTTAGCTTCAAACTTCAGACCTTGAATGGTAACCGGAAATTCCGACAACCGCTTGGTTCCTACTAATTGTTCCCCATTGGGAAGATTTACCACAAATGGTTCTAAACCTTCATTGCATTTGAGCTCAAACTTATTCACACAATTCACTGAAACAAAAGAATATGTAGTACCAGAATCAAACGATTGCAAACCGATGTAGAATGTAGGTACAAAGTACCTTGAGCAACAAGAGCATTTGGTTCATCGGCTTCACGCAATTCGTAGAGCCGTTGACTTTGACTACCTGATGCAACCGGGGCCTTCCCCTTGTTTTGAGTAGTTGACTGCATAGCAGTATTAGCAGTCTCGATAGGCCTTTCTAGAGGTCAGTTACTATGGCTAACCGACCCTTGCTAGGATTCACCCTCCTTATGCCTTCTCTTATGGCAAAACGTTTGTAAGTGCCCCTCTTTCCCACACGTGAAGCACATTCTCTTCCCTTTCGTGCACTCATTGCTCTTATGTCATGGTGTCCTAAACTTATAACATTGGACAAAACTCTTACTCTAACTCGAGTGTTGTGTGGAACCAGACTAGGTCGTCTCAGTCTTAGGTCGACTAGAGTTGGAAAAATGTGATGGTGGGGCTGGCTGCTTGAATCCACCATTCTGCTGGTTGTTACCTGCCAACCTTTGTCTGTTATGCTTCTTAGCTGACTCCTCCAGAGTCACTTCCAGCTTGTATGCAGCCTCAACATACTGTTCTAGGGTAGTGCAGCCACGACGCACAATCAAAGGTTGTCCGCGTTCATCCATTCATGAAAATTTCAAATTTCCTGCTCTTTAGAAGTCATCTCCGTTCCTGCATAGTGCATCAGGTGGTTTGTAACACCCCGTAATTTTTAAGGGTATTTTTAAGCTTTACTCGTATGAGTTATTGTTGCAAAATAATTGTATGAGATATTGTTGCAAAATAATTATATAAGATATTGTTGTAAAATATTTATATAAGATATTCGTGTAGGATAATTGTAGACTCAGGCGGGCACCAGTACTGGCACCGGCATCATGTAAGATGGGTGGTGGCTTGGTAGATGTGTTAGCTTGGCCTGGAGTGTGACAAATATATGCAGGATAATTATGTAAAGTATTTGTGTAAGATATTTATATAAGATATTTGTGCACGATATTTATATAAGATATTTGTGCACGGTAATTGTGCGAGGTGATTGCTTGAGATGTTTGTGCTAGATGATGCACGAATATATTTAACCCGGAGTTAAGAAATTAACCCAAGTTGAGTTCGGATAAGTATTAGCGAAGTCGGCTTAAAACCGCGACTCACCGCGATCGGCCGCGATCGCGGTAATGCCAATGACAGAGGCGGTCGTCTTCCTCGCGCAAGTGGCTCGGTTGGGATATTTTTTTGGGCAGGCCAAGTGGCCCTTCGCCTTTGTCCCCTTGTCCCCTTGGAGGTGGTCGGATTTGTGCTATAAAAGGGGTGAAACCGAACCCTTTCTTTCTCTCTTCTTCTTCTTCTTCTTCTTCTTCTTCTCTCTTTCTCCTCTGTTTTCCCCTGTTTCGCCATTGATGCACGAGCTGTGAGCTCGGTTTTGGGCTTGAATCGAGAGGCTTCATGGGTTGGAGAAGGTTGCCAAGGTGTTAGGTGAAGCTTAGAGGTGCTTTGTGATCAATTCAAATACAAGACGAAGCTTGAATCGAGGTGGGTATTTTTCTCCCGCCATGGAAGCTATCGAAGCTTTGCCACTGTTGATGAACCGCGACTGGCCGCGACTCGCCGCGATCGCGGTATTGGCTGTCCGAGAGTGTGTCTTGTGGTTTGGCTTGAAGGATTTTTATTCCAGATCTGTCCCCGTTTTGGACTCAGGGACCCGTTCTTAAGCTTTGTATGAGCTCGTCTTTCTAGGCAAGTGGTTATAAATTAATTTGAAATAATTAAAATCTGATATTATATTAGGTTGTATATTCTGCTAGAATCAACGCTAATATAAGAGATATGCTGTAAACATGTGACTTGAGATTGTGATGTGATTTGTGATATGTGGAATTGCTTGTGATGTGTTTGTGTGAATTATTGGTGAAGCCCTTGCTTAGTCTATTCATTAGACTAACTCTTGTATTTTTATATTTCTGTAACGTCATGGGGGTGTCGTCCGTCCGTTTCGGCACATGCAGATCCGAGGAGGCTAGAGCGACTATGAGGATGAACGGTGTTTTGACAAGTTGTTTTGTCGTTGTATTTTAAAGATTTCCGCTATGCTATTTTGTCGTTTTGTTTAAAAGTATTTCGCTGTTGTATTTCTGATTAATTGGGTCGTTTTAGGAATCGTGTAATTCCGCGACCATGTGGTTTAATAAAAGTTATGATTTTAGTATTGTAACTGTGTTTTAAGTCAGTTATGACGTCGGAAAAACCTGGGGTGACTTCGGGGTTTACGTCCGGGGTCATCGGCAGTAACGCTTTCAAATGGGGTTAAATTTGGGGGTGTTACAGAAATGGTATCAGAGCTAAAAAGTTTTCATAGGCTCTGTTACAGAAATGGTATCAGAGCCGAAAGTTTTTAAAACGGGTTTTTGGATTTAATGGACCATTTACTCGTTTTGTTTGAAAGTGTTTTCAAACGGCTCTTGTGAACTCATGGGCGGCACCAGTACCGGCACCGGCACCGGCACCATGTAAGGTGGCTGAGTGGCTTGGTGGCTGGGGTAGCTTGGCCTGGTGAAGTTACAGGTCCGGTTTGAAATATTTTCATTCGTTGAAATATTTTCACTTATTTGAAATATTTGCGAAGGCTCTAAATTTTCAAAGTGAAAAAGTTACACCGTTCATAGTCGTGCCTCTTCTCTTGAGTCCGTTAAGGTGAATCTCTAGTGAGACTTGAGTTCCCAGTTTCCTTGTTATGCTTTGAGGTTATAAGACTTGTGGTATCACTCTTTTTGAGGAAATAGGAGTAGTATCTTGTGTGATTCGTTTCGAGGAACGTAGGAATGAGATGTTGTGATTATGTTTGGAGAAAAATTAAGGAATCTTAAAGGATTTAAGTTAGAGATGGCATAAGGCCGGTTATGATTAAGGATATTAAGTTCGGATGGTAAGGTTGTTGTTGAGGTAGGTTCCTCATTGGCTTAGTGCAAGTTTCGAGGACGAAACTTAAAATAAGGGGGTAGTAATGTAACACCCCGTAATTTTTAAGGGTATTTTTAAGCTTTACTCATATGAGTTATTGTTGCAAAATAATTGTATGAGATATTGTTGCAAAATAATTATATAAGATATTGTTGTAAAATATTTATATAAGATATTCGTGTAGGATAATTGTGGACTCAGGCGGGCACCAGTACCGGCACCGGCATCATGTAAGATGGGTGGTGGCTTGGTAGCTGTGTTAGCTTGGCCTGGAGTGTCACAAATATATACAGGATAATTATGTAAAGTATTTGTGCAAGATATTTATATAAGATATTTGTGCACGGTATTTATATAAGATATTTGTGAACGGTAATTGTGCGAGGTGATTGCTTGAGATGTTTGTGCTAGATGATGCATGAATATATTTAACCCGGAGTTAAGAAATTAACCCAAGTTGAGTTCGGATAAGTATTAGCGAAGTCGGCTTAAAACCGCGACTCACCGCGACCGGCCGCGATCGCGGTAATGCCAATGACAGAGGCGGTCGTCTTCCTCGCGCAAGTGGCTCGGTTGGGATATTTTTTTGGGCAGGCCTAGTGGCCCTTCGCCTTTGTCCCCTTGTCCCCTTGGAGGTGGTCGGATTTGTGCTATAAAAGGGGTGAAACCGAACCCTTTCTTTCTCTCTTCTTCTTCTTCTTCTTCTCTCTTTCTCCTCTGTTTTCCCCTGTTTCGCCATTGATGCACGAGCTGTGAGCTCGGTTTTGGGCTTGAATCGAGAGGCTTCGTGGGTTGGAGAAGGTTGCCAAGGTGTTAGGTGAAGCTTAGAGGTGCTTTGTGATCAATTCAAATACAAGACGAAGCTTGAATCGAGGTGGGTATTTTTCTCCCGCCATGGAAGCTGTCGAAGCTTTGCCACTGTTGATGAACCGTGACTGGCCGCGACTCGCCGCGATCGCGGTATTGGCTGTCCGAGAGTGTGTCTTGTGGTTTGGCTTGAGGGATTTTTATTCCAGATCTGTCCCCGTTTTGGACTCAGGGACCCGTTCTTAAGCTTTGTATGAGCTCGTCTTTCCAGGCAAGTGGTTATGAATTAATTTGAAATAATTAAAATCTGATATTATATTAGGTTGTATATTCTGCTAGAATCAATGCTAATATAAGAGATATGCTGTAAACATGTGACTTGAGATTGTGATGTGATTTGTGATATGTGGAATTGCTTGTGATGTGTTTGTGTGAATTATTAGTGAAGCCCTTGCTTAGTCTATTCATTAGACTAACTCTTGTATTTTTATATTTCTGTAACGTCATGGGGGTGTCGTCCGTCCGTTTCGGCACATGCAGATCCGAGGAGGCTAGAGCGACTATGAGGATGAACGGTGTTTTGACAAGTTGTTTTGTCGTTGTATTTTAAAGATTTCCGCTGTGCTATTTTGTCGTTTTGTTTAAAAGTATTTCGCTATTGTATTTCTGATTAATTGGGTCATTTTAGGAATCGTGTAATTCCGCGACCATGTGGTTTAATAAAAGTTATGATTTTAGTATTGTAACTGTGTTTTAAGTCAGTTATGACGTCGAAAAAGCCTGGGGTGACTTCGGGGTTTACGTCCGGGGTCATCGGCAGTAACGCTTTCAAATGGGGTTAAATTTGGGGGTGTTACATGGTTGAACTTGGCAACTAATGTTGTTTCCTTAAGCCCTTCAGTCTTAGGGTATAGGAATTCTTTGTGTTTCTCCTCTCTCATTGTCCAAGAAAAGAAACGATCGGTCATCTTGTTCTTAAACATGGACCAAGTCAGCTCAGGATGATCAGCTAATTTAGTGCTTTCCCACCATTCACTAGAACCATCCTTCAGTTGCAATGAGGCAATGTGCATATTCTCAACTTCAATGCAAACAATATTCCAGAATAGTCGTTCCATATATAAAAACCAATAGGCCACCTTGATAGGTTCACCAGTACTGTCGTAGCAGTCAGGCCTCATTGAATTGATTGACTTTGGTGCTTGACCATAATTACCTCCATCTCTTAGAACATGAATCGGGGACGCGATATTCTCTAGCTCTTCAAGATCAGGAGTAACCTGCGGGGCTGGAATTCCTTGGGGTTGTTGTACTCCTAGTGATGCGCCCCTGCCTTCTATGACAATCGCGGAGGAAGAGACGTCCATGAGCCTGTAGTCCATTGGGCCCGTGATAAGGTCGTGTGCCAAGGCCATCGCCAATGCCATGCAATCTCTCATCGTGCGCCTCGTCGCCAGCCAAGGCGTGCCTGAAGCCGCGCCTCCACTTCGCCTTCTCGCCACCATCAACGGCCCAGAAGAGATCCAGCCGGGCACACTGCCATCCGAACCAGGTGCGACACTCCAGGAGCCCCCACATGCCTAGCCTAGGCTCGCGCCCAGCCAGTGCCACAGCGCGCCGTGTCATCGCCCCCGTTGCCGCGTCTCCGCGCCCATACCGCCTCGCCAGCAACTTCCTCGACGCCTACCCAAGACTTTGACATATTTTTGCGTTTAGAGATTTATTTCATATGTTAGACTTTCTATTTTTGGCATGACTATTTTTGGGACTTTCTATTTTTAGAAGGTTCCCATTTTTGGTACTTTCTACTTTTAGCACTTTCTATTTTTAGGACTTACTATATTTAGAAAGTTTCTATTTTGGGCGTGTGCTCCACTTATGTCGAGTGGGCTAGCCCATTAGGCGAGTCTCGGCCCAACCGAGCCCCACGACCCCTTTATAAGGCCAACTCGGCCTCTTGTATTAGGGTTACGTCAATAATTAATCTAAGATTCAAGTTGAGTGTCAATCCTCCTTCTCTTAGACCGACGTCACCATTATCTCTACTCTCTTCCCCTTTCACACCGCCGCAGACGCTACTGCACCGCCGCCGGCTCGTCGCTTTGAGTCAATCTCCTTGTCGTGTGACACTTCACGCCTTTGCACGCCTAGTCCTGAGGCTGCCGCTACCCCCGCGTCGAGACAACCCTCGCGTCGCGTCCTTTGCCAAACCCCGCCACGTGAACCTCTAAAAACCATACCGAGGTCCATCCGCCCATCTCGAGACATTCGTGCAATTCAACAAGGCCCCAAGGCCAAGGTTTCCACGGCAACCCTCGATACGAGTCGAGCGACTCAGTATAAGGCCTAGATCCATCGCTGCCGAGACATTTGGCCGCATCCGAAGACCAAGGACACATCAACTGGCATCAGAGCCCAATGGTCTTGTAAGTCGCTATCCTTCAAGTCTCAATTGTTCACGAATTTTTTTCATCACCACTACCATCGCTTCTGCCACCACTTTGTCAATTTTTTTTCTTTCCTCTTGCATTGTGTGTTGCATGCCCTAATCGGTTTCTACAAGTCAAGAACTTGGCCAAATTTTTTCTTCCTTCCCTTGCAAGCTTGCGTGTAGTTTGTTGAAAAATGAGATCTTGCGTGATTTGGGTGATATCTTTCCTAATATCTTGCGTGGAATATCCCTTAATATTTTGCGTAATTTTTTTTGTTTGTTGTTAATAAAAAAAATCTGCATTTTCTTCTTTTCTCTCTCTTATCACAAAAGATAACAACTTGTGATTTCTTTCTCTAGTTACTGAGGCCGATATTCTTTTTTATCTTTTTCGAGATTTCGTCAAAAGTCAACGATTCTCTTGGATTATAATTAATTTTTTTTTAAAAACGAGTCAGATATTCAAAAAAAAAAGGCATCTGACTTTGTCGAAGGAAAAGCCAAAATAAGGCAAGCCTTCACTTTTCACCATCGGCCTTGGCTCATCTTCGCAACCCCTCCGCCGTCTAGATCAACATCTAGGAGGTAAGTTTTGTGTGATATTTTGTGATTGCTTGTGTTCGTGTGAGGAAGACATTACTTGGTTACGTTTGGTCTACGTGCTTTGCTTACTCACAATTTGCTTGTTGCATAGCCTACAACGCCCTCACGACAACCAAATTGCCTGCCAACGTGAACGCTTGTTTCTTGAGTGTAGTGATTGCTTGATCATTGTTGCTTATGCTTCTTGTTCGTCTTTACTTCGATGTCTGGTCATATTGTTATAGGTAGCATGACGGCCCCAACCAACAATAGTGGCGACGATAATGGTGCCAGCAACAATCCTCCAAATCACGCCTTGGTTCCCCTCGTTGACCCACCACTTGAAGATCCACCAATATTGGAGCTTTTCGCTGAGCAACGTGAAATACAAGAGTTGCACCGCCAGGTTGCCCAACTCCAGAGCCAGCAGCGCCCCGTGCCGACACCCTTGGTCGAAATAGATGCCGCGAACTTGCTCCGCCCCACTATGGCTGGCCCCAACAACCCCCGCATGGATAACGGTAAGGGCTTGATGCCTTCGACATCGAACCCGCAGCCCCGCCTCCAACGCATCCAGTCGGTGATCGAGAGCCGACAAGGCCATGTCTCGCCTCGAGACTGCTATGTGCCGCGCGCCATGCCTGCCGGCTATGACCAGGCCGCCGACTCTCAAGGTGAATTTTCGGAACCCTATGACTTTGATGACATGTATGCAGCCCGTGGAGAAATATGCCGCCGCGCGCCAGCCTCCGCACCACGTGATAGCCGCGCGCGCCGCGAGGAACGCGGCTCCAGCCGCCACGACCCTATCGATGAGCCCCGTTCGCGTCGCCCTGCCCCTACCCATGTGCCCTTCGACATCACCGACCATCTTGGCCACTAGAGCGCGCGTATGCCGCGGTATGGCTCCAATGGGTATGGCTCGGCAATGCTGACTGTCCACGACGACTTCGACAAATTTGATGACGAAGAGATGGAGGATTCGGGCATGGTAAACCCTGGTTCCTACCACCCACCCCTTGGTGACCCCATCGAGCTCCAGGACAGGCCCGTATATTGGATTCCACCCCCGCGCCAGCCGACAAGCCCACTGCCTCCCTTCCATGGCGCTGCCGAGCGTTACACTCGTGGCCCGCGTCGCGACACCGTGCCGCACGACTTTCGTCGCCGCGACAATGCCGCTGCCCATCCGCGACAACACCGTGGCCCTAGCAGCCTTCGCCGAGGCCGATGTCCAAGAAGACCGCGATCGCCGCCAGCTTGGCCACATTCCTCCCCCTGCAGCTCGCGCCTATGCGGACATGCCATATGCCACTCCGCGCCCATACGCGCCCGTGCCAGTTCCACCCGCGGCCCGGTTTAGCCGCTATGAGGTTAAGGTAAAAATTGAGCATATTTTTGGTGAGTATGACCCCATTGTTTTTCTTGAGTGGGTGCAGGCTACGGAGTATACTTTGAGGTATTGTCACATTCCTTCGGACGAGCATGTTGACGCGGCCACGCTTCACTTCCGCGACGCCGCTAGAGTTTGGTGGCACCGCTTTGTTGATGACCGCATCCGGCGACACCTTGTCCCGATCACAGAGTGGCACCAGCTCGTCTACGTCATGACACAGAAGTACGTGCCCACCGACTATAGGAACCAGATGCGAATGGAGATTGCCATGGGTCGCCAAGGCACCAAGATGCCTCTAGAATTCTTTTCCGATTTGGAGGACATGTACTACAAGGCTAGCATTAGTGTTGCCTCATCCATCCTTAGGACACATTTTTTGAGTGGGTTGAATGCTCCCATCCGTGACCAGCTGGATATTTTGCCAATTAAGGATCTCAACACTTTGACGCACACCACTATACAACTCCACAATCAATTACTACGTCGTCAGCAATCCCCTTGGCAATCTCCGAGCCACCGCAGGTATGATTCCCGTCCCTCTCAATCTTTATATGTTGCTGATGTGCGTTCAGTCCCTGCAGCTAGCGCCTCTTCTGGCTCTGCGCGCAATGCCAAGACCGCGCCCTCGAGCACCACACAAGGCCGCGTCGCCGCGCCTAAGGCCCCACCGCAAGGAAATGAGCGCGTGCGTGATTTGGAGTGCTTCAAATGCGGAGGCCGAGGACATTACGAGTGGGACTGCCCTAACACCAAAAAAGGTCCTCTTCTCCCAAAACATGGGATATGAGTCCTATGAGGAAGATGAGTCTCGGTTGGAGGCGATTGAGGAGGGATTTGAGGAGGCCGATGAGGATGCTTACGCATGTGAGCCCACTGCCCTCGATGTGGGCACGCCGTTGAGCCTTGTCATGCACCGCGTCCTCACCGTCAAGGAGGCCGCTTTAATGGACCAGTGTGAGAACCTTTTCCATATGCGTTGCCTGGTCAAGACCGCCTCCTTGAGCGTGATTATTGATGGGGGAAGCTGATGCAACATCGTCAACGAGAAGGTGGTGAAGCACTTCAACTTGTCGACGACGCCGCACCCCTAACCGTACGGCCTTCAATGGATTTCTTCGAGTTTGGGTAACACTGTATCCCGACAATGTTTAATTTCTTTTTCCATATGCCAGTATGCCGATGCAGTGCTTTGTGATGTCATTGCAATGGACGCCACTTATCTTTTGCTCGGGCGCCCATGGCAATTCGACAGGCGCGTACTCCACGATGGGTATTTAAACACTTATGTGTTTACTTACCACGCCGGCTCATCGCTTCGAGTCAATCTCCTTGTCGCGTGACACTTCACGCCTTCGCACGCCTAGTCCTGAGGCTGCCGCTACCCCGCGTCGAGACAACCCTTGTGCCGCGTCCTTCGCCAAACCCCGCTACGTGAACCTCTAAAAACCATACCGAGGTCCACCCGCCCATCTCGAGACATTCGTGCAATTCAACAAGGCCCCAAGGCCAAGGTTTCCACGACAACCCTCGAGACGAGTCGAGCGACTCAATACAAAGCCTAGATACATCGATGCCGAGACATTTGGCCGCATCCGAAGACCAAGGATGCATCACCTAGCCTAACAACTTATGTAACAGCTTGCGTTACTATCTGCTTGATTGCTTCAACGACAGCAACATCAAAGACAACTGAAGTGACAGGGGGAATATGAGCCCTTTCCCTTCCTACTTGAAGGTTAGCCTGGTTTGGGTCATTCCTAGCTAGGTTGTAATGGGATCCAGACCCAGTCTCAGTGTCTTGATTAGTTGCACTCCTCATTTGTATCTGAGAGGCGTTACTTGGTATAACACCCTAATGAGTGCGGTTCCTGGTGTTTGTCATCTGGTTGCGCTCAAGTTCATTAAATATAATCCAATCGAATATTATATCATTTAAAGATACACTTTAAATGTATTAAAGATAGACATTTAATAAACTTGCCAAATTTTTATTATAAAGAAAACATAATGCAATACACAACACCCTTAATGATTCAACTCTAAAATGAACATCGGGAGACTACTGCTCTGTGATTATCCATAATTTGAAATCATTGGAAAAAAGATAACTAAGACGCTAATAGTTACTGCTTCTTCCTGGTATCCCTAAATAAGTCCATATACGCATTAGCCGACATGTTTTCTTCGGAGGTGGCTTCTTCTCTGACTCTGCCGCTAGTCTCTTCAGGTCTTTGGGTTTTGGAACACTTGACCCCTCCACTGGCACGGGTGGATAACAAAACTTATCCTAGGACCCTGGCTAAAAATATGACGCATTCAGGTCCTGCTCCGAGTTGGGATCAATCAACTTCCTTGCTTGACCACCATTCTGCTTTAGCATGTGGACATTATCCAACACATAACTCAGGTCTGAATCAACATCGTGAGCCTACTCCTCCTACTCATCCAGCGAGGTCATCCATCCCTCCACATGCTCATCCAACACTTGGGTTTTAACCCTAATCTGTTGTGGCGTAGTATCCTTAGAGACAATGTATGCTTCCCATGCTCTAGCTCTCATCCTTGTACGCTCGGTCATCTCCTCGACCAAGCGGCGAGCCTCGGAAGGACTCTTTCCAGCAAACACATCTTAAGTAACATGACTCGTTCTTGGTTCACTAGGTGAGTAATCCGGGGAGGGAACCAACACCACTTGAGGTGTCCTGGGCTCATACTCTTCACATTCAACATTGGAGAACCCATTTGCCTCATACGTAGTCGGAGACCAAGGTGAGGACAATGAAGATGGTGGTGCCACAGAGTTGGGAAGAAGAACTGGCTCAGACTGCACTTGCTCCCCCTCGTTCACATAACTGGGATCCTCAATTGGATCCTCTTCAGTTGTCTCCGGAAGAGGAAGTTGTCTAGATTGCACCTGGTCCTCCTCTTCGCTCTTGTAGTTGCGATCCTTACTCAGATCCTCCTCGGTGGTATCAATCACCACAACTTCTTCTGTAGCTGGCCTTTCTTCCCTCTGCGGGACGAATGAAATGCCAGTTGTGTCACACTTGATGGGATTGAAGGAATAGATCTCGAACTTGAGTGTTGTAGCAAGGTGGGACTCCTCCAAAGCTTTACGTCGGGATGTCGTAAGGACCATTTTCTGAAAAGAGACATGGAAAGGTCAAAACTTTTCCAAATATAGAAATTACACTTTCTATAATTAGGCATGAATAGATGACACTACTATTGTTGGCAAAAGTATAAAAAAAATTCACATGAAAGTACAACTTGTCAAAATTTTGACTCGTCTTTTTAACCCAACCTTGTCTTCCATTTCGAAACCCCTTTCTAGGAAATTATATGGTTATACTTTTGAAATAGTCCCCACCAAATAATTGTTGCGCAATATTAACCCTTATGATTTATAAATCATAAAATTACCTAAGTCGTAACTTAAGGTTTATAGAAAGAAAAATCTCACACCACGTTTTGTTTTGTAAAAACTCAATTAAACACAAACTGGTTTAAATATTTAGAGTTTTAAAACTTTTAGCTATGATGTTAGAAGCGTCATCCCATGCCAACACAAGGACTTCCCCAGAGCTCACCCATCTTGTTACTACTCCCGTCCTAGCACGCTTAACTTCAGAGTTCTTTGTCACCTGAACCATGAAAAGGAAGAGATATTGTTGACATGGGTAGCCCCCCAATCCTTATAAACTAATCTCATGTTTGGGGTGTTACAAACTCCCCCACTTAAACCCTTGACGTCCCCATCAAGGCCCAAAGACCACCCTCTGGCTTGAACTTATTTTATAAACTTAAGTCACATTTCCTTATAACCATGCCCGTCAAGGCCCAAAGACCACCCTCTGGGTCGAACATATTTTATAAACTTAAGGCCCAAAAGTTTCCCAAACTTATTTTATAAACTTTAGTCACATTTTCTCATAAGTTAACAATATTTAAATCATAATTAACATATTGTTAATCTCAATTTAAATAGTTTATGTTAAATTGATAACTAAAATTAACATAATTTATAAATAAGTTTAAATAACCCATGACTTACAGAGATAACATATTTAGGGTAATAATTTGATTATTCTAATCCCACTTGGAATAATACAATAAATGCCATAGCCTTTATTAAAATTAAAAATAGAAATTACAATCATACCCTTATATAGAAACGAGGGTTATTACAAAGCCACACCTCCAATCGTCCTTTTTTGGGCCGTTGGAATTGTACCGTTGGAGAACATTTCCAACAGTCCAATTTGGTTTCCTATTTATACCCTTTTCACTATCACATTTTCACACATCCATATCCTCTCAAAAAGTGCATTTTGGAAAAAAATGTTAACTATTGATGGAGAGTCTGTACAAGAAAAAGATACTCAGTATGTTGAATTGCAAGAGGTATGTATCACTATAAAATATAGTTCATTATGAAATGCTTAAGTTTATTTAGAGTAGTATAAAGACGGTGTGTCTTTATGCATAATGAAGAAGGTCTAGAGTCTACACTTAGTGTGGCTATTATAAATTAAATGATGTGATATAGTTTATTTATTGAATGATAATTAGTACATTTCATTTCGAATAGATATTTAATTAAACTGATTTATTTGTTACGTACAAAAATATTGAAAAGGAAATTATAGACAATGTGGCTATTATAAATTAAATCATGTGATATAGTTTATTTGATGAATGATATGTGTAGTGCATTTAGTATACACTATTTATTTAATTAAACCAATTTGTCCGTTAGGTATGAAAATTAAATGATGTGATATCATTTATTTGATGTAAGATATATGCATTACATTTTGTGTTGAATAGTTATTTAATTAAATCAAATTGTCCGTTATGTATGAAAATATTGAAAAAGAATTTAGATTAAGATGCATAGTTTATCTAAGAATATATGTATTAAATAATGATATATTGTAAATAGATACGCACTAGAGATTACTCTGATGACTTTTCGATAGACATGGTGTGGGATAGTTGAGCAGCAATGATTGATTGGGGTCAAATGAAACGGTTCGGGAATTGATGATGATCATAGTCATTCGAGATTCAAATCCGAGAAGGGTAAAGCTTACTTGTGAGAATTTCGGTGATTATAGACCTAGAAACGTCGAGGGGATGGGAACCAAGACAAAGAAGTGCAATTTCCCATTTAGTTGGTTGGGTTGGTTTGAGTAAAACTACTGAAATCGAGACTGAAAAATGGGGGAGCTTATTGTCATTATTGGACACCATAACCATGTCCTTCCAACTAGTTTTCTTGGGCATGCATATATGGGTCAAATGACCCAGAGCAGGAGGGTCTGGTTAGGAGGTGGACCGCTATGTTTAATTCGAGGATCATGGGGAATTGAATGTAACCCAATGGACGCTAAAGTACCTGAAACAAGAGAGGTACACCGTGTATACTAGGAGGGAGTCGGATACCAATGAAGTGGATATCCTATTCTTTTCCCACCCAAAGTCATTGCACCTGCTAGAGCTATTCCCTTACGTCGTTGTTATCGACAACGACGTAAGGGAATAGTCAAATCCTTCGGCTGAAGATTCAATTCGAGGATCATTTAGTATGTCATCATTTTAGTTGTTTATTATTTATTCATTCTCTATTCATACTATACACACAAGAGTAGTCAAATCTTGTTATTTAGTTTTCTTATCCATTCTTTATTATTCTTAATTCCTCTTTATTTGTACTAATGTTTTTTTTTAATTCAGAGTTCATTCTTTATTTGTACTATGTCATCATTTCCTTTGTTTATTACTTATTCAATTTTAGTATGTCATCATTCAAGTTGTTTATGTTATCATCTTAAGTTGTAATATATGTACATGTATCGCATAGCTTTGGTTGAGATTGTTGGTTTTACCTCCACCGGTAAGATGTGCAACATTGGCTTTGCATTTACTAAGAGGGAGGACATACCTTATTACATGTTTGTGATGAAAAAGTTGCTAAAACTATGTAATATTGTGGGAGTAAAGCCGACAACCATAGTAACTGATCGAGATAATACTTTCATCTATGCAATCAACAAGTTTTCAGAAATGGAGTGAAACACCTTTTGTGATGGGTCCATACTAAGCGGGAGGACATACCACATTCCAAAATGAAGGCCGAAGGGCTCCACCGGCGCCAAGTACTCCATGAAGAGGGATCCGAGCTTGTTTGAGAACAGGAGGGTTGAATACCAGAAGCCTCTCAAGAGCAAGAAGAATGACATTGAGGTTGTCGATTTGGAGAAGAATCCCCCGCAATCATCCAGTGGTTCCCAAGGACGTGGCTGAGGTAGCAAGCCACGTAGTGGAGTTTCTTATAGGAGTGGGAGTCACATTCCAAATGCAGCAGATGTTCCATAGCTCCCGAAGATGGACGTGGTCCATAAGGGGGTGAGATTTGAGGAAGAGAATGTGCATTACTTCATGTTTTCCTTCATTAGCAGGGCTTAAAACGTGGCAGCAGACGGACATTGTGGTTATCAAAGCCTAGATATACTATTGGGATGGGATGAGAATGAATACTATAGAGTTCACAAGGAGGTTAGGACAGAGCTTGTGGAAAACAAGCGGATATACTAGAGAATACATCCCATGAAGATTAAGTTTAATGTCCTCATCGAGAATGTCAACCACCTCTTAAGTCCTTGCCTCCCACGATATTGGATGGAGATGCTCATGATTGGTTTAGCATTTGATACTCAATTCTAGGTGACTCTTGTGTTACTGTCATGGTTCGGTCTGTGCCAATGTTTACCGATGAAGGCTTTTGGTGACAATGATAAACCTCCAACCAAGATCATTGTTGTAGTTTTAGTCGGGGCCCGCACTAGTACAAAATTTGCCTTTTATCCTGGTTCCGTGCCCTTAGTTATCTCGGTTATGAACCGTCATCTTTAGTTACGGAATAAAAAATAATAGGGAACATAACCGTGATAAAAGATACTTTTTTATCCCGGTTGTAAACCCGTGATATATACTTTCGGGATAAAATATAGGACACTTGCGTGAAAATATCCCACTTTAACAACCGTGATATAGTCTAAAATTCGGGATAAAAAGAAATAAAACGTGTTTCATGTTAGGTATTTATCAGGGTTACAACCGGGATAGAAAGTTACAATTGTGCATATAAGTTTTTTATCACGGTTTAACATATAACCAGGATAGATAATATTATTTTTTTACGGCATGGTTTGTTTATTGCGTAGTTCATACATATGGTTTTCACCCACATCAAATATTTGATTTGTCATAATCAAACACATACACAACATATCTCATAATTAAACACATAACATCAAATTCCAAAAATAAATTTCATATATTTTTCATAATGAAGTGATGGATACAAGTGTGACTTCAAATCAACTAAAATAACCAAATATTGATTGTATCTATGTTTGCTACGAATCAATATCCTAGTTAAAAAATGTGCTATCTCTAGCACTAACAAGATAACTATATGTATTCTGTTGATACTTGGGATAAAAACTGAGTTGTGGAGAATTTGAATTCCATTGATAGCAGTTGAGGACATGCAAGTTATTTAAGAAATTAAAACAAGTTAGTTCTAATTACAAATATATATGTTCCTGACTATCATTGATCAGTCATGAACTATTGACAAGAAGCAACAACCAGTAGATTTAGAAGCTAATTAAGAACACCACACACAAATAAAGTACGAGGAAAATACATACATAACAATAGCTAGCTAAGAGGTTAAAATGTTTAGAAATTGAAATAACAACATAATAGAAAGATTAGTACAACTCACCAAAGTAAGCATCACACGAACCCAATATGCACGTACTAATGCATAAATGTTTGGATTATGTCCCTAACTAAGTGCACACAATAAAAATACTTACAAAACCTTATTTCCAAACCACATCCTTCAATACTTGTGGCCTTGTGGGACGTTTTGCCAATCAGAGAATGTGATAACCACTAACCGCTTAGCAGTTGTGCCTATGTAGCTCTTAAACATAGCAGCATGTGGACTAATGATTTAGTATTCATTGACTTCCTGCAATCATTTTACGCAAATCTTTAGGATCTTATGGATCCTCAAATGGATAAGCTCCAACAAGCATTACATATAGGGTCACCCCATAGGACAAAAAATAAGCAAAGAACTACCACATGATTCAAAAACTATTTTTGAACAAGGAAAAGAGTTTAAGTATATGAATCTGATATAACAATATCAGCTAGATGAGAGAACAACAACAGGAATTACATACGAAGTAGGTGAGGATCATACCATGGAATAACAGACAATCACTGACTCCTGATATTAGTTGTTGGTAGAAAAATCTTACCTGTGGAACAAGGGAGAAGGAAAACATAAATATAGAACCACAATAATTTAGGACAACAATAAACACTAATTGAATGTATTAGTTACCTCGTCTTCACTAAAACGACCAACATTGAATATACTATTGAAGAGTTCGCCTCCAGCTGCATACTCCATGACAATGGCTAAATGTATGGGACTTAAAAATACCTATAAATAAATTTGGATGAACAAGTCTTGATGATCCTTGATCATCTCTTTTAAGTAAAACAAATGCTCACATAAATTTGTTAGCAAAATCATCAATCAATATTTAGCTATATTACATTCTAATTTCACAAGACATTTTCTAACAGTAAATGGAAGATACCAATATACCTTTTTAATAGTAACTGAATAGGTAACAACGAACTAAGTTACCTCTTTAAACCTGATTATATTTGGATGTCTTCATGACCTATGGTTGATGATCTCCCTTTGAACATTCTCATTAATCTTAAAATCCATACATAACACAAATACATAATAGGAAAATTGAGGGATAATCCCATCTTTTTCCTTTTTCCCTCTTTCAATGTATTAGGCAACAAACAGTTCATCGGTCTTATTACCTTTGACCAGCCTTGCCAACTGGTCAGAACCCAATTCCTTCATGGGTCATATGTATCTGCCTCCTCCATAATTCTCCCCCAGTTCGCTAAAACACACTCAAAAATAAAATTAAAAAACTAAAAGATCAAACCTAAAACAATACAATAGTGATGATGTAAGGAATAAGTGAAAACCCAGATAGTATCTAAAGTCTAAACCGCCAATTAACACCAGAAGAGAAAAAACTAGATGAAGAAAAAGAGGAGATGGATGAAAATTTTTTGTGACCTCTACGGGATCTAGACAATCATAAAGATTTGTCTTTGTCATCCCATTCAACTTGAAATTTCAAACCACTAGTGATAGCTTTAGTGACGTCTACAAGACATAATAATTTTACACTTTAACAAGACAAAAATCTTCCTATTAGACTACGATGATTTTCAACATCAAATCATGCATTTAGATATATAAAATCCAGTCTAACAAGCAGTATTGAAGCTTCTCAGTCCACTGAGGTTGCTTAGAGCAATTAAAAAGTACTGAAAAATAGATATTACAGTTTAGCAGATCTTAGAAATCTAATCTTTGTTCTGGATGAAGTATCCAATCTAGGGTTCTTGTTGTTAACTCACTCAACTTGTTAAAGAAATTTAAGAAAAAACTCTAAAGCATCCTAAAACATGTGTTATCAAATAAAAATGCCAGTAATTAGCAAATTAATTGTATGATTCTACCTTGGATTTGTTTTAAACTAATCGAATTATTCTATCAAATAAAAATGCCAGTAAGATATTGAAAATCATAAGAGGCTTTTGGAAAAGCAAAGAATTGTACAAATCCATGATAGAATAATTCGATTAGTTTAAAACAAATCCAAGGTAGAATCATACAATTAATTTGCTAATTTATATAGATATAGACCAACAACAAATCAAGAGAAAATGCTCTCATTGAATAGTCAATATGTACTTGTACAAAACATCTCTTAGTGGCATTCACATAAGCAAAATGATTTTAACTCCATGCACTTAATTCAACTCATCACTTGATCATTCAAAAGTACAAAAACTACATGTTGTCTCATGATTGAAAATTCTGGATGACTAGCAGCAATTACAGTCTTGAACATAAGGGGACGAACACCCTCTTGTTTATGAAAATCAACCAAAAAGTATATCAGTACTTAAGAATGGGAAGTTGCCGAACCACTATGAGGTAACAAGTCAAACACAACTCATAAAGAAGAACCCAACAAAACTGCATATTTTATTCACATATGGACCAACAAATCAACACTAGTAAATTGTGAGAATTATCCCGATTGCAACTAGTGAGACAATATCCCCAAAATGTGTAAGCATTTCATAAATGCAACTATTCCCACGCCAACTAATCCATTAGAGGCTCAAATACTAAGCAACTACAACTACATTAAAAAAAAAACTAGTAAAACAAGGTTTAGAAAAATTACAGGGGCAATAAGTGGGTGTATCTGCAACAACATCTTTCGGCATGGAAGTGTTATATTTCAAATAGCAAGACATTGTTGAATATAGTAATTCCTAAAATTAGCATACCTTTGGTTATTTTTTGTCAATTTATAGTAGAAGTTATCAGTAAACATGAAATTAAGGTTGAGCAAATCCAGTCCAGACAAAAAAAATCTGCTCTTTGAACATCTAATTAGGACTAAGATAACTTCAATAGATAGAGACAACAAGTGTCGTCATCGGCCTGCATCCAAGGTTGTGTTGCGGCGGCTTGCATCTAGGGTCGAGGATCGGTGGTCAGGAATGAGATTAGCAGGAGCACTGCCGATGAGGGTTGCGGGATGAGTCGGCGCCGATGAGGCTGAGTCTTGGTGGTCACGACTTGTGCGAAATTGTTTACAGGTTGAACGGGGGTGAACGATCGAATTGGTTTCGTTGAGCAATTGGGTTAGAAACTGCTTCAGGTTGAATCGATTTCGGCGGTGAGCGAACGAATTGGTGACTAATTTTGGGGTTCTATTTTTTTGGTTGAATTACGTATGTACTTGAGGGTTTAATTTACACGGATTTGCAAGAATATCTGAAATGATTTTTTTTTTGCATATATACATTATTTGGAATATTTTTGTAAAATATTTTTTTTAATTCATAAATTAAGTAAAAACAAAAAAAAAATCATGAAAAAAAAGGAAATACAAAATACAAAATCATTTTTTATTATTTTCCATCAAAAGTGTACATTTTTCCCCTCCATAAGTACACAATTTTCCTCCAAAGCACACAACTTTTTCCTCCTAAAGTTCAACCCAATTAATTTCATCAATTTCCACCTTCATTTTTCTAGATTTCATATATCGAATTATTGATCTTGAACCCAAACCCAAATTAACTCAAATTCATTTTATTTTCTAGATTTCCCAAGATTCACAAATTGTAAATTAACTCAAAGTCATGTAACTAAAACAAATTGAGCCACGAACATAGATCGCCATAAGTTTTGGAAGAAGAAAAGTATATGGAATTTCACCCAATTCTCTCAAATATTTCACCCAATTCTCTCAAATATTTGGAATTCAGGTTCTCTCCTTTGAACTCATCGCTCCTGGGTGCTAATTCCCTCAGTTTCCCTCTCTTCAACCGCTCCCACGGCCGTTCGACCATCTTGTCACCAGAATTTTCGCGTTCGATGCCGAGGATTTTGTTTAATCGGTTTTACTCATAGGATATGGTCTTGAAGTAGAATTCCTCGGATAGGGTTTCCTCCTGGGATTCGGAGAGCGGTTGCGGTTGCGAGGCCTCAAGGCGTTTGGACTTGCAAAGGGATTTCTGGATGTGTTTTTTGCGAAGGGTGTGGATGATTTTCGGGGTGGGTTCGACGCCCTTCTTTAGGAGTCTGTGCTTGATTTTTTGCGAAGGGTGTGGATGATTTTCGGGGTGATATCTGGTGGGTGATTATGCTGTAATTGTAGCAAGTTTGAAAGAGAATACAAAGAAGGGAAAGCAAGAATTGGGTAATTTGGAAAGGTGGTCGTAGGACTTTAGTTAATATGTTTGTTGGGTAATACCGTAAATGATTTGTGTAATGCCTTCTTTCTCAGTTCCATCAGGCAACGATTGCTGCTGTTGGAACACAGAGCCTAGCTGATGTGGAGGAACCGATGACCTTTGCAACTGATCAAGTAGTTGGCTTGCTGGATCTGCCTTGGAATGTCAAACTGCAGGTTGTTATGCTGAGCAATCTGTGGTACCGCAAACCCTATTTGATGCGAAGTATCAGCATTCAGGAGGGTTTGCAGGGAAAACCCAAGTGAGGAATCCAGGAAATTTGCTTGTACCGAGTTAACCAAAGACGCATTTTGGAGCATAGTCATACGTTGCGCTAAGCTCAGGCCATTGAAAGCTTGTGAATCTTTCATATATATGTCATCACCAAGCCAGGGCATTGTTCTCGCGTCCCCAAATGAACCGAAAAAAGAAGAAGAAGAGATAGGTATGAGAAGAGAAATCTGGAGCTAGATATCAAATCGATATGAATCTTCAGGACCATAAAAGTGATTCACGAAAATGCACAGAAGATAACAAGCCGAATCCGATTCCGACCAATAGTTATTCAACATTACTCGTTTGAATTGAATAGGCTGCGACTTGTATTCGATCCTAGAGATCTGATGACGATAGCTGAATTTTGGAATGGCATTGTGTTAAATGGACAGAAAATTGAAGAATTCGTCGGCGATGTTAAGAATTCGCTTGGCCGCGGTCGCAGTAGCGTTGTTAAACACCATGGCTGTGCTCGCGGTTCTCTCAAGCTCAACGGTGGCCGCGCTCACGGTAGCGCTTGGCCGCGGTCGCGGTAGCGTTGTTAAGCACCATGTCATACTCACTGACTTGTCCTGTCGTCTTTAATATGATTTGAAATTACGCGACATTATCATAAAGTACTATATTACATAAAACAAAAACAAATAACATGTTTCATAAAGTACTAGATATTACACATATTATCATAAAATTTAATGTAATTTGCTTATGACTTTTTGTTGTGAACTTTTTTTCTTTCTTCGAAGACAAAAGCAAGTCATGGTCGATATGGTTTCAAAGTAGTTAATGTAATTTGTGTGGTTGGAATTGGTTGAATTGATATTTAGTCGAAAGTAGTTAATGTAATTTTCTTCATTAATGATATTTCGCATATTCGTTTTCACGCATTCATAGGATTTAACCCAATCCTGTCATGATTCCATATATATCCTGACGGATTCAATATGGACTAGTTTAGGTTAAATTGATATGACACAATCCTGTCATGATTCCATATATATCATGACAGGTTCAATATGGTTTGAGATAATCCTATCGACCAATATGAGTGGCAGTCCGTATCACATAGGAAGAAAAAGAGAATGATTAAAATAGGAAGAAAATGCATAACTAATCCTGTCATACTCACTGTCCCGTCGTCTTTACTATCATAAAGTACTATATTATATAAAATGAAAATAAATAACATGCTTCATAAAGTACTAGATATTACATACATTATCATAAAGTTTAATGTAATTTGCTTATGACTTTTTGTTGTGAACTTTCTTTTCTTCGAAGACAAAAGCAAGTCATGGTCGATATGGTTTCAAAGTAGTTAATGTAATTTGTGTTGTTGGAATTGGTTGAATTGATATTTAATCGGAAGTAGTTAATATAATTTTTTTCGTTAATGATAATTCGCATATTCGTTTTCGCGCATTCATAGAATTTTACACAATCCTGTCATGATTCCATATATATCCTGACGGGTTCAATATGGACTAGTTTGAGTTAAATTAATATGACACAATCCTGTCATGATTCCATATATATCATGACAGGTTCAATATGGTTTGGAATAATCCTACCAACTAACATGAGTGGCAGTCCATATCACATAGGAAGAAGAAGAGAATGATTAAAATAGGAAGAAAATACATAACCAATCCGGGCATACTCACTGACTTCTCCTGCCGTATTTAATATTGTTTGAAATTACGCGACATTATCATAAAATACTATATTACATAAAACAAAAACAAATAACATGTTTCATAAAGTACTAGATATTACACATATTATCATAAAGTTTAATGTAATTTGCTTATGACTTTTTGTTGTGAACTTTCTTTTCTTCGAAGATAGAAGCAAGTCATGGTCGATATGGTTTCAAAGTAGTTAATGTAATTTGTGTGGTTCGAATTGGTTGAATTGGTATTTAGTCGAAAGTAGTTGATGTAATTTTCTTCGTTAATGATTTTGCATATTCGTTTTCGCGCATTCATAGAATTTAACACTATCCTGTCATAATTTCATATATATCCTGACGGGTTAAATATGGACTAGTTTGGATTAAATTGATATGACACAATCCTGTCATGATTCCATATATATCATGACAGGTTTAATATGGTTTGAAATAATCTTACCAACCAACATGAGTGGCAGTCCATATCACATAGGAAGAATAAGAGAATGATAAAAATAGGAAGAAAATACATAACCAATCCTGTCATACTCATTTACCTGTCATGTCTTCTTTAATATGGTTTGAAATTACGCGACATTATCATAAAGTACTATATTACATAAAACAAAAATAAATAACATGCTTTACAAAGTACTAGATATTACACATATTATCATAAAGTATTAAATATTACATGACATAAGATAGTCACTACACTAAAATGCATTCCAAAATACTTCATAAAGTACTAATACGTGATATTAGATAGTCAGTACACTAAAGTACTAAATAAATACTAAATATTAGATAAACACATCTCATGCGGAGGACATGGCTATGGTTGGGAAGGCGCGTGGTGAAGCATGTCGTCGACTTCTCCGGTCACGGTATATATTTTAATGAAAGCCACTGTCCTACCAAGGTCGGCAAGGGCGGAGGCGTCTCCACGGTTCTGCAAGGTCCTCAAGGTACGAGGGTCGCCGTGCGGGGGTACCACTTCAAAGAAGTAGTAGGTGTCCCGTTCACAGTTGCACGCACATAACTGTCATTTAACTCAACCTTAACATCTTTGTTGATCGAGTATGAAATGACACTTAAATGGTATGTATCATGTCATGCTATGTAGGTAAACATGTCACGTATGCTTGGTGACATTTAACTAGAACTTAACTATCATATGTTGTTTATAGGTAATATACATTTTGACAAAAAAAACTCTATCACTTATATGTTGATATAATACATAAGTTCTTTGATAATTAATTTGCTTAATAGTTCATGCTTAGATTTGAGTCTTTTGACATATGTAGTTTATAGGTATAATGAATTTCATTAGTGACATTTATATCGTTAAAGTCGACAATAAAATTTGTAATGGATGACAAGAATTTAAGGTTGATAGTATGAAAAATATAAATTTCTCTGACATTGTAATTATTCATTCCGACAATACAAATATACCATGTAACAAAAATATGAACACCACTGACATTAAGTATTCGTCCAATGATAATTGCACGCAATACAGATATACCATGTGACAAAAATATGAACACTACTGACATGAAGTATTCGTCCAATAATAATTCGTGCAGTTGTACCATGTGATAAAAATATAAAATTCCCTGACATTGTAATTCTTCATTCCGACAATACAACTATACCATGTGACAAAATTATTCATTCCGACATATAAAATTTTGAATTTGATGTATATATTGGGAGAAAACTTAGTTTAAGCAGTCAAATACTAATGCCTGATTTGGGCTCATAGCTGACTTGCAAACATAAAAATATGTTTGGGAAAGTTGATAACCATAGAAGTTGTGCCTTTTTCATGTTGGCCAAGTAATCATAATCGAAAGAGAAGATGTCTATGTAAAAATAACTAAAATAACCCATTCATTTTTAAAGTGTGGTAAAGAATCCATTGCACTAAACTAGTGTCTTTGCACTCTAAATACATGTGTAACCTGAGAGTCTTTACTCTTGATTGCAATCAACTAGTGTCTTTGCACTCTAAATACAAACATCTGGAAACTGATCCTGATTAGGGATTGCACTAATCTTCCCATCATTGTCCACCACAATTGGGTATCTGAGGATATGGCCTTGCAAGGAAGTGTGGTTGTTAGCAATGTACTTGACCGTGAGGATGTGCCTTGTGTTCTGCCCAAGTGTGTGATGGGGTTGATAAGCACCCATAGTGATAAGCACCCATGTAATATCAACTTTGTATAACATATTTAAGTCAAAGCGAGGCTCATTTAGTTGCAATTTTGCATGCATGATACCTGCCAAAAGAGAATTTCATGCACAGAAGCAAAACTCGTGTTGCCCTCAGGCCACATTGGCATCACATTATAGACTGCAAAACGTTCGTTGGCTCTTATCTCACTAGCTCCTGCAAAAAGGGAGAAGAAATGAGAACTGAAGTGAAGACCAAGTTACGAGAGCAAGAAATGTATCTGTGAAGGAATTCTACAACCAACGCAACCATGACAGGATTCTGCAACAAAAAAACTTATCTGTGAAAAAAGAGGACTGAAGTGGAGACTAAGTTACGAGAGCCATGCATACGATCTGCGCAACCATGACAGGATTATGAAGTATATTCTTGGATCAATCTCCCACACAATCAAAGCAAGCAGATCCAGGATATATGTATATATATATATCAAGATAGGAATTGATATATGACAGACCCGCTAAATACAGTCATAAAAGAGACAGGAAAAAGAAAAAGAAAGGACCAATTGTGTAATTCCTTCTATGTGTAATGAAAAGCACAGTAGCAGAATTTGCAGGAAACCCAACTGCAAGGATTATATAATATATATAGGTGCAGGTGTAGCAAGAGACAGGAAAACCCAACCATGACAGGATTATATAATATATATAGGTGTAGGTGTAGCAAGACAAGCGAAAAAGGAAATTCATACAAACAAAAATTGTATCAATGATTGCACAATGCACATAATTGATTCCCACGCTTAAACCATCTCTTGTAATCACGACCACCATTCCCTAATCCAATTGACAGGCTTGTAACACCCCCAAATTTTAACCCATTTGAAAATGTATTACCGCCAGTGACCTCGGTTTCCACACCGAAGCCACCCCAGGCTTTACCATTGAAACACAATTCATAAAGAACAATTATGATACAAAATTACCATAACTTTCATTTAAAACATAGTCGCGGAATTTCAACACAATTCCAAATGCGACAAAATACAGAGTTATTACAATACAACGGAAGACTTAAAATAATTTACAAGAGTATTGACCTTAGTAGTCAACGTCCAAAGATCGTAGCCTGATTAAAACATTTTCAAATATTGTTCATCCTCATAGTCGTTCTGGCCTTCTTAAATCCTCAACTCACCTAATGTGTCGAAACGGGCTGACGACACCAACCATGAGCTTTATTGAGTTACCGCCAACAACAACTTCAGTGTCTAAGCCGACTCAACGACGGTTGTGAGTTATATTTTTTGTTCTTCCCTGTGCTTCAATCTTTTTCTTGTCTTTCATTACATTGAGGACAATGCAATGTTTAAGCATGGGGGAGTGTTCTATACTTGCTAGTCGTTGAGGAGAAAAGAAGAAAAATGAAGAAAATGAAAAAGCCAAAAATTTGAAAAAAGGCAAAAATAGAAATCTTGGGATAAGTCGAAAATCCGAAAGGGCGGCTTAGGCAATAAGCAGGTGGCTTGGACCAGCATTAGGCTGGGGTAATAAGAGGTCAAGAGTGATGTGAGTTGTATGTGAGCCCATCTATTGAAAAATGAAATGAGTGGCTTGGTGAAAACCCGAATGGGCGCCTTGGCAAAATGAGTGAAAAAAGGAGAGTGATTATTAGGATTCCTCATTTTTCCTGGCGTGGTGACATAAGAAGAGATAATATAAGGAGGATTCGGGTAGGTCACTCTGGGAGGTATAAGAAGATAGATGGAGGCTAGGATTAGATGTTTTTCACTCTATGGTGTTCGGGATAAGCTTGGGGGAAGTACTCTGCTTTCCTTTAAGCTTGGTTGGTGTTGTGTTATATGTTGTGTTGTGTTGTGCATGTTGTATTGGTGCCTTGGAGTTACATGTTTAGGTGCAATTCTTGGTGGAGATGATTTTACTATGCTTCCTGAGACCATGGGATTTGATTGGAGGAATAGGTTTATTTTAGCTTACTCGAGGACGAGCAAGGTTTAAGCATGGGGGAATTTGATCAGCGCTACTTTGTAGGGTTTAACTAGGAGTTGTTATCGGTGTTTTGGGTACATTTGGAGATGTTTAGAGCGTTATTGTGGAGTACGTGGTTGAGGAGAAGAAGTGTGATTTTAGTGGTTGGGAGAAGCTAAATGAAGATTTATTGAAGATGGAGAGAAGAACACTTGAGAAGACAAAGGAAGAGCTAGAGAAAGAAGCCAAGTGGAGCTACAGAGGCAAAACCGCGATCTCAGGGCCAAGGCCGCGGTCGCGGACATCTACGAAGGCGAGACCAGAAGAGCGCGTCAATCCGCGATCGCGGGCGAGCAATGGAGTTGATCGCGGATTAATCGAGAGCAAAGAGACAGAAACGGTATTTTCCGCGACCGCAGAAATTCATCCGCGATCGCGGAAATGAACATCAGCGAGCCGCGCGGAGGATTTCGTCCGAAGTTCACTTTATATTATTGCCCTTTTCTTTATTTTTCTTTATTCCGATTTCATTTGTTTATTTCCTTTTAAGATTAAACTTGTTATCTCTTTAGCATTAGGTTTTGGTATTAGGTTATTTAACCTAATTTCCTAGCAGCCACTTTGGCAATCTCTTGTTCTACGTTTTATTTTCCCTTTGAGTTTTATTGTTTCAAGACTATGAAGAACTAAGCACCCTTTGCTTAGTCCGACAATTGAAGCCTTCATTTGATTCATGATTGTGAGGTTATCACTCTATTTCCTATTCTTTTGGATTATATCTTTTCTCTTGAGCTTATTCCTATTGATTATTATTGATTTGATTGGATTGATCACCTAGTTGATATTAGTAATTGTCTATTGCTAGGGTTTGGATATTTCGAGTTGAAATCCCTTATCTTTTGTAGCATCCATGATATTCTAGGACTAGTTGGACTAGTTTATTATGAAAGAGAATTGATTATGTGTTAAATGCTGTGAAAAATCGGTATTGCATGTATCCTGGTTAATTCCTATTCTCCATGCTACTATTGTTCTAAATCTTGATAGTTTCTCGTGCGTTCGATAGTAAGGGTTGCCAGGCCGAGTTGGACTGATAACTATTTCAGAATAGGGACAGGAATAATCATAGGAAGGAGTAGAGATAATCTAGGACCAATCAATCGAATGAATGGTGGATATTTGTTTGGCTAAGTGTTTTTCCCTAATTGATTACAATCTCTTTGCTTTTGTTTCCCTTGTTTGCTTGTTTGAACACAAATCAACCAAAAGCCCCCCTTGTTACTATTGCATGCAACTGGACATAAAGAAAGATAACTCCTCCCTGTGGGATTCGACCCTTACTTGCCTATTCTACTAGTTTAGGTTTGTTTAGGATTTTACTTTGATTGGGAACACGACTTTAGCCTCCTATCAATTATTATTATCTAGTTTAAATATATAAACAATCTTTAAATGTAATCAAATCTATCTGATTTGGTAACTAATTTTGTTAGGATTATTTGCTAAATTATTAATATATTTATTTAATAAATTGAAAAACACTACAAATTAACACCTCAATATTATGGGTCCAGAAATGTTTTGAAGGCTCGAAAAGAATCCGCTTTAATATAGAGACTACTTCATTGTCCGTGCCATGTATGGTATATATTTATAATTTTTTTAGTATAGTATTAATTTAATTTCTCATGCATTTCTAATAAACCTATATATCATATCACAAAATATATTCAAGTTATATGTCTACTTCATATTAGAAATAATACTCATGAAAAAGAATAATAGATGAAAATATTATTTACACGTATTATAACAATATTTTAATAAAATAAAAATAATATCTTGAAGGCTACACATAAAATCATTCACGAATTGTAATTTTAAAACTCAACATTCTTTGAAACTTTATAATCGATCTTGACATATTTTTAATACGATTTCAACAGTTTATTTGTTTTGCATTTTTTTCTCTTGAAAATGAGAAGTATATATATTTCCTTGTATTACTATGAACTCAATAAATTTCCATAAAATAAAAAATTCAAAGGCCATAAAATTGGTGATAAAATATTAGGCTAAAATGAAAAGTATACATTTTCTTGTATTACTGTGACCTTAAAAAAAATTCAAAGGCCATACAATTGATGATGAAACATTGGGCTAAAATTTGTTTCTTTTGGTACTTAATGAGAAGTCACTAGTGGAAAAAACACTTTTTGAGGCTCCCTTTTAGAGGCATACATAGCTCAATACGCCTCAACAACGACTTAGGCAATCACTTTTTTTGGTTTTTGAGGCGGATAATTAATTTATACGCCTCAAAAACATCTTTTGAGGCGGTCAAATTAATATACGCCTCAAAAAGTATCCGAAAAAACATTTCCCGCTAAAGTATTAGAGGCGGGCCAGGGCAAGGCCCGCCTCTAATGATAAATAATTGAGGCGGGCCAAGTAGCCCGCCTCAATTAAAGCTTGTTGAGGCGGGCCTATTAGAGCCCGCCTCAATAAGTATGTCCAATAGAGGCGGTCATGTAAGGCCCGCCTCTATTATACCAATACTTATAGAGGTGGGTGTGTTAGGCCCGCCTCTATAAGCTCAACCCTAATTAAAAAAAAAACAGCTGCGCGCGCCTTCATCTCCTCTTCGTATCCGTCTTCGCTGAGCTCCGTCTTCCCGAGCTCCGACTTCATCTCCCTTCGCCGAGCTCCCTCTAATACTCCCTTCAACAAGTATCAACAACACACTCGGGGTTTCACCAAAACGCCATCCTCAACCTCACCCGATTCCGCTGGTAAGCTCATCTGACACCCTATTTTACTTCTCCAATTCCGCTAAACTCTACACTTTAATTTGCTCGTATTGTCGTCGACCTCAACTTCATCAATCTTAATTATATACTTCTTCTTCGTCTTTTTCTGCCTATTGAAAGCTCGTGCCTTCTGTTACATTAATCATGAATTTCGAATTTGTGTGTTTTGTGTAGATTTCTCGTGCCTGAATTTAGAGTTCCCGGGAGCAGAGTTTTTTCGAACCCTGATAATCTTTGAATGTAGATTTCTCGTTATGAATTTTGGTGGATCTGAGTTCTAATTTATTACTGGGCTTGATTTTGTGATTCACATGCTTCTCTCAGTTTCGAGATGTGCTTGATAGAATTTTCTGTCTTGGCTTTGCTAGTAAGTTGTTGATAAATTCAGAAGTTGTTGAGCTTCTTATTGGTTTATAATTGCTTATTCGATTGCTTGCTTCTGTTTCCGTTGTGAACTTCACCTTTGTTTCAATGGCTTACATGATTTTTCTTAATTTTTTTACTGATAGAAACTATGTATGGTTCGATGGCTGCTAAACCAGGTTGACTATATATGTGATTACTAAGGTATAAGGAAATACAATCTACAGACGTAGATTGAATCTTTTATTGGTTGATATGGGTATGAGCCCAGTAGTATTCAAATCCTTGTAAGTGTGCTACCTTTATGGCACTCCTATTATATTTAATAATTTTCTCAGGACTTATTTGGTATTGTACAAGTTGGACTTGATCCTGTATTATTATTCAATGCTTTTGATTTGATCCTACTGTTGTGTAACCATTTTGGTTTTGGATTTTTATTTCTGTATTAGATAAGAGTTCGTGATTAGTAGATCATTGCAGGTTCGGCCTGGCTTGACCTAACTTTCTTTTTTGAAAACAGGAAGGTTTGGCTCTGTTAGAAGCTTAATCGGTTTGTCAGAATACTCCTTAAGATCAGTCCTTATGACATAGTCCTTTCCCTTCCTAATTGATTCCTTGATTGGGCTTCCAGTTTGTGAAAATGAAGAGCAAAAGATTTGATTTATATTCATCATAAATTTAGTTAAGAATGTTAATTTTCTGATGCGGCACACTGAAGGTGTTTGATGCAGGAATTCTTTTTTTGTGTGTTTGTTGCAGGAATTCTAGCCACTATGTCTAACGAAAGTGGAAATGCTATTCTCCCTACCCAAGGTGATCATGAATCACAAGGTGTTAGCGCGATTACACAGATCGCTAAAGGGTGTGGTCCGTCAAAAGGAGTTCAAGTAAAAAAGCCTATGCACCTTGAGTTTAATGAGTTAAATGTCCCTGATGGCGAGTGGTTGAAAGAATACGGAAAGCAAGTTGGGAGTTGTGCTCAAAGAATTAATATTAACGAGAAAGAATACCGAAAGATAGATGAGCAGACGAGGCAAGGGTTTTGGGAGGAGACCAAGGTATAATGACATTTTAAATTGTTATAAATATATACTATATTAACAATTAATCTAACTTATTGTAAAAATCCACAGCTTATGTTCCACATCATTGAGGATGTAGATAAATCAAGGGAAAAATACTTTCATTCTTGTGTGGCAAAACGATTTAGAGATTTCAAGAGCAAGTTGGTGCGTCGATGGATAACTAAGAAGCAAAAGTCGTCGAAATATCCTACAAACAAGATGCCTTGGGAAATCTACCACCACATTACAGAGGCTGATTGGTCAGTTTTTCTTAAAGAATATTACAAGCCGGAGTCATTGGTAATAATGCTATTTCTTTTTACTATTAAAGATTTCTAGTCAGCGGAAATCGTTGGTTATAAATCTATGTGCCTTTTGACAGGCTCGTAGTGAGAAAGCAAGGGCAAGTGCAGTATTAAACAATTGTCCTCATCTCACCGGCCAGGCGGGTTATATTAGAAAACGACACGAGTGGATAACAGAAGGACGACTCCCATCGGAAGAAGCTTTATCTCTGTCAAGTAGCTCCTCAGTGAACTCATCGGTTCCTAGAGCTAGAAAATATAGATCAAAGGAGTGGGTTTTGGCTCATCAAGTTCGAAGTAAGGACGGAAAGTGGGAAGTTAACCCGAACGATAAGGAAGCCGTAGAAATTGCAAGAAAAGTTGTAAGTAGTGCTTTTTTAATGAATATTTACTTAAATTGACTTGGAAATATGAACTAATTTATACTTTCCTAATTGGCATTATAGGAGGAGTATATCGAAGAAGAAGAAAAAGGAAACCTTACTTTCGAGGATGATGAGGATGCCCTCACCAAAGCTATTGGGAAAAAAGATCATCGTGGCCGTGTCAAGGCAATGGGTGGAAATGTTGGTTATAGAGTTGCTTTCGGTCCAAGAGAACGACGGAGAAGATGTTATAGTGAAGCTTCATCAGATCTGATCGAATCGATCAAAGCTGAAATTAGAAAGGAGTTTGAAGGTGAATTAGATAAAAGGGTGGATGAGGCCCTCCAAAAGCAACTACGCTCCATGTTACATATAAATCAACCAAACTCCACTTCTACTCCCGTTCTTGAACTTAATGTTAATGCTTCCTATACCACTCATCCTGATTCCACACCGCAACCATGTGAGCTAAAGGTATGATTGAGTTTGAGTATTGTCATGAACTCTTCATGCTAAGACCTCTTATAACATGAATTAAAATTCCATGCCGCAACCTTAGTATTGCATTTTTCATTTTACTTTATATGCAGGAAAGGACTCCATGCCATCTTGCCCTTGAGGATAAATATTCTGGTAACAAAGTGCTCGTAGCGGATGGTATGGTACAACCCTCAAACGGTGCATCATCCCAACACTTTACACCGATGAAGCCTGATCACTACAAAGTCCAAGTTGATTTTGTTTATGATGGACATAATGATGATATTCTTCCGGTACCTACGGGTGATGGTTTCACTAACTTAGGCGGTGCTCAGGGTAGTTTCGTGCAATGGCCGATCCGCTTAGTTATTTTCGAAGACGATGAGGTAAGACCTTTGTGCTCAATAATAATGTACACCACATTACTCACTCTTGCTCATCTATAATTCTATATATAGAACTATACTCCATGCCCAATAAAGAAGTCCAAGTCATTTCTCTCTAAAAAGGTGCATGACAGCGCCAAAAATACAAAGGTAAGACCTTTGTGCTCAATAATACAAATGTTACTTCATTATTATTTTTTGGAAATTTCATGTCCAAATAACTCCTAAGTCTCAGTCCAACAAAGAGGTGGTTGGTAGTTGTGATCGTAAAACGGAAGAATCAGCCGCCAAAAGGAAGGAAGCAGAAACGAAGAAATTCGAGGTCATGGCCAGTCATGCAAATACTTGCATTTTATTATATCTTCGGCGCCGGGTGGTATATATGATAGTACTCCCATCCCATTGGATGCCTCGGTTTGGAATTATGTGAGAGATCAAGAAACATACGTCACTGCATCCGATGTAGAAGAGTTCCTTAAGGGGGCGTGCTTAAACATTTCTGTGATTCAAGTCTACATGATGTAAATGTTTTGATCAGTCTTTATCTTTTAATTGTCAACTATTATTCTTAATCGTTTTTTCTTTAATCATTTTTACATTACCATTCATAATCGTTTAATCAAATACCTTTAAATGTGCAGGTATTTATTGGACAATCACACATATGCATTTGAAAATTCTCGAATTGGGTTCATTTGTCCTGAGATAGTGTCAAGCACTAGAATCAGGGCCGATGCAACTGTTCCAGCAGATTACTTGCAACGTGTGTTCAATGCTGAAACTGTTAAGAATACGATTAAAGATTCTAACAGTGCCAAATTGTTTTTGCTCCCATATAATCAAGAGTAAGTGTTTTCAATAAGTTTCATATATAATTAGTATTTTAAGCAATCATTAATATTTATCAATTTACTTTTAAATGATGCAGCAATCATTGGATTCTGTACGTGATAGACCTATTTAGAGCACAGGTCTATCTTTTCGATTCTCTAAAAGGTCAAGGCAACAGAACGACTGATGCATCTGGAATCATGAATTTGTAAGTTATTTTGCTTACGAATTAGTTTTTTTTGGAATATTAACAATATCAGTTTCATGAGTGTATTATGTTGATTTTCTAGGGCATTTCAAGTGTATAAGTATCAAGGTGGGAAGTGCGAGAAATTAATAGGAAAACGTAAGACGTTGAGAGTCTGCAATATAGAGGTACATATAGCATTTTATACGCTTTAGGTTTGTTTATTTATAATCAAAGGCATTGTATCTAAGACAACTCCCTTATGTTGTGTAATTAGTGCGCTCAACAAAGCAGCGGAACCGAGTGTGGCTATTATGTCATGAAGTTCATGTTAGATATAGTCACGGGACTCTATGACTCTAATGACCGACTAGATAAGGTATGTAACTTAACTAACTATATATTGATAGTATTTGTGTTTTTTGTCAATAATTTCTGTGTTTTTTATGAAGCTATATCCTAAGAGGAAGACATCGTATACTTATGAAGAAATGGATGTTGTTCGTGAGCAATGGGCACAGTATTTTACATCGAAGTATTTATTATCGGATTGAGCTTGTTTTTACTTGTCATGTAAACTGTTGTTGAGAACCTGACTGTACTCTGATGAAATCTGTTGTTTGTTGTATATTATTATGTGAATAAAATCAGGAACCTATTCTGAAATGGATGTTGTTCTTGATCTTCAGCGTCTACTTATTGAGGCGGGCTTGTATACGCCCGCCTCTATAAGTATATACTCCCGCCAAAATGAGGGACTTGTTGAGGCGGGCCTATAGAGGTCCGCCTCAACAAGTGTTTACTTATTGAGGCGGGCCTCCTAAGCCCGCCTCAACAAGTCCCTTATTTTGGCGCCAAAGTGAGGGACTTGTTGAGGCGGGCTTAGAAGGCCCGCCTCAATAAGGTCCTTTTAGAGGCGTAAAATGCCCGCCTCAAAAAGTGCCTCTACTTGTTGCAGCCCCCTTAGTTGAAGCGAATGGTGTTCGCCTCAATAAGTGTCCAAAGGCCCGCCTCTATAAGGATTTTTTCCACTAGTGAGTATATATTTACACGATTTCTATTTCACGCACCGGGCAATTTTTCTATTTCACGCACCGGGCAATTTTCTATTTCACGCACCGGTTGGTCCGTGACATACCAACCCAATCCATCCGTGAAGGACATAATACATCCATACGTGACGCATGGATTGTGATGGTACGTGACGCATGGATTGTGATGGTCCGTGACGGACGAACCCTAAACCAGAAAATTGAATGTTACTTGTCCCCACCTAACTACATTAACTACCGTCATATCTTTACCAACATTACAGCCAACATTAAACCCTAATCCATCATCACTCTTCCCTTTCCCTCCCACATACATCTTCCATTGTCATCATCTTCCAAGAGTTCATTCCATGGCAAATGAAGATGATTTTTCCAACTTCAATGGTGGAGAAGATCTTGCAAATGCATACAATTACAATGAGGTATGTTTTTTAAGTTTTTACTTTACATGTTAGTAAAAGTTAAGATTTTTATGGGTTTTTCTTGTGAATGTATATGATTTAGTTGTTCTTACCCCAAAACAAACACCTTCTTAAGGTAATTTCACTAGTTGTGACTATATGTTCATAAAAACTTCATCTTTGATTAAGTTATATTCAAAAGTTGTAGATTTTGTGTGCAAAAAACTGCATGTTTTAGTTTTGAGCGTTGTTATGTTGAGTGCAAAATGGCAAGACTTCATCTTTGTTCGTGTTTGTTTTTTGAATAAAAAAAAGTACGTGATAGATGAATTGAGTTGGTCTGTGACAGATGGATTTGTCTCATCCGTGACGGATGGATTTGTCTCATCCGTGACGGATGGATTTAGTTGGTCTGTGACGGATGGAAGTAGTTGGTCCGTGACGGATGGAAGTAGTTGGTCCGTGACGGATGGATGTAGTTGGTCCGTGACGGATGGATGTAGTTGGTCCGTGACGGATGGATGTGGTTTGTCCGTGACAGATGGTCTGTTTTTATTCGTCACGTATGGTTGTGTCTGTCAGAAACTAAATACTTCGCTAGCTTGTTTTTTTACTTCAATAGGAGAACAATATCGTGAACAATGGTATTAACAATCTGTCCCTAAATGATGCATGGGACATGGCACCACCGTCCTTCTCACTTGGGTTGTTCGCCGAACCTATGCCGCCTCAACAACCTCATTTGCCGGGATTAGAATGTTTTGCTCATAGTGGAATTCCGTCAGTAAGGTGGCAAACTCCACATAAGTTTGGGTTTCCTGCATTACACACACAGCCGCATTTTAAATTTCCTACACCTGAAGAGGTTATTGTTTCTGAAGATTATTCACAGAAGTTCACCACGGGTGAAGTATTCGGCTCCTGAGATGATGCAATTAAAAGGGCTAGACAGATTGCCTTTGATAATCACTTCTGCCTCACTACTGGCCGGGATAAAAACTTTGGTGGAGGAAGCCTTCGGAAGTCATGGTTGTTGTGTGAAAAAGCGGGAATTTACATTCCTAAAGATGAAAACAAAGTAAGGCAAAGAACAAGGAGTAAAAAATGTGATTGTCCATTCAGATTGTTGTGTCAAGAAAATCCGAGGGACTCATATACAATCAAGGTAGTTGTTGGAACCCACAACCATGTCATTGGTGATGACTTGTACGGGCATGCAGTTGCTGGCAGGTTGACACCTGAGCAGAAGAAGTTGGTTAAGGTCATGACAGAAAATCATAGTAAACCATCAAAGATTTCAATAACACTTAACCAGGACCCGAACAACTGCACTAAAATGCATCAGATTTACAATGAAGTGTACAATGTCCGACATAGTGGGATGGAAGGAAGAACCATGGTCCAAGAGTTCTTCCATAAGTGCAAGGAGAACAACTACTTTGTGGAGCATAGGTCGGATCGAACGACGAATAAGATCATCGACATTTTCTTTGCAAGTCCAGATTCCATGAAACTCCTAAAGGCATTTCCGTACGTCCTTTTGCTAGACTCCACATACAACACTAACAGGTTAGTGTAACACATCTACTTGCTACATTTATTTTAACTTATATTTATTCATTATGCATGACACATCTTCTTGTGCAGGTATGACTTGCCTTTCCTGGAAATAATAGGAGTCACATCTACATGGAAGAACTATAATGTGGCGGGGGCGTTTCTACAGCATGAGAAAGAAGACAACTATGTGTGGGCCGCACAAAAACTTCTTAAAATGTGCTCAAAGTGTCAAGTAACACCGACATGCCTAGTGACAGATCGTGAAAAGACCTTGATGAATGCATTAGATAAACTCTTTACAAGTGTCAAGTCTATCCTATGTAGGCGCCATGTGAAGAAGAACATAGAGGACAATGCTAGGAAGAAGATGAAGGATAAAAGCTTGGGTGCAAGGTTTGCAAATGCATACTATAATTTATTCAAGCAAACAACTGTATCCGAGTACGAGATGGAGTTGCGTGGAATTTAGTCGGAATGGAGAGTTTGGCCACGTCTACTTCAGTATGTAAGAAACAGCTGGCTCATCCCGTACAGGGAAAGACTTGTGTCAGCTTAGACATATACTATTTTCACGCTTAGAACGTCAACGACAAACAGGTTAGTGGCCACGTCTGAATTTGTATTGCATTTTCATAACACGATTTCTATGATTAAACTTTAAACTCTAGTGTACTAAATATAGGGTTGAAGGAGCACACTCTAGTTTAAAAGACTTCTTGACTACTCCACATGGCAGTCTAGACACGATATTCGGTCAATATCATTCAAAGATGGTTAACCAAGTGAAGGAAATCAAGGGAACCTTCAACGAGAGTGCACAGAACATGATGACGCTTGTGACTGGGGCTGATGTTTTCAAGCTGTTGAAGTACAAAGTATCTAATGTTGCACTTGACCGCTTGACTGAGGAATACAGAAAAGGGGAAAATCCATTTTATGACAGTACCTGCACATGCCAGATGAGGGTGAGAGATGGATTGCCGTGTGTGCATCGTATGGCTAGATATGTGACGAGTTCAATCCCTATTAACCCGACAAAGTTGCATCTTTTTTGGAGACAATTGAGTTTGTCAGAAGTGCAAGACGAAGGTGAGGCTGAGGTGAAGCGCAAAGTCGCGAGATGTTTGATGGATCAATTTTATACGGATGAGTTCCCCAATATGTCAGCAGATGATCAAAAAAAATATGTCTCGCAGCTTTACGACATTGCTCGCCCCGAGGGGACCAGTCTGCAAGAGTCGGCTATTGTGAGGCATAAGGGACGGCCAATGGGAGCACCAAACAAAGATAACACTAAAAGACATTCTTCTTCATGGGAATACACAGACAAAGAGATGGAAGGGACACCTCCCAAGAAGCAACGAGGTAGGCCACCAAATCCCACTAGTACACATTCACCAAGCTCTACAGCTCCTATCACTCCTTTGAGGCCATCTCAGGTTAGAGCTCCCAAGAATCCCGTGGGTCAAATGTTTCCACCACCGTTTCATGCTCCACAGTCCTTCATTAATGATTTTGAACCGTATATGGATATAGTTCTGTCGTGTATGCGCGAACACATAAACGGTTACTATGATATTCTGGGTGATGGAAACTGTGGATACAGAGTCGTTGCAGATCAAATAGGCATTGGGCAGGAACAATGGAGGATCGTCCGCCAATCCATGATTGATAAGGTGAAAGAAATCTTTCCATTGTATGCTGAGACTTGCCTCTTTCCGATTACGCTGGATACAGTACTGGAACAGCTTACATGGTTTGACGATGGGATGGCCCCATAAAATACTTGGATGGTGATTCTAGATATGGGTTGTCTGGTTGCTTCTGCATTCAATTGTTCAGTTGTCGTGTTGGGTCGTATGAATGCTACTTACTTGCCTTTGCAAGCGGTTCCACATCATCCCTGGGGTGCTAAGCTAAAGACGATATGTATCTACCATGTTGAGAAGGAGAATCATTTTATTTCGGTATATTACTAATAATTTAATCAATTTTTATTCATTATTAAAACTCATTAACTAGGCAAGTGAATACGTTCTCCATTCTTTTGTAGGTGGCCTTATCAGAGGTGTCACCGTTGCCTCCAGTATTTGCCATGTGGGAGCATGCAAAGGATGCGTCTGCTGCTTGTCTGTATGATCCATTCACTACTCAGCTGATGGCGTATGGACCTTCCAGAAGAAAGAGACGAGGCCGCAAGCCGACTTAAAAGTTATGGCAAAGTTTAAAAAATTAGTTTGATTATCATCATAAAAATACTCAAGAAACTACAATTCCATAAAAGGTTCAACACTCCCTAAGTAGCAATAGCAAACTCGAATGCACTTAATCTTCGTCCTCCTCCTCATCATTACCATGCTCGTAGGGTCTGAAGTCTTGGATGCAGTCTCGCACAGCTGCGCGCATGTTGTAGAATTGTTCTTCCTCTGCATTATAGAAAGGATTTAGACGCTGTAATGTTTGTCCAATTACCTACAGAAATACGTATAAATTAGTTGTGTCATCGGTTTAATTGTATAAGAAAAGTAAAAACAAATATCCAACACATTTTTTTACCTGCACAGGATCTCTGATGCCAGCATCCTGAGGCCTCACACATGGGTGTGTACGAGGTATGTACCACTCCATGTAGTCGGCACTACACTCATATCCTTGTGAAGCAGGAGGGCCCATATCTGTGATCCAGATGGAGTGTTGACTTCTTGCATCCCAACTTCAGTTCGAAGCGGGGTCATACTGCACCATATAACTCCTAATGGTGTGAGGTCTGTGCGCTTTGATGGGCTCTATAACTGGTCGGGGAATCCACTGTACCACTCCAAATTGTCTCGATATCCGATCAGGCATATAGGGCTCGGTAATTTTGAGAAAAGAGATGACCGCATGAAAAATGGCAGGAGCCAACGCCGTGTTGTTGTAATTCACGTAGCCATAGGGCTGCCAGTCAACCTACACAAAAAAGGGTGCAATTAACACAACATCAAGTAACTTTACACAATTATAATACATTAATATGAGAAATAAACTACGTCGTATGATACTTACATGTCTAGCTTGCATTAAATCCAACTTTTCCCTGTAGTTTCTTCTATGCCTACTAGGAGTCTGCATAGGGTGCCATCGGCTGGCATATGGCACAACGTCGTCGAAGTGGGGATCCTCTTGTGGGCGAAAGCTAGGGAAGTACAGATAGATCCAAGCCTGTACATAAATAACAACACCAAACATATCAACCTTACCTTAAATGTAATTAAATTATATAAAAACAATATGCAACAAAATCCTTCCCAGCAACAAAGTGTAGCAGGTGGACATCTGACGAGCCTCATGTCGTGAACACTCGCCCAATGACCGATACATGAATGCCAATGCGCCAGAACCCCAAGAAAGATTACAAGAATTACCAATGTCACTCACGAAGGTCACATAAGGCATGGGCAGCATGTGCTGGGACTTGTCTGGAAAGAGGGTCGAGGCCATCACGTACCACAAATAACCAGACGCGATCTCATCATCATCTAGATCATTGTTCAAGCAGTGGAATTTCAGGTTGTCTGCACTGACACCATTTCTAGCCATTTCTGGAGTCAAGGAAAAGAACTGTATTGCCCTCATCGCTTGTTGATTGTACAATTCATTTTTACCCTTGCTGCGATCTTGGAGAGGAAGTCTCATTCCTTGCCCATCAATATTGAGGCCCATAATCATGTACACATCCAGGAGAGTGATTGTCATCTCTCCAAATGGCATATGAAATGAATTTGCCTCTGGCTGCCATCGCTCCAGAAATGCAGAAATCAACGGCTGATCTACATAAGTGTACATCAGGTCCTGCAAATGAGTGATGCCGTTGTTTTTGGCAAGATCGCACCATGTAGAGTCATCGTCAAGCCTCCATTTTCGTAGCTGCTCTTGTCTGAGCTGCAACGTGAGAGTTTCTCGCTCCTATAAAAAGAACAAGTTAGATACAAAAATAATATAATAGTTTCATAACAAGCTCAAATATTGATAACTTACAATGCCCTGATAAATGAAATATGCATTGTGGGCAGGAAACTAAACAGCAGGTCTGGGATCTGCGGACCTCCCGATACAGGTCCTATCAACTTGGGATCGATTGCATTCCGACCTCTAGCCTGCCTAGGCTCTCTATCCCGTCTAGGCTCTCTATCCTGTCTAGGCTCTCTACCCTGCCTAGGCCCTCTACGTTGTGTAGGAGCAGCCTGTTCCTGTGCTGGTTCCTCGAAATGAGGTTGTTGAGTGGGCCAATATGCTTGCCCACCCATACATCCTGGCCACATGGGCTAACCACTAGACTGCTGACGTGCATGAGGTACGTACCAACCACTACGCTCCTCAGATGTAGAAGGTACATACCATGTCGTATCCTATAAAACAAATTATTAGAAAAAATATTAAATAACCGACAATTTAAGAATATGTATAATTACTTACCACATTCGGGTCATTCTGGTATATAGGTGGATCATTAAGCGTCGTGTTGTCGAGTGCCGGGTCTACATACACCGGTAAAGTAGGAGGGTCACGGTTCGTACTCGGTCCTGCTTCGTCATTGTTTTTGGATTTCTTCTGCCTCCTTCGATATACTAAAGCATTGTCTACTTGTTCCTGTTCTTGCTCCTCACGTACAAAATTCCACCTTCTGTGACGTGCAGATCTTGTTTTGTTTTCCATCTGAAATAGGAAAAAACAAAATTTCAGGAAGAGCAACAAAAACAACATCAACAACCAAAACAACAAAAACATCAACAACCAAAACAACAAAAACATCAACAACCGTCCGTCACGGACCAAACCAATACGTCCGTCACGGACCAAACCGATACGTCCGTCACGGACCAAACCGATACGTCCGTCACGGACCAAACTGATACGTCTGTCACGGATCAAACTGATCCGTCCGTGACGGATCAAACCGATCCGTCCGTGACGCATCAAACCGATCCGTCCGTGACGGATCAAACCGATCCGTCCGTGATGGATCAAACCGATCCGTTCGTGACGGATCAAACCGATCCGTCCGTGACGGATCAAACCGATCCGTCCGTGACGGATCAAACCGATCCGTCCGTGACGGATCAAACCGATCCGTCCGTGACGGATCAAACCGATCCGTCTGTGACGGATGAACTCAGTCCATGCGTCACGGACCAGATCTGGATGGCTGAGTTTAAACAGATCCAGTTCTTTGCAGATTGATTTTTTTTCCTTCAAATTTCATAACTGTATATCCACATTCAAAACCGACATTAAATCAATCTTATGGATCGTAAGTGTAGATCTGGATGTGTAAATCTAACCCTAGACAAGTAATCCAAAAATGAAAAAAAATTTAAAATTTTCTAACAACTTCAATAATTTCAACATAATTAAACTAAGGGAAGAACAAATACAGATTTAACTAACCTTATGGATCGTGACGGACGGATTGAATCGAAACGTGACGAAACGAACACTTTGACTTGGGAGCGAAATCGCGAAGGGGCTGAGATGCAAATGAGATGTGGGTCGGGGGAGATGAAGTCGCTGCATTTATATGCAGCGACTTCGTCCGTGACGCACAGATTGGTTTGGTGCGTCACGGACGGTTTAAGGTGGTCTGTCACGGACAACTCTATTCCATGTGTCACGGTCCACTTCGTTTTGTTCGTCACAGGCGGATTTATTTGGTACGTCACGTACGAAGCAGTGCGTGAAATAAAAATTTTACCCGTGCGTGAAATAGCAAGGGCCTATATTTAGTATAGTAAATCTTTCTAAAAGTTTAACAAATCAAGATGTAAAACTAAAATATTGACATATGACGGTTTACAAATTTCATATATAACTTTCATATCTTTTAGTGATTTTAATCTTTACACTTACACAAAATTGAGAGTTTTAGGATGATATTTAAATTTATTATTTCTAAATAAATAAAAAATATAGCTATTAAGGAGGTTAATATCTTTGGACAAAAGCGGAGGAATATGATGGAAATACATGGAAGCTATAATTATTGTATTAGTGGAATCAAGTTTTTACATGCAATATCCAATCTATGACAATTGAAGATTTTATAAAATGGTTTCCTAATGTCTTGATGTATTTAGGATTATACATATAGGATAAAGTGTGATTTTAAAAATATATATTTTTAATAAATTAGTATTGGATATGTTGACTTAAAATCAATATTTGTCAAGGTTTTTCTATCGTTTACAATATTTAACTGAATTCTATACTTAATACATACAATTTAAATAATATAAATGATATAATATGTTATTGTTTGTTATTTATATTTTTATAAATATTTATGAAATCTCCAAATCTAAACCGTACTATTTAGAATATTATAAAATGCAACAAATTAAAATAACTCAAATTTTGTTTTTTTGTCAAAAAGAACAAATATTACATATAACTTATTACTTGTTAACAATTTTGTAAGATAGTGTTACAATATACCAAAAAAAAAATTGTCATGGATATGTTCAAATCAATTCATATAATATATAGATTTACATATAACGTATATTAACTTATTAACAAATTTAAATTATTTTGTATATTGATTGCATATTTTATTCTACCAAAAAGTAGTTTTAAAGTAACTCATTTACATTGTTATAAATATATTCAAGTAATAATTTTTATTAACTCGAGGACTAAGATGCCAGAAAATTAAAGTAGACTTTTAAGTTAAGTAAATTCATTTTTATAAATTAAAATTGGATATGTTGAGTGAAAGACTATATCATTTTGCTTATAATGTTGTGAGATTTCAGTTTTATGTCCATAATTTTTTTTGTTAGAAATAATTTGTATTCATGTAAAAAAGTAACAATTGTAGCTATTTGTATTTGTTGGTGCAAATCTTGTTAAGGTCTTGTTAATTTATAATTTGCTGGTTATTTAATATAATAATAAATAAAAGAATAGAAAAACTTAATATATTGTAGCCACATCTATAATATATTAAGCACCATGTTCTGAAAAAAGAAGAAGAGGCCAAGTAGATAAAAAGGAGGAAGATCAACTAAGAAGTTTGATACCCATTTCAAATAATCCACCTCTTCAATTCCTTCTAGATTAGATTAGCAATAAATAGCCTTTTTCTACTTTTTAGAAGTTGCAGACATTTAATAATTAGGAATAAAATATTTATATAAACAACATTAAATTAGTGAATGATTGGCAAAAGTTACCTGAAATGGCAACAGGGTTGTCTACCCTTAGGGTAAGACAATCACTCTTCGTAGTTGAGTTTAGGGAATGTAACACTCCTTTTTATTGAGAATGTATTATTTACATTAATTATGTACATTTAACATGCTTTATATTTCAATTTAAATTAATTTTAGGGTGTTACACAAATGGATTTTTAAATACACAAATGGATTTTTAAATACACAAATAAAATATCCAAAATATGCTCTAAATGTTTAATATATTGGTGCTTGACCGGACCTGTTATAGAAAACAACAAGGGTTAGTATAAAATATTAAAAAATTGAATAATATTAGTGGAAGTTGAGTAAGTTTGTAAATGTAAAAAAAAAACAATACACCCTTGTTGTTTTCTGTAACAGGTCCGGTCAAGCACCAATATATTAAAGGAGTTGGGGACGAATGTAGGCCCGCAACCATGGTGCCAAGCAATAACGCTCGCCTCCATTGGGGCCAGCCTCAGGCTCTAGGTCGAGAAGTACCGGTCGGCCACGTCGGGTTTAACGAGGCCGACACTGTCGATCGGCTCACGCTTGGAGAGCAGCCGTGAGACCCCCCGGTGGAAGCATCGGGGAAACCGCCGGTGGAGGCACCGGGGAACAGTGGAGGCGTTAGGGACGCCAACAATGGAGGTGCTGGGGGAGTGGAATGCCCAAGGGTCTTGAAGTAAGGCTCATCGAAATCCTCCCCATTATAGGCCTCGAAGTCGGCCTCAGTGTACCATTGGGATTGCGCCTTCGGATGGGCCTCAACAGAATGCTCATACCTTGCCTCTGTATGAGTTTTAGGATGAGTTAGGGGAGCTGCAGATGATTGTGTCCCAATCGGGTCATCCGATCCCAAATCCTCCATTGTAGCAATCGGATCCTCAACCATGGCCTCGGGTTGGTCAATGGTAGGCATGTGAGATACCGCCCTATGCATATCATCGATCAAGGCTTTAGACGCAAAGCGATCCGTATTGGCATGTCGATGGGCTGATGCGAATACTGTCCGTTCTACTAAACGACGAGTGTTCTCTCATCGCTCGGACCGCATACTATCCACTAGAGTAGTCAAATCTTGTTATTCAAATTTTAAAAAAAATCATTACTTTACTTAATTTCGTTATTCATTCTTTATTCTTACTTCTTTCTTAATCCTCTTTAATTAATTTCTTCTTAATTCGTAATTTTTTTTCTTAATTACTAACATTTTCATAATTATATTACTAAATTTTGTTATTCATTTTTTAATCTTAATTCGTTCTAATTCTTCTTTAATTTTTTTTTTTTGTAATTCGTAATTCATTTTTTATTCTTCATTATTTTTTGTTGATAATTACATTACTTAATTTCTATATTCCTTCTTTATTCTTAATAATGTTTTTTAATTCACAATTCATTCGTTGCTCCTATTTAATGTTTTATAACGTTTTTGTATATTCCTACAAACTTATTTATTCCTGATCAAATTTAATAATGGGATTTTTCTATATTAATAATTCCTAATTAATAATCTTGATTAGTTATTACTAAAATTCTTTTTCTTTAGTTTTTCATATTTCATCAAAATTCCAACTTAATTTGAAATACAAAATTTAATACAATTTCAATTTCAAATAATCATACAAATTTAACATTCACAATCATACAAAATCATTTTCAATTTCATAATCCGTCAAACTCAATTACAATTTCAAATTCATAATCATACAAAATCAATTTCATAATCATACAATATAAATTTTCATTTCCTAATCCTAATCATAAATATCAATATCAATTTCATAATCCTAATCATGCAATTTCAGTTTCTATTTCGAATATACGTACTTCAAGAGCACCCTACGAAATAGCCTGGGATGGCCCGCCACGACCGCTGTCCAGGCCGGTATCACCCCGACCTCTCCCGCCAGTGGGCCCTGCTATCGCTTCGACCTCTTCGGTTACCCCGAGCATTGACGCCTGTAGGGAGCCTTCCACGCATACTCCGCGTCAAATTCCCCATATCATTGTGACCCGCCCTATCCACGCCAGCAGACGGCCCGCCTATTGGCGTGGATGACCCACCACACATGTGCCACCACTGCCCCCCTCCCCCCCCACTCTACTCACTCTGCCACCCACCTAAGGCCGAGATATTTGCAGAGAAATGTCGTTGCCTGCCGCACCGTTGAAGGCGTCTGATGAAGGAGGAGGAGGAGGAGTGTCGCAGCCCGTGGGAATCTCGCCCAAATCGTCAGGTTCATGTCCGCCTTGTGCCGCCATTTTCCAAAAAAATTGAAGGAGAAGGAGGAATTAGAGGAAGAAGGGGCGGGGGAAATTCTGAACCAGAAATCAGGAGGAGGAAGAAGAGGGGGCATCGACACACATTTATTTAACTTACCTAGCACATGCACATATTACGTACGCTTGTTCCCTTAATTTTTTTTAGATTTCACGTATTTGTATTACCATGGGCACGCTTTACGTATGCATGCTTAGGCTTTTTTTACACTTTTGTCTGTCACACTGGCACGACCACGCATATCGTAAGCATGTCTTTGACATAAGGACGTTTTTCGTGCGTGTACCCGTATATGGAGAATTGGATTTGTATCGCAAAAATTTGTTATCGCACCGGTCATAAGCGCCACTATGTGGCTCCTAGAGTAAAAGAAATATTTTTTAAGACACTACATAGTGGCGCTTGATAACACTTATTTTATACATATTTTAGGAGTCTAGTTGTATATTAATTTAGATTATTTTCATGCATATTTTATATTTTTATAATTAATTTTATATTATTTTATATTTAAAACTTACACTTGTACTTTTATATGTTTCAGGTATTTTTGGTCCAATTTAAACGTGATACCATACTGTTTCCATGACACCAAACAAATGGGGAATGAATGAAATAATATTGTAAGAAGGCCCACAATACTAGCCCAATGGACCACGTGAATCAGCAAAAGAACGATATGGGCATGATATGAAACTCGGGAGTTGGGCCTCGAAAACATGGAAGAATCTTTTACTATATATTGTGTGTATGACGTACAAGTGGAGGGCGGCAACATAGCCTTAGGATTTAGTTTAGTTTAAGTTAGATTAGTTTAGGTTTTGTTTATTTTGGGGGAGTAGTTGGCTGCCGCAAGAGGGAAAGAATTTAAAGTAGAGTTTTTGGCCTTTGCACAATTTGAAGACTTTATATTATTGTTCTAATCTTTATCAATTTGAATTATTTTTGACATTGAGATTAAGTTTTTTTATCTTTCGTATTTATTAAATAATTTATATATGTTGTTGGCTAGTTTAAATATGTTGAATATGTCTTCAATTATGCTTGGCTAAATTCCTAGCTCTAAGGTTGGGGTGATCCCGACGATGTGTATGTAATTAGAATTGTTTCTTTGTCTGAATTGAAATAGTATTTGATTCATTCCTATATGTTTTATGCCCATATTAGCCTATGCGAAATGGATTCTATTAGGGTTTGAGACTGAGAAGTGATAACTTTAATAGGTAGTCAGATAATGTTTGAGACTGAAAGGTAATAACTTTTATTGGAATCCTAGGAATTGAACCTGAGTGTTATTTGTGCAAAATCAACTTAATTACTCTTGAGGATTAATAGACAATCATAGATGTTCTAGGTACGAGTTGGATTAGCGGAGCGCGACAACGAATGTTATTTCAGTTTGTCCCTAGACTCTCAGTGTGTTAAAGGGTTTGGATGAGATTAGCTCTACACGACAGCGATTGTTAGTTTAGTCCAGGCACGTTTATTATCGTCTGAAATGAGTTAGTAGATTACCTTAGATAGCCTTCAAATAATTTGGACTAGATTCAGGTGAAGTGTGATTTTATTTACAGAGGCATCGTTACGGTGATCCTTAACCTTAGACACATTTATCCCATTGATTTTATCCTTTTTATTTGTTTTTATTAGTTAGCTTAGTTATCAATTTCTTCCCAATTCCTTATTTTACGGCCTAGCTTATTAGTAGAGTTTTAATTAATATTACATTAGTCTCTGTGAGATCGATACTTGATCACTACAACTAATCCCGTACACTTGCGGGTAGGTTGTAGCCACATCAGCGCTTAAGCGTCGTTTTTTATTAAAAAAATTGAGTTTTTTAATTAAAAGTGTATCACTTCAATTTAACCAAGTCAACAGTAGTGTTTAACATCGAACCGAGTAACTTGTAAACTCGAAACCCTAAATCCTAAAAAACCCAAATGTGAGGATATCATATGCGCGCCATTATCAGGCACATATAGGGTGTGAGGGGGATTTTGTCGGGGTTTTTTAGGGTTGGGGTTTAGGGTCTCATAGATTACAGTACAATGTTTGAGATATATGGGTTTAGGTTTGATAAATAACATCCAATAGCTAGATATGGCATGTATGTTGTGTGTAATATTCTAGACTGCGACTGTTTTGATTAGATTTATTGGAGGGACTCCAACATTACAATATATCTATTTTTAGGGTTTAGGGTCTCATATATTATAGTATAAGGTTTGAGATTTATGGGTTTAGGTTTTATAAAAAAAAACATCCAATAGCTAGATATGGCCCGAATATTGTGTGTAATATTCTAGAATGCAACTGTTCTGATGAGATTTATTGGAGGAGGGACTCCACCATTACAATATATGCTATGTTGTACATATTAAGTGATCTATTCGGACCCTAAACCCTAAACATCCTTGGTACATTAGCGAAGCTCGTACTATCTAGTTTGGAACTCGTAGCCCGAATTGTCTCCTTTACCAAAAAAACTAAAGTAGTGTTTTTTGGTACAATCGGAAGGTAGAGGAAATCATAAGCTTATTGGTTCAAATTAAAATACCAAAACATTCGGGCCATATCTAGCGATTGGATGTTATTTATCAAACCTAAACCCATAAATCTCAAACCCTATATTGTAATCTATTAGACGATAAACTCTAAATCTTAAAACTCTACACCCTAAAAAAGGTTGTGAGGAGGATTTCATCGGGGTTGTTTAGGGTATAGGGTTTAGTGTTTAGGGGTTTAGGGTTTTATATGCTACAGTATAGGGCTTAGGATTTCAGGGTTTAGGTTGGTTAAAGGACTTCCAATAGCTAGATATGGCCCAAATGTTTTGGTATAACATTTTTTGGAATGTATTCGTCAACGAATGGATTCAATCCTTTTCCAGTGGATGCTGCACGCGGAAAAAAAACGTCAATTCCTCTAAATTCTCAAACCTTGTACTGTAATGTATGAAACCCTGAACCATAATTTATGCAGATAACTTCTACAACAAAGTAAACAACAAAGAGCAACACAATTGGAAAATGTTATACCAAAGCATCCGAGCCATATCTACGTATTGGATGTTATTTATCAAATCTAAACCCATTAATCTCATACCCTTTATCAGTAATCTGTTAGACCCTAAATCCCAAACCCTAAAACCCTAAACCCTATACCTAAAAAAACTCGATCAAATCCTCCTCACATCATTTAAATACCACATAGTGGTGCATAAAGGGTTTCCTATATAACCCTTTATGTGCCACATAGTGGCGTTTAAATGTTTAGTCGGCAGTTTTAGGGTTTATGATTTCAAGTAAGCGCCACATAATAGCGTTTGGAAACCCTACATGCGCTACATGGTGGCACTTAAAGGCTGTGAGGGGGATTTGATCGGGTTTTGTAGGCTTAGGGTTTTATACATTACAATACATGGTTTTAGATTTCTGGGTTTAGGTCGGTTACAGGACATCCACTAGCTAGATATGGCCCGAATGTTTTGGTATAACATTTTTCGAAATGTATGTAACACCCCAGATTTGTAATCCTTTATAAGGATTAGAGTGTTACCCATGTCAACAAGAGTTTTTCCTTTTCATGGTTCAAGTGAGGACAAAGAACTTTGAAGTTAAGCGCGCTAGGACAGGAGTACTACCAGGATGGGTGACCTCTTGGGAAGTCCTCGGGTTGGAATGGGATGACACTTTTCAGGCCTTGGGCCTTACAATGTATTGTTCGACGGATGGATTCAATCCTTTTTCGGTGGCTGCGGTAGGCGGAAAGAAAACACCACTTGCCTTTTAATTCTCAAACATTGTACTGTAATGTATGAAACCCTAAACCGTAATTCCTACATATAACTTCTGCATCAAAGTGAACAACAAGAAGTAACACAATTGGAAAATGGTATACCAAAACATCCACGCCATATCTAGATATTGGATGTTATTTATCAAATATAAACCCATTAATCTCATACCCTATACTGTAATCTATTAGACCCTAAACCCCAAATCCTAAAACCTTAAACCATATACTCCAAAAAACCCGATCAAATCCTCCTCACGTCATTTAAACAACACGTAGTGGCGCATAAAGGGTTTCCTCTATAACCCTTTATGCACCACATAGTGGCGTTTAAATGTTTAGTCGGGAGTTTTAGGGTTTAGGGTTTCAAATAAGCGCCACAAAATGGTGTTTGGAAGCCCTATATGCGCTACATAATGGCGCTTAAAGGTTGTGAGGGGGATTTGATCGGGGTTTAGGGTATTATACATTACAGTACATGGTTTTAGATTTTTGGGTTAGGTTGGTTAAAGGACGTCCAATAGCTATATGGCCAAAATGTTTTGGTATATCGTTTTCCATAATGTATTCGTCGACGAATTAATTCAATCCTTTTCCAGTGGCTGCTGCAGGCAGAATGAAAACACCAATTGCCTTTGAATTCTCAAACCTTGTATTGTAATGTATGAACCCTAAAGCATAATTTCTGCAAATAACTTCTGCAACAAAGTGAACAACAAGAAGCAGTACAATTCGATAATGTTATGCCAAAACATTCGGGCCATATCTAGCTATTAGATGTTATTTATCAAACCTAAACCCATAAATCTCATACCATATACTGTAATCTATGAGTCCTTAAACCCCAAACCCTATACCAAAAAAACCTCGATCAAATCCTCCTCACATCATTTAAACGCCACATAGTGGCATATAACGGGTTTCATCTCTAACCCTTTAAGCGCCACATAATGATGTTGGGGAACCCTACATACGCTACATTGTGGTGCATAGAGGGTGTGAGGAGGATTTGATCGGGATTTTGTGGATATTTGGGTTTAAGGTTTAGGGTTTTATATACTACAGTACATGGATTTAGATTTCAGGGTTTAGGTTGGTTAAAGGACATCCACAGAAATCGGATTTATCCGGGCATCCGATCCTTATAAACGGATGAAAACACGATCTAAGGCGGATTATAATCGGGTGAGAGATGGAGCAGTTTTATACAAAAAGAAATTTATAAATTTACCAATTAATATAAGGTCTGGATTAAGATTTTATATGTATGTGGAATGTTTCGTCATTTTAAATAGTTTTAATGCTGTTATATATAGGATTTTAATGGCAACAAAAGACGTAAAGCCACAAATACATAGTATCAACAAATACAATTTAAAATGTCGGTACAAAATACATAATAGTATCCAAAGTACGAAAGACGTAAAACCACAAATACATAATATGATTAAATACAATATAAAGTGTTAGTACAAAATACATAATAACATCCGGAGTGCGAAAGACGTAAAATCACAAATCAGTATGAGATTAATCGGTTTAGCCGCCACCGAGCGGGGTTTTTTGGGCCCACCTCGACCCGACCATCCTCCCGCCGTAGGGGTGAGCAAACGGATATATCCGATCCGATCCGGACTAGGATGTCGAATATCCGATAAAAAATATTCACAAAACTCCTATCCGTATCCGGTCCGAAAACGGACCGGATATCTGGTAAATATTATTCGGATCGGATATTCGACTCGGATATCCAAATTATCCGATTACTAGAAAACCTATTAAAAATTAAATCAAAATGTTACTTTTTCTAATTCAATCAAAACTAACAATCCGCAAAGTACAAACTAAATGTCAAACATCAACACCATTTGCAAGTCCCGATATTTTTTTCAAACAATTAAACTTGTCAACCTTTTTAAATTGAGAACCATAAACGTATATATTATATAACAAGAGGAATTGTCAAGTATATATAAAGTTATAACTTTAACTTATATAATCAAAATTCAATTCAATGATGAACACTCAGTCTTGACAAAAAATGATATTTGCTTTGTTTAGTGAGGCGATAATTAGTACATGAATTATTGATTTAGGATTTTAATTTTATAAGAATAATAATCAAGGTTGTTTTTTTATTAAAAGGAATAAAATAAAGAATGTTGTATTGGAGAAATGAAGTGGGTTTAATTACTAAAAAAAATGTACAAGTACCATTTTGAGATCATCTAAACTAATTAAACATTGTATACTAGTTATAAAAACATAAATATATTATATATTAATAGTACCGGATTCCCAGATATCCGGTAAGCAAAATATATTGATCCGTATCCGGTCCAAGTATCCGGAAAAATCACCCGGATCGGATTCGGATAAAAATCAAATGGATGTTTTCGGATACGGTCTTTTAGGGTTCAGATTGACGGGTTATCGGATCGGGTATTTTTGCTCACCCCTATCCCGCCGCCCCTGCTCCCACTGTCACGTCCTCCGCCGTCGTCGAGCTACTTGATATGGGCTCCTCCACTTTAGCCACCGTCGTCGAGCCACTTGATCTAACCCCATAAGTCGTCGTCGCCATGGTGTCATCTCCGTCGTCGTTCACTTTTACCCTCACCATCGTCGTCGTCACTGCTTCAATTTTTATTTTTAGGGTTTACAAAGGTTGAAGACGAATAGTCGGGGAGAAGGAAATCAAAATGCTATTTAACAGCGTTTTTGAATACCACAAATGTAATTTTTTAACTCGGTTCATTTTAAACGTTATGTTATAGCATTTCAAGTGAGCACTTAACCTGGTTCACTTTAAATTCTACGTTAGTGTTTAAAGTGAACCACCTTAAGGGTTGATGCTTAGATTTTTTTTAATATCTTTTTAAACGTCACATAATAACAATTATAAACTATTCGCGGTGCAAATAAGATTCCATATCCTTAATACCTAAAAGTGAGAATTGTACTCCCTTTGAATTCTGCATGCTTTGGTTTGTTAATTGATAACGTGCATTGTCCTGTTCTTGTCCATGTGTCCTTGGTGGCTTATATGTCATCTTGAGGTTCATCTGTTGACTTTGAGCATCAAAAGTCTTTTATTTTTTTTCCATTACTATAACTTGTTATTTACAAGTCATGGGCATTAGTCCTTGTATGCAGCTATGTGTTGGACTTTGAAGGACATCGTGACATGTGTTGCTGCTCTGTTACAAATGTTCTTTTGGTGGGCCTCGGTCACTAGGCTTTTTTATGCCAACCGACTTAGCCTTGTGTGCCTATATAAGGTGAAGTGATCCACGCCATGTTTAACCACAACAATGAGCTTGTGTTGTCGTATTAAGGTGGGTGCCTTTCGGAAGAAGTGTGTATATGTTGCCATTGACATGGAAACAATTTAAATAGATTCCAGTATTACATATTTATGAATACAGAGGACCATCTTCTCGCTATTGGGAGTAAGATGCATATTTTCCTGGTTGTATTGATTTGAAGGGTAGTGAGCCGTTCATAAAACGTCATCTTATATCTAGGAGGAGCCCTTTGCCCTCTTCTTTCAGTATCATTCACATGAAGCCTAGGAAACATAGGCCTCATGGCCTCATCTTCATATTTACTTCTTTCCATGTCTTATTCCCACCTCATTTAACAACTCAACAAAGACAAGGCTAGGCTTGTGGTGCAAGGATTCCGGCAAAAAGAGGGTTTGAATTTCTTTGACACTTATTCTCCGGTTACGAGAATAACTTCAATCAAAATGCTAATAGCAATAGCAGCATTACGAAACCTCGAAATCCATCAAATGGATGTGAAACTGCCTTTCTAAACGGAGAATTAGAAGATGAGATATATATGAAACAACCTGAGGGTTATGTTGTCCCTGGACAGGAACACAAAGTGTACAGACTTGTCAAGTCTTTATATGGACTCAAACAAGCTCCAAAACAGTGGCATGAAAAATTTGACAATGTAATGATGTCAAATGGCTTCAGCATCAATGAATGTGACAAATGCATCTACTTCAAAAACACTCCAAATGGATATATTTTGTTGTGTTTGTACGTAAATGACATGCTTATTATTGGAAGCAATAAAGACATGATCAACCGAACTAAGAACATGCTTAGTGGGATGTTTGACATGAAAGACTTGGGATTAACAGATGTCATACTAGGGATAAAAATCACTAGACATTCTGAAGGAATTATCCTGTCTCAAGCTCACTATGCTGAAAAAGTACTTGAGAGATTCAAGAACTACTCAAGTGAGACTGCAAAGAGTCCCGTGGACCCTCATCTCCACTTGACTAAGAACTCGGGGGATGCAGTGTCACAACTGGAGTATGCACGTGTGATTGGAAGTCTCATGTACTTGACCAATTGCACAAGACCTGACTTGGCGCACTCAGTAAATGTACTAAGTCGCTACACAAGTAATCCAGGACACAAACACTGGAAATGAATAACTAGAGTATTGAACTACTTGCGATATACTCAAAGTTATGGGCTGCACTATGGCAAATACCCAGCAGTTCTGGAAGGATACAGTGATGCAAACTGGATATCAGATTCCAGAAACTCAAAGTCCATAAGTGGATATGTATTTACACTTGGTGGTGCAGTAGTATCATGGAAATCTTCCAAACAAACAATATTGGCCAGATCCACTATGGAATCTGAGTTCATTGCTTTAGACAAAGCAACAGAGGAAGCTGAATGGCTTCGGATTTTTTTGGAAGATATCCTAATGTGGGATAAACCAGTGCTAGCATTATGTGTATACTGTGATAGTCAATCGGCTATAGCACGGACACTGAGTCATTTTTACAATGGTAAGTCACGTCATATAAGAAGACGACACAAAACCATTAGACAACTACTCTCGAATGGTGTAATCTCAATAGATTATATCAAATCGGCTGACAACCTAGCGGATCCATTTACTAAAGGTCTGTCACGAGATCAAGTTGTCAAATCATCAAGAGGAATGGGTTTAAAGCCTATGACCAAAGAGGATACTTGATGAAAAACCCCACCTACGTGACTGGAGATCCCAAGATGTAGGTTCAAAGGGAAAACTAAATCAAGCTGAATCCAGATGAGCACTGGGAGACTCAGTTCTCCTCCCAGTTCCTAGGATGATGAACAGTGCTACCTGTATGAGTTAAGGTTAAGCTTGGCTTTTAATGATTCCATAGTTTTGAAATAAAAGTGGGGTATGACAGGATACTCTTTATGGTCAATCACCTTATGAGTGTGAAATGGGGCCGTTTCTAGGAGAATGAAGAGAGGCTACATTCTCCAAGTTCACTCATGAATAACCAGGGATGTTCACGGCGAAAATGAACACAACAAGAGAACCTAGTTCTGTGAGAAGATGAAACTGTGTGATAGTTGTTGTTTCGGTTTACATCAAAGCCCGGGTGGTTCAAGACATCATGTTCACTACCTGGTCGAGTAAATCCGATAGCTACTCACTATGGGTGGTTCAAGGCTGAAAAACGCTACCAACCCAGATGCAGTGATTTTTCGACTGTACTCTCAAAAGTCTTTATGTCTTTTAACATATGTTTAGAATCATTTCTATTTATGTGGGGGATTGTTGGAACTCATTTTTAATGTGGTGATCAGCGCTACTTTGTAGTGCGTATCTAGGAGTTGTTACCAGTGTTTTGGGTGCCATTTGTATGGGTTTAGAGCACAACTACGGAGATTAGAGTTGAGAAGAAGAAGTGTAGATATGTGGTGTGGAGAAGGTTAATTGAAGACATCATGAAATTGAGAAAAAGCCACCACGAGAAGACCACGTAGAAGACGGAGAACTGAAGAACGCGTCAATCCGCGATCGCGGATGGGCAGCCGCGGGCAAGGGTTGATCGCGGAAAAGTCGAAGAAAGTCGAGAGAAAATTGGAGATTTTCGCTACCGCGGAATTCCATCTGCGATCGCGGAAATGTGGCTCAACGAGGAGCGCGTCGTTCGTCCGAAGTTCTTTATTTGTTACTTTTTCCGATTTTATTTTCTTTTCTTATTTCGTACTTTATTATTTTCCTTTTAGGATTAGGTTTGTTATCTTTTTAAATTAGGTTTCGGTTTCTAGGTTATTTAACCTAGTTTCCAAAGCAGCCTTTCATAATCAAGTTATTCATCGTTGTTTTCATTCAACATACTTTTCCCTTTGAGTTTATTTGTTTCAAGAACTATGAAGAACTAAGTACCCTTTGCTTAGTCCGACAATTGAAGCATTCATTTGATTCATGATTGTGAGGTTATAACTCTATTTCCTATTCATTTGGATTATATCTTTTCTCTTGAGCTTATTCTCATTGATTCTTATTGATTCCGCTTGTTGGACGCAACTAGTTGTTATTGGTAATTGTCTATTGCTAGGATTTGGATATTTCGAGTTGAAATCCCTTATCTTGTGTAGCAATGATAAGCACTACTTTGTAGGGCTTAAGTAAGAGTCTTTAGAGGGTTTATTGGTGCCATTCGGGTAGATTTAGACACATTCATGTGTATGGCGTTTGGGGGCGAAGTTTGGTGTTTTTGGAGGTGTTTGAGCTGTTTTGGAGATCATAGGAAGCCACAAGGAGAAGACGCCAAGGAAGTGAAGAGAAGAGTAGAAGAACAGTAGGCTGAATTCAAATGGTTCGTTCTCTCTACTCAGATGTCCAAATGGAGTGATTCCAATTCGAGGAGTTAGATCTTGAAGTCTACTACAAGTTCTCAAAATATGAGCGCAATCCGAGTTGGGAATCAAAAGGTATGGCATTTTTACTGAAGTGTCGCAGAAGCTGAAGTACTGGAATCCCACCGCACCCAGCGGTGGGCACTGCCGCACCCGCGGCGAGGTCGTCAGAGAACTGGAGTTTCTGTTAAATGGCCGCACCCGGCGGTGGAGCCACCGCACCCGCGGTGGAGACGCGCTGAAAGTCTTTTACGAGTTTTCTTATTCCCGTTTTATTTTATTTCCGAAACTTTATTTCCAAGTTTGTTATTTTCTTTTCTTTATTTCTGAATTATTACTTTAGTATTTAAGTTAGGTTTAAGACTCTTTTAGAAAAAAAACTTCTCTAACCCTAATTGCCACTTTTCATATTTCTCATCTCACAAATCCTAATGGAGAACTAAACCTTCATTGTTGCACTTGACAGTTTGAAGCCAGCAATTGATTGGTTGTGAGTTTTCTACTCTTGTTCGTTTTCCTATCTAGTTGGATTAATTCTCTTGTGCTTAAATGTTTATTGGTTTATGTTGATTTATCTAGAGTAGCTACCTAGGTTTATTGATATCTTCCTAATTGCTAGGACTTGTGATTCCGGGTTCGGGTTGCATATCTAGTAGCGAACACGATTGTGCGTATAGGGGATCCGAGCGCATAATTGTGAGAGAGAGTTAATTGCATGCTTATAGTAACGGGTTGTTTCTATTGCATGTGTCTTGTTAATCCTTGGTTGAATGCTATTGCTTTATTGAGTTCTGAAGGTTTTCAGATTTGATTTAGTAATAAGTACTATTAGGGCTGGTAGAACTAATAGTTATCTAAGATCGAGATAAGAACAACTATAGGAATATTAAGAACTTGAGATTGATAGAATTCCGTGATCGACCTTTCTATTGTTGTGTGGATCTCTGTTGAGTGTGGCGCTTTTTCCCATCATATTTACAACCTTTTCCTGCGAACTTATTTACTTGTTTCCTTATTGCTTGTTACGAGAAACACAAACAAACCCCCCCCCCCTAGTTCCTAGTTGGTGATAACAAATTGCATAAGTTGATAACCTGACTCTCTGTGGGATCGACCCTGACTTGCTTGCTATACTACTTAGTAGGTATTTTGGGATTTATTTGATAGGCATCACGACTTTAGCTCTGTCAAATTTGGCGCCGTTGCCGGGGAGTCAAATTTTCTGTTTTTGTGATTTGTTTGTTACCAACCTTGGTGTGGACCTATCTTACGGTCCACACCCGTGCTACTGATTTTTGTATTTTCTTTGTTTTGATTTTGATTCAGATATGGATTTATGGGGAGAGCCGCGATATGACCCATACTCATACGCATACACTCCAGGGTGGAGAGATCACCCCAATTCGAGTTATGGGTACCAACAATACCCTCCATATGGTCATGACTACCAAGAGTTCTACCCGGAGCCACAATCGTTCTACCAGCAGGGTGCTCCACAGTAGTACAATCCGGCCTATGAGCATAGCCCGCCAGTGTCTAATCCTAGCCCTCCATGTCAACTGAAGATATGCTCCAAGCTCTGGATAAGCACTTCAGCACTCACGTTCACGCTACAACGTCGAGTATCAAGAACCTTGAAACGCAGATGAGCCAAATGGCTGAGGCGATTACAAGGATTGATCAACGGACTTCGGGAAATCTACCATCTCAAACGGTAGTGAACCCGAGGGAAAATGTTAGCGCGATAACCCTTAGAAGTGGAAAGCAATTGCATGTCGATCCTAGTGCTGAAGAGGACGACTCAGGAAAAGAGGGTATTCTGGAAAATGACCGCACCCAGCGGCAAGGTGACCGCACCCGCGGCGAGCATGATTTGGAAAAACAGAATGTTCTGTCAAGTTCACCGCACCCAGCGGTGGCAACCACCGCACCCGCGGCAAGCGGTACTGTTTCTCGAGAAAATTCTGGGGATCCACCGCACCCGGCGGTGACCTCTGGCCGCACCCGCTGCGAGACTTTTGGAGCTGTTGCTGAGCCTTATGTGGACACCTACGTTCGTCCATACTTTCCTCCTCTTGGTTCCGAGAAGCCACCCGCCCCATTCCCAGAGGCGCTCAAGGAGTTGGGCCTTCCAGACGATATTTGGGACCGCAAGGTGCTTTCTGAGGAAGAATATTTTTTGGGACTGGAGGAATTCAGTGACCAAGAGGAGGAGAGCCGCGATTGCGGAAACGATCCTGCGACGCCCGCCCCTCTCGAAGATGCCCCGGCAGTCCCCGATCCTCTGGAGGCTGCCTATGATGAGTTTGTGCATCTAAACTCCTTCCCGCTTGTCTCGCTGCACCCCGCTACACCCTGCCCTGAGGCTCTGAAGGACACCAGAATGGTGGAGAATGACAAAATTTTATTTGAAACCTTCAGTGACTGCGCAGAAACCGTTCCCTTGGTCACGCTGGCTGACAGCACCCCTCGCTGCAAGGAAATGTTAAAGGTGCCGGGCTTGATCAAAAAGAAACCGAAGGGAAAGAGCAAGAAGGAGGCCTTGATTCAAGTGGTGAATCTTTATATGCTGGATACGGGGCAAGATAAGCATACAGGCCCTGAGATGCTGGGTAGACCGTTTTTGAAGATGGCAAGTGCATTCATAGATATGAACAGCGGCCCAACCATCATGAAGTGCACAAGCATGGGGGTCACGCTCAATCGGGAGTATACAAAGAGGCATCCCCCTGATCCAGGCCCCAGGAGTTTAGTTGCTATGAGCAACCCAAGTTGAGATGGAGTAATATGTCAAGCCATGACAATAACTAAGGCGATGTCCGGGAGGCAACCCGATGTATGTTTTTCTTTTCTTGCTTTTCTTTCTTTGTTTTTGCATTTTCTTTAGTGTGTTTTTGCTTTGTTTTTGTTCTTGTTTTTGTTTCCGACTAACCTGCAGGGAAGAGACTCATGCCTATTGGAGAAGGTGTTTCCACACCAATGTAAGTCTCTTCCTTCCCTGCACTAATAAACTCCCCGAAAAAACCTTAAACGGGGAGGGAAAAAAAAATTTCTGAAAAAAAAGAAGAAAAAGAATAATCGGAATTAGAAAAAAAAAAAAAAAAGTTGTACCAAGGCCAGCTGTCCAGAGTTTCTCATGGAGATGTTGCGCATCATGTTGTCAAAGGAGGAGACATTCGCCCCACACATTATTTGGCAACGATGATGGCCCTACAATCGACAGCTGCGAAGGAGGACCACTCATGGCCCACACCACGATCATATCTGGGCCCATTTTTAGTGGCATTTGAAGCCCGTGCAACCTTGTTATCATTGTTCACCACTATTCACCAAAGTGGTTCCCTTTGGTTGCACGGTAGGAAGAAGACACTGGAGTTGATGAGAACACCCAACACCGGACCTGCGCATATGGAGTACACCGCCAGCGACACCTACAGTATCCAAGTAGCTTGGCGACGTTTGTGAGTTATTTTTTGCTTTTCCCTATGCTTTATTCTTTTGTCTTTCATTACATTGAGGACAATGCAATGTTTAAGCATGGGGGAGAGTTCTATACTTGCTACGTCGTTGAGGAGAAAAATGAATAAAAAGGAGAAAAAGCCAAAAATTTGAAAAAAGACAAAAATTGAAATCCTGGGATAGGTCGAAAACCCGAAAGGGCGGCCTATGCAATAAGCAGGTGGCTTGGACCAGCATTAGGCTGGGGTAATATGAGGTCAAGAGTGACGTGAGCTTATGTGAACACATCTATGAAAAAAATATGAGTGGCTTGGTGAAAACCCGAAAGGGCGCCTTGGAAAAATGAGCGAAAAAGAAGAAGAGTGATTTTAGGATTTCTCTTTATTCTTGGCGAGGCGTCATAAGAAGAGGAGTCAAAGAATGATTGTCGGGTAGGTCACTCTGGGAGGCATAAGGAGCAATAGATGGAGGCTAGGATTAGAGGTTACTCACACTATTGGATGTCCGGGTTAAGCTTGGGGGAAGTACTCTGCTTGCCCCTTAAGCTTGTTGAGTATGGATGTGTTGTAGATGAGATTGGTGCCAGGAGCTTTGGCAAGGGTTAGGTGACTCTTAGTTGGAGGATATGCTTCCTGAGACCTTGGGTGCTGCATTGGAGGAGTAGACTCTTTATTAGTTTACTCGAGGACGAGCAAAGGTCTAAGCATGGGGGAGTTTGATAAGCACTACTTTGTAGGGCTTAAGTAAGAGTCTTTAGAGGGTTTATTGGTGCCATTCGGGTAGATTTAGACACATTCATGTGTATGGCGTTTGGGGGCGAAGTTTGGTGTTTTTGGAGGTGTTTGAGCTGTTTTGGAGATCATAGGAAGCCACAAGGAGAAGACGCCAAGGAAGTGAAGAGAAGAGTAGAAGAACAGTAGGCTGAATTCAAATGGTTCGTTCTCTCTACTCAGATGTCCAAATGGAGTGATTCCAATTCGAGGAGTTAGATCTTGAAGTCTACTACAAGTCCTCAAAATATGAGCGCAATCCGAGTTGGGAATCAAAAGTTATGGCGTTTTTACTCAAGTGTCGCAGAAGCTGAAGTACTGGAATCCCACCGCACCCAGCGGTGGGCACTGCCGCACCCGCGGCGAGGTCGTCAGAGAACTGGAGTTTCTGTTAAATGGCTGCACCCGGCGGTGGAGCCACCGCACCCGCGGTGGAGACGCGCTGAAAGTCTTTTACGAGTTTTCTTATTCCCGTTTTATTTTATTTTCGAAACTTTATTTCCAAGTTTGTTATTTTTCTTTTCTTTATTTCTGAATTATTACTTTAGTATTTAAGTTAGGTTTAAGACTCTTTTAGAAAAAAAACTTCTCTAACCCTAATTGCCACTTTTCATATTTCTCCTCTCACAAATCCTAATGGAGAACTAAACCTTCATTGTTGCACTTGACAGTTTGAAGCCAGCAATTGATTGGTTGTGAGTTTTCTACTCTTGTTCGTTTTCCTATCTAGTTGGATTAATTCTCTTGTGCTTAAATGTTTATTGGTTTATGTTGATTTATCTAGAGTAGCTACCTAGGTTTATTGATATCTTCCTAATTGCTAGGACTTGTGATTCCGGGTTCGGGTTGCATATCTAGTAGCGAACACGATTGTGCATATAGGGGATCCGAGCGCATAATTGTGAGAGAGAGTTAATTGCATGCTTATAGTAACGGGTTGTTTCTATTGCATGTGTCTTGTTAATCCTTGGTTGAATGCTATTGCTTTATTGAGTTCTGAAGGTTTTCGGATTTGATTTAGTAATAAGTACTATTAGGGCTGGTAGAACTAATAGTTATCTAAGATCGGGATAAGAACAACTATAGGAATATTAAGAACTTGAGATTGATAGAATTCCGTGATCGACCTTTCTATTGTTGTGTGGATCTTTGTTGAGTGTGGCGCTTTTTCTCATCATATTTACAACCTTTTCCTGCGAACTTATTTACTTGTTTCCTTATTGCTTGTTACGAGAAACACAAACAAACCCCCCCTAGTTCCTAGTTGGTGATAACAAATTGCATAAGTTGATAACCTGACTCTCTGTGGGATCGACCCTGACTTGCTTGCTATACTACTTAGTAGGTATTTTGGGATTTATTTGATAGGCATCACGACTTTAGCTCTGTCAAGCAACCATGATATTCTAAGACTAGTTGGACTAGTTTATTATGAAAGAGAATTGATTATGTGCTAAATGCTGCGAAACATCAGTGTTGTATGTATTCTGGTTAATTCTTATGCTCTATGCTGCTGTTGTTCTAAATCTTGATAGTTTCTCGTGCGTTCAATAGTAAGGGTTGCCAGGCCGAGTTGGACTGGTGACTATTTCAGAATAGGGACAAGAATAATCAAAGGAAGGAATAAAGATAACCTAGGATCAATCAATCAAATGAATGGTGGATATTTGTTTGGCTATGTGTTTTTCCCAAATTGATAAAACCCTTTGCTTCTGTTTGTTTTGTTTACTTTGTTTACAACCAACCAACCAAAACCCCCCATTGTTACTATTGCATGCAATCTATATAAAGATAAACAACTCCTCCATGTGGGATTCGACCCTTACTTGCCTATTCTACTGAGTTAGGTTTGTTAGGATTATTTTGATTAGACGATACGACTTTAGCCTGCTATCAAATTGGCGCCGTTGCCGGGGAGGCAAGTTTTGATTTTTCTTTGTGTGCTTTTGTGTGCAAATTTTTGTGTGGACCTATCTTATGGTCCACACCCGTGCTACTGACTCCCCACTTTTGGTTTTGGATTCAGAAATTGAGAGAACGCTCTCCCAGAGCCGCAGAGTAAACAGATCTTTAGTCTTTGACAACCCAACTTTTGAGATGGCTGACGAACAACAGACGTTGAGGCAGCTGACTGCCCCAAACCTGCAGCAGCAACCGCTGGCTGTACATTTTCCTGAGCTTGCTGATGGGGTCAATTTCGAGCTCAAGTCAGGGTTGATCCACTTGCTCCCACACTTCCATGGGATGAGTGGGGAAGACCCCAATAAGCATCTATCGGAATTCCATGCAGTCTGCACCAGCATGAAGCCCAAGGGCGTGACTGAAGACCAGATCAAGCTGATGGCCTTTCCTTTCTCTCTAACAGATTCGGCCAATGACTAGTTCTACTACTTGACCCCAGGGAGCATTGACACGTGGGCCAAGATGAAGAAGGCTTTCTTGGAGAAGTACTTTCCGACGACCAAGCTCAACAGTCTGAAGAGGAGCATCAGCAACATTGAACAACAAGCTGTTGAGTCGCTATATGAGTACTACGAGCGGTTCATGAGGCTGATTTCTAGTTGCCCCTACCATGGCTACTCCGACCAGGACCTCATACTTTATTTGTACGGAGGTTTACTTGATGACGAGCGTCAGATTGTGAATGCTACCTGTGGAGGGAACATCCTGAACAAGACTCCGAAGCAGGCGTATGAAATTTTCTTTAAGCTATTTGAAGGCTCAAGACAGTTCAGCAGGAGGGCGGGCGCCCAATCCGTGAGAGCTGCAGAATCTCAGCCTAATTCCACTCTACTCTCTGAGATGGCTGAGATGAAGGAGATGATGAGGCGGTACATGATGAAAGGTGGCCAGCAGTAGGTCAAATCATGTGGGATATGCCAAGACACGATGCATCCAACTGATAAATGTCCCACGCTGCAGGAGCCCACTGCTGAGGTGAATGCAATTGGAGGATATGGCCCTCAAAGGCCAAGATATGACCCGTACTCCAACACATACAATCCAGGGTGGAGAGATCACCCCAATCTGAGGTACGAGAACCAGCAGAATATTCATCAGCCAGGAGAACCAAGACTACCAACAGAGGCCGCCATAATTTCTTCAGCGCCCACAACAATACCAGCAGCCTAGAGGTCAATAACAATTTCGAGCTCCTTACGACCAAAGACCCCAAGGCCAGAGTTCCAGTGCCCCTACGTCCAGTGATGACAAGATCAATGCCCTTGTCCAGGGCATGACAACCATGGCCAACATGGTGAACTCGATGGGGACACAAATTCACCAGTTGACTAACACTATGGCCCAACACCAACAAGAAACGAAGTCCAGTATTCAAAACCTAGAAAAACAAGTGGGACAGATCTCTATAGCGGTGAGCAGGTTGGAAGCTCGGGAGTCGGGAAACTACCATCCCAAACGGTAGTCAACCCGAGGGAGAATGTGTGCGCCATGACGCTAAGGAGCGGAGCTGAGGTGGAAGCCAGTCGATCACGACAGAGAGATTTCCGCGACCGCAGAAACGAGAGCCGCGACCGCGGCTTGACCACTGGCGATGAGAAGGAAGAAATCGGCGTTATTCCGCGACCGCGGCCAGAATTCTGCGATCGCGGAAAAATCCGCCATGAAGAGGACAAAGTTGAGAGTTTTCCGCGACCGCGGCCTGAATTCCGCGATCGCGGAAAAAGCGCTGAAGAAGGGGAGCTGTTCGAGAGTATTCCGTGACTGCGGACACCAAACCGCGATCGCGGAAACCCCCCAACAGTGTCCGTTCCTCTCGACGACAACCATGATGGGTACGTGCACCCTAATTTCCCTCCGCTCCAATCAGTAAAGCCTCCCGCACCCTTTCCCGAGGCTCTGAAGGACACAAGAAGACCAGCGAATGATAAGGAATTGTTCGAGACATTCAGCAATTGCGAGGTAAACATTCCTTTACTTAAGCTGGTCAATAGTATTCCTCGCTATGCTAAATTCTTGAAGGAGCTCTGCACGCTTAAGAGGAAGAAGGCGGTCAAGGAAAAGAAAAAGGTCCAAGTTAGTGAGAATGTATCTGCTATGCTGCAAAAGAGGATACCCAAGAAGGCAAGTGATCCGGGGATGTTCACGATTCCATGCAAAATTGGGGGTACCTTGTTCGACAAGGCATTACTTGATTTTGGTGCCTCTATAAATGTGTTGCCTCTCTCACTATACGAATCAATGGAGGTGGGGCCATTAGAGAAGACAGGGATTGTGATCTAGCTGGCGGATAATTCCTACGTCTACCCCAAAGGAGTGGTGCAGGACGTGCTGGTAGAAGTGGACAAGTTGGTGTTCCCTGTAGACTTCTTTGTGATGGACACGAGGCAGGACAAGGATGCAGCCCCGGTAATTCTAGGAAGGCCGTTTATGAACATGGCTGGTACCAAGATTGATGTGAGCAGCGGTTCGCTCACAATGGAATTCGACGGGGTGAGGGTCGAATTCAGCATAGATGATGCAAAGCGACACCCTCTAGATGGAAACCCCGAGCGCTCAATTGATGTGAGCAACCCAAGTTGATGTGAAAAAGTAGTAGGTCGAGCCATGCCAATAACTAAGGCGTTGTCCAGGAGGCAACCCGTGGTATGTATTTCAAATTTTTTTTTTTATTGCATGTCTTTAATTGTTTTTGTGTTAGTTGCTTTTTGTTTGTGTTTTTGCTTTTGTTTTGTTTTTGCATTTCGACTAACCTGCCGGAAGGAGACCCGAGCCATTATTGAAGATGGTGTTAACCACCAATGTAAGTCCTCCTGTTTCCATGCACTAATAAAAAAACAAAAGAAAATAAAAAATAGTTCTATCGATAGCCAGCTGTCCGAATTTTACATGGGAGGAGGTGCGCATCATGCTGCCAAGGAGGAGACATTCGCCCTACAATTTTATTTGGCGACGATGATGGTCCTACAGTCGACAGCTGAGGAGGAGGAACACCAGGGCCCACAACACGATTACATCTGGGCCTATTTTTTGTGTTCATTGAAGGCCGTGCAGCCCCGAAGTCTTTGATATGCCACTACACTTTCCAGTGGATCCCTTTTGGTTGCACGGTGGAGTTTGAGTTTGAAGACGCCCGCGCAACACCAGGGACATGAGCCTTATTGATTTACCGCCAGCAACAACTTCAGTGTCCAAGCCAACTCAACGACGTTTGTGAGTTATTTTTTTGCCTTTCCCTGTGCTTCTTTTTTTCTTGTCTTTCATTACATTGAGGACAATGCAATGTTTAAGCATGGGGGAGAGTTTTATACTTGCTATGTCGTTGAGGAGAAAAATAAAGAAAATGAAAAAGCCAAAAATTTGAAAAAAGGAAAAAAATAGAAATCCTGGGATAAGTCGAAAACCCGAAAGGACGGCTTAGGTAATAAGCAGGTGGCTTGGACCAGCATTAGGCTGGGGTAATAATTGGTCAAGAGTGATGTGAGTTATATGTGAGCCCATCTATTGAAAAATGAAATGAGTGGCTTGGTGAAAACCCGAAAGGACGCCTTGGCAAAATGAGTGAAAAGAAGAAGAGTGATTATTAGGAATCATCATTTTACCTAGCGTGGCGACATAAGAAGAGGTGATATAAGGAGGATTCGGGTAGGTCACTCTGGGAGGTATAAGAAGATAGATGGAGGCTAGGATTAGATTGTTACTCACTCTATGGTGTTTGGGATAAGCTTAGGGGAAGTACTCTACTTTCCTTTTAGCTTGGTTGGTGTTGTGGTTATGTGTTGTGTTTTGTTGAGCTTATTGTGTTGGTGCCTTGGAGTTTCATGATTAGGTGCAATTCTTAGTGGAGATGATTTTGCTATGCTTCCTGAAACCTTGGGATTTGATTGGAGGAGTAGGTTTCTTTTAGCTTACTCGAGGACGAGCAAGGTTTAAGCATGGGGGAATTTGACCAGCGCTACTTTGTAGTGCATATCTAGGAGTTGTTACCAATGTTTTGGGTGCCATTTGTATGGGTTTAGAGCACAACTACGGAGATTAGAGTTGAGAAGAAGAAGTGTAGATATGTGGTGTGAAGAAGCTTAATTGAAGACATCATGAAGTTGAGAAGAAGCCACCACGAGAAGACCACGTAGAAGACGGAGAATTGAAGAACGCGTCAATCCGCGATCGCGGATGGGCAGCCGCGGGCAAGGGTTGATCGCGGAAAAGTTGAAGAAAGTCGAGAGCAAATTGGAGATTTCCGCGACCACGGAATTCCTTCCGTGATCGCGGAAATGTGGCTCAGCGAGGAGCGCGTCGTTCGTCCGAAGTTCTTTATTTGTTACTTTTTCCGTTTTTATTTTCTTTTCTTATTTCGTACTTTATATTATTTTCCTTTTAGGATTAGGTTTGTTATCTTTTTACATTAGGTTTTGGTTTCTAGGTTATTTAACCTAGTTTCCAGAGCAGCCTTTCATAATCAAGTTATTCATCGTTGTTTCCATTCAGCATACTTTTCCCTTTGAGTTTATTTGTTTCAAGAACTATGAAGAACTAAGCACCCTTTGCTTAGTCCGACAATTGAAGCCTTCATTTGATTCATGATTGTGAGGTTATAACTCTATTTCCTATTCATTTGGATTATATCTTTTCTCTTGAGCTTATTCTAATTGATTCGTATTGATTTCGCTTGTTAGACGCAACTAGTTGTTATTGTTAATTGTCTATTGCTATGGTTTGGATATTTCGAGTTGAAATCCCTTATCTTGTGTAGCAACCATGATATTCTAGGACTAGTTGGACTAGTTTATTATGAAAGAGAATTGATTATGTGCTAAATGCTGCGAAACATCAGTGTTGTATGTATCCCGGTTAATTCCTATGCTCTATGCTGCTGTTGTTCTAAATCTTGATAGTTTCTCGTGCGTTCAATAGTAAGGGTTGCCAGGCCGAGTTTGACTGGTAACTATTTCAGAATAGGGACATGAATAATCAAAGGAAGCAATAGAGATAACATAGGATCAATCAATCAAATGAATGGTGGATATTTGTTTGGCTAAGTGTTTTTCCCAAATTGATAAAACCCTTTGCTTCTGTTTGTTTTGTTTACTTTGTTTACAACCAACCAACCAAAACCCCCCATTGTTACTATTGCATGCAATCTACATAAAGATAAACAACTCCTCCCTGTGGGATTCGACCCTTACTTGCTTATTCTAATGAGTTAGGTTGTTAGGATTATTTTGATTAGGCGATACGACTTTAGCCTGCTATCATGTGGCGTCGATAACTTTTCCGGGCACAATTCCGGTGGGCTCCGGCCAATGACAACACCGGAAAATGGAAGCATTGGCTTCATCTATGCGAGCACATTCTCGTAATGTACTCATACGATAAAAATGAATTCCGTTTGAATGAGAAATGGAGGCCCAAAGTTGGTTGCATGCAATGCATAACTTGGAAAAATGTTGGGGTAAACGTTTGTCCCACATTGAAAGTTTGGAGAAAAACTCACTAGTATATATACTAGGAAATGGATCCAAGGTTGTGGCCTTGGGTCACCACCCATGTGTAATGGAGAGAGGACCTAGCTCATCAAGACCACACGCACGCCGAGCCGAGTCGGGTCGCGTCGTGTCGGGCTGGGTTGGGTCGGATTGGGCCTTAGGCCCAATACGTAGCTTGGGCTGGCCAGCCAACGCTATCTTTTTGGGCCGATCCAGAAGTCCCCAGCAATAGTTGCTTTGACCCATTCCGCGCGAGAATCTGGGGCAGTTGCGCTGGACTCGGTCCTTCTCCTTCCTTCTCTCCTCCACTCTGTTGAAGCCTTCAACAGACTCCTCCTTATTCTCCACTAAGTTAGTGGGTCGAATTACTTCCAACAGAGGCTATAAAAGGAGCCCTCTGCATCTCATTCTTATCATCCGAACACAGCATCCTCTCCACTGAAAGCATCTTCATCCTTTCTCTTCTTTTTCGAGTCTGAGAGTAAACACATAATTAGTTCGTATGCTTCTGATAATTGGTTGTGCAATTCAGAATATTTTTCGCAATTGTATCCTGGGATTCGGATCGCTACGGAACCGTCACAATATGGGACGATTTCAGAATTAAGGAAAGAGATCCAATCTCGACTCTGCGCCAGAACTTTCCCGATCATCATTCGGTAGTTGTATTAATTTTTTGTCACATTTTTATGCAGTTTATAATCTCTATATGATTCTTCAATTTATAGGACCTACATATCTTAATTCTGAAATTCGTTAAATTGCATTACGTACTAACGAAATTTTTGTTTCTGAGTTTAATCACAGCACAGGAAATTTTTTGTATCTGCGATTTCTAACCTGTTTTCACATGAATTATTTCTAAGTTTCCAGATTTAATTCGAATTCTGCATCTGAATTTTTTTTTCGCTTCTGCAATTTAATTCGGTTTTAAATTGCATTCGTAATAATTTTGTACTGACTTCTGGTTTGCGTTCTGTAAAAAGATTCTGATAGCATGGCTGATATGATTGAGAAATTTGTTGCTAATGTTGCTGGAGCCGGTAATGAACATACTGCTGAGTCGACACCCCAAATTCAGTTTGGGAGTGGTCTGCCAGCGGTGAAATTGCTAGCAAGGAATCTGCCAGCAGTGAATTTTCCAGCAGTAAACCTGCCAACGGTGAATCTGCAAGCCATAAGGGTCGGAACTGATGCTTATCAGATTGTCCACCCGACTGCTTATCAGGCTGTCCAACCGACAATCCATATGCCTGGTGCTATAAACGCAGGCTTGATGCCAGAAAAGTTCGATGGAACTGGCTTCAAGACATGACAGTAGAAGATGTTCTTCTTCTTGACCACACTGAAGCTTAAGAAGTATCTGAATGAGGATTAGCCTATGCTTTCGCCTCATAATATAGATCCACACCCCCTAATCAGCATTGAGGCCTAGACTCATGGAGATTTTCTGTGCAAAGGTTGGGTTCAAAGCCGCCTGATAGATCCACTGTACAATGTGTACAACAAGATAAAGACCTCCAAGGAACTCTGGATTGCCTTGGAGAGGAAGTACAAGTCCGAGGATGCAGGCTCCAAGAAGTTCGCAGTGGCAAAGTTTCTGGACTTCAAAATGGTGGACTCTAAGCCCATCATGGAGCAAGTTGAAGAACTGCAGCTTCTCACGCATGAGATCATTGTTGAAGGAATGTCGATCTGTGAGACGTTCCAGGTGGCTGCGTTCATTGAGAAACTCCCTCCAGGATAGAAGGATTTCAAGAGCTACCTAAAGCACAAGCGAAATGCGATGACCGTCGAGGACTTGATTGTCAGGCTGCAAATTGAGTCAACCAACCGCAAAACAGATGGGGTTCAGCCTATTGAACAAAAGGCTAACTTGGCTGAGCACAAGGACAAAGGGAAGAAACGGAAGTTCCAACCCCAAAGCTCCAACAACTTCAAGAAGCAACCAGCTAAGAAGTTCAGTGGAAAATGCCACAAGTGTGGTAAAATGGGTCACAAGGCTGACGAATGTCGAAGCAAGGCTGATCCGCGCAAGGACAAGGGGAAATCCCAAGTCAACATGACTGAAGGCAGGCTCTCGGATGCAGATTTGTGTGTTATAGTGTCTGAAGTCAACATGGTTGGAAGCAACCCAAGGGAATGGTGGTACGATACATGTGCTACCAGACATATCTGCTCTGACAGGGGAATGTTCACCAATTATCAGCAGAGCAAGAGCGACGAGCTTCTATTTATGGGGAACTCGTCCACATCCAAGGTAGAAGGTCATGGCAAAGTGGTGTTGAAGCTGACTTCCGAGAAGGAGCTGACTCTAAAAAATGTCATGCATGTGCCAGAAATAAGGAAGAATCTGATCTCCGACACTTTACTGAGCAAGAACGGCTTTGCGGTGAAGTTCGTGTCTGACAAGCTAGTTCTCTCTAAGAATGGGGTTTATTTGGGAAAGGGATATGTAAAGGATGGACTGGTCAAATTGAATGTAATGACAGTCATCCCAAAATCTATTGTATCCGATGTTTTAATGAATAAGAATAATCCTATTGCTTATGTTGTTGAGTCTTTTAATATTTGGCATGAACGATTAGGGCATGTGAATTACAAGTCTATACGAAGACTAATTAACATGAACCTAATTCCAAAATGCAAATCAAGTAAAGACAAATGTGAAGTATGCGTACAAGCCAAACTCACAAAAACGCCATCCCCACATGTAGAGAGAACAACCGAACCTCTAGGTTTAATACACACAGATCTGTGTGATTTAAAATTTGTGCAAACTAGAGGCGGTAAAAAGTATTTCGTGACCTTTATCGATGATTGCACAAAATATTGTTATGTATACTTGCTAAGAAGCAAGGATGAAGCCTTGGAAAAATTCAAGGAATACAAGTTGGAAGTTGAAAACCAACTTAGCAAAACCATAAAAATTATCAGAAGTGATAGAGGAGGCGAGTATGATGAACCTTTCAACGCATTCTGTAGAGAACACGGGATTATTCATCAAACAACTGCTCCCTACTCACCAGAATCTAACGGAGTTGCGGAATGAAAAAACCGAACTCTAAAAGAGATGATGAATGCAATGTTGCAGGAATCTGGGTTACCCCAGAACATGTGGGGGGAAGCGTTGCTTACCACCAATTATATCCTCAATAAGATACCGCATAAGGTTACTGGCAAAATGCCATATGAACTTTGGAAAGGTAATGTACCATCGTACAAATACCTCAAAGTGTGGGGGTGCCTAGCAAAAGTGGCAGTACCACCTCCTAAAAAGGTCACAATCGGACCTAAGACCGTTGATTGTATTTTCATAAGATATGCATACAACAATAATGCTTATCGGTTTTTGGTATATAAATCTGACATACCAGACATACATGCAAATACAATAATGGAATCAAGGAATGCGTCCTTCTTTGAACATGTGTTTCCGTGCAAGGATAAAGAACATCCGAAACGAACCCGTGAACAAAGAGAAGCAGGCACTTCTGTAAATGAAACAGAAGAGGAAAAAAATGAACCTCGACGAAGCAAAAGAGCTCGAAAGGAGAAATCCTTTGGGCATGAGTTCATAACGGCCTTTCTTTTAGAGAATGAGCCTAGAACATTCAAAGAAGCCATGTCTACACCTGATGCACCTTCATGGAAGGAAGCAGTCAAAAGCGAAATAGACTCCATTATGCAGAACCATACATGGGAGTTAGTCGATTTGCCACAAGGGTGTAAAGCACTTGGGTGCAAATGGATTTTCAAAACAAAATTGAAAACCGATGGCTCAATAGAGAAGCACAAGGCTAGGCTTGTGGTGCAAGGATTTCGGCAAAAAGAGGGCTTGGATTTCTTTGACACTTATTCTCCGGTTACGAGAATAACTTCAATCAGAATGCTAATAGCAATAGCAGCATTACGAAACCTCAAAATCCATCAAATGGATGTGAAAACTGCCTTTCTAAACGGAGAATTAGAAGAGGAGATATGTATGAAACAACCTGAGGGTTATGTTGTCCCTGGACATGAACACAAGGTGTGCAGACTTGTCAAGTCTCTATATGGACTCAAACAAGCTCCAAAACAGTGGCATGAAAAATTTGACAATGTAATGATGTCAAATGGCTTCAGCATCAATGAATGTGACAAATGCATCTACTTCAAAAACACTCCAAATGGATATATTTTGTTGTGTTTGTACGTAGATGACATGCTTATTATTGGAAGCGATAAAGACATGATCAACCGAACTAAGAACATGCTTAGTGGGAAGTTTGACATGAAAGACTTGGGATTAACAGATGTCATACTAGGGATAAAATTCACTAGACATTCTGAAGGAATTATCCTGTCTCAAGCTCACTATGCTGAAAAAGTACTTGAGAGATTCAAGAACTACTCAAGTGGGACTGCAAAGAGTCCCGTGGACCATCATCTCTACTTGACTAAGAACTCGGGGGATGCAGTGTCACAACTGGAGTATTTACGTGTGATTGGAAGTCTCATGTACTTGACCAATTGCACAAGACCTGACTTGGCGCACTCAGTAAATGTACTAAGTCGCTACACAAGTAATCCAAGACATAAACACTGGAAATGAATAACTAGAGTATTGAACTACTTGCGATATACTCAAAGTTATGGGCTGCACTATGGCAAATACCCAGCAGTTCTGGAAGGATACCGTGATGCAAACTGGATATCAGATTCCAGAAACTCAAAGTCCACAAGTGGATATGTATTTACACTTGGTGGTACAGCAGTATCATGGAAATCTTCCAAACAAACACTGTTAGCGAGATCCACTATGGAATCTTAGTTCATTGCTTTAGACAAAGCAGTAGAGGAAGATGAATGGCTTCAGAATTTTTTGGAAGATATCCCAATGTGGGATAAACCAGTGCCAACATTATGTGTACACTGTGATAGTCAATCGGCTATAGCACGGGCACTAAGTCGTTTGTACAATGGTAAGTCACGTCATATAAGAAGACGACACAAAACCATTAGACAACTACTCTCGAATGGTGTAATCTCAATAGATTATATCAAATCGGCTGACAACCTAGCGGATCCATTTACTAAAGGTCTGTCATGAGATCAAGTTGTCAAATCATCAAGAGGAATGGGTTTAAAGCCTATGACCAAAGAGGATGTTTGATGGAAAACCCCACCTACGTGACTGGAGATCCCAAGATATAGGTTCAAAGGGAAAACTAAATCAAGATGAATCCAGATGAGCACTGGGAGACTCAGTTCTCCTCCCAGTTCCTAGGATGATGAACAGTGCTACCTGTATGGGTTAAGGTTAAGCTTGGCTTTTCATGATTCCATAGCTTTGAAATAAAAGTGGGGTATGACAGGATACTCTTTATGGTCAATCACCTTATGAGTGTGAAATGGGGCCGTTTCTAGGAGAATGAAGAGAGGCTACATTCTCCAAGTTCACTCATGAATAACCAGGGATGTTCAAGGCCAAAATGAACACAACAAGAGAACCTAGTTCTGTGAGAAGATGAAACTGTGTGATAGTTGTTGTTTCGGTTTACATCAAAGCCCGGGTGATTCAAGACATCATGTTCACTACCTAGTCGAGTAAATTCGATAGCTACTCACTATGGGTGGTTCAAGACTGAAAAACGCTACCAGCCCAGATGTAGTGATTTTTCGACTGTACTCTCAAAAGTCTTTCTATCTTTTAACATATGTTTAGAATCATTTCTATTCATGTGGGGGATTGTTGGAACTCATTTTTAATTTGGCGCCGATAACTTTTCCGGGCACAATTCCGGTGGGCTCCGGCCAATGACAACACCGGAAAATGGAAGCATTGGCTTCATCTATGCGAGCATATTCTCGTAATGTACTCATACGATAAAAATGAATTTCGTTTGAGTGAGAAATGGAGGCCCAAAGTTGGTTGCATGCAATGCATAACTTGGGAAAATGTTGGGGTAAACGTTTGTCCCACATTGGAAGTTTGGAGAAAAACTCACTAGTATATATACTAGGAAATTGGATCCAAGGTTGTGGCCTTGGGTCACCACCCATGTGTAATGGAGAGAGGACCTAGCTCATCAAGACCACATGCGCGCTGAGTCGAGTTGCGTCGCGTCGGGCCGGGCTGAGCTGAGTTTGGGCCGGGCCAGGTTGGGTTGGATTGGGCCTTGGGCCCAATACATAGCTTGGGCTGGCCAGCCAACGCTATCTTTTTGTGCCGATCCAGAAGTCCCCAGCAACAGCTGCTTTGACCCATTCCGCGCGAGAATCCGAGGCAGTTGTGCTGGACTGGGTCCTCCACTCTGTTAAAGCCTTCAACAGACTCCTCCTTCTTCTCCACTAAGTTAGTGGGTCAAATTACTTCCAGCAGAGGCTATAAAAGGAGCCCTCTGCACCTCATTCTTATCATCCGAACACAGCATCCTCTCCACTGAAAGCGTCTTCATCCTTTCTCTTCTTTTTCGAGTCTGAGAGTAAACACAGAATTGGTTCGTAGGCTTCTGATCATTGGTTGTGCAATTTAGAAGATTTTTCGCAATTGTATCCTGGAATTCGGATCGCTACGGAACCGTCACAATATGGGGCGATTTCAGAATTAAGGAAAGAGATCTAATCTCGACTCTGCGCCAGAACTTTCCCGATCATCATTCGGTAGTTGTATTAATTTTTCATCACATTTTTATGCAGTTTATAATCTTTTTATGGTTCTTCAATTTATAGGTCCTACAGCTTCAAATTTTGAACAAAAAATGGGCTCATAACCTAAAGTCAGTGTTGCATTTCTACTAAAAGTTGGGCTATGCCTGTCATGATACTTTTTGCCAATTTTTCAATTTCATGGGTTCCGTTTATGTGATAACGATATGTAAACGTGACAACAATAAACACATAATACAAGTTTGTATTTTTTAACCTATACCCCTAACCTATATTATGGAAATATTTTCTAGATTTTATTTATTGTAGTATTTTTAATAATTGTTATAAAGGATTTAATCATTCTCTTTTAGGAAATAGAATCTAAAACGAGAAAACTTAACCTATGTCCTAAGGGAATAGATTAGAAAGACCGATACAAGTTTTATGAACACGTAGAAAATAAATAAATATATAGTACAAAATTTATGAATATCGTTTCTTAATAATTAAATTGATATACACACAACAAAATATTTATCCACACATAGTATAACATTTATGCACACATAAATACAACATTTTTCATACAATATGGTTATAACCATGAAGGTAGCTCCGTTGACGGCCTCTTAAAACATATCAACACTAAAAACAACAATATTTTGTTTAATATTCATTAAAAAACACATGTTCCAATAACTGAACTTAACATGTTAATTTTAAAAAATAATACAATTTAAAGATATATGTTTCCCTATGCGATGAAATCTACACCTACTTTTGTTTTATCGTATCATATCATATCAAAAAATTTACATATATAAAGTCACCTCATTACCAAAAAAAATGATACATTTTCTTATAAGTTCTCGTATCTCTTGATACAAATGTGCTACTACGGATGCATGGTTCCACATAATATTTGCTATATAATGTATAATTTTATTTAAGGGTCAATTACCGGAAACCACCCGTTTAATATGCCATATTGCTTAAAACCACCCTATATTTCGATATTACCGGAAATTACCCGGATTTCATATGACGTTAATCGATCACCACCTGACATCTAACTCCGTTTCAATTACGTTAAGCCCGGACCCATAACACTTTTTTCTGAATTTTTTAAAGAGAAATAAAAGAAAATTTAAAACAAGTAAAAGGAAATAAAAAAGACCCAAATGAGTTGGGTTGTCTTATTTGTTGGCCAAATTCCATTTCTTCCTAAGCTTTATCAATAGCAAAAAGTACCAAAATTCATTCAGTTCAACCTTTATCAATGGCGAAAACTAGCAAAATTCGAACCAATGAACACCAATTTGCAAAAAAAATCAAATCGATGAACCATAAACCCAATTAAAACCAAACCCATTTTTCCAACATCAGATCCATATTCAATCAAAAGAGCACTAGCTAAATTTTAGGGGGTTTCCCGTCCTCCTCGAATTAGGGGTCATGATTCCGGGCTTGGCCTCTATGATTCGAGGACGGCCGAATCTGAGCTAAAGAATATGAAACTAGCTAACCTCGTGGTTGTTGCGATGGCAGCTCACGTCGGATTATGCGTGATTACAAAACCTCGGAGGTGCGAAATCAAGCCTCTCGACATCATCGCCATTGCCAAGACTGAAGTGGAAGTGGTGTGGAAGGGGAAAAGGTGAGGTTTTCTAATGGGAAGAAGATGAATAGTGATTTTTGGGAAGAAGATGACCCAAATATGGGTTTAACTTTTTTTCTTCTATTTTACTTAAAAAAGAAACCAATAATAAGGAGGTGGGTCCGGAATTAAACGGATTTTAAACGGAAGTCAAAGGCGGGTGGTGATTGATTAACCGCATATGAAATTCGGGTGGTTTCCGGTAATATAAAAATATAGAGATAGTTTTAAGCAATATGTCTTTTTTTTTTTATAAAGTAAGAATTAGACTGGAAATCACAAAAGATCGATTTCTCAGTCTATATCATCCTTGCGGATGAGAACTACAAGTTCTAAATTATCTCTAAAATCTTCCGAAAGACTTCACTGGGCCAGCTTCGCAATGTGATCAGCAACAACGTTAGTATCTCGGAAGACGTGGAAAATCTGCACTGAAGAAAATAGTTGTAAAACACAAAGGATATTAGAAATTAAGATTTCGATATCCCAAGGACAGTGCCAGATTTTGTTCAGAACGTTAACAATTGTAAGGTTATCACATTCAATTTCGATATTGTTAAAGCTCAATTCGTGCGCTTTAAGCAAAGCATTCCTGAACGCGATGGTTTCTGTTTTTAATGGGGTTGATAGGCCACACTTTTCACCAAAGATAAATAAGGGGTTTCCTTTGCTATTTCTGCAGATATAACCATAACTACATTCTCCGTTAGACTTAGTTGATCCATTCGTGTTAATTTTTATAATGTTGTCTGGTGGCTTTTTCCATTTTTTCTTTGGACATCTTTTATTGTCTTTGTTATTATTGTTATTTTTTTGTTGTTCTGCTTCCAAGCAGTCAGGGTTCCATTTCTTTGTCTGTTTCCAATTATTGATTTGGTTTTTGATGTAAATAGGCATATCCTTGATAGGATCCCAATTGTTATTTGTATTTCCAAAGCTTTGTTGGTTTCAGTAGAACCAGATTCTCCACCAAGAAGTCAGAAGTTCTAAGAATTGTGTTTTATCTATTTTCTGTCGGATTTCCTCAATCAGTTCATACATTTTTTTATTTCCAATGTTTATTGATCTGATCATCCCAAGAGTCTAGGGATTAATATTTTCATTGATTTTCAAGGTATGGGTGCAAAGGAATAAGATGTGATTAGTATCTTCAATTGGTGCACTACATCGAATACAGTCAGGGGGCAATGAAACTCCTTTTTCAGCTAGCCTTGCTTTTGTTGGAAGCCCATTTTTCATGATTTTCCAAAGACAATTTTTAACCTTTGGGTAGGTATCCAATTTACATATCCAAGATGAGTCATGGACTGAATATCATTTATTTTCATTAATCATGTTCATGACAGACTTGGTTGAGAACCATCCGCTTTTACTAGCTTCCCAATACATCCTGTCCTCAATGTTATTAAAGGGGATTGGAGTAGATGTGATTAGTCTAACTAGGTCAATCGATACATGCTGTTTAATTTTTTCTTTGTTCCATGTCTTATCTGGCAGAATAAAATCCGCGACCAAGGCATCAATGTTTTGGATTTGTTGTGTATTGATGGTTTTGTTTAAGGGCCTTTTTGATAACCAATTATCAGTCCAAAATTTAATCGTTCTCCCATTTCCGACCTGCCAAACAAGTCTCTTTTTGAAATCCTCCAGGATTTCAATCATTTTCGACCATTGCCACGAGCAAGTTCTTGTTTTTTCATAGTGCAAAAGGTGTTTTGTTTTTAGGTATTTTTCTGTTATGATTTTAACCCAACAATTATTAGGTTCTGCCAGGATTTTCCAGAGTAATTTGAATTGTAGTGCTTTGTTCATATCTCGTGACTTACGTAGCCCTAGTCCTCCTTGATGTGTTGGTTTGCAGATTTGTTCCCAGCCTATAAGAGGTTTATAATTGTGGTCTTTGTTCCAGAAGAAACTCTTGTTTATTTTATCAAGTTCATTGTGTATGTTTGTAGGCAACATAAAGCTCTGCATTAGGTAATTTGGTATGGATGCCAGATTTGCTTTAATCAAGGTTGTTCGTCCTGCTTGGGATAGAGAGTTTGCTTTCCATTTTGTCAACTGTTTTTGTGTGCTTGTTAATAGATCCGCAAATGTATTACAATTAACTCTACCATTTATGATAGGACACCCCAGGTATTTTTCAAGTGACGTCATGTTTGTTATTGTAAGAATTCCCTGGATCATTTGTTTTTTTATATTTGAAACTTTTTTTGTAACTTGGAAAGCTGACTTGTGAAAGTTTACTTTTTGTCCTGAGATTTTGCAATATTCATCAACAATATCCTTAATTTCCTTGCAATTTTCTGTTTTCGCTTTTGAGAAGATCATGATATCATCCGCAAATGCCAAAAAAGGAATTCGGGTTCCTTGCCTGCAAATTTGGATTCCGATAGGTTTTTGAGGTCTGTTTGAAGCTTGTTGAAGTTTTCGAGCCAGAATTTCAGATCCTAAAATAAAAAGGAAAGGGGAGAGGGGATCTCCTTGGCGAAGTCCTCTTGTAGGTAAAAAAATTTCCGTCGGTCCATTATTAACAAGGACTGAGAAGGAAACAATTGTTATGCATTCTTTGATCCAGTTTATGAACTTTTGATGAAAACCGAATTTTTTCATGGTTTTAAGAATGAAAATCCATTCAATTCTATCATAAGCTTTTTCCATATCCAATTTAATGGCTATAAAGCCTTCATTTCCTTGTTTTCCTTTGAAAGAGTGAAAAATTTCATGTGCTATTAAAATGTTGTCTTGAATAGCTCTATTAGCAATAAAGGCTCCTTGTAGGGGATGGATTAATTTTTCCATAGTCTTTTTTAATCTTGTTGTCAGAATTTTTGATATAATTTTATAAATAGCGGAACACAGACTTATTGGTCTATAATGGTTTATGGAGTTTGGATTATCACATTTTGGTATTAAGGATATAAATGTATGGTTGATCTGCTTGAGTAATTTTCCAGAAAGGAAGAAACTCTTAATGGCTTGTATCACCGAGGGACCTACAATATCCCAATATTTTTGATAGAATTATGTTGTCATTCCATCCGGTCCAGGGGATTTATCTGAGCCAATGTCAAAAACAGCCTTCTTTATCTCTGCATTCGAGATATGTTTAGTTAGGTTTTCATTATCTTTTGTAGATACTTCTTCCTGGATTAATTCAAGGTTATCCCTTAATAGATTTTCGTTCATTTCTTCAGATTTGAATCTTTTAATAAAATCATTTCCGATTTCATTCCTAATATTTTCTTCTCCAATGATAGTCGTTCCTTCTTGTGTTATGATTTCTTTGATAATTTTTCTATTCCTTCTTCCACTAGCTATTCTATGAAAGTAGCTAGCATTTGTATCCGTGAATTTGATATGTTTTACTTTTGCTATTTGGTTCCAATTTTTTTTTTTGAAAGCTTAGAAGCTTTTCCTTTTTCTCAATAAGTTTTAGTTGTTTTTGAATGAGATTGTTATTTGGCTGTGAACAGATTTCCACTTGGATATCTGACAGTTCTTTTTCTAATTTTTGCAATTGGGAAAAAACATTACCAAAGGTAGTTTTATTCCATGTTTTTGCATGTTTTTTTAATAACTTTGTTTTAGAAACAAGATCATACATTCTGGATCCATGGAAATTTGTTCTCCAGGCTTGTTTGACAACATTCCTGAAATCCTTCCTTGTCATCCAATTTTTTTCAAATTTAAAGGGTTGATTTTTGAAAGGTGTGGAAGCTGTAAGATCAATCGAAATGGGGCAATGATCAGAGCTTGTAAACGCATAGTTTTTGGTACATATGTCAGGATACCATTGTATAATCTGGTGATGGACGAGAACTCTATCAAGTTTTTCATAGATGTTATTAATTTCAGTTTTGTTTTTTCTCCAAGTAAAGGTATTCCCAGTGCTTGGAATATCCAGAAGTTCGCATTCGTTTTTGAAATGTCTTAGTCTCTCAAATCTTGTTAGTGTTGGAGTCAAACCTCCCATTTTTTCTGTGTGGTCTTGAATCTCATTTAGATCACCCATAATGATACAAGGATGAACACTATTTTTGATGTATGTAGTAATGGCCTCCCAAAATTCATTCTTTCCTGCTTCATTTGGGGGTGCGTAAGTCAGGATCAACAAAGTAGTGATGTTTGTACATAGATTTTTTGTATTTAATGCTTACAAAACGTAAGTCAATTTGGTCAATCTCAAGGATTTCATTTGTAAGCTGATAAGATTTCCACATAATACAAATACCACCTGAGAAACCAGTTGCCGGTATGCAATGAAAATTGTCAAAACCTGCTTTTCTCCATAATTTTTCGCTGGGTTCTTTATTTGTTCTGGTTTCAAACAATGCTAGTAATTGAATCCTTTCTATTTTACAAAAAACTTCAATATCCGTCCAAATGGTCTTTTTTCCAATCCCTTTACAATTCCAAGTTGTGATCTTCATAAAAAACCAGTATTTTTTTTCGCCCCTTGTCCTAAGACTTTGAGGGGTCTTGGTACCAGAAATTTGTTGTTCCAACCGTGTTTTTGTTAAATGAGTTCTGTTAACAGCTTTCAGTTTTCTTTCGACATCAGTATGGGGAGATGTCCTGATTGGGTTAATAAGCCTCAGGTTTGACTTACCACTGGTAATTTCCCCTGCACATTGCTTAAATAGGGTCAATTTCTCTATTTTAGTGCTCACAGATAAAATTGAGTTTGGTTTCTTACAAGTGGCTTGGTTTTGCCTGAATTTCGACCAATCCTGGAATGCATAATAAATGCCATAGATATCCTTAAAAGCCATCATCAAAACTGAATAAGCAAATAAGGATTGGTCAGTTGTTTTTATGATATTTCTAATGTTCACCTGGGCATACAATAAGCTCAAACAAAGAAGGTGACCATAAAAAGTTTGAGTTGTGCCCTTTCTCAGGGAGGGTCTAAAAGACACCATAAATGGTATCCATAGATTTTGTTCATTAGTGTTTAGTTGATAGATGATACATATAGATGAGAAAGAGAAAGATAAATGCACATAATTGTTCAGTGAGAGGTTGTTCATAATAACATTTTTGTTCAACTTGTTCAGTTTTTGGTCGAATTGATGAAGGATTCCTTTGTTTATGCTCCTTTTCTTCAAATGGATACAACTAGAGTTTCCCTGGGGACCACAGAAAGCAGCCAAGTAGACATAAGTTAGAAAATAAACCAAATAGTTGAAAGAAATCAGTAAAGTAGTTTCAACCTGGTTGTGAGCCCAACTAAGAGTGATGCAATTCACCAGATTTTTATGTCTAAGGATGAAAAAGCAGAACTTCAGAGAGCCAAGAAGAGTTATTAGCCAATAAGGGCTGATAAGATAAAAAGAAGCTAAAGGACAGTCCAAATAACCACTCCACATCTCAGATTGTTCAGAGTTAGCAAAATTCAGCTTCAGACTAACAGTACACAGACAAAGTAGCACACAGAAAGTCAAGAGATAAAGCAAGACCGGAACAATGCAATACTTAGGGGAATACAGAAAGATCAATCCAAGTAGGCAAATTTCATTAAGGTAGTAGAGAAAGGCATACATGAAGCATACAAACTCATACCCATACATTTCATAGGTCCTAGCAGCCGAAGCTAAATCAAAAGGCCAAATAAATGGCCATTGATTCACAAAAGCAGACCTAGAAAGCTGATAATTAACAATCATCAAGGTGGTTATACTCCAACAAAAAGGATTCAAAAGGCTAGAGAAGGGGTTGACCCTAGCAAATACATTTTCTGCATTGTGTTCAGTGGAACCTAAAGCTTGATAATTGTAGAAATACATAATCATTTTTTAGGCTTTTTGGCACCCTTCAGCACAGAGGAGGCGGTGGCTACCTCACAATTCATGTCCTTGTGTTTAGTGGACTCAGGAGCCACTAAAAGGGACAATTCTGCAGCACCTTCATACCCAGGGAGCTTTGGGAAGGCAACCTTGGGTTTGTTGATGCTCAGAGGCAGTTTAGACTTTTCAGGATTCTTCACTTTAGTGCTCAAATCCTCCATATCCTTTTGAGGAATTTCAGAACACTCCACAAACTCATCCAAGAGATCATCTTGGTTCAGGAAGCTCTACAACTCCTTCTCATCAAGCACATGCATCTCACCCTTGCCCAACACAAGGACATGGTTTGTGGGAGCCTCCAGACACACCTTAGTGGTTTCATCATTAGGGTAGGGTAGCTTAAAGGGGGGAATCAGACTCTGAGGCAGATCAGAAACAGAAAGCACCTCAACATGAGAATCCATCACATCATATATAGGTTCAGTAGTTGAGTTAGGGATAGAGCCCTTCTTAACAACCTTATCACACAAAGGCTGGCTAACCGAATTACTAGGGACCTTTGTATGGAGAGGAAGTTCAGAGGGCAGAGACACTGGGTTGTCAACCTCACTATTGCTTTTTTTCTTGCTAGAGGTAATATTTTGCCACTTGTTTTTGGCATTTTCAGGGGAATCCTTCACCTTCAGTTTTTGAAAAGAGAGTTGAAGAGACTGTGGCTTAGCAATCCTCAGAGGGCATTTTTCAAAAGAATGCTCTAAAGCTCCACAGTTTCCACAACCATCCGGGGCCTCTTCATACCAGATTTTGAAAGTTTTTTCAATACCTTCTTCATTAGGAATGACTAAGGTATTGAAATCCACTCTTCTAACATCAACATTGATGCACACTCTTGTATAACTAACTCTCTGTTTTTTTCAGTGAAAGGATCAAGTTTTATAAGGGTGCCCAAGTTATTCATCTCAATGATTGTGCTAATGACATCAAAACTGATGTATTCCACAAGCAAATGAGGAATTCGGATCCACATGTCAACAGTGGAGATAGGTTCAGAAAAAAGGGTCAAAATAAGATGACCTAGGCTTTAGAAGCAAGAGTTTGCCAAACACATGGTAAGGTCTCCCATCCCAAGTCTTTTTTTGGTCAATCGGATTAGCAAAGCGGATTTCAAACCACAGATTTGGTTTTTCAATGATTTCAAAAGACCCTTTCATAAACCTCCAATGATTTCTGAGTTTAGTTTTCATTTTGGAAAAATCCACAGGGTCTCCAATAACATACCCAAGCAAAGAAGATTCTTTCAATTTCAGAATATTTTTCCTCACTCCAGAGAGCTTTGACAGATAAAGTTTCATATCAATAGCTGGTTTGGAAGTAGGATCAGAATTGGTTTTAGCCACAAGAGGAGGGGTCACCTCAGATTGTTTTTGAGACAAAGGCTCAAGGTTCTGGATATGGGCTTTTTCAGAGATGTTAGGTTCCCCCGGAGCAGAACATAACATCTCCTTCATCGTTCGCTTCCCTTTATCCATGAAATTGGTAAAGGAAGAGAAGATCTCACAAGCACAATCACAACAAAACGAATAACAAGGACACAAGCAAGATAAAACATAAAGCAGATAAGCAAGATTCAGATGAGAGTATATCAGGTTCAGGCAGTCAAGGTCAGGATTTATAGGACACACAGAAGCAAGCATAACACAACAAAAATACAAAAGGGAAGGAACGGAAAGTGTACACCTGAGATCCCAGAGCAAGGCTCTTCCAGGATTTAGGGTTGAGCGAGACGAGATGAAGCAAAGCCCATCACTCCCCACAGTACTGAGGTTTGCAAGGATAGCACATCGCCGTCTCCAAATCTTCACGCAACCATGGAGGTACTGCTCCTGATGGATGAGAGCCACCATAGCGGCGTGCGAGTCAGTCTGACCATGGCCATACCCACTTCGACCAAAGATCTGTTCCTGCGAGCCTGGATCCCATGAAATCCGCAAGAAAGCAACTTTGGAAAGGATAATGGAGAAATAGGCCGCCGGGATTTCAAAAAGGTGACAAGTCGGGGTTAGGTGATAATTCTGAGCTTCTCTGACGGGGAAAGGGGAAGGAAAGTTCCCAGATCTCGCCCAAGAAATCTTTTCGGAGCAGGTACAGAAACATATCTTAATCTATTGAGGTTGAGTGTTCGAGAGAACAAAATTTTCGAGAGGTTCTTAGTCACGATTGAAGACAAAGATTTGGAGAAGAAGCTCAAAGAGGCGCAGCAGCGGCGGCGGCTATCCAAAAACTAGGGTTTTCGATTTTGGGTTTTTGGGTTGTAAATGGAGCGTTTTCAGGCTCGGGTTCAGAGTCATTTTCTTAACAATATATCCTATTGAACGAATGATTTTCGGTAATTGACTCTTTATTTAAATATATATAAAAAACATAATTTAAAAAATTCTAACTACTATCAAATACGTATATTATTTTGTAAGCCTAACTAACCATGTACACACAAAAAAACTAATTATTCTCATTATACTTAGCCTATTCTCACTACATTTAACATATCAACTGCAACAAATATTATAATTTGAGAACTACATTTTTCCTGTGCGATATCCTAGTATTTAGCAAAAATAACACTGTATTTAAAAGCTATACCTTCGTGTTCACAAGCAACTCCATCTCCAAAATACCTTCTACTCAGAAGCTAATTTTTCATTTAGCTTCCTCCTGATTTTGAATCTGAGGCAAGTTGAGATTGGGGGAGTTGCGAAGATGGAGGCAAGAGGGTTGCAACTCTGCTGCTCACTTCTCCTTCACTCAAATTCCCCTTTTCTTCCTCCGCTACGCTCTACTCTTTACCCTCCTTCTGCAAGGCTTAAACCCCTCCCCGGCGCAGGTTAGCATTTCCCCCTTTCCCCAAACCCTCTCTCAATGCTTTCATTTTGCCTCTTCTTCTCGCTGAAACCCTCGTGTTTCAAAACGCAGCGTTTCTGAGGTGGACCAAGACGCAGGAAGAGCAGGACTTGGATGGCTTGCCACCTGAGTACTATGATGATGTCAGTATACCCGCCTATTTCTTATGCAATAAGCAGAGTTTTTGGTTGCTTAATTACTCTAACTATCAACTGCTGAATTTTGCGGGTTAGGAAGAAGGACAACTCATTCTCACAATTTATTTCTCTCTTTTTGTTGGGATTGTTGGATATTTGTCACGTTGGTTTATTGTTTTATAGATATGTGCTAAATCAGTTTGGTTTGAGATGCTGGCACGAAGTAGATGGACAAGATAAGGGTCTGAATTTGTGTTTGGGGTGATAACTATGCTTGGATTTATTATTGCTTGTTACTTGTTAGCCATTGCTTTCCATCTAATGAACACTCCAGACATGGAGGACAATATTGTATTCTCTGCGTTTACCGATATTAACCAAACTATCATGAGCTGAATTTAGCTTGATAGATCATAGAGTTCATTCTTGAGAGCCGAGTACATAGCTTTTTAGTCATGGATTATTACATCATGAAAGGGAAACAAATCTTCATTTGGTGCATGAAGTAGGTAGGTGCCCGTTGCATCGTTGTGATATTGATTTTATGTCAATTTGTATGATATTCATGGTGTACAAACTCAAAAGATGGTGCCTTTTTACATGGTATTTTGTTTCTGTTTTGACTTATGCATATCAATCAGGATAACTTCAGTGAGATATTAATGTTTGTTTGCCTCATCATTCACTTAAACTCCTCTGGTTTGATTCACCCATTGTCATTTGAGGACTAATTTTGGTTTTTAAATTGAGAAGTCTTGATTAGAAATTGTAAAAGTGATGTCTGCTAATGAGAGCCTTAGTTTGAGGAATTCTCTTCTATGATCCTTCTATTTTACTTCAGGAGTGGCAAGCCCAACAAAGGGAGAAGACAAAGGAATTACATCAAAGGCGTCAAGAAGAGGATGAAGAGGAGGAGCGCAAGGTTCGAGAGTATCGCGAAATAGGCACGAGATTGAATGGGTTTCCTGAAGAAGAGGTTAAGGAAGCGCGGAGATTGGTATCAAGCTTCATTAAAGCTGCAGAAGAAGTGGAAGAGGTATGAAATTCCTCCTGTTCAGTTGTCTGTGTTTTCTTTCCTTTTTTGTTTTGTTTTAGATCTGAACCGAAAATGGAGAAATTGAACATCAGTGTTACTACAGATCTGTATGATCACCTTTTCGTGCAGAAAATTGAAGAAGCCGCTGAAAAGGGTGAACTTACTGAGCTTGTTCTTCTGGTCATATGGAACCGACTTGATCTTGCTCGACGTGACGTATGTCTTGTTTTCTCTTTTTGTTTCACTGTTCCAGTGTTTCAGTATCCCTTTTTGTAATCAACCTGCAGTGAAGCATTTAACCATTAACATGAATGGAATACTTTGCAGCCTCATTTATCTTACAGAAAAAACAAAAGGAGGACTCTTTGATGATTTGGTGTTGTGGTTTCTCATAGAAATTGTCTTCACTGATCAACCTTTTAAAAAAACTGCATCCTCACTCTGTTTCTCTCATAACCATTGAACTGATTTTCATTTGAAGGATGAGAAAGACGCAATCCGAAGTCTTGATCTTCTGTACAGAAGAATTGAGGTATGTTTTTTGCCTTATATATACGTGTTATGAACCAGAAACCTCGTTCTATGTTAGAGTTTAAACAAATGATATTATCAAATATTTCAAAGTTGTTATGCAATGAAGTCGTACATAAATTAATATTCAATATGTTAGTGCATTATTGAGTGAGGATTTGTCCATAAAAGCCTATAAAGATTGGATTAAGCGTTAAAATCAAGGTTTTAGTCACAGACTCAGTAGTTTACCGTATGCAAATAGGAAGGTAAACATATCACATTTCTTGCATCAAGTTTTCATGGAAATGGCAAAATCTTGTGGGACTAGGTGCTTAAAAAGGTAACAAGGCATAAAGCAAATGTTATGTTAGTTTTGAGAATGCAGACTCTGTTGCCTTGAAGATATGCTACGTTGATAGAGACTTTTTACTGACTACGCAGTTTGTAATTTGCTAGTCTGATCTCGTGCCACTGCAATTCCTTCTTTTTACCCTGTCATCTGAATCATCCTATTTGGCATGGTAGACTGGAATTTTGAAAAGGGCGGCTTCTCCTGCCATGAGACTTTTGAACGATCTTTTGAACATGCATGATGGGTTTGATGACGAAGTGTGGCTGAAGGACTGCAAGAAGCGTATGATAGAGGCTTTCCCGCGAGAGGATCCATTCAGCATTCTCGTTCCAACTGGATTTGACATTGACAAGGTATGATTCGACACAAACTCAGCCACATATATACTGTATACACGGTTCCTCGATAAGATCCTGAAATTGCTGCCCTTGCGACCAACTATGATTAGCTTGTTTAGAATGCATTTGTTGTCTTGTCTACTTGGCCTGTGACATTTGGCAACGTAATCTCAACTTTGCAGCACCAAGGTCCATTGGGTCTTCCTCCTGTGGCTGATGATGTATTGTTGAGAGTAGATTTCATACGAGAGGTCAATGAGTTGCTGCAAGAAGTGCGTTCGGAACTAGCTCAAGTAGAGGCCTCACAGGGGTTTGACCCGGAATCTGTAGCTGCAAGGCTGAAGCATCAAGAGAAACAGCGAACGATACGCCAAGTAGAATCTCTGCTCCATCTTTCCGTCAACTTGAAATGGTAGCAGATAAATCTATCTACAACAAGTTTGGAAAATGTGGACTCCCTTGTAGGCACATGTTTTTAATAATGAAGAACATGAGGCTAGATACATTACCTAATAGATTTGTTTCTTCAGGGTGGACTAAAGATGTTACGCTCAAACCAGTATTTGAGATTGATGGTTCTTTGTATGAAAATTGTGCTTATCAGGATGAGAGAAAGTTAATCTTGAATGAACTGTTATCAGAGGTGTGCAACTTTATCAATGTTTTAGAGAACAATATGAAATGATTGAGAGACTTGTTGGCAGTGATTAAACTTACCTAAGCGTCCACAAAGAATGTATAAGTACTGGATCTAGTAAGAGCAAGTTCAAGAGGTTTGTATGGACAGTGCCGACGGAAAGCGCATCGTGGGTGGAAAAGGCAACGGAAAGCGCATCGTGGGTGGAAAAGAGGCTTTAATGGAACAACAAAGAAGCAAGAGAGAGTGTGTGCCAAATGCAACTAAAGAGGTCATAACATTAGAACATGCAAGGAAGTAGCAAATAAATAAATGTCGTGCACAATTCTTTGTGTCTTTGATGCACTAGAAAATACATTTGTGATGGACAATCTTGTGTGTTTGTGATGCACAATGCTTTGTGTTTGTTATGCACAAGACTTTATAATTTGGTGAACAATTTTGTGTGTTTGTGATGCACAATGCTTTGTGTTGGTGATGGACACGACTTTAAAGTCGGTAAACAATTCTGTATGTTTGTGATGCACAATGCTTTGTGTTTGTGATGCACAAGACTTTATATTTTTCGTGCACGATTTAAGTATACCTAGTGCACAACCCATGTGGGTTAGTGATGCACTTTCGTTAAAATAGAGGTGCACAACATATATAATGTGATGCACAATTCTCTTATTCTATTTCACAAGACTACATATCCTCGATGCATAATTTATATTGAACTAGTGCACATCATATGTGCTTTGTGGTGCACTATCGCTAAAATAGATATGCACAACATATATAAATAATGTGATGCACAACTTTTTTACTTAGAAACATAGTTTAATTGGTGTGATGTTGTGCACCACGTAATATGTATTTGTGCATTGATAACTATGACATTGTGCACTACTGTAAAATGAGTATGTGCACCTCGAGTTTTTGTTTAGTATTTTGTTATTTACAGTTTGCTTACAACAGTATACTACTTTGTGTACTACTATAAGATGATTATGTGTACAATTGTAGGATGATTATGTGTGCCTTTAATTTTATAGGTTGCCTTCAACCTTTAATTTTTTTTATGCAATGTTGTATTATTTAATGTTTGTGCATCAAGTTTAAAAATGTAGCACCATTTCATCATACATGTGTTTTTTATGCACAAAGGGTTTATATTTTTGTGCATAGCTATGTGTGATTTTAATGCAGAATACTTCACTTTTAGTTTGGTGTACAGTCGATAGCATAAAAGTACACAAGACATTAATACTTACACGCGTTACTCTTTGATTCGAGTGCACAAAAATTTACATTAGTATTGCACAATTTTTCCAAATATGTTGTTCAAGTTTCATGTAGTAAAACTAAAAAAAATAACAAATTATTTGACAATATGTTCATTTCCTAACATAACTGTTCATCACATAAAATGCCTATTTTTTTTTTCTTTTTTGAGGTTCTTCCTCATGTACTTTGGAATGAGTATGTTTCGTTGGCCTATAAACGATGTCTGTACATGCTATACTAAGTGTTTTTTGGACTCGACAATATTGTTGATATATATCTCCCCCGCATCATGTTCATCTAACTTTTGTTACCAATCATCAGTCCAGAATTGAAATTGGTCATCTCATTACCTTTATATGTTACCATATGGCGTGTCAAATAGATACCACTTTCCTCTCAATTTCACTAATCTTGCTTGAAACGTCAACTTCCCTAGCCAAATAAAGAGATTTGCAAACATGCGATGACTTCGTTGTGCGCTTCTCCTGCACAGGAGTTACTAAATCATCTTCACGGGCAGCTTCTGATACGCTTTGGTCTCCCGAAACGCGTCTCCGGGTGGATCTAGGACAAGGTTGAAGACAACACGGATGGGCAATGGCTTGGAGAGCTCTCGGACAAGGTGATGCCGAGTATTTGCGAGGGCGCGAAGTCGTTACCGAGGGTGGCCGGCGATGATTGATCGTGGAGGGAGCGAGTGCCGATGGAGGTTGAGCAAGGTAATGGAGAAGAAGAGAACGTGGGTGCAGGAGCAAAGCTCTACGGCAGCCACAATTCAATTCAATGTAACTTTTCCATTAGGTCAAATTGACCCTAATAAAGCAAATACAATCATGGGCCTAAGAGAGGCCCAATGTCCCGAAATGGTAACTTACTAAATATAGTAACATCTAAATGTGGTAAGTGCTAGAAATGGAAACTTTCCATACTTAGAATCTTTCTAAGAATGGAAACTACTAAAAACGGAAACTGCTAAATACGGAAAGTACTAAAAATAGCAAGTGTCTCAGAATGTCTTGACATTGGAATGTGACCATCACAATGCCAATAAAAGTCGAATGCCTGAGAGAGTGCCTGTGAAAAGTCACCGAGCCTCGTCGATGGCCGCAGCATGGCCAATCGTCGTACAAGTGATGGCTCGGGTCGTGTATAGTGAGGCACGACCATCCCGCGCCCTGGCCTTGGTCGTGATGGACTGTGTAGCCTGGGCAATAGCTCTGTCACGAGATCTGGTGATCGGGCCTTCGGATCTGACTCTCAGCATGTCATCCTCCTCGGCCTCCGTCAACGTCACGTCCGGTGGTGTATCACTCTCCCCTTCTTGGCCTCGAATCGACCCCGATTCGTCAATGTCAACGTCCGGGGGCACATACGGGGACAAGTCGGCCACATTGAATGTGGCGTGGATGCCATAGTCGTCGGGGAGCTCCAGCTTGTAGGCGTTGGGGCCAAGTGCCTCGAGGACTCGGAAGGGCCCATCGCCGCGGGGATCTAGCTTGGTGCGGCGGCGGGCGGGAAAGCGCTCCTTGCGCATATGAATCCAAACAAGGTCAATGGGCGTGAATGTGATGCGGCGCCAGCCCTTGTTGGCCTTGTGCTCGTACTGTCGGGTCCTCCGCTCCAGCTGCACCTTGGTCCTAGCATGTAGCTCCTGAATGAACGCAGCCCGGTCCGCGGCCCTGATATGATCGCCGTCGCGGAGAGGATGCAGAGTGAGATCCAGCGGAGTGAGCGGGTTCTGACCGTAAACAACCTGAAAAGGACTAGGACGCATCGCCGAATGCATAGACCTGTTATAAGAGAACTCAACACAAGAAAGTAAGTCCTCCCAACGGCGCGAGTTGGCCCTAAGCATGGCTCTAAGCAAGGTCCCTAAGGTGCGGTTGGTCACCTCAGTCTGTCCATCGGTCTGGGGGTGGTAGCTAGTTGAAAATAGGAGTCGAGTACCCAGCTTACCCCACAGTGTCCTCCAAAAACGACTCACAAACTTCACATCCCGGTCACTCACTATAGACCTAGGAATCCCATGCAATCGCACCACATGCTCAAAGAAAAGGCTAGCTATGTCCGAAGCATTGTTGGTTTGCCTACAAGGGATAAAGTGAGCCATCTTGGAGAATCTATCTACAACCACAAAGATCGAATCCCTCCCCTTCTTAGACAACGGCAACCCCATCATAAAATCCATGGATATATCCTCCCAGGGGGCCGAGGGTACAGGCAAGGGTGTATATAAGGAAGGGCTCAACCTAGACTTGGCTCTATGGCATGTCACACAGGCATTGATAAACCTAGTCACCTGTCGGGTCATATAAGGCCAATAGAAATGTTCCTTATGTGCAGCGACCGTCTTAGCTATCCCAAAATGACCACGACTCTCATGTGCCTCTTGTATGAGTAGAGCCCTAATAGAGGATTGGGGTATACACAGCTTCCCAACCCGAAACAAAAATCCATCATCCAACACATATCCCTCATACTCACCCCGAGATGCGCAAGTCTCATAAATAGAACTAAAGAAAGTATCCTGAGAATACAAATCCTTAATCAACGAAAAACCAAGAAGACGAGCGTCTAGCTGAGTCAAGAGAACATACCTGCGAGATAGTGCGTCAGCAACCACGTTCTCTTTGCCCTTCTTGTGCAGGACGACAAAGGGGAACGTCTCTAGAAATTCCACCCAACGTGCATGGCGACCAGTAAGATTGGACTGGTGCCGCAAGTGGGTGAGAGCCTCATGGTCGCTGTGGATGACAAACTCCTTGGGCCACAAATAATGCTTCCAGGTCTGCAGGACCCGGATGAGGGTGTACAACTCCTTGTCATATGTGTCGTAGTTGAGTGCAGCGCCAGACAACTTCTCACTAAAGTAGGCGATGGGTCGCCTCTCCTGAAGTAAGACGCCACCAATCCCGAAGTGGGAGGCATCACACTCAATCTCAAAGGTCTTGCTGAAATCAGGGAGCTGTAGAAGTGGAGCGTTGCAGAGCTTATTCTTCAGGGTCTAGAAGGCCGCCTCGTGCTTCTCAGTCCAGTCGACAGAGGCGCCTTTCTTAGTGATCTCATGCAACAGTGCGGCAATACTGCTGAAGTCTCGTACAAACCTCCTGTAGAAGCCAGCCAACCCCAAAAATGAGCAAACCATGGTGGGGGTTGTGGGGGTAGGTCACTCCTGAATAGCTTGGACCTTCTCCTGGTCCACTCGAAGTCCATCCTTGGACACAACAAACCCTAGAAATACGGTAGTGTCGGAGCAGAAAACGCACTTCGCCAGGTTGGCGAACAGATGCTCGGCGCGCAGACACTCCAAAACCTGTCTAAGATGGGCTACATGGTCCTGCAAGCAACGTGAGTACACCAGAATGTCATCAAAGTACACAACGATGAACTTACCTAGAAAACGGTGAAGGACGTGGTTCATGAGCCGCATGAAAGTGCTCGGAGCATTCGTGAGACTGAAAGGCATCATGAGCCACTCATAGAGGCCATACTTCGTCTTGAATGCCGTCTTCCACTCATCGCCTTCCTTCATCCGAATCTGGTGGTAGCCACTGCGAATATCAATCTTGGAGAAGAGGGTGGCTACATGTAACTCATCCAACATGTCGTCAAGGCGTGGAATGGGGTGACGGTACTTGACCGTAATCTGGTTGATTGCCCGACAATCGACACACATACGCCAGGTACCGTCCTTCTTCGGGACCAAAATAACTGAAACGACATAGGGACTCAGGCTCTCTCTGACATAGCCTTTGTCCAGCAACTCCTGGACCTGCCTCTGAAGTTCCTTCGTCTCTTTCGGGCTAGTGCGATAAGCAGCTCGGTTGGGCAAAGAATCTCCGGGGACGATATCGATCTGGTGCTCAATTCCACGGACAGAGGGAAGACCTGGGGGAATGTCATCTGGCATGACATCGGCAAACTCCTGCAAGAGAGAAAACACAATAGGGGGTAGATCATCGACATTCCTAGAAACAGAAAGACACGCAGAGGGATAAATAAGAATGCAATGAGAACTGCCCTCGAACACTGGAGTGAGATCCCGTGGTCGCGCCATCAGCAAGCGGTGCTCGCGTCGTCCCGGTAGGGTAGGCGTCTCAGTAGAGGTGAGAGTCTGAGGAGGAGGCACAGATGTACTCGGCTGTCTTGTAGGAGTCGACTTGGCAGTCACAGTCCGGCCTTTCTCCACTGGAGGTGCGGATGCGCGGGCTTCCCGGGCCTTCTCCCGGTTCCTTTCCACCTGGTCATGCAGAATCTCCTAGGGCATCATTGGCAACAAGGTAACGCGCCTACCCCCATGCATAAAGACGTAGGTGTTGAGGAACCCGTTATGCACCGTCTTCTTATCGAACTGCCATGGCCTACCAAGTAACAAGTGAGTAGCATCCATAGTAACAATATGACACACTACTGTATCCTGGTATTGACCAATCTGAAAAGTGATGTGGCATTGCCTGTTTACCACATCACCCTTACCTTCGGAAAGCCACTGTAGGCCGTAAGGCTGAGGGTGCGACTGCGTCTGTAGACGAAGGTGTTGCACGACCTTCTCATTGATGATGTTGCAGCACGAACCACCATCTATGATCACGCTGAGCGATGCAGTCTGAACCAGGCAGCGGGTGTGAAATAGATTCTCTCGCTGGTCCATCAGGGCAACCTCCTTCACCGTCAGGGCACGCCGGGTGACAAGGCTCAGCGGGGTGCCGACGTCCAAGTCATGCGACGCACATGTGTAGTCGGCGTCGTCCTCATCATCTGCGGTCGGCTCGGGCAGAGTCTCCTCCTCGGTCTCATCATCAAAAGACTCATATCCAGCAGCCTGCATATATAAGATCTTCCTCGGGTTCGGGCAGTCGCGTTGGATATGACCACGGCCACCACATCGGTAACAAGCCTGGTCACAAGTACGCTCGGCTCGCTGTTGAGGTGGGGGGGCAGTGGTAGGCTGAGCTACAGGTCGGGGTGGGTCACTGAGTCTGGCAGGGCCACGACTCGCTGAAGGGGAAGGGTACATGGGCTGCACAGACGTAGAAGTAGAAACAGGCAAAGAAGAAGATAAAGGTCTAGAATCATACCTGCGAGTGGAAGTCTGGGGCCAGGGGGCCTGTTTGCGGTGCTGATGCTGCTGGTGGATCATCATAGCAGTATGAGTCAGCTGGTTGAGGTCATGTATAGGAAGTATCTCCAGCTGGTCTCGGATGGTGGCGTTCAGCCCACTGAGAAATCTGGTCAGTATAGTAGAAGGAGAGACGCTCATCCCCGCCTTGTAATACATGTCCTCGAGCTTTGCGAAAAACTCAATTGGCGTCTGTGTTCCTTGGCGGGGTGCCAAATCGGGGCGTTGGCGCGGTGGAGGGGAAGCATAGACGCGGGGTGGCAAAATCCAGTCGGGATCGGCCTCATATGCGTCCATGACACCGAACCAGTAGTCGTTGTGGGCGTAGGCATGGTCGTGGGTGCGGTCATGGGCGCGGTGCCGGGATCCAGTCTGGGTCATAGCCGAAGTCGTAGGCGCTGCGCCGCGGCAGTGAGATCCAGTCCGGGTCATAGTCGCGGGTGCAGCGCCAGGGCAAAGACGTGTGGGAGCAGGGTGCCAAGTCGGAGCGTCGACGCGGCGGCGGGGGTCCATAGGCGCGGGGCGGCGGGATCCAATCCGGGTCCGCCTCGCAACGAAGCTCGTTGTAGTACTCGGACCATCCATCAATGTCTTCGCCTTCATAGTCCCATTGGTGGCGCCAGTAGGTCATGGAGTGGGCTCGGCTAAGGCTTAGGCGTGGGCCATGGTGTGGGTTCGGCTGGGCTCAGACGCGGGTCAGGTTGGGGTGGATAAAGGTGGTTGGGGAAGGCAATCTGTAGGATTTGGAAAGATCTGGATAAGAGCTTCGGTTAAGGAAAGATCTTGTTGGGAAAGGATATGGCCGAGATCTTTGGGATTCGGATAAGGCAAGTGCGGATTAAGTGGGAGTTTGGATAAGGAAAAGGGAAGGGGGCCGAACTAGGGCTTCATGAAGGGGCGGCGGCTAGGGTTTTGGCAGCGGAGAAGGGTGTGTATTTTGGCCTTTTGAGGGGTCAGACGATGTCCGTTTTGGGCGAAGTTTATATGCCCGGACTCGTATCGAGAAGCTCTACAAGATTATGATAGAAAATTGCAGAAAGGAAAAAACAATTGGACTAAATATGGACAGAAGTCGAGTTCAGTTTTGGGAGTTTTAATGGTGATGATGGGTAGGGAGAAAGGAAAGAGAAGGAAAGACACACCTCGTACCCCTGGCGCTCTGATACCAATTGATACGCTTTGGTCTCCCGAAACGCATCTCCGAGTGGATCTAGGACAAGGTTGATGACAACACGGATGGGCAATGGCTTGGAGAGCTCTCGACCAAGGTGATGCCGAGCATTTGCGAGGGCGCGAAGTCGTTACAGGAGCAAAGCTCTACGGCAGCCACAATTCAATTCAACGTAACTTTTCCATTAGGTCAAATTGACCCTAATAAAGTAAATACAATCATGGGCCTAAGAGAGGCCCAATGTCCCGAAATGGTAACTTCCTAAATATAGTAAAATCTAAATGTTGTAAGTGCTAGAAATGGAAACTTTCCATACTTAGAAACTTTCTAAGAATGGAAACTACTAAAAACGGAAACTGCTAAATACGAAAAGTACTAAAAATAGAAAGTGTCTCGGAATGTCTCGACATTGGCATGTGACCATCACAATGCCAAGAAAAGTTGAATGCCTGAGAGAGTGCCTGTGAAAAGTCACCGAGCCTCGTCGATGGTTGTAGCATGGCCAATCGTCGTACAAGTGATGGCTCAGGTCGTGTATAGTGAGGCACGTCCGTCCCGCGCCCTGGCCTTGGTCGTGATGGACTGTGTAGCCTGGGCAATAGCTCTGGCACGAGATCTGGTGATCGGGCCTTCGGATTTGACTCTCAGCATGTCATCCTCCTCAGCCTCCGTCAACGTCACGTCCGGTGGCGTATCAGCTTCTAGATCAGAAGCTTGTGAAGCTTGCACACCAACATTGATATGCGATATATTATATAGCACATCTAGTGGTTATTAGCATGATTTAGATGATGTTTAGAGATGTTTTGATTGTAATTCTGTAATCCGGAAGAGAAGACGAGAAGTGAAGAAATCATGAGATTTACAGATATTTGAAGTACATTGAAGTGAAGAGTTGAAGAGCCGCACAAAAGAAGCAAGAAGAAGCAGCTGAAGAAGAAGAGTCTTTGGTGTCTTCACCGCACCTGTGCCCATACTCACCGCACCCACGGTGGACTTGCTGAAGCGAAGACAACTGGAGCCGACCGAAGACCCACCGCACCCGCGGTGGTGCCGAGCTGGAGCTTTTTCTCGGATTTTATATCCGAGATCTTTCTTTCCTTATCTTTTATTCCGAGATCTTGTTTTATCTTATTTTCCTTTTCTTTATTTCTAAACTATTTGTTTTCCTAGTATTTAAAGGTCTTAACCTAGACTTGGTTAGGTGAACCTCGTTCCATCTTTCATAGTTTTTTCTCTCAAAACCTTATGGAGAACTAAACTTCCATTGTTGCACTTGACGTTTGAAGCCTTCAATTGATTGGTTGTGAGTTTTCTACTCTTGTTCGATTTCCTATCTAGTTGTATTAATTCTCTTGCGCTTGAATGTTTATTGAATCTTATTGATTTATCTAGACTGATCACCTAGGTTTATTGATATTATCCATATAGCTAGGACTTGTCAATTCCGGGTTCGGGTTGCATATCTAGTAGCAAACACGATTTATATAAGCGGGTTGTGAGTGTTCATCGTGAGAGAGAGTTAATTGCATGCTTATAGTAACGGGTTGTTTCTATTGCATGTATCTTGTTGAATCCTTGTTTGAATGCTATTGCTTTGTTGAGTCTTGAAGGTTTTCGGATTTGATTCAGTAATAAGTACTATTAGGGCTGGTAGAACTAATAGTTACATATGATCGGGATAAGAACAACCAAAGGAAAGATAAGAACTTGAGAATAATAGAATTCAGTGATCAACCATATCTCTTGTTGTGTGGATCTTTGTCAGGTGTGGCACCTTCCTCATATCATATTCACATCCTTTGCTTTGCTTTTCTTGCTTTATTTACTTGGTTCGAAATACTAACCCCCCCTAGTTCCTAGTTGGTGACTTGCGAATTACAAGAACTGATAAATTGATTCCCTTGGGTTCGACCTTGACTTGCTTGCTATACTCTGTTTAGTAGGTACATTAGGATTTCTTTGATTAGGCACGACGACTTTAGGCCTGTCATCCTGAAAGAAATTAAAAGCATCAAGGAAAATGAAAATATATAAATATGTTATATAAACAAAGGTGCAGAATTAAAGATAAACATGGTGCACAAAATAACCAGGATAAATTGTACAACAGAGATAAGGTGGTGAACTTGTAAGACACTTACATGAAAAATGTGATGCACAACACTTAAACATGTGGTGAACAAACAAAGGGAAAGCAGTGCACAAATAAAGGATGGTGTGATACACAACACACATTTATGTGGTGCACTTGTAGGACACTTACAGGAAAAATGGTGAACAAAATAAAGAGAAAGTAGTGCACAAAGTAATGAGAAAGTAGTGCACAACATAAATTCAGGTGGCGCACTCGTACCTTTCCAATGCTTGTAACCTTATCAAGGGTGAAATCAATCCCCAAGTCAAAGGAATGAGGGGTGAAATCTCCCGAACCTGACGACTTCTTACACTTTGGCGGTTCCTGAAATTGTTCATCATCGGTTATAGTCTTTTCAGAATCCACATCCTTCTCAGAAGCTTTGGATTAATTGATCTCTTCCTTTCATTCCCCCTTAGATGCATCCTCCTCTAAATGGTCGTCTTTCTTTTCAACCTCCTCCATCACATCCTTCTATTTCCTCACATCCTTAGCCATCTCATCCTTTCATTGTTCTTCTCCTTCTTTCCCTTGATCACCTTCTTGGTTAGCTCTATCTTGCTCATCCCCATGCCCTTCATCCATCTTTCCAGTTTTGTTATCTCTTCCTTCATCATCCACTTCCTTCTTATCTTCTAGGTCATCATCCTTCCCTCCCTTCTTGTCCTTTTTCCTCACATCCTCAACCATCTCATCCTTCCCATGTTCTTCTCCTTCTTTTCCTTGATCACCTCCTTGGTTAGCCCCATCTTGCTCATCCCCATGCCTTTCATCCATCTTTTTCAGTTTTGTCATCTCCTCCTTCATCATCCCCTTTTTTCTTATCTTCTTGGTCATCATCATCCCATCCCTTCTTGTCCTCTTGATCCTCTTTCCCCTCTTTCTTGTCCTCTACTTTGTCCTTCTCTGCATTCTCCTTGTTCCCTTCCTCAACTTCCCTTTCTTCAGAAATCAAAGTTATGGTTTCTTCCTCACCGACAACAATATCCACTCCGTCTTCCTCAATTTTTTTAGGAGCCTCAGGTGTGGTCCGAGCATCGTGCATGGGAGAATCCATCTATGTGTAAACGACATTGGTAAACGGCATCTGAGTTTCATCGATAGGATCATCCACTGCCATAAGGAACGTTGCCTCAATCTCTTCAATGCACTTGATAATGGCAAGGTCGGAAAAGAATCAGTCCTGGCTGTCTTGAGACTGGGAAGATTGGCGTTGAGAGTTAGAAACAACCTTGAGGTTCATAATCTTCTCACATGCCTTGTTTATCTTCAGAATTGTAGAAGCCTCGGATATGGGGTACTCTCTCATATTGGTCTCTCCCATCAAGCTCAGTATGTCATAGTACATAGCCTGCACAAAATAAAACAAAGATTACATATACAATGTGGTGCACAACTTAATAAAAAACAAGTGCACAAAACTAAAATATTATGGTGCACAAAGATTACAAATACAGAACCACAGATATTTCATACACTCGTGCACAAAAAACAAATATGAGGAGCACAACACATTTGTAAAATGGTGCACAAATAATTATATCATGGAGCACAAATCTGAAACATCAAAGTGCACCAAAAAAGAATATCATGCTGTATAAAAATAACTTATATCATATGGTGCACAAAAGTACCTTATCATGGTGCACGTATCAATATAAACATGATGCACAACAAATAAAGATATATAGGGAAAAATAAGTGTCTTACAAGAAGAAATATTAGAAGACCCTTGTACGAGGGAGCTTGAATCCTCAACTCACATTGCCTCATCCAAAGTAACTTAAACCAGTTATAGTCCTCCATTCGGTCGGTTAGATCCCAATTAAACCACTTCAGAATTTTTGTTGTTGTCAAACCATTCTCATTGCTCTCTATAGCAACAGAGTAAAAAAAGAACAATATTGGTTGGTGATGTAGTTAGGAATAATATTCATTAAACCCCTCAGTAAACCAAGGTATTATTGTACATCTATATCCTCTAAGCGGATGTTAGGCAAATCATTACCCATCCGAAGAGAAAAAGAGGGTCCATCAAACTTGTCCAATAGCACAAAGCGCCTGGCAGCTCCTTCACCTTCCACGTAAGCAGGTAACCAAAGTTCATACGAGTCAGTACAACCCTCTAAGCTGCATTAAACCCATCAATTGTATTTATCAATAGAGATAAAGAGCCTCTTATTTTAAGCCTTCTAATGGGGGCTTTGCTTTTAGTAGCCATGGGAGCAACATATTTAGATGCCTGGAAGCATATGAAGAAGAAACCCTTTTATCTTTGATGAAGGGACGGGAGCAAACGTGACCTTATGTTGGCCTACAACAAACAACAACAAAAATACAGATATATAAGGATCAACAAATGCACAAGATTATAAAAACTACCAAGCACAATTTGTTGATTTTTTTTTACAAAAAAATGAATTAACCCTTCGTCTTCTTCTCAACAAGAGAACAACTCATAACAACTACACCAGTTGAGTTCCTGACCTTTGTACGTTGCTCTGAAAACAATCAATACCATAAAATAATAACTAGTAAATATTGTTGAACCATTCAACTTGTAGTAAACTGGTGCACAAAAGTGAGCTTATTGGTGTGATAGGTGCAATTTAGTGCACCTTAACTAGTGACTATTGACACATATTGGATGGAGTTTTGGTGAAGAATTAGGCTAAGTCTGTGACTTAGGAGAAGAGTTGAAGTAGTACAGATTTGAAGGTTTCTGCAGCCTAATGAAGATGAAGAAGAAGATCTGCTCAGAGCTAAAGGAGAAAGCTGCCTCACATAGCAGTACTTTGGAGCAGATGAAGGATGAATAAGCTGCCAACACCGCCCCGCGCCACTGTCACCGCGACCCGGCGAAGATCCTCAGAGAAGAGCCCCGCGTAGAAGCCACCGCCTCGCGGTGGAGCCATTACCGCCTCGCGGTGGGAGTGAAGACCGCGCGACTGACGTGTTTTATTATTATTCCTATTTTAGTATTTTAGACTTTATATTTTAGTATATTTTATTTCCTTATTTTGTTTGCTAGGTTAACTTTCTGAGATCCTATTTAAGGTCTTGTTAATAGTTCGTAGAGGAGAGTTCCTCTCCCTTTTTACAATACAATTTTCTAGGTTTTTAAACAATGGATAGCTAAACACTTTTGTTTCGCTAGACAATTGAAGCACTACAATGAATTAGTTGTGAGATTTCTATTCCTTGTTCTATATCTTATTAAATTGGATTGATTCTCTTGATTGAACTGTCTATTGATTTATGTTGATTCTTCTAGCGTAGCTAACTAGGTTTTTCGGCATCTATCATATTGCTAGGATTGCATATAGGGGTTCCGAGTGCATATCTAGTGGCAAACACAATTGTGCGTATAGGGGTTCCGAGCGTACAATTGTGTGTGAGAATCAATTGTATGTTAAGTAGGGGAGTGAGTACTTGTACGTCTTTCTACTTGCATGTATCCTATATCTTTGTATGCATTGCTATTGCTGTATTGGTGCTAGAGTACGCTGACAACTGTGAGAATCAGTTGTACTTTATCATTGGTACCGTAATAAGTCTATCGACAACTGTGAGAATCGATAGTATTCACGATTAGGGTGGGAACAATAATAAGATAGTAAAAGAACTTGGAAAGATAGTTTTCAGTGATCAACCGATTGCATTGTGGTGTGGATATTTGTCTGGTGGAATACCTTCTCTCATTATATTTCGTCACTTGTCATAATTGAATCTTTGGTTACATTGCGATTGTTCCAAACAACCCCCTGTTACTTGTTAGTCACACGTTATTGCATACAGATAACCGACTCCCTGTGGGATCGACCCTGACTTACTTACTATACTCTTTAGTAGGTGAATTAGGATTATTTTGACAGGAAAACGACACCGGTTTCCGGTCCTATCAAATTTGGCGCCGTTGTCGGGGAGTCAAATTTTCTGTTTGTGATTATTTGTGATTGACTGTCGTGTGGATCTATCTTATGATCCACACTTTTGCTACTGATTCGCTACTTGTTGAAGTTCATACAGAGACAGGTGTGAATGGCGCAGACACTCCGTCAATTGACGGAACCAACCTTGATACAGCAGTCATTGGCTGTAGTCATTCCACCCCTTGCTGATGGGGTAACTTTTGAGCTTAGATCAGGAGTAATACGGTTACTCCCGAGATTTTATGGACGAAGTGGAGAGGATCCCATTCTTCATTTGAATAAATTCCACAACGTCCTTATGAGCATTAAGCCGGCCGATGTCACTGAGGAACAGCTTAAAATGAGAGCCTTCTAGTTCACTCTTAAAGACGAGGCTGAAGACTGGTATTATCATCTGCCTGGAGGGAGCATAGATTCTTGGACTAAGATGCATAAGGTTTTCCTTGCACGCTATTTTCCAGCTCAGATGGCAAACGCCTTGAAAAGGGAAATCACCAGCATTGAACAAGGTGAAGATGAGACCCTCTATGACTATTGTGAGCAGTTCGAGCGACTATGCACTAGTTGCCCGTTCCATGGTTTTGATAAGAAATCTCTGGTGCTCTATGTTTACAACGGGCTGAATGACGATGAACGAAGAATGATTGATGCTATATGTGGTGGTAGTATCCTAAATATGACTCCCGATGTCGCCATGACCACACTTCAAGATATGGCTGAAGGTACAAGGGATTTTAATGAACCCCCGAGGACCAGACTAGTGAGTGCTATTATCTCCAGCGAGTCACATGTGTCGCAAGAAATTGCTTCTTTGAAGGAGGTCATTGTGGGGATAGGCAAGCGACTGCAGGATACCACGATTGCTGAAGTTCATGCTGCTGAAGGCTACAGGTCTATTATAACGCAACAACCTTGCTTTGATGACCAACCAACTACTACAACCCCTCTTCAACCGAAGCAATGCTCAATGCCCTAACGATGCATTTTACAACGCATGTGCGCGAGACTGCGGCTGACATAAAGAGCATAAAGGAGTCCGTGAGCAGCCTAGTCGATGAGGTTAGGGGCAAAAAAGAGGCTAGGAAAGAAACTTCGAATGCAGTAACCCTACGGAGTGGCAAAGAATTACATGTCGCTCCTACTGCTGACGAGGACGACAACGCTGAGATCGACACTGCCAATGAGCCATTGTCACCGCCCCGCGGCGATTCTCACCGCGACCCGGTGACAGCTCCCAGTAATCCTACACCATCAACACCGCCTCGCGGTGATCCACACTGCCCCGCGTTGAACCCACCGCCCCGCGGTGAGAGCCCAGAACTCGCAGATTTCCCTGACGAGGAAGAGGATCCCTATGTACGCCCCAATTTCCCTCCCCTTGGATCTGAGAAACCACCTGCCCCATTTCCAGAGGCACTCAAGGAAAGGAGAGTCATTCATGACAAGGATCTCTTTGACACTTTCAGTAAGTGTGAGGTGAACATCCCACTCCTCAAGCTAGTCAAGAGTATACCAAGGTACGCTAAGTTTCTCAAGGAGCTGTGCACTGTAAAAAGAAACCAGAAGCTGAAGGGAAAGGAAAAAGTCAAGGTCAGCGAACGCGTATCTACTGTATTTCAGAGGCGCATGCCAAAGAAGTGCGGAGACCCAAGTATGTGGAGCATTCCCTGTATTATCGGAAACACTAAATTTGAAAAAGCTATGCTCGACCTTGGTGCCTCCATTAATGTGCTGCCCTATTCTCTCTATGAATCCCTTGGACTTGGACCTCTGCAGGAAACAGGTATTGTAATACAATTAGCTGATAGGTCTAGTGTCTACCCTAGGGGGGTAGTAGAAGATGTCCTTGTCATGGTCGATAAATTGATATTCCCTGTAGATTTTTATGTTTTAGATATGGAAATAGATACAAAGGTAACTCCTATACTGTTAGGTAGGCCATTTTTGAAAACTGCTAAGACTAAACTTGATTTGCAAAGTGGGACACTTTCTATGGAATTTGACGGGGAGAGGGTGGAATACAACATTTATGAAGCCATGAAACACCCCGATAAAGACCATTCTCTGTGTTCCATTGATGTGATCGATTCCATTGCACAGGATGTCTTTGATATTTCTGGTTCTGACGAGTTGATGTCTATTTTTGAAAATAATTTGGACTCGTCCTATGAGGAATACTCTTTACCCTCTAACATGCAGGAAGCCATCGCTCATCTGGACACTCATGGTAAGTATTCTACAGATCCTTTGGGCATTGGCCCCATTTTACTAAGCCCGAGCGAAAGGCTCGTTCCCTCTGTTGAACAGGCTCCAGAGATCAAATTGAAGCCACTGCCGGACCATCTCAAGTACGCCTTTCTTGGAGCCGAAGACACTTTGCAAGTCATTGTGTCCAGCAAGCTCTCTACAGATCAGGAGATGAAACTTTTAGACGTGCTCAGGGAGCACAAAACCGCTATTGGATGGACCATTGAAGACATAAAAGGGATAAGCCCCTCCACTTGTATGCATCAGATTCTACTCGAGGATGGAGCTAAACCGTCTAGGCAGCCACAGAGAAGGCTGAATCCACCAATGATGGAAGTAGTGAAGAAAGAGGTGCTTAAACTCCTCAAGGCTGACATGATCTTTCCTATTTCGGACAGCCAATGGGTGAGTCCAACCCAGGTTGTCCCTAAGAAAGGAGGAATTACTATAGTGGAGAATCAACACGGAGATTTAGTTCCCACCAGGACCACCACAGGATGGAGGGTGTGCATCGATTACCGTAAGCTAAATGCGGTAACTCGGAAAGACCACTTTCCCCTACCCTTTATTGATCAAATGCTAGAACGCCTTGCTGGGCGGCCCTACTACTGTTTTCTCGACGGATATTCAGGATACTTTCTGGTAGCCATCGCACTAGAGGACCAATAGAAAACCACTTTTACATGTCCCTTTGGCACTTTTGCATACCGCAGAATGCCATTCGAATTGTGTAACGTACCCGGTACATTTCAACGATGTATGGTTAGTATCTTCTCTGACTATGTTGAGAAATTCATTGAGGTCTTTATGGATGACTTTACGGTGCATGGAACTAGCTTTGATTCATGTTTAGACCATTTGGCACTTGTACTTAAAAGATGTGTTGAAACCAATTTGGTTTTAAATTATGAAAAGTGTCATTTCATGGTGGAACAGGGGATAGTCCTGGGTCATATTGTCTCTGCTAGGGGTATTGAGGTCGATAAGGCAAAGATTGATGTAATTCCGTCTTTGCCTTATCCTACTAATGTGTGTGAAGTGCGTTCCTTTTTAGGTCATGCAGGTTTCTACCGAAGATTTATCAAGGATTTCTCAAAAATTTCTTCACCTCTATGCGAGCTTTTAAAGAAGGAAGTGACCTACGCATTCACGGATGAGTGCAAGAAAGCGTTTGATTGCTTGAGAGAATGCCTGACAAGTGCATCCATCATTCAGGCACCTGACTGGTCTCGCCCATTTGAGATCATGTATGACGCCAGCGACTATGCAGCTGGGGCAGTTCTAGGCCAGAAAGTGGGACGGGCATCCCACGTGATTCATTACGCCTCCATGACTCTGAATGGAGCCCAGAGGAACTACTCCACCACTGAGAAAAAAATGCTGGCAGTTGTTTTTGCCTTGGAAAAGTTTAGGCAATACCTCTTGGGAGTCAAGGTGATTATCTATACAGATCACGCAACTCTTCGTTACCTGATGACGAAGAAAGAAGCAAAGCCAAGATTAATCCGATGGGTTCTCCTTCTCACTGAATTTGATGTGGAAGTCCGTGATAAGAAGGGAGCAGAGAACCTCGTAGCGGATCACCTGAGTAGGCTCGTCCATGAGGAAGATAAACCCGGTGAGCAGAGCCCCATACATGGCACCTTCCCAGATGACACACTTTTTACACTCGAGGGCAGCTCAGAGAACACTCACCGCCCTGCGGTCACCACCACCGCAACCCGGCGAGTTGTAGCCAGTATGAAGTTGGAGAAACCACCGCCCCGTGGTGATGACAGCCGCGACCCGGCGGTTGGATTACTTGAGAACCAAGAAAGTTCACCGCGACCCCCAGAGACATCACTGCCCCGCGGTCACGTCTCTGGAGTCACACTTTGCCCTGGAGATATTTCTGACTCCCCCTTTCATATTGCCATGGACCTATTCGGAATCCAGTCTTACAGACCCTGGTACGCAGACATAGTCAACTACCTGGTTCGAGAGGAATTTCCCCCAGACTACACCAGAACCCAGAAAGCAAAGGTACGCAGAGAAGCTCGCCACTATGTTTGGGATGATCCCTACCTGTGGAAGCATTGCGTCGATCATGTAGTCCGCCGATGTCTCCCAGACAACGAGGTACAATCTGTCCTTAACTTCTGTCATTCTAAAGCATGTGGGGGTCATTTTGGAGCAAATAGGACTGCTAGGAAAGTATTGGAAGCAGGATTTTATTGGCCGCACCTCTTTAGGGATGCTTACGTTTTTTGTAAATCCTGCGACCGATGCCAACGGGTTGGCAACATCACCAGAAGGAATGAAATGCCGCAATCATCATTGATCTTCTGTGAGGTCTTTGATGTTTGGGGCATGGATTTTATGGGACCCTTTCCTAACTCTCATGGGAATCTTTATATATTACTTGCGGTGGACTACGTTTCTAAGTGGGTGGAAGCGAAGGCCACCGGGACTGATGACTCTAAAGTTGTAGCAGGTTTCCTCAAAGAAAACATTTTCTCAAGATTTGGAATACCCAAAGCTTTAATTAGTGACAGGGGAACCCATTTTTGCAACAAGACAGTGACTGCCCTGCTGAAGAAGTATCACGTCACTCAGAGAATCTCCACGGCCTACCATCCTCAGACTAATGGGCAGGCCGAGAACTCCAACAGAGTGATTAAGGCTATACTGGAGAAGACAGTAGCAGCCAACCAGAGGGATTGGAGCATCAAGCTCAATGATGCGCTGTGGGCATACCGTACAGCTTTCAAAACTCCGATAGGGATGACTGCGTTCTGGCTGGTATTTGGAAAAGCTTGTCACCTCCCCGTCGAACTTGAACATAAGGCGTGGTGGGCGATAAAGAAATGCAACTTGCAACTGGATGAAGCAGGCGAACTCCGCAAGCTACAAATGCAAGAACTGGAGGAATTACGCCTTGACGCCTACGAGAAATCAGTTAACTACAAGGCAAAGACCAAGCAGTGGCATGACAAGCATATTTTGCGAAAGGATTTCAAGCCAGGAGATAAAGTTCTTCTATTCCAATCTCGGCTCAAGCTCTTTGCTGGAAAGCTGAAATCCAAATGGTCAGGCCCGTATGAAATCGCTGAGGTGCATCCCCATGGAGCCATAGGCCTGATTAATCCCAAGACCGGCACCACCTTCAAGGTGAATGGCCACAGATGCTAGCCTTACCACGAGGGGTTCGATCCAAACCAGGACGAGACACTACTCCTCGAACACCCTGACACTGAAGCAGGATGAGCCACAACCCACGTCGAGCCAACGATGTTAACCAAGGCGTTGTCCGGGAGGCAACCCGGGTTAGTTCTTTTCTCTTCTTTCCCCTAGATTATTTTCGTAGTTTATTTTTGCTTTGTTTCGTTTGCCTGTTACTCACATTTCAGGTACGAAAGTAAATCCGAGAAGAGACGCGGTACTCAGCGTAACTCACCGCCCCGCGGTGACTTTCACCGCCCCGCGGTGGAGTTCACCGCCCCGCGGTGGATCTCTGGTATAATTTCTCTACTCTAAAAAAAAAATTAAAATAAAGGGCCCCGAAAAAATCTTAAACGGGTGAGTAATATTTTTATTTCTTGAGTTGGATACGAAGGAATTGACGGTGTCAGTTGAAAACCGCGGCTCGGTACCTTCCCTCTTCACTTATTACCCCATTAGCTCTCCCGCCAAACCCTATTCCCCTTCTTCTTCCCAATCTCTCTCTCCGCCGTGCCCTATTCCACGATCTCCAAAACCTTAACCCACAACCCTCTCCACTGAAATCGCCCCCCCCCTCACCTTGGTAGTGGAAGCCCGTAACCCAACCTTGTTTCTTCTCTACCCAGACCTTCTTTTGTGACGATTTCCGACCCCCCATGTGGTGGTTCGTAGTTGAAAGGGGGCGCCCTTTTGCTTGTTGGTGTGCTCGGAACAAATTTGGGTGCTCTTCCGGTGGTTTGGTGGTGTTTGAGGAGGAATAGCACAGCGACCGCCTCACGCGATTTAGATTTTTGAATTTGGAGAAGAAGGTGAACAGTCGCCGCCCCGCGTCAACACCACCGCAGCCCGACCCCTGTGCTTAGATATCATCTCCACCCCGCGGTGACCTTCGCGGTCTATCCTCAGCCGATTGTAAGTGCCCTTTGCTTAGCCTTGTGTCTCAAGAACCTCAATTTTTTTTACAATGTCAAGGGCTAGGAAGGTGGGGATGACTGAGGAGGAGTTGGACATATATGATGTGGTGTCGGCTAGGCATGTACAGCCGACTCACTTCTTTGATAGGGGATCACTCGCCGAGTTGGGTTTGCTCGACTTGACTCAGCAATGTCTGGACAGGTTGGGATTGGGAGGCTTCCTAGACAAATGTGCCCCCGTTTTCCCTGACCTGTGCTACCAATTTATCGCCACCATGACTAAGAGCTACACGCGTCGTATAGTCAACGGCAAGGAACTGAAATTCATTGCGGGTATCACATTCAAGTATGAGGGCCGGAGTTACGGCCTTTCTATAGATGACGTTAGGGCGCTGTTAGGTGTGTCGAGACCGTCTACTGGTGGGTGGAGACATGGTCCCGACAAGGCAGCCATGAAGGAATTTTGGACCAGTGTATCGGGTATGCCTGAATATCAGAAGAAAGAAAAGACCAGTGACAAGATTGTCCATCCCTGCCTCCGCTTGGTATACACTGTGCTGCTTAGGACATTTTGTAGATGTGTGGAGGAGGGCAAGGTTTCCCTGAAACGTCTTGGTCTTTTCTCCGCGATGATTGATCCTTTAGATGAGGTGACCCCTGGATGGGTTGTGATTTGGCTGTATGGGCTGCAGTAGATCCGCGAAGGCGCTGTACAAGATATTGTTCAGGGAGGATTGATTACCCTGATTGCTGCAGCCAGGATTTCGATGGACACTATGCCGCAGCCGCTCATGCCCATTCGTTATGATATCCCTTTTATGCGGCATTATGGTTTGTTGAGCGGATCTCTGGGGCAGTATATGTGGTGCTCTTATAGCGGTCATCTTTTGTGTCTCCCTCGTCCGTTAGCTTATCCGAGAGATTTCACTGGTTGGTACATTTCTTCCGACGCCGAGATCATCCCTTCAGACGAGGAGACTGCACCCCAGGCTGCTTTGCCCATGATCATGGATGTTGATCCACCTGCTCCCGACGTAGCCTCCACTTCTTCACAACCCCCTGAGTTCTCCTGGGACGAGATGTTCGTCCGTTTTGATGATTTCACGCTATGTCAGGAGGCCGTGAACGATGCGACTTTGGCTCTATTGCAGGACATACAGGCCGAGATTACACGAGACATCACCGGCCAACTGAGTGCAGCCGAGGCATTTATCCAGGAGCAGTACTTTGGGAGGCACCCACCTCCGCCGCGCCATCCATGGTATCCACCGTTCCAGTGAGTTTTTCTTCTCTCTTCCCTATTTCTTCGTCTTCGTCTCTACATTGAGGACAATGTGTATTTCAAGTGTGGGGAGGGATTTAGACTCACTGTCTATCATAGCTAGTGTACAGATTTATTTCATGCATTTCGTACTTGCATTTTCTGATTCTAAAAAAAAAAAAAAAAAGCCACAAAAATTTGAAAAGGCAATCAAAATCCTGGGATGAGCTGAAAACCCGAAAGGACGGCTCATGCAAGAAGCAGGTAGTCCGACTGGTATAGACCAGGGAAAAAGTGGACTGGAGTGATGTGAGAACATGTTAGACGTCTAGTAAAATGAAATGAGTGGCTTAGTGAAAACCCGAAAGGGCGCCTTGGCAAAATGAGTGGAAAAGAAAAAATAGTGATTTTAGGATTTCTCTTACCTATTGGCGAGGCGTCATAAGAAGAGGCGATATAAGGAGTTCGGGTAGGCCACTTTGGAGCAATAAGGAGCTAGACAGGAGTTAGGATTAGAGTTCTCTCGCATCATTCGTTTTGGTTGTTTGGAGTGCGGATTGTTGAGTTGTTGTAGTCGTTGGTGTCTTATGTTGTCACACTTCCTGAGACCTTGATTTTTGTTGGAATGGAGTATGATGGAGCTGATTTACTCGGGACGAGTAAAGGTCTAAGTGTGGGGATATTTGATAGGTGCAATTTAGTGCACCTTAACTAGTGACTATTGACACATATTGGATGGAGTTTTGGTGAAGAATTAGGCTAAGTCTGTGACTTAGGAGAAGAGTTGAAGTAGTACAGATTTGAAGGTTTCTGCAGCCTAATGAAGATGAAGAAGAAGATCTGCTCAGAGCTAAAGGAGAAAGCTGCCTCACATAGCAGTACTTTGGAGCAGATGAAGGATGAAGAAGCTGCCAGCACCGCCCCGCGCCACTGTCACCGCGACCCGGCGAAGATCCTCAGAGAAGAGCCCCGCGTAGAAGCCACCGCCTCGCGGTGGAGCCATTACCGCCTCGCGGTGGGAGTGAAGACCGTGCGGCTAACGTGTTTTATTATTATTCCTATTTTAGTATTTTAGACTTTATATTTTAGTATATTTTATTTCCTTATTTTGTTTTCTAGGTTAACTTTCTAAGATCCTATTTAAGGTCTTGTTAATAGTACGTAGAGGAGAGTTCCTCTCCCTTTTTACAATACAATTTTCTAGGTTTTTAAACAATGGATAGCTAAACACTTTTGTTTCGTGATAAGCACTACTTTGTAGGGCTTAAGTAAGAGTCATTAGAGGGTTTATTGGTATCATTCGGGTAGATTTAGACACATTCATGTGCATGGCATTTGGGGGCGAAGTTTGGTGTTTTTGGAGGTGTTTGAGCTATTTTGGAGATCATAGGAAACACTGAGGAAGAAGCCACCAGTAAAAGACGCAAAGGAAGTGAAGAGAAGAGTAGAAGAACAGTGTGCTGAATTCAATTGGTTCTTTCTCTTTACTCAGATGTCCAAATGGAGTGATTCCAATTCGAGGAGTTAGATCTTGAAGTCTACTGTAATGCCTCAAAATATGAGCGCAATCCGAGTTGGGAATCAAACGTTATGGCGTTTTTACTGAAGTGTCGCAGATGTTGAAGGCCAATGAAGGACGCCGCACCCCGCGGCATGAAGGACACCGCACCCCGCGGCAGGAAGGCCACCGCACCCCGCGGTGGTAAGGCGCTGGCGAGATTTATTTCCGAGTTTTTATTTCGTTCTATTTTATTTCCGAGACTTAGTTTCCTAGTTTGTTATTTTATTTTCTTTATTTCTGAATTATTACTTTAGTATTTAAGTTAGGTTTAAGACTCTTTTAGAGCATCATCTATTCTCTAACCCTAGTTGCCACCGTTTTACGTATTTTTCTCTCACAGACCCTAATGGAGAACTAAACCTCCATTGTTGCACTTGACAGTTTGAAGCCAACAATTGATTGGTTGTGAGTTTTCTACTCTTGTTCGTTTTCCTATCTAGTTGGATTAATTCTCTTGTGCTTGATTGATTATTGGTTTATGTTGATTTATCTAGATTGATCACCTAGGTTTATTGATATCTTCCTAATTGCTAGGACTTGTGATTCCGGGTTCGGGTTGCATATCTAGTAGCGAGCATGATTGTTGCGTATAGGGGATCCGAGCGCTTCATCGTGAGAGAGAGTTAATTGCATGCTTATAGTAACGGGTTGTTTCTACTGCATGTATCTTGTTGAATCCTTGGTTGAATGCTATTGCTTCATTGAGTCTTGAAGGTTTTCGGATTTGATTTAGTAATAAGTACTATTAGGGCTGGTAGAACTAATAGTTATCTAAGATCGGGATAAGAACAACTATAGGAATATTAAGAACTTGAGATTGATAGAATTCCGTGATCGACCTATCTATTGTTGTGTGGATCTCTGTTGAGTGTGGCGCTTTTCCCCATTATATTTACAACCGTTTCCTGCGAACTTATTTACTTGCTTTGTTTACTTTGGTTACGATAAACACAAACAAACCCCCGCTAGTTCCTAGTTGGTGATAACGAATTGCACAAATTGATAACCTGATTCTCTGTGGGATCGACCCTGTCTTGCTTACTATACTACTTAGTAGGTATTTTGGGATTTATTTGATAGGCATCACGACTTTAGCCCTGTCAAATTTGGCGCCGTTGCCGGGGAGTCAAATTTTCTGTTTTTGTGATTTGTTTATTACTAACCCTTGGTGTGGACCTATCTTATGGTCCACACTCGTGCTACTAATTCACATCTTCTGGATTTTGATCCAAAGATTGAGAGAACTTTGTCCCATGATCGCAGAGTGAACCGTACTTTGGTTTTTGACAACCCTGCATTTGAGATGGGTGACGCGGATAGAACGTTGAGACAGTTGACTGCGCCCGACCTGCAACAGCAACCTTTGGCTGTGACTATTCCTCCTATAGGAGCGGGCGTAAACTTTGAGTTGAAGCCGGGGCTGATTCATTTGCTCCCATCTTTCCATGGATTGGCTGGAGAGGACCCAATCAAACACATGGGTAAATTCCACACAGTCTGCATGAGCATGAAACCGGCGAACGTTACTGAGGAGCAAATAAAGATGAGAGCTTTTGGGTTCACCCTCAAGGACGCAGCTGATGATTGGTACTACGATCTACCTACTGGAAGCATCGATACGTGGAACAAGCTGCATAAGGCGTTTCTTGAAAAGTATTTCCCTGCAAAGAAGGCAAACAGTTTGAAAAAGGCTATTAGCAACATTGAGCAGGAGGATGACGAGAGCCTGTATGAGTACTATGAGCGGTTCAAGAGACTTTGCTCAAGTTGTCCGTTCCACGTGTACTCCAATCAAGATCTGGTGCTCCACTTTACAATGGTCTGCTGGACAATGAAAGGAGGATTATCGACGCTGCATGTGGCGGCAATATTCTCAACACAACACCGACAGCAACTATGGAGAAGATTCAGGAGATGGCAGAGGGCACAAGAAATTTCGGCAGAGCTTCTACCAAGAGAGGAGTCAATGATGCTGACTCTAGTCGCTCTGCGTATGCCAGTGATATTGCTGAGTTGAAGGACATGGTGAGGAGACTTACGCTGCAAGGAACTCCTCAGCAACTCAAAGCGTGTGGGGTCTGTTCCGATCAATTCCACCCCACTGACGCTTGTCCTCAACTACAAGATGATTCGCCAACTGAAGTAAACGCTGTAGGACCATATGGAGATCCAAGACCTCGGCATGATCCCTACTCCAACACTTATAATCCGGGATGGAGAGACCACCCAAATTTTAGATGGAGGGATCAACAACAACAGCCTCAGTTTCAACAACAACAACATCCAAGACCTCAATTCCTACAAAGGTCGCAAGATCCACAACCTGATGCGTCTCCTTCAACTGCAGATATGCTCCAAGCCTTGACGAAACATTTCACTACTCATGTTCAAGCCACAACGTCAAGCATAAAGAATTTGGAAATGCAGGTGAGCCAAATGGCTGAAGCCATCACGAGGATCGATGTAAAGATGTCGGGAAATCTACCATCTCAAACGGTAGTTAACCCACGGGCAAATGTTAGTGTTGTGACTCTCAGAAGTGGGAAACAACTGCCAAGCGCTGAGGAAGACGTCGCAGGAAAAGAGGAAGCTCTGGAGGAAAACCGCACCCCGCGGCACCAGCTTGCCGCCCCCAGCGGTAAGAAGGAAAATGAATATGCTCTGACGACCACCTCCCCCCGTGGCAATGAGGCTACCGCCCCCAACGGTGACCTTGATTCTCAGAAATCTTCGGGTAGTTTACCGCCCCCCGCGGTGAACACTGGCCGCCCCCCGCGGCAACCTGCTGGAGCTAATGACGAGCCTTATGTGGACACCTACGTTCGTCCTTACTTTCCTCCTCTCGGTTCCGAGAAGCCACCCGCCCCTTTTCCAGAGGCGCTCAAGGAGAGAAGGGTAGTTGACGACAAGGACCTCTTCGAAACTTTTAGCAAGTGTGAGGTCAACATTCCTTTGCTCAAGCTTGTTAAGAGTATTCCCAAGTATGCTAAGTTCTTGAAGGAGCTGTGCACGATCAAGAGGAACCAGAAGCAGAAGCAGAAGAAAAAGAAGCAGGTCCAGGTGAGCGAGCAAGTATTTGCTGTATTTCAAAAGCGTTTGCCCAAGAAGTGCAGTGATCCAGGTATGTTCTCTATCCCTTGCATCATTGGTGAGACAAAGATTGATAAGGCTATGCTAGATCTTGGTGCTGCTATTAATGTCTTACCATTGTCGTTCTATGAGTCCCTTTGTCTGCCACCACTACAGGACACTAGACTAGTTATTCAATTAGCTGATGGAACCAATGTCTACCCGAAAGGGGTTGTTGAGGATGTCCTTGTTATGGTAGATACGCTGATTTTTCCCACTGATTTTTATGTTCTTGATATGGATGGTGGTACAGGTGCACATATGCTGTTAGGTAGACCTTTCATGAAAACTGCAAATACCACAATTGATGTTAGAAGTGGGAAATTAACTATGGAATTTGATGGGGATGGAGTTGAATATAACATATATGATATGAAACCCGTCATTAACACCTCTTTGAACTTTGTTGATGTAATGAGTCCTAACCCTTTGGATGAATTGCAACTTATACTAGAGGATCCCATAGTTGACTTGCCTGTCGATATTACTGTATCTTCTAATCTGCAGGAAGTCACGGCTTTATTGGATGAGAAGGGTGAGTCTCCTACTTCTCTTTTGGGCATTGGCCCCACTGTGCTAACTCCGAGTGAGAAGCTCGTTCCCTCTATGATGCAGGCCCATGAAGTTGAAGTTAAACACCCCCTGATCGATCTAAGTATGGGGGGAAGGCGACTACGAAAGACAAGGTGAAAGAGCCGTTGAAGAAGAGGAATGGTCTAAGGTTCAAACCTTTCCATGATTGGTTCAGGAAAGAGGTGCTGAATGAGAGGGTACCTAAGGAACCCGATGCTGTGGATTAAGGTTGGAGTAGGATGTCAAGCCTTGACAATAACTAAGGCGCTGTCCGGGAGGCAACCTGAGGTATGTTTTTCTTTCTTTGCTTTTCTTTCTTTGTTTTTGCATTTTCTTTAGTGTGTTTTTGCTTTGTTTTTGTTCTTGTTTTTGTTTCCGACTAACCTGCAGGGAAGAGACCCATGCCTATTGAAGAAGGTGTTTACCACCAATGTAAGTCTCTTCCTTCCCTGCACTAATAAACTCCCCGAAAAAACCTTAAAAGGGGAGCAAAAAAAAAAAAAGAATAATCGAATTTAAAAAAAAAAAAGTTGTACCAAGGCCAGCTGTCCAGAGTTTCCCATGGAGATGTTGCGCATCATATTGTCCAAGAAGGAGTCATTAGCCCCACACATTATTTGGCAACGATGATGACCCTACAATTGGCAGCTGAGGAGGAGGAACACTAGAGCCCCCAACATGATCATATCTGGGCTCCATCATGTGTTCCTAGAAGGCCGTGTGACCCCGCCATACTTGCTATACCACTACTCACCAAAGTGGATCCCTATGGTTGCACGATAGGAGAAAACTATGGAGTTGATGAATACACCCGCCCAACACTAGAGACCCATGCGTATTTTGAAGACCACTAGCAACAACGAAAGTGTCCAAGCAGCTTGGCGACGTTTGTGAGTTATTTTTTTCTTTTCCCTGTGCTTCTATTTTTTTGTCTTTCATTACATTGAGGACAATGCAATGTTTAAGCATGGGGGAGAGTTCTATACTTGCTACGTCGTTGAGGAGAAAAATAAATAAAAAATTGAAAAAGCCAAAAATTTGAAAAAAGGCAAAAATTGAAATCCTGGGATAGGTCGAAAACCCGAAAGGGAGGCCTAGGTAAAAAGCAGGTGGCTTGGACCAGCATTAGGCTGGGGTAATATGAGGTCAAGAGTGACGTGAGTTTATGTGAGCACATCTATGAAAAAAAAATATGAGTGGCTTGGTGAAAACCCGAAAGGGCGCCTTGGCAAAATGAGCGAAAAAGAAGAAGAGTGATTTTAGGATTTCTCATTATTCTTGGCGAGGCGTCATAAGAAGAGGAGTCAAAGAAGGATTGTCGGGTAGGTCACTCTGGGAGACATAAGGAGTCATAGATGGAGGTTAGGATTAGAGGTTACTCACACTATTGGTTGTACGGGTTAAGCTTGGGGGAAGTACTCTGCTTGCCCCCAGGTTTGTTGATGATGAGCTTGTTGAGTTGTGGATGAGTTTGGTGCCAGGAGCTTGGCATGAGTTAGGTGACTCTTAGTTGGAGGATATGCTTCCTGAGACCTTGGGTGCTTCATTGGAGTAGACTCTTTATTAGTTTACTCGAGGACGAACAAAGGTCTAAGCATGGGGGAGTTTGATAAGCACTACTTTGTAGGGCTTAAGTAAGAGTCATTAGAGGGTTTATTGGTGTCATTCGGGTAGATTTAGACACATTCATGTGCATGGCATTTGGGGGCAAAGTTTGGTGTTTTTGGAGGTGTTTGAGCTGTTTTGGAGATCATAGGAGACACTGAGGAAGAAGCCACCAGTAAAAGACGCAAAGGAAGTGAAGAGAAGAGTAGAAGAACAGTGTTCTGAATTCAATTGGTTCGTTCTCTTTACTCAGATGTCCAAATTGAGTGATTCCAATTCGAGGAGTTATATCTTGATGTCTACTGCAATTCCTCAAAATATGAGCGCAATCCGAGTTGGGAATCAAAAGTTATGACGTTTTTACTGAAGTGTCGCAGATGCTGAAGGCCAATGAAGGACGCCGCACCCCGCGGCATGAAGGACACCGCACCCTGCGGCAGGAAGGCCACCGCACCCCACGGTGGTAAGGCGCTGACGAGATTTATTTCCGAGTTTTTATTTCGTTCTATTTTATTTCCGAGACTTAGTTTCCTAGTTTGTTATTTTATTTTCTTTATTTCTGAATTATTACTTTAGTATTTAAGTTAGGTTTAAGACTCTTTTAGAGCATCATCTATTCTCTAACCCTAGTTGCCACCGTTTTACGTATTTTTCTCTCACAAACCCTAATGGAGAACTAAACCTCCATTGCTGCACTTGACAGTTTGAAGCCAGCAATTGATTGGTTGTGAGTTTTCTACTCTTGTTCGTTTTCCTATCTAGTTGGATTAATTCTCTTGTGCTTGATTGATTATTGGTTTATGTTGATTTATCTAGATTGATCACCTAGGTTTATTGATATCTTCCTAATTGCTAGGACTTGTGATTCCGGGTTCGGGTTGCATATCTAGTAGCGAGCACGATTGTTGCGTATAGGGGATCCGAGCGCTTCATCGTGAGAGAGAGTTAATTGCATGCTTATAGTAACGGGTTGTTTCTACTGCATGTATCTTGTTGAATCCTTGGTTGAATGCTATTGCTTCATTGAGTCTTGAAGGTTTTCGGATTTGATTTAGTAATAAGTACTATTAGGGCTGGTAGAACTAATAGTTATCTAAGATCGGGATAAGAACAACTATAGGAATATTAAGAACTTGAGATTGATAGAATTCCGTGATCGACCTATCTATTGTTGTGTGGATCTCTGTTGAGTGTGGCGCTTTTCCCCATTATATTTACAACCGTTTCCTGCGAACTTATTTACTTGCTTTGTTTACTTTGGTTACGATAAACAGAAACAAACCCCCCTAGTTCCTAGTTGGTGATAACGAATTGCACAAATTGATAACCTGATTCTCTGTGGGATCGACCCTGTCTTGCTTACTATAATACTTAGTAGGTATTTTGGGATTTATTTGATAGGCATCACGACTTTAGCCCTGTCATTTCGCTAGACAATTGAAGCACTACAATGAATTGGTTGTGAGATTTCTATTCCTTGTTCTATATCTTATTAAATTTGATTGATTCTCTTGATTGAACTGTCTATTGATTTATGTTGATTCTTCTAGCGTAGCTAACTAGGTTTTTCGGCATCTATCATATTGCTAGGATTGCATATAGGGGTTTCGAGTGCATATCTAGTGGCAAACACAATTGTGCGTATAGGGGTTCCGAGCGTACAATTGTGTGTGAGAATCAATTGCATGTTAAGTAGGGGAGTGAGTACTTGTACGTCTTTCTACTTGCATGTATCCTATATCTTTGTGTGCATTTCTATTGCTGTATTGGTGCTAGAGTACGCTGACAACTGTGAGAATCAGTTGTACTTTATCATTGGTACCGTAATAAGTCTATCGACAACTATGAGAATCGATAGTATTCACGATTAGGGTGGGAACAATAATAAGATAGTAAAAGAACTTGGAAAGATAGTTTTCAGTGATCAACCGATTGCATTGTGGTATGGATATTTGTCTGGTGGAATACCTTCTCTCATTATATTTCGTCACTTGTCATAATTGAATCTTTGGTTACATTGCGATTGTTCCAAACAACCCCCTGTTACTTGTTAGTCACACGTTATTGCATACAGATAATCGATTCCCTGTGGGATGGACCCTGACTTACTTACTATACTCTTTAGTAGGTGAATTAGGATTATTTTGACAGGAAAACGACACCGATTTCCGGTCCTGTCATGGTGCACATTGTATAATAGAGTGGTGCACAACTTATAGTAAACTGATACACAAAACAAAGTGAAACTGGTGCACAAACTTTTCATAAAGGAGTGCCCAAAACAGAGTTAAGTTGGTGCATAAGTGAATAATACAACAGTGCACAACTTACAATATAGTATGAAACAAGAAAAGGGAAACTGGTGCACACATATAACTAACGTGTTGCACATAGAAAAACAAAATATATCACCTCTTTAAGCATCCTTATCTTCTTGAACAGAGTCTCTTACTATTTCAATGACTTTAGCCTCGTCTATTGGAAGCTGAACAGCTTCAAAACCGCTAGTGTGTTACACAGAACTGTTTGCTTGACTGTATCACTTGTTGTGTCCACGTGGCTATGATAGGCGTTGTCGTGACACCTAAACAAAATAATCCTAAACAAACCTAACTAATATAGTCTGGTAAGCAAGGGTCGAATCCCACAGAGAATCAAGTTATATTTCATGTTTGCAAAATCATTCACCAATTGATAACAAAGACAAAGGGGGGTTTTTGAATGAAACTAACTAAGAAAACGATAAATAAAATATAGAAAGCTTGGCTAGACAAATATCCACCTTTAGTTTGGTTGATCGATCATTGATTACTCCTAGTCCTCAATACTCATGAATGTCCTAATCCCTGTTCTGAATTAGTTACCAGTCCAACCAGTCCTGATAACCCTAACTATCAAATAACCTAGAAGACCTTCTAGATTGAATTTAACAGCAGCAATGAATTCAGGAATAGATAGGTACATGCAAGTGTAGCAACCAGTCATACAATTGCATGCAATTAATTCTCTACACAAACTAAGGGATTTAGATTCTCAACCAGTATCTTCCATTCCTTAGTAGTATGATCAATAACAATCTCAACAGGTTGTATGGAAAAGGGGAACCAATAGCATAATACTAATTTCTCTAGGTTGTCAATCTAGAGGGAACTACTATTAAAATCTATTTGATTTCCTAATCAACAAATCAAGGGGAATCGATATATGATCAATGAGATTAAGCATGAGAGAGAATTAAAACAATCATAGAAAGAGTAAAGGAATAACCTCAAAATCAAATCAATCCAAAGGCTTCAATTGTCTGCCTGAGAAAAAGGGAAAACAACGATGAAAATAAACTAGGTCTAACGTGATCCGAAGATGATGAATGGAGGTTGTGGGAATTAAGTTAAATAAATTTAACCTAAAGCCCAAGATCACAAACCTCATCTACAAGGAAATAAAATATAATATTCGAATTAAATAAAATAAAGAAAAAAAAGAAATGGAAAAAGAAAACAAAAGTTCGGAAATCTCCACGGGCTGTCTCCCGTGTGTGGCCGCGATCGCGGCCTTCTCTCTTCAGCATCGCGACACTTCCGTAAAAATACCATAACTTTTGATTTCCAATTCGGATCGCGCTCATATTTTGAGGACTTTCAGTAGACTTCAAGATCTAACTCCTCGAATTGGAATCACTCCATTTCGACATCTTAGTAAAGAGAGCGAATCAATTGAATTCAGAACCTTGTTCTTCTACTCTCGTGTGGACTCTCTCCTTGGTTCTTCTTCGTCTCCTCAGTGGTCAACTCCTCTTCATCTGGATATCTTCAATTTGCTTCTCCAGACCACCAAATCCACACTTCTTCTCTCCAACTCCCTATTCCACAATTGTGCTGTAAATCCATCCAAATGGCGCCTCAAACCTGGTAATTGTAACACCCCCAAATTTAACCCCATTTGGAAGCGCTACTGCCGATGACCCCGGGCGTAAACCCCGAAGTCACCCCAGGCTTTTCCGACGTCATAACTGACTTAAAACAGAGTTACAATACTAAAATCATAACTTTTATTAAACCACATGGTCGCGGAATTACACGATTCCAAAAATGACCCAATTAATCAGAAATACAAAATCAGAATTTACAACGGAAGACTTATAAACAAAATACAAAATAGCACAGCGGAAATCGTTTTAAACACAAAGCGACAAAACAACTTGTCGAAACACCGTTCATCTTCATAGTCGTTCTAGCCTTCACTGAACAGCAACACATCTGCATGTGCCGAAACGGACGGACGACACCCCTATGACGTTACCAATAAATAAAATACAAGCGTTAGTCTAATAAATAGACTAAGCAAAGGCTCATGGCATACAATTCACACAAACTCATCACAAACAGTTCCACATATCACAAATCACATCAAAGCAGTTCCACATATCACAAATCACATCACAATCTCAAGTCACATGATTACAGTATATCTTTTATATTAGCGTTGATTCTAGCAGAAATACAACCTAATATAATATCAAATTTCAATTATCTCAAATTAATTAAAAACCACTTGCCTGGAATAGACGAGCTCAAACAAAGCCAAACCACAAAAACACAACTCGGACACACATATACCGCGATCGCGGCAGGTCGCGGTCGGTCGCGGTTCATCAACTGTGGCAAGCTTCGACAGCTTCCATGGCGGGGAGGGAATTTACCCGATCGATTCAAGCTTCGTCTTGCATTCAAATTGATCACAAAGCACCTCTAAGCTTCACCTAACACCTTGGCAACCTTCTCCAATCCACGAAGCCTCTCGATTCAAGCCCAAAATCGAGCTCACAGCTCGTGCATCAATGGCGAGACAGGGGAGAACAGAGGAGAAAGAGAGAGGAAGAAGAAGAGAAGAAGAAGAGTTAGAGAGCTCCGGTCTTCACCTCCTTTTTATAGCCCAATTCCGACACCTCCAAGGGGACAAGGGGACAAAGGCGAAGGGCCACTTGGCCTACCCAAAAATATCCCAACCGAGCCAAAACAGAGGACAAAGCTACAGTAACCGCCTTCGAGGAAGACGACCGCCTCTGAAAAAGGCATTACCGCGATCGCGGCCGATCGCGGTGAGTCGCGGTTGATCGCGGTCAATCGCGGTTTTTGGCCGACTTCATTAATTCTTATCCGAACTCAACTTGGGTTAATTTTCTTAATCCCGGGTTAAATATATTCGTACATCATCTAGCACAAACATCTCAAGCAATTACCTCGCACAATTACTGTGCACAAATATCTTATATAAATACCGTACACAAATATCTTATATAAATATCTTGCACAAATCCTTTATATAATTATCCTGCATATATTTGTGACACTCCCCAGGCCAACTAACACAGCTACCAAGCCACCCAACCATCTTACATGATGCCGGTGCCGGTACTGGTGCCGCCTGAGAGTCCACAATTATCCTACACGAATATCTTATATAAATATTTTACAATAATATCTTATATAATTATTTTGCAACAATATCTCATACAATTATTTTGCAACAATAACTCATACGAGTAAAGCTCAAAAATACCCTTAAAATTACGGGGTGTTACAGTAATAACTCCTAGAAATGCACTATAAAATAGCACTGTTCAGGCTACTATTTCATCTAAGAGAAGACAACCTTCTTTGAAGAAGAAGATCCTTTGCTTCGTACATATATTGTGAAGGGTACCACAATTTAGAAAACGGGTGCACAACATAATAAAAAATGGTGAACAAACATATAGTGATGTGGTGCACAAAATGTATGGTGTTTTGGTGCACATAATACAATAATGTGTTGCACAAACTTCACAATGGCATGTACTAAATACACAATGTAGTAACGTGGTGCACAAATAAGTATTGTAGTGAACAAAATAAAGTACCGAGGTGCACAATAACAGAAGAAGAAATGCAAAATAAAAGGGACGTGTACAACGAAATAGTGTTATGGTGCACGAGTTAAACTAGTATAGTGCACAACAATGACTAATGTGATTCACTGAAATGCAGTAATGAGGTGCACAAGAAACAGTCATGTAGTGCACAAGTTAAACTAGTGTAGTGCACAACAATGATTGATCTAGTGCACTGAAATGCAATAATTAGGTGCACAAGAAATAGTGTTGTGTTGCACAAGTTAAACTAGTGTAGTGCACAACACTGACTAATGTGGTGCACTAAAATGCAGTAATGAGGTGCACAAGAAATAGTATTGTGGTGCGCAAGTTAAATTAGTGTAATGCACAACATGTAAGGCCCAAGGCCTTAGAAGCGCCATCACATGCCAACCTAAGGACTTCCCAGGAGGTCACCTATCCTGGTACTACTCCCGCCCTAGCACGCTTAACTTCATAGTTCTTTGTCCTCACTTGAACCATGAAAAGGAAGAACTCTTGTTGACATGAGAAGCACTTTTAATCCTTATAAGGGATCAAAAATCTAGGGTGTTACAATCACCCCCACTTATACCCTTGATGACCTCGTCAAGGCCCAAAGACTGCCCTCTAGGTCGAGCTACCGTCCACCGGACCAAGCCCACTCGTAACTCAGAGTCGGCTCTGACACCATTTGTAAGGCCCAAGGCCGTAGAAGCGCCATCCATGCCAACCTGGAGACTTCCCAAGAGGTCACCTATCCTGGTATTACTCCCGCCCTAGCACGCTTAACTTCATATTTCTTTGTCCTCACTTAAACCATGAAAATGAAGAGCTCGTGTTGACATGAGAAGCACTTTTAATCCTTATAAGGGATCACAAATCCGAGGTGTTACAATCACCCCCACTTAAACCCTTGACGACCTCGTCAAGGCCCAAAGACCGCCCTCTAGGTCGAGCGACTGTCCACCGGACCAAGCCCACTCGTAACCCAGAGTCGGCTCTGATACCGTTTGTAAGGCCCCGGGCCTTAGAAGCGCCATCCCATGCCAATCCAGGGACTTCCCAAAAGGTCACTCATCATGTTACTACTCCCGCCTTAACATGCTTAACTTCATAGTTTTTTGTCCTCACTTGAACCATGAAAAGGAAGAGCTATTGTTGACATGGGAAGCACTTTTAATCCTTATAAGGGATCACAAATCTGGGGTGTTATAATGTGACTGATGTGGTGCACAAAGACTTTTAACCGGTGAACAAGTTGGTGCATCAAGTTTTGAATATGTGTGCATCAAAATATAATAACGGAAATTTCATCTGGTAACCCTGAGTTTTTTACTTTTTCGCAAAATCCCCTAAGGTTTTGACAATTTCGCCTGGCAACCCTGAGCTTTTGACATTATTCGCCTTGTAACCCTGAGTTTTTGACTTTTTCGCGAAATCCCCTCAAGTTTTGACAATTCGTGTGGTAACCCTGAGTTTTTAATTTTTTTCGCTGGATACCCCTCTATCCATTTCACTTAAAAAAGCATTAACTTTAATTTTTTAGGGGTTTAGGTTTAGGTTTTTGGGGTTTAGGGTTTAGGGTTTAGGATTTTCGCGAAATATTCAAATCATTAAATACAAACGATTTTATTTTTAAAAAAAAATATACCATAAACCCTAAAAACGTTTTTAGGGTTAAGGGCTTAGGTATTTAAGGTTTAGGTGTAGGGTTTAGGATTTATGTTTAGGGCTTAGGACTTAGTGGTTTAGGGTTTATGTTTAGGGTTTATATTTATTTTAAGTGCATAAACTCTAAGCCCTAAACCCCAAAACCCTAAATATAAACCCTAAACCCCTAAGCCATAAATATAAACCCTACACCTAAATCCTAAATCCCTAAGCCCTTAACCCTTAAAACAAAATTAGGGTTTATGGTTTATTTTTTATAAAAAAATAAAACTGTTTGTATTTAACAATTTGGATATTTCACGAAAACCCAACCCAAAACCCTAAACCTAAATCCTAAACCCCTAAGCCCTAAACATAAACCCTACACTTAAACCCTAAATCCCTAAGCCCTTAACTCTAATTTTTTTAGGGTTTAGGTTTTTTTTAAAATGAAACCGTTTGTACTTAACGATTTGGGTATTTAACGAAAGAAAAATTAAAGTTAACATTTTTTTAAGAAATGGATGGAGGGGTATCCGGCGAAAAAATTAAAAACTCATGGTTACCACACTAAATTGTCAAAACTTGAGGGGATTTTTCAAAAAAGTCAAAAACTCATGGTTACCAGGCGTAATATGTAAAAAAACTCAGAGTTGCTAGGCAAAATTGTCAAAACCTTAGGGAATTTTGCGAAAAAGTCAAACACTCAGGGTTATCAGGCGAAATTTCCGATATAATAATTGGTGCACCACTATATCTCGTCTTTGTGCACTTGAATTTGTGAAAGGATTATTTTTTTGCATTTTGCATTAAGTTGAGCTAGTGCACCACTAAGTCCTTGTTGGTGCACAAATGATTTGATAGAAGGTGTACAATGTACTAATGAAATATTGCACAACATGAGAAAAATTAGTGCACAAACATAGTGAACTGGTGAATAGGTAAGACTTATAGTGGATCACAAACAAAGTGAATTTGGTGAACAATTAAAACGAATTTGGTGCACAAAAAACACGAGAATATCACATAATATCCACGAAACACAAAACTCATGAGTAAAACGCGAAAATATGAAAATCAAAACAAAACATCAACACAGAAAGTTCAAAAAACAAAACAAAAAGAACCTATACACTTGTATAAAACGAAAAAACTGAAAGGTTACAATATCAACAAACAAACACATATGTCTAGGATTTACGAATACGATTATTTCACCTCGAATCGGAGAAGATGAAGATTCTCTTTGATTTCCAGCCATTTTGTACGAGTTAGAGTGAAGATTATGAAAGAGAAAGGAGAATCGATATGAATGAATGAGAGAATTGGAAAATTCGTTCCTGAATCGCCTCGAAACCGACTACAAAAAGAGAGAAGAGAGAGCAAAGAGACGTTTCAAATGGCTTTTTTTAATAAGGAAGATGGGGCGCGTGTAAAACACAAAACAACAGGTGTGTCTCTTATTCCTTTCCCTCCCACTCGCGTGTTGCAAGCCACACGATCAAAAGTCATTCAACGGCCCAAATGTGTCCGCACTTTGACATTATAAAATTGGTTCGCACAAGAACCGTTTACTCACTTTTAATATAAATTTTCAACTAACGCAATGATATTTGTGCATTTGATAATATCCTTTACTATATATATAGAGAGAGTCAAGCTCCGGTGAAACGGATGCTTACGGTGAAACATGAGGAGAAATGAGAGCCAACCATTTTTAAACAATAGAAGGCTATGATGGATTTTCCATCATAGCAAACATACACTCTCTCACACCCACCCACACCCCATGGTCAACATCTTATCATTGACCGTTGACCAATCAAACTGACTTTTGTCCAGTTTTTTTTTCGGATCAATTTTTTTAAAACTTTTTTATCATAAAATTATTTATAACAAAATGAACAATTCCCTATTGAATTTAAACAATTTATTTAAATAATATATAAAGTTGAACAATTGTACCAAAAAAGTTGAACAATTGTATCTTAAAGTTGATCAATTTTATTTTTATAGTTAGACAACTGTTTTCACTAAGCAAAATTTTTCGGGCAATTTTTTTTTCTTCATTTTTTTCTTGTTTTCCTACACATTTTTATTATAATATTATTTTTAAAAAAGTTGAACAATTCCCTATTAGAACATTTGTATGTTAAAAGTTGAACAATTGTGTCAAAAAAGTTGAACAATTGTATCTTAAAGTTGAACAATTTCAATTTTATAGTTAGACATATGTTTTCACTATGCAACGGTCAATTTTGTTTTATGTTTTTTTTGGCCAATTTTGTTTTCCGGGCCAAAACATTTTTCCCATTTTTTTAGTCTTGTTTTCCTACATGTTTTCCTCATAAAATTGAATAATTTACTCTTGAATTTGAACAATTGTATCATAAAAGTTGAATAATTATGTTTTAACAATATATAAAGTTGAACAATTATACCAAAAAAGTTGAACAATTTTTATTGCATGAAAATTCAAACTTATAACAAAAGATAGATTGACAATACTTCATTAAAATTTGAACAATTGTCCAATAAACTTGAAGTTTTGTTTATAAGGTAATATAAACTTAATACAAATCAAAATGTTCAAAACATAAATCCTAAGCCCTAAATCATAAATGTGTAGGAAAACAAAAATCGTAAAACCGGAAAAAACGACTACCCCCTAAAAAATTATTTCAAAATGAAATGGGTCAACATTAAGATACAATTGTTCAAATTTATATACATAGAAAATACAGTTTTCTAACTATAAAAAATAAAATTATTCAACTTTAAGATACAATTGTTCAACATTAAGAACTAATTGTTCAATTTTTCATAAAATGTTTATAATAAAAACTTGTAGGAAAACAAGAATAAGAAAATTGGAAAAAAAATGATCAGAAAAAAAAACTGAGGATTGACCGATCAATGATCGGTCAACGCTAACCGTTGACCGGGATTGGGTGTGGTAGGATGTATATTAATATTGAAATGATTGGCCTAGAATGTTATTCACGTTTCACCCTAAGGGTGCTCCTCACATTAAAGAAATATAGATTATCAATTAACATAATGATATCTATGCTTTTGAAATATCACGGATTTGCATAAATACATCATTTGGGAAAGTCACTTGCAATTATTGAAGCTTGTAATTTTTTTTTTGCATATATACATCATTTGGTGTACTTTTGTAAAATAATAAATCTTTTCTTTTAATTCCAAAAGTAAATTAAATCAATGAAATTGGAGAAAAGAAAAAGGAAACAAAAAACCCAAAAGTACACAAATATCATTAATTAATATTTCCTTCCAAAACCCCAAAATTTCCCTCCTTTTTCTTGTAGCAATCCCGCCCATCTCCTTCCCTTTCTCCCGTCCTCTTCCATACCTTTCTCTTGGCCATTCTGCAGTCCTCCATCCCGTCGGCCGGCCGATGAACACGTGGAACTGAAAGATCCAAACCCATTCTCCCTCCCTCTCCCTCCCATTCTGCAAGCCCATTCTCTCGCCATTAGAAAATCCAAACCTCCTCTTCCCATGTGACTGTTGAACCAGAAGAACTGTTTAACAGAAAGAAGAATGACAATGGACGATGGATGAAGAATGGTGATGAACTGTTTAGCAGCACTGTTGAACCTCAGCAGATGAACTGGTAGTTATCTGAAGTAGACTTGTAAGATTAACCCGAAGAACTGTTGAACCCGAAGAACTTATGAACTCAGCAGATGAACTGGTAGTAATCTGAAGTAGACAAATTGATTCACAAGCGTTTTTCCAGGTTAAATTTGAGGCAAAATATTGTAAAATCAAAGATTCACAAGCGACCAAATGTACTACGTCATACTTTTTCCCCCTGCTATTATCAAAAACTCATGTCGGCCTTAGTAAAACATATGTCATACTTAAGAATAATAATGTCAGAACTACAACTAAAAATTACACATATTTCTTTACTGATTGGGATAGTGATCTCAACACCCAGAAATCAACAGTAAACTTTAGTATGTAATGTCACATTAAACCATATTACATGTTTGCCTAATTTGTGTAGGACGTGTGACATCTGGCTGAATAGTTCTACTCAGAAGCTGAATAGATCATCTCACCAATCTACTTCTTTGACTATTTTACTTTACATAGATATTTTACTTTACAGAGATATTAAATACAAGATGTCTTAATTGCATCTCCCTCTCTCGATGCTCTGCTTCTTTGACTATTTTACTTTACATAGATATTAATTGCACTTCATCTCACCAATCTACTTTAAAGATATCTTAATTAGAAAATGCTCCATGTTTGAGTATTTTTAGCTACATGGTGCCACTCGTACTCTCTCTTTGTCTCACTTGTACTCCTACTCTCTCTTTTTTTCACTTCATCTCACCCATCTCCTTTGCTGAATTTTATTTGAGTATGGGTGATGAATATACTCCACCATTGGAGACAAGGGAGAGGTTGGCTTCATGGATGTTCCTTCAGTCACAACTTCCACTCCTACTGAGGACGGTCCTATCATGGTATTTGTGCCGTTTCCATTTGCTGAAGGAAAGCCTTAATCGGTTCCTGTCAACGAGGTTGCCGCAGCGTCATTCACAATAGAAAACACCACTTCAGAAGAAGTGTTACTTTGGGGTGTGAAGATTTATGCTTCAAATCCTGAAGATTCATTTGTTTTGTCATTGATGAAACCTCCATCTGGCTAGCCAGATGACATACCGGAGAAAGATTTTATCGGTTCTTTTTATATGGAAGAACGAACTTTGAGGCCACATGGTAGCCTGACTATATGGTTGTCTTGTGTGCCCAAGGAGATTGGCGTTTTCACATCTATAGTGCATATCAAAACTGAGGTTGTGACTATTGAACGAGATGTCTTCCTCTTGGCTGAAGATGAAGTATACAAAGCTTTGGCACCTAAGAAACCATATAACATACCACCAGAGATAAGGAAAGCGATAGAGTTTGAGGAAATCCTTGAAGTTGTCTTACAAGGCTTAACAGAGGAAAATTATACGTCGTATTTCAATGCGTTGTTAGGGATGGAGGCACTTCTCATTATGGTAAGTGTTATATTTTCTCTGTGTAGGGGTTGGGGGACTGAGGGGATAGCTAGATGGCATGGTTCTCTCGTAGTACCAACTTGTTGAATGATTATCTTTTTATATTTGTTTACAGGACTACATGAAAGCTAGGGCTGAGCATGGTTCGGTTTAACCGAACCGGACCGAAAAAACCGATCCAAATCGAAACCGAAATAATTCGGTTCGGTTTTCGGTTTATGTATTTTTGGGTTTCGGTTCGGTTTAATTTCGGTTCGGTTAAACCAATTTTTTTTTTTTAAATCATGGTTGTCTTGCTTATTGGGCCGGTTTAGGTAAAAAAAGAAAGGCCCATCAATCCATCATTCTCTTGTTTAATCTTCCCCGCCTCCAAGCTCCCAGTGAAGTCCCAGCTGTTGGCGTTGCCCTGCGTCCCCGACTCCCTTGCCCCTCATTGGCTACTGCTTGACACCGCCGTTGCTTCCCCCAGGAACCGCTGCTTGCGACTCCGCCAGGAACTGCCGAACTACTGCTTGCGACTCCGCCATTGCTGCCCCCAGGCCCCCCACTTGCTCGTTGCTGCTTCTTGACGCCGCCGGTGGTGGACTGGTGGCCACGTCTTGCCGAGTCTCCGTCTTGCCCAGTTCCTGGATCACTCCCTCGGACCTCGGCATCGGCTTGCAGTTGCGTCCCCTCGCCCCACTCACTCTCAGTCTCCACGGCTCCACAAGTCCACAACCTCTACTTCCTGGTAAGAAGATGAAATTGGGCTATGTCCACAACCTTCAATACTTCGGTTTTTTAGAATATGTAAAATCGGTTTTAAATTTATTATATGTTAAATTATATCATATATGCAGGTAAGAATATGAAATTGGGCTAGAATTTGTAAAATCGATTTTTCAGTTTTTTAGCCGAACCGAACCGGGTTCGGACCGAACCGAACTGATCCAATATAATCCAGTTCGGTTTTCGGTTCAGTTTTTTGGGACTTTCGGTTTTTGGTTTTTTCGGTTCGGTTCGGTTCCGGACCGATGCTCACCCCTAATGAAAGCTTATAATATGAAGTCTGTTACTTTGAGACAAAAGGATTATAAATTTATAGCACTTAAAGTGCCAGGACTAGGTGAAAGAAAGCCCTCAGTTGTCCGTGGAGATGTGGTGAATGTTTATGAAGAATATTCTCTTGATCAGGTATGTGGAGAATGTCAGTTGTCTTAATATTTTTGTCAAAGTGTTATATATTATTGTCAGAATGAACGATGAAATAGAAGTTTATATTTGTTGTCACAATTGCACGAATTAATGTTGCCAATGTTGTTTTCTCATGTTCAACTTGCCAATGTTGTTTGAACAAGGCTGGATCTATCGTGTTGAGGCTGATGAAGTATTATTGCAATTTTATGATGGATTTTACCAAAGGCACAGAGATAACAATGTGTATGAAATCTGTTTTGCGTACAACGGGGTAAATTTCAGTAGGCTTCGTCAAGCCATTCTATCTGCAGAGGCCTTACACGAAAACTTCCTCTTTCCCCATGAGTATCATGGAAAGCGGAGGATTACAGCAAACAATCTTGTGCCTATCTCACATCTTCTTAACGAGGAGCAGAAAAATGTTGTTCGCTTAATTTTAGGGTACAGATAAGGAGCTCCATATGTGATTTATGGACCCCCGGGAACAGGAAAGACAAAAACACTGGTGGAGGTGATCCTACAACTCTATAAAACTAGACGGAATGATCATATACTGGTATGTGCTTCTTCAAACTGCACGGCATATCACATATTAGAGAAAATCCTTTGCGAGGGGATGAAACTTAGGGAGGAAGATATTTATAGGTTGAATGTCACACGTCGTCCCTTAGAAAAAATGAATGCTGCATTATTGAGGTTATGTACCTACAATGAAGGTTTCTTCACGTGCCCCTATCGAGATGCACTCTGCATGTACAAGATAATAATAACGACATACACGTGTGCATCTTACCTCTATGCTGAAGGGGTTAACCGTGGCCACTTCTCCCACATCATCTTAGATGATGCAAGCCAAGTTTCAAAGCCAGAGACAATGATCCCCATATCAACCCTCTTAGAAAACAACACAATTATTGTTCTTTGTGGTGATCCCAAGCAACTTGGGTCTGATATTCATTCAAAGCAAGCTGAGGCTTATGGTTTGGGCAGATCTTTTCTGGAGAGGTTGTTGGACTTTGAAGTTTACAGATCAGGGGATCGCAATTATGTCACAATGTTGGTGAAGAATTACCGGAGCCACCCTGTAATTCTGTGTGTTCCTTCAAGACTATTTTATATAGGAGCATTGATTCCATATCGAAAAGACAGTGACACATCTTCCTTACCTTGGACTGATCTGCTTCCCAACGGGAACTTCCCTTTCATGTTTTGTGGCATCCAAGGCTTGGATGAGAGGGAAAAGGGCAGCCCTTCATGGTTTAATAGGATTGAAGCTAGCAAGGTGGTTGAGCTCGTACAGAAGCTCAAAAGAAGGAATGTGTTTGAGCAAGACATCGAGATTATTAGCCCTTTCCCATAACAAGTACTAAAGATTGGGAAGGCTCTCAGGTCTCTACATATGACTGATATTAAGATTGGCGGGGTTGAGCAGTTTCGGGGTGAAGAAAGGGAAGTGATCATCATGTCAACCGTCAGATCAACCGAGAAACACGACGAATATGACAGGACTTTCTGCTTGGAATTTATTAGCAACCCGAAGAGGTTCAATTTTGCCCTGACTCGTGCCAGATCATTGCTTATTATTGTTGGAAACCCTTATATTATTGAAAAGGCAATTCCCGATAAAAAAAAACTTAGTTGTTAATCCAATGCATTAAAATGTTGATTAACCAACCGTGTTGTTGGTCATTGACAGGATTGGCACTAGCACCAAATGTTAAACTATTGTGTTGCAAACAACGCCTATGAAGGTTGTGCTTTTCGCGTAAAGGAGCAGGTTCCCTAAATTTCGATGTGATGCTAGTAATGTAATGATAGCAACCAGTTGGCAACTATCCTTTTTTTTAGAAATGTAATGGTATCCAGTGTACTGGCAACTATTGTTTGTGTGTCTAGTGCTGGCATTGTGTTTGAATTTGTAAAACTTACATGAAGAGCGACATCAAAATTTTGGCAATCTGACATGTAGAATCAACCATGCTTACGAATACTATTCGAAATTTAATTCTACCTCTTACATAAAAAACCAAAGTCATGAGGTACATACTTTATAGTTATGACCTACATGCTCGATAACACATGCTGAAAGCACTAATCCCTACAATGACACCAACACCAAACACACAAATAGGATTTAGTACAAGTTTGCTGATGTTTTCCTGGGAGTGTAGTGTCTTATTTACATCTTCAAGTTCTAACACCCTTGCATTTAGCCGCCAAATTGCATGATCCAATTGCATCTCACTTGTATTGAGTTCCATAATTCTTTGTCGAAGTTCATGTATCTCAGTACGTAGGCGTGTGATTATTTCACCCAACATGATGGAACGCGGGCTATTCGTTAGCAACATGTCTAACTCATCTTGCAACTTCTCCTCTATTTGAGAAGGTGTAGGAGATGTAGGTGGATGTTCATATTTTCGGGGGTCCCCGCTTTGATAACTTGAGGTGTTGCTGTATGACATTGGGTTTGAGTTGAACTGCAGAAACAAATCAAAATTTCCATCCAAAAACACAGTCATACATGCTTGCTTATTGACCCAATATGAAAACCACACAAAAAACAAAGAGGGTTACCTTGTGTTCGGCGCAGCAATGAAGGACCTTGGCTCAGCGAAACGAACAGAGAGGGTTTAGGGTTGTTGAGTGAAGAATGAGAAGGAACATGGTTGGTCATGCCCATGCATTTATTTAGGTTTTTTTGTTCAATTTTTGGGCATGTCTCTCTTTATTTAATATTGTTTCATAACTATTAACCTGGTATGATTTCTGATAAAGTAGTACACATCATCCTTTAACCTATGTTTTCCCTCCAAATGTTAACAAGTTTTTCTCCATTTTCTACCCCTTTACCCACATGTTAGTCTTCACCCTAAAATAACCCAACCTGTAAACATGTACAAAGCCACCGTAACACCACAAAACCTTAAATCCCCAAATCTTCAAAAAGGCTTGCGCAACGTCTTCAATGTGTTTGGAATATAAGAAATTTAATAATGGGTGAATTCTGACTTTCACATTTACTCTTCTTTACAAGACATTATTTTGTGGCTCCATAAAGGAGAGAATAACCTTTCAGCTTCTTTTTTAGCATTACTTGTGTTTGACATTCACTTTCGTTCCTTGATTATAGAATATTTGTTTTCCCTATAAATTTTGTCCCGTTTGGCTAGAAACCCCAACTTTTTAAAACTAATGTCGGTGTTAGGGTATTGGTCATATTACTATCAGTGTTAGACACAATACTGTCAACATTTGTCATAAAGTATTTTACTTATGTTTGCTTTTTCTTCGTATAACAGGTTCAACATCATACTACTTGACTCTGATAACAGGTGGTGAATGGATATGTAAGGGAAACAAGTGGGTTTTCGATGGGATCACAACGACAAAAGCACTTGTTTTGTCTGCAGATATCAATTACTCAAATCTGAGAAAAAAGTTGGCTGAGAAGATAAAATGCATTGACGAGATAGATGAAATAGAGCTAAAATATATGTCACCGCGGAAACCAAAGTCACAACCATTTGATGTCAAAGATGACGAGGACCTTGATGCTTTCAAGTTTTTGAACTTGCATTCAGAAGATGCTATTTGGCCTATCGAGTTATATGCGAGTATGAAAAAGAAAGGAAACAAAGAGGCAGAGGCCGAGGTTGTGATGGGTGGTCATCCAAGTAGAAATGATGAAGAGGACATCACAGTGTGTCTGACTCCGCCACCGTTAACACAAAGTCAAGAGGCAGAGGTCGAGGTTGTAGTGGTTTGTCATCCAAGCAGAAATGGTACCAAATCCGACAAGAGCAATGTGGTAAGCGACAATTTTCCCACTGAAGTTGTACCGAATATAGTTGATTGTGACATGTATGAAATGAAACCAAAATTTTTTCGTGTAAACAATGGGGATGTACAAATAGTTGACTTGGTGAGCCAATATGAGGCAGATTCGGAAACTGATGGGAGAGAAACAAGGTCTTCCACATGAAGGAAAAGAATACATGAATGTATTGAGATTGACATTGATTATGGGGAAGACGTTGGGCGAGATTTTGATTGGAATGAGTTTGAGGATGACTTTGAGGATGATGTTGATGAAGATGTTGAAGAAGGGCCATTGTTGGATGACACTAATAAAGTGGACAACTTATTTATACACATTGAAGAGGAAGTTCTCCAAGAGATTGAAGTTGAGTACTATCGTAGCAAAAAGTTTAGTAAAAGACAATTGGATGATTTGGAAGAGCCAATGGAGGATAATGGGGTGAGCGGCAATGATATGGAAATAAAAGTTGGAGAGCATTTCAATTGCAAGAAGGATCTTAAGGATCATTTATCCTTGATGTCATTACAAAGGCGCTTCCAGATGCATGTCCAGAAGTCTGATAAGAAGTTATATGTGGTAAGGTGCATTGATCCTAGTTACACATTTTTTTGTCGTGGGACCACTCTTGGCAGCACAGGATTGTTTGAAGTAAGGAAGTATTGTGGACAACACACATGTGGCATGAAGCTAAAGCATAACCACCATACACATGCAAGTTCAAGCGTAATTGTTGACCACATTATGTCAAGGTAAGTAAACAATCCTGTCAGTACGATTGTTGGGCCTAGCATCCCCTGGGAAGATGGATCGAGCAAATCAAGCCCAAGCCCACGACGGATCAGAAGAACAAGGAAAAATCCCAGAGGAGGCGACGGCGCTTCTCCAGTCGAACGCCCTCCGACAAGATCGCGAAGATCCCGCCAAGCATTAAATGCCAGGATTGATCAACGGCCACAACATTTACACAGCACCATAATAAGCAGCAATTAAATGGCAGAATCTCCGTAATCAAATTCGGGCATTGAAGATAAGGATGGAATAAAAATATAAACGGTCAGAGGCATGAAAAACTTACCATATATGGACGAGAAGAAGAGAAAGAGAAAGAACCACGACGGAGATCCAATCGTTCTCGCTCAGAAAAAAGAAGATAACAACATACTCGCTCTCAACTTAGCTTTCGGATATTCATCCTAGTCTATTCTCCACCGGCGGCAACCTTGAAGTCGCCGGTCGAGTACAACACGACCCATTGTCTTACTACGATAAGTTGTACCTTGATTCGATCCGATTAATACAATATCTAATAATATCATCTTATCACTCTACATTTACTCTTTGCTTGTCTATTATCTGTTTGGTTTGGATTGTTTCCTATCACCCGATCGACTAGTTACCCCGTCTAAGGCGATTTAGGTCGTCCGATCTTTTCGTCCCAAAACAATTTGGCGCCCACCGTGGGGCAACTTGCCGATCACCCTTCCGAAACTTTCCAACCATGACTATTGACCCACCTACCAACTCTGAAGAACCACGTCTCGAAGACGAAACCCAAACTGCAGGGAACACCACCGAAAATCCTACTCCAACCCAGTTCCAAGAACTTTCCCGGAAAATGGCCACCCTACAAGAGGAACTAGCCCAGCAACGCCAAAAGACCGAAGCCCTAGCCGCTTTGTCAACCCAATCCGAAGCCGAGATCGCACAACTAACCCGTGAAAATGAGTCTCTTAAGTCGCAGGTACAATCAATGGCTTCGGGATCTAGGAGTATGCCCATCCACAGAAACGTCCGAACACGCCTCGACATGGACAACGTCGAGCCAACGCCCCTGGGCGTGCGACGATCCGGATACGCAGAGGGTACATCTCGAACTCTTATTGCCCATCCGTTTTCGACTAACCATGTCACTTTTTCCACACCGATCGGGTCGGCAGGGGCCCGAATCGACGAACCACAGGTTACCAATCCACCAGACGTCCTGGCTCTCTTCCAGCAGACGCTCGACCAACACATGAAGACGATCGACGATCGCTTCAATAGGCTTCCAGGAGTCCCGTAGCCAATCGAGAGGGAAGCGACCGACGGATTCGAAGAATCCCCGTTCATTGAAGAAATCGCCAGGGTCGAGATCCCCAAGAAGTTTCATCTTCCCAGCATGGCGAAATTTGACGGCAACAGCGACCCAGATGACCATATTTATATATATAAACAAAAATTAATGGTTGCATCTGTTTCAAGGGAGAACCGCGAGGTTGTCATGTGCAAAATCTTTGGCACGACCCTCGTAGGTTCCGCACTAACTTGGTTTATGCGTTTGCCTCAAGGAACGATTGCATCGTTTGCGGATCTGGTCAACTCCTTCAAAAGTCAATTCGCCAGTAGTCGGAGGCTCGAAAAGCAGTCGAGTGACCTCTACCGAGTCATACAAAGGTATAACGAACCTCTCAGGAATTATCTCAATAGGTACAATAAGGAAAAAGTGGCGATCCCCCACTGCGACGTCACAACCTCCATCGAAGCCTTCAGACAAGGACTGATCAAAGACAGCAACCTTTACGACGAGATTACCAAGTACCCATGCAAAAGCTTCGAAGACGTCCAGGCCAAGACCATGGCCGAGGTAAGATTGGAAGAGGACCGTGAGTCGCATAAATCCTCACGCGGATCCGATCCATCCGATCAAAAAAATCCCTTCGACAACCGTCGAGACAAGCGTCTTCATCCCTATTCTCGTAATCGAAACGAACCAAATCAGGTAAACTCTTTCCAAGACAGGTCACAAGATTGGAGAGACGGTCAGGCGTTGCCTCCTAGAGTCCAGTCTTATAACTTTAACGTTTCTGTGTCGGAGCTCGTCAAGAGTTTCGACAAATATGGAAAAGAGGTAAGATGGCCCCGAAAGAGCGACCGACCGGACGTCAAGAAGGAGATGAGCCGATGGTGCGAATTCCATGGCGACCACGGGCATTCGACCGATGAGTGCATCGCCTTGAGAAAGGAAGTCGCTAGACTGCTCTCACAGGGGCTCCTGCGTGACGTAATCTCGAAACGGGCAAAAGCTACCATGGAACGACGAGACCAGGTAAAACAGAACAAACCCCCATCTCCCATTCATACAAAAATTGTCAACACTATTTTAGGTGGATTGGACATATGTGGAAACACATACTCCGCGGCTAAGCGGCACGCCAAGGAAAGCAAGGGCGACAAGCCCGAATCATCAGAATTCAAGCTAAGGAAGACTTCCAACCTTCCGACGGTCACATTTGACGAGTCCGACTCCGACGGGTCGGATAGGCACCATGATGGTCTGGTAATCTCTTTATCCATTGGTAATTGCTTAATACGGAGAGTACTAATCGATACAGGGAGTTCGACCAACCTCTTGACCCTTGACGCTCTTAAAGAAATGGGTCTAACTGAGAACGACCTAATCAAGAAGTCGACCCCACTAGTCGGGTTTAGCGGTGAGGTCAAGCATACGACCGGCGAAATCATTCTAACCACATACGCTGGAGGAATCAACCAACAAGTGAAATTCTTAGTCCTAGACTGTCTGTCTCCCTATAATTGTATTCTTGGCAGGCCATGGATACACGCTATGAAGGCAGTACCTTCAACATATCATCAAGTCATCAAATTCACCACTGAATGGGGAGTCCAAGAAATCAAAGGAGATCAAAGGACCGCTAAGGAGTGCTACGTCACTTCTATGAAGAGCGCAGTCAAACACAAGACCGCATAGCAACCACAGAGCGGCGAAGGACCTAGTCGGTACGTCGAACCAGAAATGGAAAAACTCGACGAGATCGCACTAGATCCTTCAAAGCCAGACCAAACGGTAAGGGTCGAATCGGACTTGGATGACTCGACCAGACAACAACTCCTTGACTTTCTCAGGACCAATGTCGACTGTTTTGCATGGTCGCATGAGGATCTGGTCGGAATATCTCCAAACATTATTACTCATAAATTAAATATGGATCCATCTCATCCTCTTGTCAAGCAAAAACGCAGGAAGTTCGCTCCCGAGCGGAACAAGATAATCGACGACGAAGTCAAAAGCTTATTGGAAACAGGAAAAATAAGAGAGGTCCACTACCCTGAATGGCTAGCCAACGTGGTCGTAGTCCAGAAGAAGAATGGCAAATAGAGAGTCTGCATCGACTTCACAGATCTCAACAAAGCTTGTCCCAAGGACTCATTCTCACTACCCCACATCGATGCCATGGTCGACGCCACAGCAGGGCACGAAATGCTTACTTTCATGGATGCTTTCAGCGGATACAATCAAATCCTCATGGAACCCGACGATCAGGAAAAAACAGCATTCGTCACTAGCCAAGGTATCTACTGTTACAAAGTAATGCCCTTTGGCCTAAAAAATGCAGGGGCTACCTATCAGTGACTAGTCAACAAAATGTTCAAAGATCAAATCGGAGACACGATGGAAGTCTACATAGACGACATGTTGGTCAAGTCCAAAAAGAAGGAAGATCACATAAACCATCTACGCGACAGCTTCGAGGTGCTCAAAAGGTACAACATGAAACTAAACCCTACTAAATGCTCCTTCGGAGTATCGTCAGGAAAATTATTGGGGTACATGGTGACACAAAGAGGAATAGAAGCCAGCCCAGAACAAATCAAGGCTCTCATCAACCTTCGATCCCCCCGATGCATCAAAGATGTACAGAAACTTACAGGTCGGATAGCAGCTCTGAACAGATTCATCTCCAAATCGTCTGACAAGTGCAAACCCTTCCACGACACTCTCAAGAAGAACAAATCCTTTCAATGGACGGGAGAACACGAAACAGCGTTCCAGAACTTAAAAGAGTACCTGGCCAGTCCCATGTTGCTGACCAAACCTAAAGGCGACGAGCCCTTATTTCTATATCTTACAGTGTCAGAATCAGCCGTAAGTGCAGTATTGGTCAGAGAAGAAGATGGCAAGCAGTCACCAATATACTACGTCAGTCGGATGCTGCTGCCAGCCGAAACGAGGTATTCGTCACTTGAAAAGCTCATGCTATCATTGGTAATGGCTTCGAACAAACTCAAACCGTATTTCGAATTCCATACTATTATGTTTGCACTAATCATCCCATGAGAGCTATCATGAGGAAACCTGAGTTCACAGGACGAATGACTAAATGGGCTATACACCTCAGCGGTTACGACATCGAATACGAGCCCAGGACAACGATCAAGTCGCAAGCCTTAGCCGACTTTGTGGCCGATTTTAGTCCGACCCTAGAGCAAGAAGCCACAAGAGAAGCGACGCAACTACTTACCATGAATGAAACAGGCACATGGGAGCTCCACACAGATGGAGCGTCAAACGCCAGAGGATCGGGGCTAGGGGTCGTACTGAAATCGCCGCAAGGGGACAAGATAGCTCAGGCCATCAGATGTGAGTGGGACGCAACTAACAATGAAGCTGAGTACGAAGCACTCATATTCGGACTCGCCCTGGCTCGCGACCTAGGAATCCGAGAGATCGAAGTCGTTTGTGACTCCCTGCTGGTCGTAAACCAGATACAAGGATCGTACAGTGCTAAAGACGTCAGGATGATAGCCTACCTGGAGGTAGCCAAGAAGTTGATCGGACAATTCCAAACATTCAACATCAGACAGGTACCTAGGGATCTTAACTCCCAAGCCGATGCACTTGCCAATCTAGGATCCGCCCTAGACCCGAAGAAATTTCCACACATACCATTGGCCCACATCATGACGCCAGCCGTCCCAAGGACATCCGTCGAGTCAATGACACCTCTTGAAGAACTCGTCGCCATGGAGGTCGACGACCAACCAAAAGAAGACATTGTCGACAACAATGACGATTGGATGCTACCTTACATCAGATGGTTGAAAGACGGCATCTTGCCTGACGACAAAACAGAAGCAAAAAGGCTCAAGGTACAAGCACTCTCTTACGATATCATAAATAACATCTTGTACAAAAGATCTGTCACATGGCCACTCCTACGATGCCTTAAGACTTCAGAAGTCGGACGCATCTTATAATCGCTACATGAAGGAGAGTGTGGCAATCATACCGGCGAACGAAGCCTCTCAGGGAAAGCCCTACGAAACGGGTACTACTGGCCCACGATGAACAAAGACGCTATGGAGTACACCAAGAAGTGTGACGCATGTCAGTGGCATGCACCCATCCATCACCAACCCTCAGAGCTCCTCCATCCGACTCTGGCTCCATGGCCCTTCATGAGATGGGGAATGGACATTGTCGGAAAGCTCCCTCCCGCGTCCGGTCAAATAGTTTTCTTCCTTGCCATGACGGACTACTTCTCGAAATGGATCGAAGCCGAAGCCTACAAAGAGGTAAAAGATCAACACGTCATTTCATTCATAAAACGCAATATCTTATGCAGATTTGGCATCCCATCAGAAATCGTGTGCGACAACGGCTCCCAATTCATCAGTCATAAGACTCGAGCCTTTTGTGACCAATGGAACATCAAGTTGGTCACATCCACACCTCGGTATCCACAATCCAATGGACAAGCCGAATCCAGCAATAAGATCATTATCAACAACCTCAAGAAACGCCTCACTGGGGCTAAGGGCAAATGGGAAGACGAACTCCCACTCATTCTCTGGTCCGATAAGACTACTCCAAAGAATGCGATCGGGCAATCACCTTTCTCCCTCGTCTACGGGAGTGAAGCGGTCATCCCGGCCGAGTTACTGGTTCCGACCGCTCGTTGCAACCTTCAGACAAACGAGCAAAACGACATCGAACTAGCACACAACCTGGACACAGCGGACGAGATCAGAGAGAGAGCCCGAATCAGGATGGTCAGATTCCAACAACAAGTCGCAAGGAGCTACAACAAGAACGTCCGGATCAAAGCATTCAAGGTCGGAAGTTGGGTCCTCATGAAAACCTTCCAGAACACCAAGAATCCATCCGACGGAAAGCTAGCACCACAATGGGAATGACCTTACTTAATCGCCGAAGTGGTCGGACAACGAGCATATCAGTTAGAGGACAAAGACGGACAACCGATCCCGAGAAGTTGGAACGCAGCACATCTAAAGCTATACCATTTCTGAACCGATAAGGTAAGAACATCACACAATTTCATACATCGCTTACTATCACGTATACATCGCTTACTATCACATATACATCGCTTACTATCGCATATACATCGCTATCTTCTTTTACATGTTATCATCTGACACTAAGCGAGGACTTCCTCCTTACAAAACACAAATGTAGAATAGCATTGACATATACACTGGATCCAGTCATCCGCAAAAAGCGCTTACATTACACTACACGATCGATCGGAACATGGAGAGATGACAACACAGGCACGTAGGCACACTGCCTGCCTTACATAAAACATAAGGTTCGACACCTTATTACATTCACGCAATAGAAACATATTCCTTACCTCCCCGGCATAAAGTCATGACTAATACATACACAAACATTTACAGGCTTGTCTTACACACATACATACGGGGAGCCCCACTCGACGGAGCACACGGGCGAAACCGACACACCAAACACAAAAACGTCATCGACAATTCCCTTGGATGTCTGACGACATGTACGAAACAAGCAAACGTACGATTTTATATGTAAAGACAAGTTGCATTAAATAAAAGTACTAGCATTTTTATACAAATACGCGACCCGCGATGGTGGACGGGTCGCCAAAATATATTATCTGCCTACACATCCGTAGGACTTCATCAAACATTCACTTAAAACATTTTGCGACCCGCAATGGTGGACGAATCGCCAAAAATACCAAATGTCTAAACCCATATACAAGTGGGACAATAAGTCAAACTACGCAAGGAAAACAGATCAAGCGTCAGGGACAACGGCGTTACCTTCGGTAGGGGTTGGCTCTAGAGAGGCTACCTCATCAGTCGGCTCGACATCACCAGAATAGGCCTCGTCCTCGTCAGCACCCTCGTCCACGGCCTCATCTCCGACGCCAGCCAAGCAAAACAGCTCCTGACCAGGGTTTCCCTTTGGGAACAGGGAGTCCAAGGTCTCCTTCTCTGCCTTCAAATCCCAGATCTCGTGTTTGCCTTCGCCAAACTCCTCGATCATTTCGACACGTGACTTCAGCGCGTAAAAAGCGCCAACGTCACCAGCGATCTGGCCATCGGCAATCCGAGCCCGCTTCACCTCCTCCTCAACGCCTGATCGGCTCTCCTCAAACTCTTTCCGGTTTGCGACCAACTCCTCTTGATAGCCCTTCATCTCCCTAGTAAGGTGACGTTCAATCTCACGACTACGACTCTCTGCTCCCTCCAATTTGGTCCTCAAAGACGCAAGGTCGGACTCTGTCCTAGCAGCCCTTTCCTCAGCCTTGACAACCATCGCCTTAACACCGGAGTATGCCCCCAAGAGGTACTGGAAGGACTGAAGGGAGAACACACAATCAGAGATCAGAAAACTTGGAAAAACACAAGAAAGAAAACGGCACGGAACAGGGACGACTCACCTTCCACACGGAGTACCCCGCTTCACCAATGCAATCAAGAGGAGAGATGTCATCAACCTCCGACTTCAGAGTCGGGTCCTGAGCATAAAAGAGGTCAGCGATCGATTGTCCGACTGCGCCAATCTTGCCGATCCCTTCGGAGGTTGCCTCTTTCTTCTTAGGGATCTCCTCCACCTTGACATCTTCAGAGGGAGCGCTCGCCTTCCTCTTGGAGCAAACTTTGACTGGAGCCGTCGGACCCACCGGAGCTGGTTTGCTTGATGCAGTTTTGGCCGCCGCCTTCCTTTGTTCAATCAAACCCTTCCCAGACACTACTTTCAGACGAGCACTCGCTCGACCACCAGGGGAAACTGACACGACAAAACAAACAGAAAAGGAGAAAATCCTAAAGCACACGACGAAATGAAAAACAGTAAAGAAGGACTCCCAGGGTCGAGAATCTACCTTTTGCATGAGATGATGAGACGTTCTACATGTCGTCTTGAGAAGCAGGAGTCATCGACAGCAGGTTGACGTTCACAAACTTTCTTTCAGATGCAGGAACTCCAAGAACAACCTTTGACAAACCTTCCGACCGGCTACTCGCCTCCAGGTCTTCTGGTTCAGGAACTACAAAAAAGAAAAGTTAAAACAAAGAGTTAAAACACATAAAACGAGCGAAGGAAAAAGCAAACACATACTCTCAACTCGCCACTCCGTCAATAAGAATGAACACTCTCCCCCCTTCTCCAGAGAAGAACGCTCGACAAAGAAGAACTTCGACCCCCATCTGCGGTCGTTGACATCGAGATTCTGCACCAAAGGCTTCTGACCATGTTGGATACGTAACTGAACGCGAGAGGAACTCTTCGACCCAAGGAAGTAGTTGTACCACAAAGCATCAAAATCAAAATCGGCCCTAGATCGGACATTTACAAGGTCCAAGACCCTGAGAACCCTCCATGCATGCGACATCACTTGACATGGCGCCAACGCCAAAGTAGCTAAGAAGTCCCTAACAAGGAGAGAGAAAGGAAATTTATGCCCTATTCGAAACGGGTATGCATAAAAACAAACCCATCCTTCATAACGCGCATCGGCCCTCTCGTCTGGGTGAGACAGCCTGGCGATCGTCTCCGGCGGAAAACCTCCGACTTGAAGAATTTGATCCAACTCCGCTGGGGACAGAGTGCTTGTCAGAGCGTCCGATTCTTTCAGAATGAAGAGGGGAGGAGCTTCGCCCTCGCGCAAGCCAGAAAGAGTCTTCGACGACTCAGAGCTCTCACTGGAAACCATCTCGAGAATGGAAAGAGAAGGGAATCGGAAAGCTATGGCGAGAGAAACTGAGAAACTTACCAGAAGAAGCTTGCAAAAGAAGATAAGGGTGAAGTCGAATCGCTTCCTTATACTCTGAATTTATGGAGGGAAGCAAAGACTTGCAGATATGTCGCATCGTGCCCCGATCGCACGCCATGTAACCCTAGACAACCGCGCCAAAAAAGGATGGTAGAGATCGTGTCTAGAGAAGTTGCCACGGATTCCGCTTTACTTGCATAAACCGAAAGCCCAAGGCAACTTGGGGCTATTGTTGGGCCTAGCATCCCCTGGGAAGATGGATCGAGCAAATCAAGCCCAAGCCCAAGCCCAAGCCCACGACGGATCGGAAGAACAAGGAAAAAGCCCAGAGGAGGCGACGGCGCTTCTCCAGTCGAACGCCCTCCGACAAGATCGCGAAGATCCCTCCAAGCATTAAATGCCAGGATTGATCAACAGCCACAGCATTTACACAGCACCATAATAAGCATCAATTAAATGGCAGAATCTTCGTAATCAAATCCGGGCGTTGAAGATAAGGATGGAATAAAAATATAAACGGTCAAAGGCATGAAAAACTTACCATATATGGACGAGAAGAAGAGAATGAGAAAGAACCACGACGGAGATCCAATAGTTCTCGCTCAGAAAAAAGAAGATAACAACATACTCGCTCTCAGCTTAGCTTTCGGATATTCATCCTAGTCTATTCTCCACCGGCGGCAACCTTGAAGTCGTCGGTCGAGTACAACACGACCCATTGTCTTACTACGATAAGTTGTACCTTGATTCCATCCGATTAATACAATATCTAATAATATCATCTTATCACTCTATATTTACTTTGCTTGTCTATTATCTGTTTGGTTTGGATTGTTTCCTATCACCCGATCGACTAGTTACCCCGTCTAAGGCGATTTAGGTCGTTCGATCTTTTCGTCCCAAAACAACGATCATATATATATTTATCAGCATGTATATCAACTAACCTTAGCATGTTACATGTACAATCCTGTTACAGCTTTAACACAACCGGTACTTGTACTGGACCTCGTGCTGCACAAATTCAAGACATCATGAAGAAGATGGGAGTGGAAGTTAGTTACGACAAGGCAAACCGAGCACGTTTAACCACCATAGACAGGATAAGAGGCACAACTGAACAAAGCTACAGTAGGCTTCATGGATACATGTGCATGCTGGAAAGGATGAATACAGGGACATTCACACATGTAGAAGTAGATTCTAATCGTCGATTCAAGTATTGTTTTATCAGCTTGGGTGCTTGGCGCAATGGAATGCATTTTTTAAGAAAGGTAAATTTAAGTTTTGTCACGTTACACGGTTCTGTTGTCATTTGTACAATGTCACTTTGTAAAGCTGAGTGAAAACTATTGCTGGTCATAACTGTGGATGGTACCCATCTAGGATCAAAGTACAGAGGCACACTTCTAGTGGCAGTGGCACAAGACAGAAATAGACAAATATATCCAGTGGCTTTTGCTGTTGTTGACAGCGAGAATGACAGTTCATGGTCATATTTCTTCCGACACCTATGCTCTGTTGTTGCCGACGATCATGACCTCGTATCTGTGTCTGACCATCATGGAAGCATTTACAAAGGTTTAAGAGAGTGCTACATCTTCGCAAAGCATGGTTGTTGCACACTTCACCTATTTCAAAACGTGAAGACGCGGTTTAAAAGGAATGACTTGTGGATTCTGTACCAAAAGGCAAATCAAGCGTACACCAAACATGACTTCAATCGTGAATTTGCAAGACTTTGCGCTCAGTCCCCGGAAGGGGGTGTTGGATTTGAAGCGTGGACAAGGTCGCATATGCCCGCAAACAGATTCAACATTATGACGTCCAATAATACGGAATCCGTTAATAGTCGATTAGTGGGGCCGCGTCAAATGTCATTGATTGGGTTGCTTGATGGTATACTGAATGTCATGACTCAGTGGTTTTATGACAGGAGGCAAAAGGGAGAGCGACATTCTGATGTGCTGACCCCGACAATTTGTCGTGAGCTAGAAGGTAATTATTTGAAATCGTTGACAATGGTTGTGAGTAGGCTGAATCAATATTAGTTTCAAGTGCATGCCAATGGAACTACATTTTTGGTAAATCTGCATGCTCGAACTTGCTACTGCAACGTCTTCCAAGTTGACCAAATTCATTGTGCCCATGCAATAGCGGCTGTGAAGGATTTTGGTGTAGATCCTGTCAATCTTGTTCATCCCTTCTTTACTACTGAAAAGTGGAAGGAAGTGTACAAGGAAACTTTATATCTGGTTCCTGCATTTGAGCATTGGGAAGTTCCTGACACAGTCTTGAATAGAGCATGTTTGCCCCCGGATGTTAGGAGGAAATTTGGAAGACCAAGAAAGAAAAGAATCCCGTCACGTGGAGAATACAGGGGCCCGAGGAGAAGGTGTGGAAGTTGTGGCACTCTCGGCCATAACTCACAAAACTGTCCTAACCCCTCAGTCGGCCCATGATGAGGTTAATTGTGTTAACTCTTGAATGATCTATTTTGTTAATATGTGTATTAAGAGATCCAAACTCTTCTTTTGTTAATACGTGTAGTAAGAGATCCAAACTCTTGAAGGATCTCTTACCACTCATATTACTTTTTGTAGAAATGATATTTAGTCGTTGGGTAGTTACTGTAACTCTATCCTGTCATGACTACATTCATATCCTGGCGAAATCAATATTGACTACTTTTGGTTAAATTCGTATGACAGAAGTTTCACTCCATTTTGTACCCCTTGACCCCACTTGTTATTCTTCCATATTTATCATGACAGATTCAATATGGTTTCAAATAACCTACCGACCGACATGAGTGGCATCTGAATAACACATAGGAAAAACATAAACCATCCTCGGCCATACATAACATGCTTCATAAAGCACTACATTTACGTGACATTATTAAGTCACTACATGACATTATATATTCACGACACTAACATGCATTACCACAATAGTTGTAGTAAAGATGTTCAACACAACTAATTTAAACCAACAAAACCATCACCATAGAGTTACATTCTTCAAATTCAAAATAATACTAAAAACAGACATCTAAGCTTTGAATATGGTAACGTTGTATATAACATTGCGGTAACTGACTATTTCAAACACACATGCATCGTTGATTTCCAATTCATTGTATATTACAAATTGCCTCCAGCATGTGCCAAATCTGTAGCGATTCCCACTTTTTGCGACAGACACAGGCCAAGCAGCCATACCACAATCCAGGATGACTTCAGTGGTTCTTGCAGAACTCAAGAATTTGATAGCATGTTTGCTCGGGATACCCTGCATATCAGTAAGTGCATTGCAAGTTGATATTATGAAGTAATCTGAATCAAACATTTACATGATAAAGGATACAGTGCCTACCAGACGATAGTCGCCCTGGACATTGGTTTGTTTCATTAAAACAATGAAACTATTGTTCTTGTCACATGGAAAAGCTTGAGCTCTTTGTATTGCTGATGTTAGTTCATCTGCAACATCTCCAACATCTTCATCATCATCAACATCTCCATCATCTTCAATATCCTCATCATCTTCAAGAATAATTGGGTGGTCGCCACTGTTGTACTCTCCAGTACTGTAAGTGGTATAACTGTTGTCTTCGACTAAGTCGGATTTAGAGCTGATATAAATCACATTGTTCGTCATCCTATTAACAGCACCAGACAGAAAAAGACTTTGATTCAATACAGTAAAGCAAATATCATACCCAGTTCCAAAGATAGACTTTCATGGAAACTCAGAATATCACTTTAGCAACTCGATGTGTTCGAATCCAAGATAAACTTATTGAAACCATTTAAAAATAACCATGTATAATAATACCTAGACTTCCTTTTTCGTGAGTTAAATGGTGTTGATTGTGGTTGAACTCTCTCCAAATGGGGTCAATTTGATTCCGGCTTCTCAATCCCGACAAACCCTAGAAATCTTACCCAAACTGAGATAGATGAAATGAAGTAAAACCCGTTTTGGAACAATATATAATATTTTGTTAAATCGGGTTCATAACAAAGTTTTTAATATAATTGTTAATCCGATCAAAAATTGGGCCTAATATGGCATTGTGTGCTCCAAGGAACTGCTCAGAAATTGGGCCTAATATGGCATTTTGGGCATGTCATTCTTTTTTTTTTCTTGCTCAAGATTTCTGTGAACATTTTTTTATATTATATTAGATAGTAACCAATAGCCCATATTATTAACTCATTTGGGAGTTAGTACAGTTAATATCCTGTTACAGTAAGTTATGTATCCCATACCCCTCTTACATTCATCTTGTCATGCTACTTTGTAATATGTATATTATAAAGTCAGTCAATGTCTCTATTTTATTTTACACAACTGTCATTTTACAAAACTGTCGTTTAACTGCCAGGTAAACAATCATGTCATACTAACTGTATTGGCATGTCGTCTTTAATATGGTTTTAAATTGCGCGACTATCATAAAGTACTATATTATATAAAACGAAAATACATAACATGCTTCATAAAGCACTACATTTACGTGACATTATATAGTCACAACATGACATTATATGGTCATTACACTAACATGCATTCCAAAATACTTGATAACCTACTAAATACTATGTGACATTACATAGTCACTACACTAAATTACTACCCTAAAATACTAAATATTACATAAACACTGATGCGGAAGAGACCGATGAGTCTGGGCCGTCGCGTTGCGGAAGTTCTTGAACAATATCTCCGATCACGACATATATGTTAATGAATGTCACGGTTCTACCAAGGGCTGCAAGGACGGCTGCGTCTCCACGGTTCTGCAAGGCCCTCAAGGTACGAGGGCCGCTGTGGGGGCACAACTTCGAAGAAGTAGGAAGCGTCGCGTTCGTAATTGTTAAAATGATAAAGTTGGTTAATGAGCCACCAAACATCCTTTACAATTTCAGCCAAAGGACACCAGTTTTGGGTCGTGCCACCTTCGTAGTAGTGGGTCGAATTTCTGGCCATTGCTCCCCTCGAAGGGAGCATTCTCCCTCCTGTATAGACGGTGGTAAACACCTTGTGTTCGTACGGCTGATCATCCATGGAAACGAAGGAATAGTAGGGAATTTTGATTTGTGTAGAAGGTGGAAGATGTTGGGAAGAGTTGTGGATGAGGAAATGTGACTACGGAAGAGGGGGTATATAAACAGGTTTTGGGTTGGTTGGCAGTTATAGATACATTTATGAAGGTGCTCTTCTATCTTCTTAATTTAATTACTAGTGTTAATGTCCTGTCACAGTTACCTATATATCCTGTCTAATCAGCGCAAATTGGAGTTGGTGGGCAGTTACGGCTAACTTTATGACGGTTTGTAGTTTTTTATTGTCTCTTCTCAAAAAGGAGTTAGTAGAGTTAATACCCTGTTACAATTAGTTGTGTATCCCACATCCCTCTTACATTCATCTTGTCATGCTACTTCTTAATATGTATTATATGAAGTCAGATATGAAGTCAGACAATGTCCCTATATTATTTTACGCAACTGTCATTCAAATGCCATTTAAGTGCCATGTAACTGCCATTTAACCTACACGCACATAACTGCCATTTAACTGGCATTCAACTAACACATCTATAAATAAGTTGTTGTAACATTGTACGTAATCTAAGCAAATGTCTTCCAAAACATCCCATTGTATGTAATCTAAGAAAATGCCATCCAAATCACAAAAATAACCTAATGTTTTATCCAAACATCCAATTTAAACGCTGGGGTTCCTTAGGCTCAACCTCTACACCCCGTCAAACACGCTGTGAGCCATGTCGCTCTTGAAGCCGTCGATAAATTTGTCTGCCACAACCTCAAGATTTTTCCAACCAGCACTAAGCAACTCGATGTGTTTTAGAGTGTATATACCACATTCATGACTACGAACACAAAATGCAATAAAGTTACTTAGATGGAGTATATAATAAAATTGGTAAGGGGATTGATATTTTGACTTACCCACGCTTGTTCTGCTTCAGTCCTTGAATTCTTGAAAATTTAATATCTTAAGTAGCCGGATGTTCAAATTTCTTGGCAAGAGGCGGGTACTGTGTCATGAAGTGAGGAAGAAACCTTAAAACCCCATGCAGCCAGGTCTCTACGAACAAGTTAGTGTTCAGATCCACATTATAATCATATACATTTGCTTGCCATTGCTGCAGATCGATCTCTACAGCCACCCAATGTATGTTATCGATGTTGAAGGGGACATAAATGAAGTCCAGATCATCCCAACTGGACCCATAAACTTTAGGCCGATCTCCCCTAAAGTATTCAAGTGCACGTTCAGGTATAGGTGGAACAGTGCATGCATTTTTGACATAGTATCTATATGCATCTGTATAAATAGCAGCCCAGAAAACGTCCAATACTGTGGCCTTGCGTTTAACTTCAGACTCCAGAAGAGCCTTACAGATATAACAACAAACTTCATCGATTTGCTTCAGAAAATATAATTCATCTTGTTAGACATTGCAACAATTCACAACAGTAAACTAATTTGACATCATAAGTAAATAACTTACACCATCTTCCAACCAAGCTTTTGGTTCCAGTATTAGACCAAACCAGTCCTTGTCCATCGTTTGACCACACAGTCCAACTCTTGGCTCAGAGCTGAAAAATAACGAAGGCGTAATTAAATCCATGAAAGTTAGTTGAACATTATTAAATCCGTGAGATACTAACCTTTCATCATCCATCCATTACAGCAAAGCAGTCATCTCCTTCACCTATGAATTCTTGGTTATCTTCTTCACAGTTTTCCCCTTTTTCTCATCTATGTAAGGTGTTAATTTTTTGGCGGATGGCTTCGTGATACGACTAGGAAGAACCCTCTTCGGTTGGAGATGCTGCTTCCGTTTATTTTTGGGTTTTGCCTTGGTGGATAAATCAACCACATCGGCTAGCACTGAAAGAGGTTCATTAACCTCTGCTGTGGTTAGCTCATGCTGGGTAGCCTCCGGTGCTCCTTCAAGATCATTAGTAAAATCATGCTCATGGTCCTTTTCACCATCGCCAACCTTTTTATTTAGGTCTTGGACAATGGCCATTACAACATCCGCACCCTCAATCATTGTTACCCTCAATAGAATTATCAAAATCTTGCAATCATAATAACCATGTCAAACTACTGACATACATGAGCAAAAATCCTGTCACCATGCCAGACTTTCTCTTGTAAAACATATAAACTCCCATCAGACACTAAAAATCTTGTCACCTCGTACAAATAATGATGTCATAGTAGTATTGATAATATGATAATCTTCATATGAGCATATTCATACCTCTTTACCTTCAACCTCTACCTTCTCCACCTCAGCCTTCTGAACTTCAGCCTCCTGAACCTCAACCTCTACCTTCTCCACCTCAGCCTCCTGAACTTCAGCCTCTACCTTCTCCTCCTCATCATCTTTGTCACCACCCTCACCATCACTCTCATTATCCTCATCAGCATCACCAACTTCATTATCCTCATCAGAAACTTCATCATCATCATCATGACTTGCAAACTCAGCCTCTACCTTCTCTTTCTCATCCTCTTTGTCACCACCCTCATCATCACTCTCATTATCCTCATCAGCATCACCAACTTCATCATCATCATGACTTGCAAACTCAGCCTCTACCTTGTCCTCCTCCTTCGCTTTGTCACCACCCTGGCGAAGTTCTTCATTGTCATTACCCTCATCACCATCACCAACTTCATCATCACCATCATCATCATCATCATCATCATCATCATCATCATCATCATCATCATCATCATCATCATCATCATCATCATCATCATTATCCTCACTCTCAACCTCTTTACCCTCAACCTCCTTATCCTCTACCTCCTCATCCTCTGTTTCCTGGTCATCCTTATAAACTTCCTCCTCTTCCTCATCAGACTCATCATAGGATTCAAAATCATCCTCATCCTCATCCGAATACCTCTTTGGTTTCCTCTTACTCTTGAGCTTAGGCACCTCATCCTGCTTTGATACCCTATTTTCCAGCCTTCCCATCCTGTCAAGCACTGCTTTTTCCATCCTCTTCATCACTCTGAACATTTGACTTATCACCTCTGACAAATGCATAGATGCATTACTCGGGATCGTTCCATCTTTTCCTTGCTTCCCCTTCCCCTTCTTTTTCAAACCCTTCATTGCTTCCTTCACAATCTTGTCAAAATGCGGGTCATCATTTTCAACAACATAGTAGCAGTCGGACAACTTATCCACCTCATCCTCATCGGGAATAAGAATGGGCTTAACCATATGTGTAGGATCAGCCAAACACAACTCCAACACTCCATGTTCAGGGGCTTCATCTGAAAACCAATGAAGACCTCGAGGCATTGCAGATTCACTCAACTTTGATGCAAATTGGAGACCAAATGTTGGCACAACTTCCCATACCCATATCTACAATAACAAGCGGTTTGAGAATTAGCAAATTAAGATACATTAAATCATTATCTCATGTCACCCTATAATTTAAATCAGGTCACCATAAAACTATCTGGAATGCATAAAAAACTATGTTGGAAGACTAGTATGTTGTTTCAATCAAACAACAAATAACATCCTGCATATTCACCATGATCATGTCACCCTGTATTCAAACATTCGGTCATAGTATAGCATAAAGTATACTACTATGCTGCAAATAAAACACACTCAGTAATTCATATTTGAACCATTAAAAAATTATAATATAACTACCTGAAACACAACTGGCATGCCTTGAATGGAATATGGAATTCTTGGTGCGTTGAAGAGTAGCTTTGCCTTCTCTACTATTTGCATCCTTTTGGCCAATGATGTGGTCAATGACTTGTGAAGCTCTTCATAAGCAACCCTTCCCCATGGATAATCCCAAAACTTATCCACATTCTCCAACAGCCTAACATGTAGCGGCTTCACTAGCCTCTTCTTATCCCCTCCCAGCAACAGACCCTCAACTATCAACAACAGTGCCAACTTCAGTTTGTAGTTGTCCAACTCACGATGTTCTTTGAATCTGTTGTAAACATCTTGTACTGTCGTCTTAGGACCACAAGGACTACCAAAAAAACACTCCATTACTGGCCGGTCAGCTTTAGTATCCACAAATGGAATTTCACCACAATTCAGTCCACTTATGAGAGAAAATTCCTTGATCGAAAACCTCAACTCTTTCCCTGCCACCTCATACCAAAACTCCCAATTCTTTTTTGTTTCAAGTTGCTTAAATATAACTGCATGCAATGTTTGTGAAGAAAATGATACCCGCTGCAACATTTTCAAAACTTTTCCAAACGGGCCATCCAAAACTCGTTGCCAATCCGCATGTGTGAACTTGTTTTCAATCTCACGAACAAAGTGCACCCTACAGTTGATGTTAATTATTTCGTAGAAAGGTTCCCCTCTGAAATAACTGTACCTAATCTGCAAACCAAATGAAAAAAAAACCATAAACAAATGAAATCGAACCATTTGAGAAGCCTGAGAGGACATAGAAACAAAAAAACCTAAACAAATACTCCCGATACAAATTAAACCATTTCAGAAGTGTGACAGGACAATTGAAAAAATACCCTAAACAAATTGAACCATTTCAGAAGCCTGACAAGACAATTGAAAAATACCCTAAGCCCTAAACAGAAAATGTAGACAACTTACACCCCCTTTAAAGATTAAGGGTTTTTTCACCTTTACTGTTTTCGCTTTTGGCCTCGACCTCTCCTTCCCGTATTTTTTTGCTATGGTATTGTCACAAGTTTTTTCCTCTTTCACCTGCACTTCGTCTCTATGCTTTTTCTTCTTTCAAACCTGCATGTCGTCTTCTTTTCTCTTCCTTTTCTCTCCGCTCTTCTTTGGGGTCGATTCTTTACCGCCTCTAAGCACTGCCATTTTTTAGGGGGGGGGGGGTTTTGTAACGCGGTTCAAAGGTTAAGGAAACATTTGCGGAGGGGCGAGTAAGTAAAAATGGAGTTGTAGAGTCGCAATAATGAGAAAGATGGAGGGAGTAAGTAAGAAAATATGGAGCTGGACTTGGTAAGAAAAAATGGACTTCAAGAGTAAGCAAAAATCGAGTTTAGCGTTAATAGGGAAAGATGGAGGAGTTGAAGAGTCGCCTTCTGGGGAAGAAGAAAATGTCTGATAACAATGATGGATGTTGCAGAGTCGCATTAATGGGGATGAAGCTTCGGGAATATCTTCTTTTGGAGGGAATTTTGGGAGAATTGGAAGGTAAACAGGGAGGGAATTTGGCGAGAATTCGAAGAAAGGTAAACAGGGTTTAGTCTTACCTTTTTATTCCAATTTAAATATTATTAAAAGGTCAACAGAATGGTAAACACAAACAAATAATATTAAAAAAATCTTTTTTACCCCAAAACAACAAAAACAAAAGGAAAACAAAAGGATAATTTCGACAATAGGATTATACAATGTGACAAAAAACATATGTACGCAAAATATAAAGAAACTTCACTGACATGAGTTATGAACAAGACTGACATGAAGTATGCATCTACAACGAAGTAGCAAAGAAAAAAATGCACCAACCAATTTTGCTAGATTTCCAAAATAATTTCAACACAAGTTATTGTCAACAAGACAAGTCAATTCTAGCAAAAACCACCCAAGAAAGAATCATACCACACTATCCCAACTACAATGAAGATTACATGAAAGTGAATAAGATATCCTTCACTAGTCAAACCACTTCATATCGAAAATACTAACGACTATTCTTTTTCTGTACTGATCCACAAATTTGTCACCCACATTCACGATGTTTTGACGTCCGGAACTTAGCATTTCTATGTACTTGATCGTGAAGATGCCACAATTGCCTCTGCACACAAGTAAAAGATGTAGTTGGTTTCTTGATATTATAACCAATTTCACACCAAAAATTGAACAATTGATGTAAATAACTTACCCTCTCTTGTTTCTCTCCAATGTAGGAACACGAATCACATTTAGGGGATTTTTCCCCCTATCTTCATAAATTGTTGCCAAGGGCTCATACTGTGTTATCATGACATGAAGAATATATGTCAACCCTGCAAGGAACCTATGGACGTCCGACAATTTGAACAAATTGACGTCGGGATCGTATACAGTGACATACCATTTACTTAGTTGTATCTCCAGAGCTACCCAATGTTTCTCCTTGAAATTGAAGGGGAGGTATATACGATCCACGTCCTTCCAATCCTTCCCATGAAGTGCAGGCAGTTCCCCACGCAGGTATCTCATCTTAGATTGATCAGCAACATAACTTTGCTTATCTAAAAACCATCTATTCATTTCCTTGTCCAACTTATGCTGAAAATATGTGTCCAATATTGCCACTAGTTTGTCACGCACACGACAGCCAAGATAATACATACATTCATCCAAGTGCTACAAACCAAAAATATAATATGTCATACCAGAAATTGAAGACTTGTTGCACGCCACGATAATTTATATAAATAATGAAAGAGGCTTACCGGAGAACTCAACCACCCCATTGGTTGCAACAATTTCTCAAAAAATTCCTTCTGTAGATGTTCTCCAGTTGGAGAAACAATTTCCTCACTACATCATAACATTGTTTAATTAACAACATCTCAAACACACGTTCATATCATCAAGACAGGAGGGACAACTTCCTAACCTTTCCTTCGAGTCTAACCAACGACACAATCTAGTCGTGTCTGAAATACCTTTGGACGTTGAAACCTTGCATCGTTTAGGATTATCGGATTCTCTTGTAACACCCCCAAATCTTAACCCATTTGGAAAGGTATTACCGCCAGTGACCTCGGTTTTCCTCACCGAAGCCACCCAAGGCTTTACCGTTTAAATACAATCCATGAAACACTTATGATACAAAATCATCATAATATTCGATTAAGCATGAGACCCGGAATTACATCCCAATTCCGAATAGGACAAAATATAGAGTTAAACAAAATACAGAGTAAATAAGTTACAGCGGAAGTCTTTCTTAAAATATTACAAAAAGGGTTGTGATCATCATGATCACCTGCCCAAGGTTCTCAACCTGATTAAAACATTAAGAACATCCAAAAACCACCGTCGTCTTCATAGTCATTCTAGTCTCCTCATATATGCGCTCTATCTGATGTGCCGAATCGAACGGATGACACCAGCCAACCATGCAGAGAACAATTTTGGTTGGTTAGTCTAATGAAAGACTATGCAAGGGCACACAGCAGAAGGTTCTAAGTAGTCGTATTAGGTTAGACTCATCGTCCCTCGAATAATAGTCGAGTATGCTAGTCAACCACTATACTCTACTGAATATATGAAATTGCATGATCAAGAGAAGATTCCAACAGAAATGAATCTTATCGGAATATCCAAGAGAAGACTCCAAGAGATTGAGTCTTTTAGGAAGCATGACAAAGTCTGGAACATTTAAAGAATCACAGAATTACAGTATCGCATTCGAGCGACTAAAAGTTAAGACGAGTTTTCCTAGCTGCACTAGCGCCTAGCTGCACTACTCGCCTAGGGTATATTAATTATGTGCGACAACGGCACTTATCTTATGATATTCTCAAACGCACAACACGTTATAAGCTTTTAAATGTATATATCTCATGGATCCTATACATATAGTATTAGGTGGGGCTTTGCCACCTCTCTACTAGATTCCGAGATTTGTGACACCAGCTAAGTGTACCCCCTCTATACTCGTGTATCAGAGGTTAGGTCATGACCGTCCATATGGTATTAGGTGGGGTCTTGCCACCTCTCTACCAAATTATAAAGAAATGACTGGATTCCAACGAGTCCAACGTTCTTGACTACTAGTGCTAACTAAACAGTTCACGCACAACAATAGTCCACAATAAATCCACATAAATGCTCTCAAGGCTATCAACATAAATATATATTCATAATAGCATTGTTCTAACAAATATACAACCTATTATAATATCATATTTAAATCACATAACTATAATAGCGTTGTTCTAGCAGATATACAACCTATTATAATATCATATTTTAGTTTTCCAAAACAATTAACAAAACTGTTCCCAGACGAACACAGTATTCATTCCAAATTAATTACTCAATTAAACAACTGATAATTAATGGAAACATGGAATGATAAGCAAGAGCGAACCGTCACTTGCCTTAAATCCGCTGAAGCTTAAACGAAGCTAGGTACGACGACGGCTGGTTTCCGGGCTCGAAGCAGGGACAGATCTGGCAACACAGATTCCTTTGGATCGACCCATAAAGAAACCCTAAGTTAGATTCTACAACAACGAGTACGAATCTAAAGAATAACGAAAGGAATCGAAAGGAAAGAAGCCCGATCGAAACCACAGAAGCCAAGGCTGAAACAAGCCAAAAGCTTCTGGGCGGCGGTCGCCGCCAGCCTTACGGCGGGCGCCGCTACGAACATCAGAAATATACACGAGAGGCAAAAACTCACCGATGTCGAGTGTTTTGCTTCTCCTTTCCTTTGCTTTGGATTCTAAGCTTCTAAGGGCTTCCAAGGCTTCTCTTTGCAACTGGAATAACACCCAATGGAACTCCGATGATCGATATCGAAAACTCCGACGAGAGCTTAATTCCGACGAGATGATTTAAGTGAGATTTGAGCTTCGTTTCTGTGCTCAATCCGATCCCAATCCATCTCCTTTTATAGCCTCAAGCCAAGGGAACAAGAAATGACAAGCCATGCACGTGGAGGGCCGAGATCAAGCCATCCCCCGGTCGCCGACAAGCACTATGCCTACGCCTGCAACAGGGACGGCGGTCGCCGATGTCGGCAAGAGGTTGCCACTTTGAAAGGTCTCTTACGGCGGTCGCCATTTTTTCTGGCGGCGGTCGCCGCATCCTAGGCCACTTGCACAGGATGATGAGGATGACATCGGCTACTTGGCGGTGGTCGCCGCTAGCCTTACGACGGTCGCCACCAAGGCCATTTTGCATCCGATTAGCCTTGGATTAGCTTTGGCCTTAGCCCGGGATAAATAATAATTGTACACGAACGAGTATTAAGTCCCAAAATACGTCGACTGTATATTATTTCACTTAGAAAAATATTACAGAGATTAAGCACATTATAGAATGTCTTTCTGTCTCCGAAATTAAATCGACGTACACAACAGACGTTCAGGTAATTTCCAAAATACCCTTACAGAAATACGGGGTATCACATCACCTCCCCCTTAAAAGAAGTTTCGACCCCGAAACTTAGGTCGCAAATAACTCGGGAAAACGTCTGAGCATATCTGCTTCAGTTTCCCTTGTTTCCCAAGTAATTTCTTCTGTCCCTGACTTAGACCACATAATTCGTACCAACGGTATGATCTTGTTGCGCAATTGCTTCTCACAACGCTCGAGAATATGCACAGGCATCCCTTCGTAGGTACCATTTGCTTGAATCTCGATGTCCTCATAGCTCAGCACATGAGATTCATCTGGCACATATTTCCTTAGCAAGGATACGTGGAACACATTATGCACTGGGTGTGCCGATGGCGGCAATGCCAAGCGGTACGCTAGAGATCCCACTCTATCAAGAATCTCGAATGGTCCCACGTAGCGAGGATTAAGCTTCCCATGCTTACCAAATCTGAACACACCCTTGGATGGGGATACTTTGACAAATACTTTGTCACCAACCTCGAACTCGACAGGTCTACGCTTCCGATCCGCGTAAGACTTCTGTCGACTCTGGGCGGTCAACATTCTTTGTCTAATCAAAACAATGTCCGAAGTTGTTCTCTCGACCAACTCTGGTCCGAGCAGAATCTTGTCGGCATTCTCATCCCAACAAATCGGAGATCTGTACTTTTGACCGTACAAAGCCTTGAATGGAGCCATCTTGATAGTAGCATGCCAGCTATTATTGTATGTGAACTCAATCAGACTCAGGCTGTCCCTCCAGCTAGTCGGACGATCGAGTACACAAGTTCTCAGCATATCCTATCGCCATATGCTATACTTGTACTAACTCGTGACCATTCTCAAAGTTATGATCACCATAATAGATTCGCTATACTAATTTTGAGAATACATATTCTCTTACTCTTATTTCTAAACTTCTCTCGAAGTAAATACCCTAACCTCCTTAGGTTGGTATCCTTAACCAGTTTGGTCTACAATCCTTACTCTCGATAGAATAGATGTAATCATCTACATGATTACAATTGCCTTAACCAGAGTATCCTTACAAAAATCTCCAATGTAACCTTGTTGTCATGCATTCTTCCTCCGGAAGACCTTAATGTCCTTTCATAGAAGAATACAACATCTTTCTACTAACCTTCTTTCGACAATTCGGTCCTTGAATATATACTTAGAAATCAACAGTACTACAACTTAGTACTTCCACCTATCATACAGACCTTACATAAACGATTCACTTGTTACCCTTATCATATCCGGCCCTTATGCCATATATTTATCTCACAATCTATGCTCATGTGATCCCATAATTAGCAATACCACAATCTATGCCAGATTACCACAACATGATTCACTAATCCATTCCATAGGATTATACCCTTGTCTCACCCGAACGTTTTATAAGATTACCTTAACCAACGTGGGTTGCCCCTTTTTCTCAAGTCCACTTGATCTCATCCGCAACCTTATATCTATATATTATACCTTTAATAGGAGAATACGCATCTCCCTCACAATTTCCTTATATGCAAAATCCCAAAGTTCACATCTTAATTCCTTATAATCCAATTGTCAACTCTTAGTAACCTCAAAACATTACATCCTCAATTTCCTTAAAGGTACCTCTTACTATTCCATCAATTATCTGGAAGTAAGTTTGACCTTATGTCATTTCTAACTTAAATCCTTTAAGATTCCCATACTTTCTCCAAGAATAATCACAACATTTATTCGTATGCTCCTCAACCCAATCACATGAGAGCTTACTCCTATTTTCTCAAAGTATCGAATTGCTAAATGATTCATTACCAACCGAATCGATCACTTGCATCTTAATCCTTCAATAGATGTACACGAGTAACATTGTTACTTTACTCCTTAAGCATACATAAACTTAATCTATGTACTAAATCCTTCAGTTTATCGAAATCATCAACATGATCGATCCCTAAACTGAAATCCTTCCATTTAAGTGGCCTCTTCCTTAATACAGTAACTTCATAACCTGATCTTTCCAATAAGGGTTGTACCATACGCCTTATGGATGGCCCAATCACATAAAGTCCAAATATCGAATCTTGTAAATTCTCAAGTGTCATAACTCTTTATTCCTCGAAAGCACAACATTCTAACTCCAATCCTTTGGCCTACTTAAATTTGGCCCTAAAATTCACTGCCAACTCAGGCCTCTAGTTTCTTCGAAACAGGATCACAATCAATCAATTAGCACAGTTGTGCCTAATCACTTATTTCCTTAATCGTGACATCAAATCGCCATAATAGACATCAATCATTGTCTGTCTAATCCTTATATTGCTTCTCTAAAGGAAGTCTCATAACAGACCCCAAAACGAAACTTCGAATAGATCTTTCAAAATAATACTTATGACTTTGCACACTTGGCTTTTCAAAAGCAACCCTTAACCATTGGTCCTACACCGGTTGTATCCACAACTCTGAACTCTAAAGTCCTACTCAAGGTCGTAATAGAGGAAACGAGTTCCCTATGAACTATCTCTCTTATACATTTCCCTTTAGTAGCACTAATACTGGTGCAGAGGTCAGACACTGTTTCAATTCCTGAAAACTGGCCTCGCACTTGTCATTCCAGACAAATTTCTTATGGACCTTGCGGAGCAGACCGGTCATAGGTAGAGCGATCTTCGAAAATTCCTCTACGAATCGTCTATAATATCCGGCAAGTCCAAGAAAACTATGCACCTCCTTCACGTTCTGAGGCTGCTTCCAATTAGCCACCGTTTCAATTTTCTAGGGATCAACCATAACCCCATTCTCATTGATCACATGGCCTAAGAAAGCCACTTCTCTCATCCAAAAGTCACACTTAGACAATTTAGCATACATCTCATTTTGTCTAAGGACTGATAAGGCAATCCGCAGATGTTCCTCGTGAACCTCTTTATTCGGAGAATAGATCAGAATGTCGTCGATGAAGACCACCACGAACTTGTCCAAGTACTGGTGAAAGCATCGATTCATCAGATTCATGAAGACTGCTGGAGCATTCGTAAGTCCAAAAGGCATTACTACGAACTCGTAGTGACCATATCTGGTCCGGAACGCAGTTCCAAGAATGTCTTTCTTACGAATCCTCAACTGATGATAACCCGATCTCAGGTCGATCTTGGAGAAAAAAATTTCTCCTTGTAACTGATCCAACAGATCATCAATCATTGGCAAAGGATATTTATTAATAGGAAGGTTTACAACGAAAGACTCACAAGCTTCGTCGCACACTAATCCTAACTTACTAACACAACTATCCGAAATAAAGGAATGGGTAGCACCCGAATCAAACAGAATGCACACTGAAGTAGAATAAAGGTATAAAGTACCTTGTGCAATTGGAGCGTTAGGTCCATCCGCCTCACGCATCTCGTACAGGCGTTGACCGTGACCTCCAGAAGCAATTGGGGCTTTTCCCTTATTCTGAGCAGTTGTTTGCATTGACGGACTAGGAGTCTCAGCTGGCTTGAACCTGGGCCGGTTATTCTGATTAACTGACCCATATTGTGACTCCATTCCCTTCTGCTTTCCCTGCTGACAGAATTTCTGCATATGGCCTCCACGACCACATTCAAAGCATAACTTCTTCTCCTTTGGGCACACAATGCTCTTGTGCCCCGCAGCACCACAATTATAGCACTGGACTGGATTCTTGCTCTGGCCCATCTGCTGCGTTGACCCTCCTTGAGTCGTGTCCGTCTTTGCTCGACCAAACTTAACAAGGTTAGACGGTGGCGTAGGTCGCTTGAATCCACTCCCTTGATTATGCATCGATCTTTGCCGATTGCATCTTTTGGTTGACTCCTCCAGAGTCACCTCCAATTTGTAGGCTGCATCCACATACTGCTCCAGAGTAGAGTATGTATGGTGCACCATCATTGGCTTGATATATGGTCTCATCCACTCATGGAAATACCAGATTTTCTGTGCCTCGCTGGATATCTAAGGTCCAGCGTACTGTAACAGATGGTTGAACTTGGTCGCAAGCTCGGTTACCTTCAATCCATCCGTTTTAGGGTACAAAAACTCCTTGTGTTTCTCCTCCCTCATATCACGAGAGAAGAAACGGTATGTCATCTTTGTCTTGAACATCTCCTAGTTCAAAACAGGACTTTCAGCTAAGCCGGTACTCTCCCACCACTCACTAGCCTCTTCCTTCAACTGAAGAGAAGCTATATGTACTTTCTCAGCTTCAGTACAATCCACATTGCGGAACAGCCGCTCCATGTGGAAAAACCAATGGGTCACCCTGACCGGTTCTCCTTTTCCGTTGTAGCTATCAGGCCTCATGGAATTAATGGTCTTCAGCGCACGACCATAATTGTCCCGAGTCCTGACTGCATTCTCTTGGAATACACGGATCACTGGCTCCTCAAATCTGGGAACCGATGGAGGTATTGGCACACCTTGTGTCTGCGGCACACCTGGTCATAGTATATCAGTTATTGTCTGCATAACCATTCCTCGAAATGCTTCCATTACAGCAGCATCTAATACTATTGGAGCGTTGGTCTGACCTTGACCATTGCCCCACTAGTGGAAAAAACCCTTATAGAGGCGGGCTTTTTTACACTTATTGAGGCGAACACCGTTCGCTTCAACTGAGGGGGCTGTAACAAGTAGGAATACTTTTTGAGGCGGGCATTTTACGCCTCTAAAAGGACCTTATTGAGGCGGGCCTCCGAAGCCCGCCTCAATAAGTCCCTCACTTCGGCGCCAAAATGAGGGACTTGTTGAGGCGGGCTTCGGAGGCCCGCCTCAACAAGTCGCATTTTCCCACCTTTTAGCCCGGATCTGGGTAAGTCCGGGCTAAAAAGCATTGTGTTTGAACAAAAAAAAACTGGACATTTTAGCCCGGATCTCTTCCACATCCGGGCTAAAAAGTCCAATTTTTTGCAAAACAAATCTGCAAAAAAATCCAATCACAGCGGTATACTTTCTGCAAATAAATTCTTGATCCAAAATTAACAATTTGATGTTTTTAACAATATGAAGGAAAATAAAATACTGTGAACAACAAACATGACATTCAACAATTTGATGTTTTTAATACCAAAATAGAAGTTACAAAGTTTATCACACTAAAGGCAGCTTTTTAATGAATTCAACAATTTTTAGAAGATTTTGTTCAATATCTTATCGGAAGCAATCCAACTATTATAAACAAAGATAAGCAGGCATGGTCATCAAGTTCTACCACTTGATCTGTCACCACTAAGTAGAAAAGTCATCCTCCACAAACATGCAAACTGAACCCAGGTTATTGTCTCAGAAAATAAGACTTTACACCCAGTTGAATCCATGTCAAATGCTACCATAAAAGTTAGAGAAAACCTAAAGCAATAAATTGACATAAACCTCATCAAGCAATTCGTAAATGTCAGGTACCTGGTGAAGAAGTGCAAATGGCCGAGGATGGGGTCACTGGTGATCTACATTCAACTGACCTGGGAGGTACAAGAATGTTGATGGTCCTGATGATTTTCAAATGAAGAATTCAAGCACGTTATGCGCAGGAAGTATAGAGCTAATGAGGACAAATATAACCCCAATTCAGCATCTTGTTCTGTGTGGCAGCATGATCAATTTCAAGTCATTGTTGACTGTAAAAGTTCTCAATATTCTGTTAGTGTTGGGTATCATAGTTTTGAGACATTCACGAAAATAACATAGCTGAAGTCTCTTAGGGTACACATTTCGTAGAAAAAGTTGGGAGTCTATCATTTTATGTATCACCTTATAACTTCACTCATATTTAATGATTTTCAAAAGGGAGTTGTCGAAAACAATGAGAAAGGAATCATTAAATATACTATTACTACAAATAACACATAGAATAATATGGATGCAAACACTTAAATAAAATGACCACATGTGTAAAACGTCAATATCAGACATTAAGTAATTCTATAACAGTCTTGTGATTCGATTATTGTTCAATATCAGACATTAAGATCTTGTTAGTAACAGCCTCGAAGAAATCAGGCTGCAAAACCTGTTTGGAAAAAAACACTGATAGTATGCATATTATCACAAAAACAAAAATATTCAGTCAAATAGCACAAGAGAAGTTGTTGCATGTATAATTTATAATATTGATAGAACAATTGCTAAGATCAGACAAGGACATGAAACTCTGAAATGAGTGTTTAGTTTTATCAAGCTGAAGAATGTTGGAATGAGCTATATAACAACAAGAAACTTACCAGCACTTTACAAGAGCTATATAACAACTGTACAAGGTATGATGAAAACTAACCAAAAGATTCTGAGGTTTCACATCTCTATGGCAAACACCAGGAACTGTATGCATGTACGCTAATCCCCGAAATATCTGTCGAAATAAACTACACTTGCTTTAAAAGAGCTATATACAACAGATAATTACAGAAGAAAACAAAAAAGCTACAAACAGGGAGAAAGAAGGAAACGTAACATGCTTAGTACCTGATACGTATAAAGTTTAACATAGATAAGTGGCATTATTTGGTTGATGTTGTTGTAATGCTTAAGTACATTATACAAAGACTCTGGTACATTATACAAAGCCTATATAATCAGTAAAACGATAAAAAAAGATTTGAAAGCTCAAATAGACAAAGCCTGAAGGCACCAATTGAATCAACAACAGAACAGAAAATAATAACTCAGAAACGGAAGCCAAGCCAAGCGCTATCGGGCATGTATAACGTAAGCCTTTTTTTTATCAATGGCAGTGACCACCAAGGAGGTGTTAAGATCAAGCTCATCTCTATTGAAGGAAGCATCAATTTCTCTATATAACAAGATGACAAATGTAATTGTAGGGATTACGAAGATTGCATGAAAATACCTCAAATTTCCTTAGCCTACACCCAGGTTACATTCAACAAGCTATAGGTAACATTCATCCATGTGATTGCATATGCCTTTACTCATGGGTATTGGAACATATGAAGGAAGTAGCATCGGGACTTTCACAATTTTGTGTAAACAGGTAAAAAAAAAGGCGGAATCCCGTCTCTTGCAAATTTCAAACTCATCATATACAGTTCAACAAATCAATCCAAAAGAGCTAACCACCATCCAGCAATAGTACATGTGAGCATAAATTTTTAGAATGTGACAACTCAAGGGGAAAAAATCCTTTATCTATACAAAAATAGCAGCTTACCTTGCAAAAATTGTATCATATCCATTACAGGCCCGTTTCAGAAAAGTTCAGAAGGCAAAAAATCCAACCAGAACCTCATATTAAGCATATTTCACATAGAAGAAGACAGATAAGCAATCAACAATAAGGACCAAATATAGAGAAGGTAGACTGAGCAAAAATAATATGGAGAAGGTAAACAATCAAAACCTATTATGGATATTGTCAACAATCTTAGAAGTGACATAACCACCTCTAGAGGCCCCACTCACAGTCTCACAACATTAGTGTGCTGACAATCAAGTAACTTGGAGCAAAATTAAAACATCACTTGGTGAATGCCCAAATTGATTGACAAATCTAATATGCTCTCATCACTGAGCGCAGGCCTACCACAGTGGGCTACGAGAAGTTGAACTCTATGCTTCTCATCACTAAACAAAGACAAAAGCTTGGCTACACAATCAAATCTGCACAGCACAATCACAAGTTCAATATAAAGAGACTCCACTAATACTAATGACACTACGTTGAGGCGTATAGTGAGGGACTTGTTGATTTCTTGACACTACGTTGAATTTAAAAGCTCTACATTTGCACAAGTGAAAAATGATGTTGCAAATAAAAAGGATTACACAAACAACTCATTAACTGCTATACAAGTAATGTACTCATATTTTCAATCCTCCATGAATACCAGTTCAAAGTATTCCTGCTGACAGAGAAAACTCAACACCAGATAAAACTTGATATAACAAATTAACCTGTGGCAAGACAGTTGCAGGCCTTAAATTTGCAAACACTTCAAGTCCTGCCCTAAGCTGAAGCAGCCCCGTCTCAGGCTTCAAATGTTTCTGATTGGTGTCCCATTTATATCTAAGCAGTACCATCAACATTTAATCAATGACCATATTATTGCAAGGCAATGATCATGAACAAACCCTAACTCTTAAGTATCAGTGTTGAAGGTGAAGAGTCAATCGGAACTAAGCCTACCCTCCAATTGCTCCAAGAAGAATGGCATCTGACTTCTTAGCCGCCGAAAGCGTCTCCTCCGGCAATGGCACGCCGGTGAGATCCAAGGCGCTACCACCAACAAGCATCTCCTTGAACCCAAACTCAATCCCTAGAAAATCTCCATTACTTCTCTGTCTAAACCATCAAACAAAGCAATAGCAATTTTTGGAGAGAAAGAGGTACCTTCAAGGGATCCGGCAAGTTGGAGGACGTCCTTGGCGACGGAAATGATCTCAGGGCCAATGCCATCGCCAAGGAGGAGAGTGATGTTGTAGCGTCGCTTGCAAGTGTCGGAAGCGGCGGCGCATCGGATTGGAACAAATCTGGAAGGTAATGAAGGGAAAGATTTTTGCTTGGCTTGGAATTGGGATTTCAATTGACCAACGGGTCGTCTGGAGAAGAGCCGCCATGGATGAAATACGGAGTTGGAGAGACTTTTAATTAGGGTTGAGCTTATAGAGGCGGTCCTAACACGCCCGCCTCTATAAGTATTACGACTCGGCCGAGATTTGGCCGAGTAATGGTTTAATAGAGGCGGGCCTTTAATGCCCGCCTCTATTGTACATACTTATTGAGGCGGGTTTTAAGAGGCCCGCCTCAACAAGCTTTAATTGAGGTGGGCTACTTAGGCCGCCTCAATTAGTTAGCATTAGAGGCGGGCCTTACCCTGGCCCGCCTCTACTACTTTAGCGGGAAATGTTTTTTCGGATACTTGTTGAGGCGTATATTAATTTGCCCGCCTCAAAAGATGTTTTTCAGGCGTATAAATTAATTATCCGCCTCAAAAACCAAAAAAAAATGATTGCCTAAGTCATTGTTGAGGCGTTTTGAACTATGTACGCCTCTAAAAGGAAGCCTCAAAAAGTGTTTTTTCCACTAGTGCCCCCAGGATGATTGTTGGAACCTGACTCCTGCTCGTCTTGTCCAACATTTCCTACAGTTGGTCTGGGGTCATTGCTTGTCCCAGCACCAGCTCGAATTGTGTTCCTCGTGTTCACCATCTGTTTACCGATCCAGTTCCAAGTATTTTATACATTAATATTGTTCAATATACTTAATGTAGCAAAATCACTCAGAGTAGATCAACTTGTTAATTTCCATTGATGAACTCAAACCGAGTTACTAGGTTCTACAACCTTAAAGCTTAACGAGAGAACTGGGAATTCAAGCCTTACTGGAGATGGCGAAACCACCTCGGCTTCTTCCGAGTCCTCTGAAGAGAAACGAAAGCACCCAAAACTACGGGCGACGAGAAGAGAGTTAGTCTTTCTAGACATAGAAGCAAGCTTACTACATCAGACTATATAGAAGACATGACTATGAACGGTTTGAAAATGAAACACCGTTTTTATTTTTTTTTAACTCAGAGCCTTTTGAAAACACTTTTCAATTAAGACGAGTAAATGGTTTTCAAATACCCCACCTGTTCTAAAACTTAGGCTCTGATACCACAACTGTAACACCCCCAAATCTTAACCCATTTGGAAAGGTATTACCGCCAGTGACCTCGGTTTTCCTCACCGAAGCCACCCAAGGCTTTACCGTTTAAATACAATCCATGAAACACTTATGATACAAAATCATCATAATATTCGATTAAAGCATGAGACCTAGAATTACATCCCAATTCCGAATAGGACTAAATACAGAGTTAAACAAAATACAGAGTAAATAAGTTACAGCGGAAGTCTTTCTTAAAATATTACAAAAAGGGTTATGATCATCATGATCACCTGCCCAAGGTTCTCAACCTGATTAAAACATTAAAAACATCCAAAAACCACCGTCGTCTTCATAGTCATTCTAGTCTCCTCATATCTGCGCTCTATCTGATATGCCGAATCGAACGGATGACACCAGCCAACCATGTAGAGAACAATTTTGGTTGGTTAGTCTAATGAAAGACTATGCAAGGGCACAAAGCAGAAGGTTCTAAGTAGTCGTATTAGGTTAGACTCATCGTCCCTCGAATAATAGTCGAGTACGCTAGTCAACCACCATACTCTACTGAATATATGAAAAGGCATGATCAAGAGAAGATTCCAACTGAAATGAATCTTATCGGAATATCCAAGAGAAGACTCCAAGAGATTGAGTCTTTTAGGAAGCATGACAAAGTCTGGAATATTTAAAGAATCACAGAATTACAGTATCGCATTCGAACGACTAAAAGTTAAGACGAGCTTTCCTAGCTGCACTAGCGCCTAGTTGCACTACTCGCCCAAGGTATATTAATTATGTGTGACAACGGCACTTATCTTATGATATTCTCAAACGCACAACACGTTATAAGCTTTTAAATGTATATATCCCATGGATCCTATACATATAGTATTAGGTGAGGCTTAGCCACCTCTCTACTAGATTTCGAGATTTGTGACACCAGCTAAGTGCACCCCCTCTATACTCGTGTATCAGAGGTTAGGTCATGACCGTCCATATGGTATTAGGTGGGGTCTTGCCACCTCTCTACCAAATTATAAAGAAACGACTGGATTCCAATGAGTCCAACGTTCCTGACTACTAGTGCTAACTAAACAGTTCACGCACAATAATAGTTCACAATAAATCCACATAAATGCTCTCAAGGCTATCAACATAAATATATATTCAGAATAGCATTGTTTTAACAGATATACAACCTATTATAATATCATATTTAAATCACATAACTATAATAGCGTTGTTCTAGCAGATATACAACCTATTATAGAGTGCGGTTCCGGTGCGGAGCACTCTTCCCGTGCGGACGTGCGGACATGCACTATAGGGCCTTATTTGTGCACTTTTGGGCCTTATTTGTGCACTTTTGCAAAAAAATTGAAAAATGCTTGGAAAAAAAATTGAAAAAGAAAATTTTTTTTATTTTTTTTTGAAAAAGTGCACAAATAAGACGTTAAAGTGCACAAATAAGACCCAAAAGTGCATGCTCCGCACGTCCGCACGGGAAGAGTGCTCCGCATATGATCCAAACTCACCTATTATAATATCATATTTTAGTTTTCCAAAACAATTAACAAAACTGTTCCCAGACGAACACAGTATTTGTGATACCCCGTATTTTTGTAAGGTTATTTTGGGAATTTTGGAATTTTCCCGAGTACCCGTTGTGTACGTCGGATTTAATACAGAGAGTTTGAGACATTCTATAATGTGCTATGTATCTGTAATATTTTTCTCAGTGAAATAATATACAGACAATATGCCTTGGATTTTAATATTCGTTCGTGTACGATAATTTTTATCCCGGTTTAATGTCATGTTCGTTCAAAGCTGAACGGGCGGGAAAAGCTGGTCACGGCGACCGCCGTACAGTCGCGGAGACCGCCATCGCGGATCCAAGAACGGCGACCGTCGTATAGTCACGGCGCCTGCCGTCCCAATGCTCGAGGTGGTAGCTGGCGTGCCAGGCTACGGCGGCGACCGTCGTAAATTACGGCGCCCGCCGTAATTGCCACCGTCGTTGTCCGGGAGTCTTTGCCCGATGGTCGCCGGTGTGGTTCTGGCGAGCGCCGAACTAGCTGTCGTAGGCCCATCTTCGTGCTCCTGATGCTTTGGCTATAAAAGGAGGTGTTGGGGAAAGGATTTGAGCCACACAAATACCGAACCTCTGCCAAATTTTTGTGTCGTCGGAGTTGTGTTTCGCCGGAGTTCGCAAGCTCTCGTCGGTGTCATTTGGTGGTGTTTCCAAAAGCCCTTTAGAAGCCTTTTGGTTGCCTTTGGAGGTCAGAACCCAAGCAAGGCGGAAAGGGGTCGAAACGCACATCGTTTGGGTGAGATTTCTCTCGTTTCTGTCGTCTGAGTTCTTCACGGCGACCGCCGTGTTCTTCACGGCGCCTGCCGTGATGAATGCGGCGACCGCCGCCAAGAACAGCGACTGCCGCCAGTGCCCAGAATGCCTTCGTGGCTTTGGCTTGGTTGGTTGTGGTCGTGGCGTCTTTCCTTTCGTTCTCTTTCGTCGTTTTTAGATTCGTACTGTGGTTATGTCGGATCTAACTTAGGGTTCCTTTTATGGGTCGACTCGAAGGTGTTTGTGCTAGCGGAGCTATACCCGTGTCGAGCCCGGAATCCCATCGTTGTCGTAAGGGTTGTTTCTATTCTGCGGATTAAGGCAAGTGGCGGTTCGCTCTTGCTCATTCGTTCCATATTTACATTAATTATCAGTAGTTTATCTAAGTAATTAATTTGGAATGAATACTCTGTTTGTCTGGAAACGGTTTTGTTAAACTGTTTTGAAAATCATATAATAGGTTGTATATCTGTTAGAACAACGCTATTATCTGTGATCGCCTTTCGGGCCTTTATGTGGATTTATCCTGTAACTGTTATTGTGATGTAACTGTTTAGTTAGCACTGTTAGATAGGAACGTTACTCGGACTCTATCCAGTCGTTTCGTTATAATCTGGTATCGGGGTGGCTCGTCTCTATCTGGTACTATTCTAAGATCATGATCGGTCTCTTTCACAAGTGTGTAGAGACAGGACACTTAGCTGGTGTCACAAACCTTCCGGTGTACGTCACTCTCGACGAAACGTATACTAAGATGTGTCATCCCATTGGTGGGGTACACATGTAAAAGTCTAATAACGTGATGTGTGGTTTGAAATATAAATCAGATAAGTGCTACTCTGACGCACATAATTAATAAACCTTCGGCGAGTAGTGCAGCTAGGAAAACTCGTCTCGACTTTGATCATAGTACGTTCTCTTTCCAATCAGGATTCGCTGTATGCGATGAGGTTGGTCGTGAACCGAAGCATCTCAGTCAACTTTTAAATCATTGTTGTATGATTCTGTAACATTCCAGATTTGTCATATTTCCTTAAGGACTCAATCTCTTGGAGTTTCTTTTCGAGTCGATTTCTGTGAAGGTTCAGTCTTCCAGAATCTTCTCTTGTGCATACCTCTTGTCTATTCCAGTAGGAGTATGATGGTTGACTATCGTCATCGATTATTATTCGAGAAGCGATGAGTCTAACCTAATACGAATGCTTCGAACCATTCTGCTTTGTACCCTTGCTAGTCTATTCAAGTAGACTAACCCACGAACTTTGTTCTCTGCATGTGGGCTGGTGTCATCCGTTCGATTCGGCACATCAGATAGAAAATAGCTCAGAAGAATAGAAGGACTATGGAGTCGACGGTGGTTTTTGAACGTCTTAATTATTTCTTTAATCAGGTTGAGATCTTTTGGACAATGACTTTGGTTGGAATGTACTTTCTAAGACTTCCGTTGTTTTTGGTTTAAACTCTGTGTTAGCCTATTCGGGATTGGGTTGTAATCCCGTAACTCTATTTCTTTATCAATGTTATGTTTGGGATTGAATGCTTTGATCATTATGTATCATTTGTATTTCATAAATTGTATTTAAACGGTAAAGCCTTGGGTGATCTCGGTAAGGAACACTGAGGTCACTGGCGGTAATACCTTTCCAAAAGGGTTCAGATTTGGGGGTGTTACAGTTGTGGTATCAGAGCCAAAGGTTTTAAAACGGGTTTAGGATTTTTATAAACCATTTATCCATTTTCAAAAATGCTTTAAAAAGGGCTCTGAATTTTCAAAGTAAAAAGAATTTAAAAACACCGTTCATAGTCATGTCTTCTGGATAGTCTGATATAGTAAGCTTGCTTCTATGTCAAGAAAGACTAATTCCTTCATCGTTATCCTATAGGAGATGGGTGCATGTCTCTCTCTGAAGAAGGGGTCGGAAGATGCCGAGATGGATTCACCGCCTACCGAGAGGCTAGACTTCCCTATACCCCAGAGGTGCTTCGAGGTTGGAGGCCCGAGCAGCCCATCTGAGGAGATCAAGCATGTGCTTCCTGAGTCGGTAGTTCTGGTGTCAAGGAATGCTATAGTTCCTGTGACAGCGCCAGTGGAACCACCAAGGGAGGAAGCAATGCAAGATGATGAATCGTCTAGGTACGCGAGAGGGTACTACAATGACGATTACCTGATGGATGTGATTATTGAAGGGAGCGACGAGGAAGATGAAGAAGAGGACCCCATAGAGGATGACCCCGAAGAGGAAGAGGACCCCATCGAGGATGATCCCGAGGAGGATACCGAGATGGACCTCAGCGGACAAAACCAGGAGTCCGATGACTTAAGGCACTTGTTGGTGGATAGTCAGGAAACGGGGATACAATTTATTCACCCTAGTACAGAGTTACCACCTATGCAAGAGTTGCCACCAGTGCCAGAGTACGCACCCATGTCAGAAGCTGATTGGGAGGCATTGTATACCGAGTACAGTATTAGGAGAAGTGACAGGGAATCTCCGCCTATCCCTACTCCAAGAAGAAGAAGGTCAGAATCCGAGCTACAGGAGATCCTCCGCCAGAGCGAGGTAATCTCTGTAGAACAGCAGCGTCGGAGGGATGAGCTGATCGCCAGTACTCAGAGGAGGACTGGGATAGGAGGGCCAGTCATGGACGACCCATACCTTACCATGACTGAGATAGGACCATGTGCTTCAGGGTCAAGCCGGGTGCGAAACCCATCGCCAGAGCTCGATGGTGAGCCTAGTCCGAAGAGACCTTGCACGAGTAGCCAGTCTTATGGGAGATATTTTGGAACGCCTTGATGAGAATTGGCGTTGCCTATCGTAGTAGTTTCGTTTCTTAGCATTCCAAGTTTGTACTATGTGTAATATTTCAGTATTGCGGCAAGTACTCTGAGAAACACTTATATCTTCGAGCAATGTTGTCCTAGCGCTCGGATGATAGACTTATGTGTAGTTTGTGTAACAGTTCGAAGGTTCATCTATAAAATGCCAAGTTGATCTATTCTGAGTAATTTCTTTACGTTGGTATATTGCATAAGTATATTACATAATATTAATGTATTGAATGCTTGGAATTGGATCGGTAAACATATGGTGAACCCAAGAAGCACGAGGAACTCGATTCGAGCCGGTGCTGGGACTAGCCAAGATCCCAGGCCAGCAGGAAGAGGTGTTCAGGATGAGCACGAGTCAGAGTCTCGCGTCCAGCATAGGCATGAAGGTCAAGATCAAACCCAAGCGTCGGCACTGTTTGATGCCGTAGTTGTTGAGGCGATTCGCGGGATTGTGATGCAGGCAATTGCAGACGTATTGAGACCCAGTGTGCCTCAAGCGCAAGAAGTGCCTACTCACCCAGCGGTTCCTGATGTTGTGGAGCCCATAAACCCTGTGGTTCAGGAGAATGCCGTCAGGGCTAGAGACAGCTATGGTCGCGCTCTTAAGACCATCACTTCCATGAGGCCCGATTGCTATAACAGGAAAGGGGAGCCAGTAGCAGTGACTCATTGGTTCTCCCATATGGAGAGGTTGTTTCGGAACGTGGAGTGTACTGAGGCCGAGAAGGTCCATATCGCTTCTCTTCAGCTGAAGGAGGAGGC